>CM046961.1:760303-1960303 GCA_025698475.1 Gossypium anomalum | reverse complement strand
TAATGAAATGTGTATATAATATGAGTTTAAAATATGATTTAATAATAACAATTTACAAATTCTAAATAATATATATATATGATATAACATAAATAGTATAATTGGTAATGTGATATATAATATATATAAAAATAATAAGTAATATAAAAATAAAACATAATAAATGTTATATAATAAAATATATGGGAAATAAGAAATATAATAAACATAGCATAAAATAATGGAAGTTTATATGTAAAATAATATATATAAATAATAAATATATAATATATGTGAAAATATAACAATATATATATAAAATGATATAAAATAATAATTTGATAAAAATAATAAATAATAATAATACATATAATAAAAATAACCCTTGTAATAAAATAATCTTATAATGTATAAAATAGAAGTAAAATTAAAATAAAACAAATAATAAATGTATAGGATAATAAAATAAATGAAGGACTAATTTTAAAATTTAGCAAAATTACGAGGCTAATTTTGAAAGGAATAGAACTGAATTAAGGTTCTATTTAAAACGCGCGCAAAATCTAAAGGGCTCACTGGGCAAATTGCCCTATTTCCAAAACGACAACGTTTTAATCTGTGTTTAAAAGGATCAGGTATCAAATTGAAACTAAAATAAAAATAATGGGCAAAAATTAAAAAAATACAATAAACTTAATTTAAAAAATGAAAAGGCGGAAGGACTAAAGGGATAAATATCCCATTTTCTCAAAACACGCGGATCCTCCGGGTCGGATCATGGGCCCTATATAAGTTAAAATTTAATTTTAAACTTCATTTCTAACATCCTATTTAAAAAAACAAAAAAACACTCAAATCTCTCCCGTCTTCTCGCCCGAGCTTTGTGTGACGATTGCCGCCACCACAAGACGCGCCACGCACCACCGTACGTGGTGGTCGGAGGTTCAAAATTTCTCCCCTTTTCAGGCGAAACACAGGTAGTATTTCTCCTCTTATTTTTAAAAGTATTTTTTGCGTATTACAGCTTGGAAATGAACTGTTTTCCTTTTGGTTTTCAAATATGTTTTTGGATCGTTTGTTGTACTAAAAATATATGTATATATAAAAAAGAAATAATAGAGAATAAAAATAGTAAAACCTTTGAATCTGCCGTGAGTTTTTTATTTCTCCTCTACTGTTTGGGTTTCTATTTTCGTAGTAAATCGTACCCTTCTTTTACTGGTTTTAGACCCATTTATACTATTTACAAATGAATCTAAATAAATAAACCCCGATTCTGAATTTGCTTTTGATTGGTTGATTGCTTGCTTTTTTCCTTTTCTTGCAGGTTAATGGCACGATCTCTGGCAGTGGGGTGCAATCCATGCGCCGATTGCGGCGTGACATGGGGCCATGTTGTTTTGCTGCGACGCGAGGGTTTCCCAGGAAACCCTAGGTTTCTTGAAACTATCCGGGCACTGTGCCAAACATCATCATCATTGGGCCATTGTAAACAGTGTCAGCCGAGTCAAAACGGGTTAGGTAAAGGGTTGATTTAAGGTTTATTGGATCCAGGTTATTTTTGGGGTGTAAATGGGTCCGATAAATTTGGGCTATTTGGTTTTGGGCTTCTGTGTATTTGGGGTGCGCTAGTTTTTAAGATTTATAAAAGGACTGTTAAAAACTTTTATTTCTTTTTGATAATTTGGACTTATGCCTTGGCTTCCAATGGGCCGGGCAAAATTGAGGTATTACAGCTGCCCCTCTTTGCTCTTTGCTGTGTAACAGGAATAGAGCAAAGACATAAAAGAACCAATTTTGCCCGGGCTCACCGAGTCTTGAATTCTTCGATCTGCTCCCCGTTGAATACAGAGATGCCAAATCATCCTCTTAAATTTGCTTCAGCGTAAGCATGCAAAAGCCAAATCAACTATGTCTTCGATCTTCTCTTTGTAAGCATAAGGATGCCGAATCATCTTGGATTTATTTTGAGAACATCTTAGAGTCAAATCTGCTATGTTCTCGATTTGTTCCTTGTGAGTACAAGAATACCAAATCATCTTGGGTCTACTTTAGTATAAACATCTGAAGGCTTGATTTGCTATATCTGAGAACATCTGAGAGTCAAATCTGCTATGTCCTCGATTTGTTCCTTGTAAATACAAGAATACCAAATCATATTGGATCTACTTCAGTATAAACATCTGAAGGCTTGATCTGTTATATTTAAGAACATCTGAGAGTCAATCTGCTATGTCATCGATTTGTTCCTTGTAAATACAAGAATACCAAATCATCTTGGATCTACTTCAGTATAAACATCTGAAGGCTCGATCGCTATATATCGAGAACATCCGAGAGTCAAATCGCTATGTCCTCGACTTGTTGTTTTGTAAGCACAAGAATACCAAATCATCTTGGATCTACTTCAAGAGTATAAACATCCAAGGCTTGATCTGCTATATCTGAGAACATCTGAGAGTCAAATTTGCTATGTCCTCGACTTGTTCCTTGTAAGCACAAGAATACCAAATCATCTTGGATCTACTTCAGCATAAATGTCTGAAGTATGGATCTGCTATATCTGAGAACATCTGAGAGTCAAATCTACTATGTCCTCGATTTGTTTCTTGTAAACACAAGAATACCAAATCATCTTGGATCTGCTTCAGCATAAATGTCTGAAGTCTAGATCTGCTATCTTCAATTTGTTTCCCATAAGCACAGGGATGCCATGTTGAAATCTTTGACCTTCATTGTCCCCTAGAGGACATGACCTGTAGAATGAGTATGTGCCTATGCCTAAGTATGCTATGATTGAAATGAGTCGAAAGTCCTTGACATGTTATGATGCAAAGTGCTGTGAATATAACCCCTATCTTAGGTGTCACCAGTCATTCCTTCATTTGTCTTTTTTTTCTCAAAATTTTATTCTTACTCAGCTTGTAGGCCTTCCTCCAATACTATGATCTACTGAGGATGTCTGTAAGAATTGAATCATCTATTTCTTTTTGGACTGGAAGAAAGAAATCCCTCTAGTTCTTTCATCCCTCACTTACGTGAATTTCTCGAACAATTATCCTGTTTTAGTTTCTTGCATTATCTAGAAATTCCAAAGTAATGTGCAAAAATTTGTTTGTGAAAATATTTTAGTTCATCTATCATTATTTCAATGCAACATACTTTAAAAATATCGGAAGATGAGTAAATCTTTGAGAATAATTGGATTTGAATTGTAAAACAAAGATAAAGGAAATAAGTCTGATAGCATATCTTTAAGAAGAAATAGAATCTAAAGATAGCAAACAGGATAAAAATTAGATGCTCTAAATATCGCCGCTTGAGCGTCTATACATTAGTTCCCCGAAGTCTTTCTTGAGTTCGACATGTGTTTAAAAGATCCAAAGTACTTTGTTGATGCCCCAATCTACATCATGTTTTACTCTCTGCCGAGTCAGATATAGCCAAATTGTTGTATGCCCTTCAAAATTTGAGCTGCCCTTTCGGGTTTTCAACCCAAAACCCCTTTGGTCACAAGGTGCCCTTTGCAGGTTTTCACCTTGGCCTCTCCATCTTTTTTTTCTTTGGAAAATTCAAGGCGCCCTTTGTGGGTTTTCACCTTGGGTTCTTTTCTCCTTTAGACAAAGTACTTTTTGACTGAGTCTGAGTTCACCGGATTGGGTAGGCTCTTTCCATCCATTTCTGTCAAAATCAATGCATCGCTAGAAAAAGCCTTATTCACGACGTATGGCCCCTCCCAATTTGGCATCCATTTTCCTCTAAAGTCCTTCTGGATGGGAAGGATTTTCTTTAGCACAAGGTCCCCCTCATGGAATTCCCTTGGACGAACCTTTTTATCATAAGCTCGCATCATACGCTTCTGGTACATCTGACCACGTCGGATAGCTTTCAGCCTCTTTTCCTCAATCAAGTTTAGCTGGTCATATTGGGACTGAACCCATTCCACTTCATCTAACCTTATCTCTGTTAAAATTCAGAGAGAAGGTATTTCTACTTCAATAGGTAATACTGCTTCCTCAATCATCTTTTCCACTATTTTCTTTATGTTCTTATTGGCAGCCTCCACTGCCCCATTCATCTTTGGACGATAGGGTGAAGAGTTGTGATGCTTGATTTTGAACTGGTCACAAACCTCTGCTATCGTTTTGTTGTTCAAATTCAAGGCATTGTCGGATATGATCCTCTTAGGCATTCTATACCGATAAATGATTTCCTTCTTCAAAAATTGACTTACAGCTGACTTAGTAACATTTGCGTAAGAAGCAGCCTCTACCCATTTTGTAAAGTAGTCAATCACTACGAAGATAAACTGATGTCCATTCAAAGCTTTCAGCGATATTGGTCCGATGACATCCATGCCCCACATGGAAAACGGCCATGGAGACGTCATGACATGTAAAGGTGAGGGTGGCACATGAATTTTGTCCCCATAAATCTGACACTTATGGCTTTTTTTGGCATAGTTGATGCAGTCTCCTTCTATAGTGGTCCAGTAATAGCCAAACCTCATGATTTGTCTTGCCATCGTGAACCCATTTACATGCGTACCACATACACCTTCATGAACCTCTTCTAGAATTAGCTTGGCTTCCACAGCATCGACACATCTCAAAAGTACTTGGTCTTTCCTTCTCTTGTACAGAACATCCCCGTCCAAAACATAATCACAAGCTAACCTTCTCAGGGTTCGTTTGTCATTTTCAGATGCCTGAGCTGGATATCTACGATCTCTTACATATCGCAATATATCCTGATACCAAGGATTGTCATCCTTTTCTTCCTCTTCAAGGTTACAACAGCTAGCTGGAAATTCATAGACACTCATTTGAATTGGACTCATATCTTCCCCTTTATTCGCCTTAATCATTGAGGCCAAAGTTGCTAGAGCATCTGCCATCTGATCCTCATCTCGTGGGAGATAGTTGAAGGTGATGTCATCGAATTCTCTTAGTAACCCCAAAACTACCATTCAATAATTGATCAATTTAGGGTCTCTTATCTCCTATTCACCTCTTAGCTGATAGATTACCAACGCAAAATCTCCATATACTTCTAGGGTTTTTATGCCTCTTTCTATGGCTGCTTGGAGCCCCATGATGCATGCTTCGTATTCAGCCATATTATTTGTACAGTCAAAATCCAACTTGCACGTGAATGGGTAATGGTCGCCATTCGGGGATACCAAGACTGCCCCAATTTCATTTTCGACTGCATTAAAAGCCCCATCAAAATTTAGCTTCCATGGAGAATCTTCAGTTGCTGCTATACACATTAGCTCCTCATTTGGAAAATCAAAATTCAATGGCTCGTAATCCTCCAAAGCTCTACTGGCCAAGAAGTCTGCCACCACACTTCCTTTGATAGCCTTCTGACTCACATAGATTATATCGAACTCTGAAAGCAAAATTTGCCATCTCGTCATTCTTCCATTTAGAGCCGTTGATTCCATCATGTATTTTAATGGATCCAGTTTTGAGATGAGCCAAGTAGTATGGTATAGCATGCACTGTCTTAACCTCCGTGTGGTCCAATCAACGCACAGCACAACTTTTCGATTGGTGAATATCTCATTTCACAGTCAGTGAATTTCTTACTGAGATAATAAATTGCCCTTTTCCTTTTCCCTGACTCGTCATGCTGACCAAACATGTATCCCATAGAATTGTTGAACACTGACAAGTATAGTATTAACGGTTTGTCTGGACTAGGTGGAGATAACACTGGAGCATTCAACAAATACTGCTTGACTTTCTCAAAAGCATTCTGGCATTCTTCATCCCAAGTACCTTGATTGTGCTTTCTGAGGAGGTGAAAGATAGGATCACATTTCTCGGTCAATTGTGAAATGAACCGGGCAATGTAATTTAACCTTCCTAGGAATCCTCGAACTTCTTTTTGAGTACGTGGCAGAGGCAACTCTCGTATGGCTCTGACCTTGTCTGAGTCAACTTCAATTCCCTTTTCACTGACTACGAAGCCTAATAACTTCCCCGATCTGGCTCCAAAGGTGCACTTTGCTGGATTGAGCTTCAACTGAAATTTTCTCAACCTTAAGAACAATTTTCTCAAGACCTCAATGTGTTCTTTTTCTGTTTGCGACTTGGCAATCATATCATCAACGTATACCTCAATATCCTTATGCATCATGTCGTGAAACAAGTTTACCATGGCTCGTTGGTATGTTGCCCCTGCATTCTTCAGCCCAAACGGTATTACTTTATAATAAAAGGTGCCCCACAATGTTATGAAAGTAGTTTTATCCATATCCTCTAGATGCATCTTTATCTGATTGTATCCTGAGAAGCCGTCCATAAAAGAGAACAACGAATATCCCGCTGTGTTATCTACTAAAGTGTCAATGTGTGGCAGAGAAAAATTATCCTTTGGGCTTGCTTTGTTTAGATCTCTGTAATCAACGCACATTCGTACCTTCCCGTCCTTCTTAGGGACTGGTACAATATTAGCTACCCATTCAGAGTACTTCACTTCTTGCAAGAATCTTGCATCAAACTGCTTCTTGACCTCATCTTTTATTTTCAGGATAATGTCTGGCCGCATTCTTTGCAACTTCTGTTGGAACGATTTACATTCTTGTCTTATCGGAAGACGATGTACTACAATGTCAGTACTCAATCCGGGCATATCCTAATAAGACCATGCAAAGATATCCTTGAATTCCTGAAGCAACTCAATCAAGCTACGCCTTGTGTCATTAGTGATCAGTGTTCCAATTTTCACCTCCTTCCCTTCCTCTAGGGCTATATTCTCTATTGCCTCTTTTTCATGTGGCATGATTTGTTTCTCCTCCTGTTTTACCATTCTTAATAGATCGAGAGATACGTCACAATCTTGAACATCTTCAAAATCTTGATGCTCCTCTAAACACATGTCTTGCTCACAAGAGAAATCAGGAGCAGCAGTATTAGCGCTCATATCATTGATATCTAGAGACCTGTGAGGGGTGTGAAAGAATATACAAAGAATGAATGAATTTAATAATGATCGTTTATGTGCTATGAATAAAAGAATAAGAGTTGTTAGAATTTAAAGGAATATTGGTTGATAAAAATGAGGCAATACTCTTTTAAATTGGTAAAAGTTATGTTTTATTTGAATAATAATAGATGAACATAAGCCTATTTTAACAAATGTAATCTTACTACTCCTAGGCCCTAGAGTAATAAACATGTTTCGAGAATTACTCTGAAAAATTTCTAAAGACTACAGGAAGATCCTCCGCAGTCCAATTGTTTAGAGAGCTCCCCGGTTCGTAAGGGCGAATACCCTCAAGGTTTTCCTGTCCCAACCACTCACTATATACAACATTGATTTGATGACTCTCTTCTACTAGTAACCATCTTGACTTAAAGGTTTTGGATATAGGTGGGAATGTCATCGGTTTCCACTCTACTTCTCCTCCGTTCAAACGCACCTTCCTTCTTGCTTGACGCTTTTCCATCTCCTGTCTCTTGTGTTTATGGTCTGGCTTGAAACCCAAACCAAAGCGATCCTTCTTCTCCGTTAGTTTTGGGATTTGAATCCCTCCTTGCAACTGTTTTCCTAGTCCTTTTCCTGGTGATGCCCCCTTTCCCATCATCATTTGCAGGGCCATCCTTGTAGCTCCAAACATTCTGGGAACCGGCACTTTGCTTCCCTCCGAAATGAAGGTAGCATTAACAATTTCCAAGGAACGAAAAGAACACTCGATAGCCTCCTCATTTGTCTCCACATAAGGAGGTTTACTAGTGGCGGTTGCTATGATGTCCTCATTTGCATTGATGGTTATCAAGCGTCCATCTGTCACCAACTTCAATTTTTGGTACAGTGAAGAAGGCACCGCTCCTGCCGAGTGTATCCATGGCCTCCCCAACAAACAATTATAGGAGGGCTTGATATCCATTACCAGGAAGTCAACTTCATACGTATTTGGTCCAATCTCCAGAGGGATGTTAATTCGTCCCATTACTTTCCTTTCAGTTCCGTCAAAGACTCTTACCACATTATGACATGTCTTCATGTGCGAACTGTCGATGGGTAATCTGTTCAATGTAGATAATGGAAGGACGTTCAAAGCAGACCCATTATCAACGAGTACACTTAGAAGCGTGTATCCTTTGCAAATGTTTATTTGATGCTATTTTAATCTAAGCCATCTGAGTCTCATTATTGGCCCATGTAAAGTGGGTTACTTTACATAATTGTTGAAACCATTTTTTTGAAAACGGGAATAGACTTTGTTTGAAAACGAAAATTAAAACGGGAGTCGCCATCGATCTTTATTAGGTGTGATTGGACCACCTTTGCTTTAATAGAACGTTTTAGTTTATTAAAACAGTGTTTTTGGTCCACGAAACTTAAGAGAACAGGTTCGGGAGTCAGTTACGTGCGAGGAAGGACTAGCACCCTCGACACGCCCAAAAATTGGTACCGAATTGATTAATTAGTGTCCTAATGTCGAAAGTTGAAAATCGAGAACGAAGTTAAAATACGATCCTTTTTATTAATGTCGATTTCAAAAATGCTTGAATTTAATCAAGACGTTTGCTAAAGATTTTCTTGTCTCAAAATATCGAAGTATCACATCCCGTAAGTTAGGACACGATACCATGAACTCCCGAATGCAAGTTTTACTTTTAATTGGAATTCCGTGTGTTTTAGAACTCAAAAGGATGTTTGGCTATTTAGAATCAACGAGAAAACTGAAACCCCGTAAGTTAAGGCACAATTCTTTAATATTCCAAAACGTAAAACATTGCCTTATTTAGAAAATTTTGTTTTTAAACCATAACAAGTACAATACTTAAACCCGAGGTGTCGTCCCGTCTCGATGTAGCCACTAATTCTTTTAATGGGGAATAGTCCTTGGAGAAAACCCGATAGGAGACCTTCTCCACCTTCCAAAAATGGCTATGGAACCAAGCTAATAGAAGCTGTGCACAACCAATAAATCTTCCTTAGCCCGTTCTCCGACACGCATTCAAGGATCTGAAAGTTTCTGCTAGGATTGTCAGGACGGGTGTGGTACCTTTATCAAGTCGATCGAATAGATCTGAGACGGCTTCATCTATGTGCCCTAGCGCTTTAGGGAAGATGATCAAACCATAGAGGCTCAAGGCGAAGATATCAACCCTCTTTTTCATATCTGGGTGTGCTAGGATTAAGTCCCTCAAATTCCTCCAAGGAATACACTTACTATCCCCTTTTTGCTTGATACGGGCTGAAACCCATTGTTCGCTCATCCCCGTAGCTTTCATCAATTTTTTCAAGAAAGTCGAAACATTAACCGGTCTTGAATAAGCCCTGTCGACTTGAATCTTCGGGCAATTAAGTAACGCCGTGTATTCTTCTACTGTAGGCACTAAATCAACTCCCCCGAAAGTGAAACAACTGTAGGCAGGATTCCAAAACTGCGCGAGGGCCCGAAACAAGTACTTATCCACTTTTACATCGAGCAAATAGGGCAGGTCACCGTAGTTACAGCAGAAGAGTTGCTTGACCTCGTTATTCCAGCTACTCCATATATCCGTTAATTCTTGCAGGTCATTTTGAGTCACACTGATGCGAGTGAAATCCCATAACTCTGATTTATATCCCTCGGTCAAACTATCTCCTTTCCCTTGTTGTGTTCTCTCAGACCACACTTGGACGGCCGCATTATCCTCCACTCTATCAAGAAATCCTTTTTCCATGCTAAACTCTCCTATCTAGTAACCGAATGTGAATCAACACCCTTTTATGATAAGATGTCATGCAATAACAACAAAACACAACAAGTTAGTATTAAAACAGAGAATAGAACTTAAGCAAACAAGAAATAATTAAGCACCTACTTAGGTAACCACTAGGGTTTGGTGTGGTTCTATCTAGGGTAGGCTCCTAAGGTTCATTATATGTGGTTCGGTTTCTAAAGTAAAGGTACCTGAACCAGCAGATTCCTCAATCCTCACCCATTACAGGCTCATATAGACCGAGTTCGATTTAGGGGAATACATTTCCTTACGGTTATACGGAGATGAAAATCTCACGAAGACGCAGGTACGGATGTATCCCGAAAGCGATCCACTATCCTATACGGAGGTAAAGAGCTCACGAAGGAGTAGTTTCTCACTTCCACTTAAGGGTGTAACCATAGCGGTCATGCAATGCAATGTGGGAGGACATGTGCATAAGGAAAACTAGAAGTAATAAGGAAAATAGATAAAACTGTAAGAAAAATGGATGCAATGGAGCGATCGTAAATTTAGAGCGAAAAATGAATTTTTAATTTTCGACCAAAGACAAAAATTAATCAATTTATGGCTCGACTCTCGAAGTCTCCAGTGGAGCCGCCAAGCTGTTGAAACCATTTTTTTGAAAACGGGAATTGACTTTGTTTGAAAACGAAAATTAAAACGAGAGTCGCCACCGATCTTTATTAGGTGTGATCGGACCACCTTTGCTTTAATAGAACGTTTTAGTTTATTAAAACAGTGTTTTTGGTCCACGAAACTCAAGAGAACAGGTTCGAGAGTCAGTTACGTGCGAGGAAGGACTAGCACCCTCGACACGCCCAAAAATTGGTACCGAATTGATTAATTAGTGTCCTAATGTCGAAAGTTGAAAATCGGGAACGGAGTTAAAATACGATCCTTTTTATTAATGTCGATTTCAAAAATGCTTGAATTTAATCAAGACGTTTGCTAAAGATTTCCTTGTCTCGAAATATCGAAGTATCAGATCCCGTAAGTTAGGACACGATACCATGAACTCCCGAATGCAAGTTTTAATTTTAATTGGAATTCCGTGTGTTTTAGAACTCAAAAGGATGTTTGGCTATTTAGAATCAACGAGAAAACTGAAACCCCGTAAGTTAGGGCACAATTCTTCAATATTCCAAAACGCAAAACATTGCCTTATTTAGAAAATTTTGTTTTTAAACCATAACAAGTACAATACTTAAACGACGTGTATTATTTGTTTGGATTAAAACGGTCCATGTTTGGACAAATACATTCGAGGTCGATGCGCGATATGATTTAAATGAAATAAAACAAAAGGGAGTACAGAGTATGTAATAATAATACAAGAATAACATCACAAATGTACGACAAATATAAAGATGCGAGTGGACGAATTAAGGTACACACAATGACAATAAGCACTCAACATGCATTATTTAAATATTAACATTAGCAATCAAGGAACAATAAAAAATAAATAAATAACATATATGACAATCTAAAAAATAAATAGTATAAGGCAAATTAAAACGAATAAAACATAAAAACTATTCAACATGATAATAACTAAGTTTTAAGAGTAAATAAAGTCAAAAATGAATCTTTAAAATATATAAAATAACTTAAGAAAAGGTAATATATTTATTTACAAAAATTTTAGATCAAATGATGCGTACACATATATATATATGTATATATAAGTATGAAATAGGTAATAATATGAGGGAGTAACTTATAATGAATAATAAATAAAATATTTAAAATAAATAAATTCAGTTCTAAAGGGGGACATAAAACATTTTTAAATAAATAATACACAAAACAATTTTAAAATGAAAAGGCAATTTAAAGTAAAGAATATAAAACAATTTATAATAATTAATATATTTAATATTTTTGGCATAAAATAAAATAAAATATATATAGCAAACTTCAAATAAACAATATGTTAAATGGATCAAGATAAATAATACACAAAAAAAATAAAAAAAATAAAAGGACACTTTAAAATAACTTAGAGCTTAAAATGAATAGTGTGTAAAAAAGAAATTTAAAATAAATATTGTTCAAAAATAATTTAAATATATATATAAATCCAAAATAATATATATAAAAGGTTTAAGATAAGTACTTATATAGTCTTAAAAATGATAAAAAGTTTACGATACATAATAAAGGGATCTAAAATAGTTTTTTTTATAGTGTAACTAAATAATATATAAAAATTTAAAATAGGGTTTAACTCAAATGACATACGAAATATTTAGAAAGGATGATGTGAATAGAGACATTTAATGTAAGATAATACATAGAAAAATGTTTAAAATAAAATATATATATGTATACATGTAATAATCTAAAACATCAAGATAAGTACAAGAATCTCAAAATAAATACTACATATGATGATTAAAAGAAATGATACATATATAAAATATTTAAAATTGGTAATAATTTAAAATGCATGATATGTTCAAAAATAAATGCAATAATAATAATAATAATAATAATAATAATAATAATAATAATAATAATAATAATAATAATAATAATAATAATGTAGATAAATGCATAAAAAATGATAAAATAATAATAATAATAAACTAAGGAATAACAATGATACTAATAATAATATAAATAAAAATATAAACAACAAAAAATAGCAATAGCAATAATAATGGAATGAAGGTAATAATAATAATGACAAATAATATGCAAGAAAATAAAATACAATTATAATACCATAATGTTAAATAATAAAATAAAATATAAAAGAAAAGGACGAAAAGTGGCTAATTTGAACTCTAGACAGAAATTCGGGGCAAAAATAATAAAATAAAAAAGAAATGGGACCGAATTGCTAATACACATAAGTTTCAGGCCAAATTAAAAGGAAATGAAATAAATGAGACATGATTGAATGTTTGTGCAAGTGGGAAGGACCTAATGCACAATTCCCCCATTTTCAATTGAAGGGCGCATGTTAGGCCTGTTGAACGCATTAAGTGTAGGCCTTTCTTTTTTTTTAATAATTTAAAACCCCTTTTTTTATTTTGTGTTTACAGCCCCTATTTTGAAAAACAAAACAGAGAGTTCCTTGACTCTCTCTCCCTTCCCCTTTCTCCTTGGCTGCTAGGGTTAGGAAATAACCCATCATTGCTGCCGCATGACCACCGCGCCACCACCGTATTCGGTGGGCGGTGATACACCCAAATGAGCTCCTCTAGCCCTTCCTTTTTACCTGTTGGAGGCTTGCTCCCCAAAGATCGAAAGACGTGGGTTCACCCCCTTTTTTCTTGGACTCGACCACGCCGAACGGAGAGGAGAGCTCCGACGACGCAGCCGCGGGGTGGATCTGGTAAGAATCCCTCCTCTTTCCTTTTATTTTTTTTCTTGTCTACTTAGTTTAACAGATTTGTATTAAGATTTAAAAAGAAATATTTAAGAAATAAAAAAAAAAGAAATGAAAAACAAAAAATAAAATCGGAAATCAACCTTTTGTATTTTTTTGCCTTTTGATTGCTAGTGTTCCTACAATATTTCGTGTTTGTGCTTATATAGCCGAATACAAAATGCTTTAGTCTATTTTTGCTACTATTTTGCTTTGTTTCTGCTTCCTGTCCTTTGTTGCCTTTTTGTTCTGTTGTCTTGCTTTCCATTTTCGCTCTCTTTTGCAGGCATACAACGGGTCAACGGGCTGTAGACGATCATTTTGGTGAAACTGGGGCTGAATCTTGGGCGTCGTGCGTGCCGGGGGCGCACATGGAGGCATGGCGTCCTAAGTTACTAGGGTTTCTGTTGTTGTCTTATGCTTTGGGCCATGTTTTTGGGCTGGTTTTTGTTATAGGCCAATTTTGGCCCATTTACATTAAACCCCATGACCCATTTACATTTTTACAAACCCAACATACAAGCCCAAATCAGAAAAAGAAAAAAAAAACCCTACAGCTAGCCTTTATCTGACCAGCGCTGCCCTAGCCTTTTGACTTTTACCCTCCCACTTTCACTGCTCTCTGACGCCGCCACTATTGCGCCGGCTACCGTCCAAAGTCACCTCCATCAGCAACTTGCACCTGCAAGCAGCAAAGAAGTGAGTTGAGCCTCAGGACACGCTGAGGTATTTTCAATTTTTGTTTTTTCAATTTATATTTTTCAAAAATCAACTCATATTGCGAGAGGTGAGTTGAGCCTCGGGTCACATGTCAAGGTATTTTCAAAATCTACTTTTCAAATTAAGTTTCAAAAATCAACTCATATTGCGAGAAGTGAGTTGAGCCTTGGCTCACGTGCTGAGCTATTTTCAATTTCTGTTTTTAATGTCTGTTTTTAAAAGAGTCAATTCATATTACGAGAAATGAGTTGAGCTCAGGATGCATGCCGAGTAAAGAATAAAGATTGGAGCTGATTGAAGACACCAGATTTTGTCTTCCTGAAGTTGCAGTAGAGCTGGTCGAGGATATCAGATCTTGCCTTTCTAGAGTTACAGAAGAGAAGACCACAAACTTTATCTCACTGAAGCAATAGAAGAGTAGATTGAAGCCATAGATATTATCTTTCTAAAGTTACAAGTAAAGCAGATCGAAGCCACAAATCTCATATCCTTGAAGTTACATTTGAATAGATTGAAACTACAAGGCATATGATACAGTGGATTGAACCAAAGCTACAAGATGTGGTGGACTGGAAGAAGACTATCTGAACAAGAAGAGCACCAATGAAATCAAGACTCGGCAAGACAGGGCAAAATTGGCCTTTCATTGTGTCTTTGCTCTATTCCCGTTACACGACAATGAGCAAAGAGGGGCAGCTATTATAGGCCAATTTTGGCCCATTTACATTAAACCCCATGACCCATTTACATTTTTACAAACCCAACATACAAGCCCAAATCAGAAAAAGAAAAAAGGAGCCCTAGAGCTAGCCCTCATCTGACCAGCGCCGCCCTAGCCTTTTGACTTTTACCCTCCCACTTTCACTGCTCTCTGACGCCGCCACTGTTGCGCCGGCCACCGTCCAAAGTCACCTCCATTAGCAACTTGCACCTGCAAGCAGCAAAGAAAAGACAGAATAGCAGAGAAAGAAAAAAAAGCTTGTAAAAATAGGCTATAAAAAGCCGAATGAAAAACAGATAAAGCGTTGGATTTTTTCTATCAATACAAAGGATTTTTCTTTGTTTTTTTACTAGTAGATTTTATACAAGAACAATTCCAAATATCAAAGCAGTAGAATAGCATCAATTCAAACCCAAAACCTAAGGTGAATTTTCTATTTTTTTATTTTTCAGTTTTATATTCGAATATATTTTTCAATATCTATAAACACATAAATATAAAATAAAATAATATTATAAAACGTAAAAAAATAAAAAATAAAAAACAAAACTTTATTTTTTTCCGCCACCGCAAGCACGTGGTCGTGGTGCCTGGCGCGGCGAAGGTCCTGATGATGGGTGGTGTGACGCCACGGCCGAAATCCTCCCTTCCTCTCCTCTCTCTTTCCTCTCTTCTTCTCTTTTTTTTTTTTCCTTCTCCCTTCACAAATGATTTTTTTCTGAAAATGGGCCTATTTATAGTCCTCAGAAACGACGTCGTTTTGGGGGCGGTACTTAAGCCCCAAAACGACGTCGTTTCACCATACCCGACCCGTTTGACTCGAACCCGCTTCAGGATCCGCGTGTTTTTAACTCAATGGTATATTTATGCAATTGGTCCTTCCGCATTTTTGGTGTCTTAAATTAGGTTTACATTTATTTATAGATTGGCCCTGAAATTTAATCTGTTTTATAAATTGGCCCTCTCATCGCAAGCAAATGCTTTGATAATCGGGAATATTGCACTTTCGCCATTTACTTGTTTCCACGTGTGTTCAAGATAGTCCTTTCCTTTTATTTTTATTTTGATTTCACCCCAGGAATTCTGTTTTGGTTACGATTTCGTCCTTTTTTTTGTTTTTGCCCTTAAATAGTATTTGTAATATTAGTTTGGCTATATTATTATATTATTTTTGCTTATTATTATTATTGTTGTGAACATATTATACTATACTTAATATTATTATTATATTTACTATTATTATTTTTTTAAATATTAAGTGTACTTTGTATGTATATATTACATTTATGAAGTATTATTACTAGTTGTTTATAACATTATTATTCTTTAATATATTATGCATATATTTTAATACTATATTATATATATACATCTTTATACTATGTGTACACATTCTTAATATTATATTTCACATGTATACTCTTAACGTCATATTATTATATATATCATGTACAAATTTTTAATACTTTATTACATACATAATCTTATATATTATATGTATATTTTAGTACAACGTTTTATATATCTATGTTTTTAATACCATACTATGCATATATTATTTATATTTATTATTAATATTAGTACATATATTTTATTACATGTATATATATATATACTTTTTATTAGTGTTATTTTCGTATAATATATTATTCATTACTACACTTATTGTTTTTACTATTGCCACACATTGTTTTATTTTATTTAGTGTATATACGTTTATTATTATTATTATTATTATTATTTTATTATTCTAAACTGTCATTATTATTAATATATGTCTGTATATGTGTATATTGTATATGGTCATTTTAAATATGTTATATATATATATGTATATATTATGTACCCATATTAGTATTATTATGAAAACCTTTTTTTATTCCTATTTTACGTACATACTCTTAACATCATCACTATGTATATATATTCATTGTTTCTATTTCATGTTTAATTCTAATATTGCGCTTAATGTCGTATGTATCTTTATCATTTTAATATTTTTGGTCACATTGATTATTTGCTTCAATCTATACCTAGCTCTTTCATTTATTTATTTTTTATTTCATATCAGTTTTACTTTGCATTACTTCGAAAATCATATTCTTGTTTTCTAATTGATTTCAATAACTAAGGCAACGTACCGATTTAACATTAAGTCATCGATTTCATCGCTATGTTGGGTGAACATCAATTGACTCGTGTTAAAATGGTATGTCCTACTAAAAAATCAAAAGATTAAAAATTCTCATGTTTCAATCGGATCACAACTAAATATTACATTGAACTTGCATTTTTGAAAATCAAGACAACACGTGTTTATAAGATACCAATTTTGGGCGTCGCGAGGGTGCTAATACCTTCCTCGCGCGTAACCGACTCCCGAACCCTACTCTTCCTCTGGATTTTGACTTAGACCTAAATTCGGCCTTTCTTTTGTTTTTAAAAAATAAACTTATTAGGTGTCCGATCACACCTATAAAAAGGATCGGTGGCCACTCCCCTTTTTATTTAAAAATCAAGCTTCAGTTTTCAAGTTTTCACTAAATCGCCACAATTAGCGACCAAGGCTAAATTTTTTACGTCGCTACAGTTTTAGTTTTGAGTCAGATATATTTGGTTTAAGGCTGTTTAAAGTTTGGACCCGTTGTAAAAATTGGGACTTTTATTTAGTTCTTTTATTTTTAACCCTGGTTTAAAATGGGCCGGGCAAATTTGGGCCCATACAATAATAATTAGGGTAAATTACATTTAAGCTCATTAAATTATTAGTAGGTTTACGTTTTGATTATTAAATTTCAAAAAGTTATAAAATGACCACTGAATTTTTTGAAAGTTTTCATTTAAGTCATTAGATTAATAATTTTTTTTTATATTCGACTAACAAACTCCAAATGACAATTCGACGATAGATACAGGTCTCGAGGAAAGTAATAACATGTGATTAATTTGAAATAATTTATCACAAGATGCTCTAGGCAGCTTCACAGAAAGTTTTAATTTGTTATAGGTGACAGACAAATGGCAACTCAAATGTAATTATATAAGTAGAAATATGTATAAGATAATCATGCATTAATTTAATCATTATAGATGATTAGAATTGAGATAGTTAAAGGAATCCAATTTATCCTTTTAAATAAGCATTACTGATTGAAATAATAAAAAGGAATCCGGCATTATTATTAAATGATATTTATCCTTTTTTAGGTATGATCTTTATCTTTTCTTTTCTTTTCTTTTTTAATTTTACAATTTTTGAATTACAAGAGAAAGGGAAAGTCTTAACAACAAAGTGATTAGCACGACTCGAACCTAGACCACACCTGGGACAGTGAACACCCTAACCATCAGGCCAATACAAGGGGTTCATGATCTTTATCCCTTTAAATAAGCGTAAAATTTGGTTAAAATCAAGTTAATTGAATTAATAAATGTAATGTAATTTGATTAATTTGGTTTCGGTTTAGTTAGTTTAGTTAATATGTTATATTCTCAATTGCATCATGGCACGTGGCAAGCTGCAAAAGCGCTCGAAATTGGGAGGTAACCTGTGAAATCACCATTCAGGGATGACCATCCGGACAACGGAAGGCCTAACCTTCATCAAGAATTTGAGGTTGTTCGCAGTGGCGAAGCCAGGGGAGCTAACAAGGGCCTCGCCCCCCCTAAAATGGAAAATTTTCCATTTAGGCTCCTTTATAATTTATAAAATTTTAAATTAGTAATGGTAAAATTACATTTTGCCCCCCCAAATGATAAAATTTTGACTTAATCCTTTAAAATTATAAAGATATTGGCTATTAAAATGGTAAAATTGCTTTATCCCATCAAGTTGAAATGAATGACAGGATTTGTCCTATCACAGACATCCTCGTCCCATCCAAAACATCTTTCCCCTACATTCCATAATGATGACTAGATGACAAGTCTAACACGTTAACACCATCTTACATGCGATCCCTGACTATAAATACCTCCAAGAAGAAAGAAAATTGTTATTGAGCATTAGCAATGATTTTGAAATAGGGCATCAACATGCATATTAAAAGTAAATGATAAGTTGTTGGACAAAATCATTGAAAAGAATCATTTCTCAGTTCATTGGTCACTCAAATCAATTATAGATGATATTTTCATACTGAGAGACCAATTTCAATTTCAAGGAATTCAGTTGTCCAAGAAGACGGAGAAACACTTAATTAGATAATACGGACAAGAAGGCAAAATCTTGGTGGAAATTTACGGTCACAATAGCAGGAAGAAACTCATATTATATAGTACCTATCAGTTACTAGTTGTAGTCTTTGTATAATTTTTTTATTGTTAGCTTTTATTTATACTTTATGTTGTATGGGTATAATATATATTTTTTAAACAATTTCTTGATACCCTAATTGAATTACAAGACACTGCAACTTTGACTGTCTTTTTATTTTTGGTCCCTGGAAAAATATGTGTTTAACTACAAAGAGATTGTCTCTCTTAATTTGATTAAAAAGGAACCTAACAGAATTCCATGTGTTAGTATGATAGTCAGGGTGTTCACCGTCTCAAATGTAACTTGAGTTTGAATCGTGCTAGTCACACTACTGTTAGGACTTTATCCTCCTATTATAATTCAAAAAAAAAAAAAAAAACCCAAAATGTAGTATGCCTTTTCCAACTACATAAAGCGAAATTTATCATCCACATATAAAGTTGAAAATCACTTATTTTTCTTTGGACACAATCAATCTAAAGCATATATTCAAATTGCATTGATCTATATACATGTCATCCTACAATAGGTACTGTTCTTTTCGTTTCTTCAAGATTGTTGTAGATTTATATGAATCTAATTACATTCCATTCAACACTTGCCAAACTATAATATTCTAACTGTTTTCTTTTTCTTTTTCTCATTTATTCTTCCACCTTTTATACATATAACAACGTTATTGCTCCTTATATCTTGAATGTTGGGTGAGCTTTAATTATAAAAATATATTATTTAATAAATTAAAAAATACATAAAATTATGTGCAATGTATGTGATTTACAGATTAACTAAAAGCTTAAAGCTATTTTTAAAAACCTTTCACATAATCACTTATAACATCAATTTACGCACACTAATAACACTAAAAAAGTAAAGATCAGGTCATATTAAACTGGAGAGATTAAATCACAAAGTTTAACATGATATGAGGACTAAAATTAAAATTAGACCATTTGTGTATAAATATCAAAAAAATCAAAGGGTACCAATCACATTTTTGGGTCATCTCTTTAAATAATTTTGATATTGGAATTAATTAATACATAAAGCTACACTAGCAATGCTCTTTCTCTATATATATACGCTCAGTTATAAGTAAATTATAGCTGCGTAAGGAAATATATATTCTCTTATTAGAGTTATGTGATCCAAATTTTTAAGAAATAAAGGATTGATTTTCATAAATAGACCATGGTATCTTTAATATAACAACATGTTAATAGGTCTAAAAATTTTCTTCATTGAATTACCAAATCAAATGAGGAAAACAATAAACTACTTCAGTGGCAGTCTACAGTAAACATTACCAAGCACCACTCATCTTTATTCTTCACATCTTATCTCAACACTTCCGATTGCAATTTCTTAATACCTTGTTAGGCTACTTAAGTTTTAATTTTTAAAAAAATTAATGCAATATTTATGCGAAACTCTTGTCTAATTTAGAATGAGAATGAAGAACCCTAATTAAGTTACCAAGACATTGCAACTTTGACAAGGGTGAAGACATGGAGGAGGTATCCCCTAAATGGTAAATTAATTATATAGTTGTTTTAAAATTTATAAAATCACAAATTAATAAAATGATATTTTTTTATTTTAGACCTCAAAATTTATTATTCATTTCTAGTTTTCTAAAAGTAATTTTTTGTCTTCACCCCGTATTTTAATACTTTTTTTTCCTGGAAAAGTATGTGTTTAACTATGGTTAGCACATTGGGGCCTAAACTTTTTTTTGGTCCAAGTTAGTCCCTAATATTTTCTTAAAAATCCTAAAGTTTAAATTTTAATACAAGAACAATTGCCAAATTCAAACATTAACTTGAACCAAAAAAATTTCAAACCCAATATAAAAATTATTACTAAACACAAACCCCAAATATCATCCCATATGAAGTTGAAACCTACTGATTTTTCTTTGGACACAATCAATCTAAAGCATATATTCAAATTGCGTTGATCTGTATACCTGGCATCCTACAATAGGTACTATCGGGGTTTTTTTTCCAAGAATTTTTTACATTTATATGAATATTAATACATTCCATTCACCACTTGCCAAACTAAAATATTCTAAACTGTTTTCTTTTTCATTTATTCGATATGACAAAATATACGTGATAATATGTTTGCTACATAAGATTTTGAAAATAATAAAATTTAACTTAATAAATTTAATGGTTATCGTTTGAGCTAAGATTAAAATTTTAAATTTTAAAAAATATAAAAATTAAAAATAATCAAATTATGCATAGTACCCGAAATTGATAACAAAATTTGATTTATTTTGTATGAAAAAAATTGTCATATATTAACTAAAATTTACTTGGAACAGTGGCCAGAGCTTCTATAAAGTACACTTGGTGTATATACATATACACGACATAAAATATCTTCATCCAAAAACAAAATTAAAATTAAAGAGAAAGATTCAAAAATTGTACTCTACTTTAACTAACTAAACCACCGAATCCAACAATTTTGACATTATCCATTTACAATGAATAATTCACTCAATTTTCATATGAGAATAAGGCTAATTAAAAGGTATTAAATTAGGATAAAAGGGAATTTCATGTGATAGTCTGATAGTTAAGGGTGTTCATCGTCTTAGGTGTGGTTTAGGTTTAAGTCATACTAGTCTCGTTTGTTGTTTGAGCTATGCCCTGTTATTGTAATTCACTAAATCACCGCACAAAAGGAAATTATTTTTGTTTCTTTTTCGACTTTTTTAAAAGTTAAATTCTTGCTAAAATGGGTGGGGAAATTCATTATTCTTTTGGAATAAAGAAGCTGAATAAATTTACAAATATATATATATATATATATATATATATATATATATATATATATAAAAAAATTGCTTAATCCAATTTTAAAGTGACAATCATATAAAGCTATGTATTTGATAAGAATAAAATATAGAATTTATGCTGTGATATTTTCTAGAGCTTTCAATTCATATAATAATAAGGAAAAATCTCAAAATTACATATGAAATTTGTGATTTGGTGTAATTATACATAAAAAATTTTGATTGTGGTTCAAATGTATACATAAAACATTAACTTTGTTTCAGTTATACTCATTTAAAGAAATAAATACATTAATTTATTTTTATATTAGATAAATATAATTATTTGTGTATGCAATATATAAACACAAAATGATGTTATATAGGTAATTTTATTAATAATTTGTGAGAATTAGATCAAATTAAATTTTCATCTATAAAATTGCATAAAATCAAAACTCTTATATAAAAGTATAAATTAAATTAAAATTCATATATAATTTTAAAATTTATCCCTAATACTAATTAGAGCTAACAAGTGCAATCAATTAAGCTTAACTTTAAATTTTTTTTTTCAACAAATACTTTTATCTCAAAAGTTTCCGTAGGTTTTCGGTTTACTCTTTTGCTTTTCAATCAAACACTTCTATCTTAAAAGTTACCTTAAAATTCCTTCAACATTAGTAAAGAATATATCATTGTAAGGTCTAAAGGGCTAGAAGTTTTGGTGAATCTACTCAAAAGATTTCACAATGAATGTTTACCTATTGCTTTTCTTTGAAATTCAATATCTATCTATCCATCGGGGCGTAGCCAAAAGAGGTAGGTAAAGGTCAAAGAACTCGACTTCCAACTAATTGGAAAAAAAAATCCTTTTGAAAAATTAAAACTACCAATTTAAGCATTGAGTGGGCAAATTCTATTTTTGGCCCTCTTAAAAAAATTGACACAAAATTTTTAACTTTGGCCACACTATCATAGTTTTTGTTTTGTCTACACTATCATGGTTTGTGTTCTGTTTATTCTGTTTTCCATTAAAGTAATGGAAATTTGGCGTATATATGAGATTTGTCAAGTTAAGAGTGTTGCTAGATCTATTGAAAACCATTCTCGTGGGGCAGGAAAAATCTGATTTGTCATCCTCCTATTGGAAAAGGATAGGGATGACGTGGAATCACAGTTTCATAAAATCCATTCTCGCTTATTATGATAAAGCACAATGATGGTGTTTGTAAAGTTAAAATCCAAGATGAGGAAGAAAAGGGTAGACCATCTGAGACTTGTCCTTTTGTGCATCATTGATGATGTAGGTCTCTTAGAAGTGGTTTCTTGGTTAACTGGAATTCATAGTCAAGTTGGCCTGTTGATGGGGGGCTCCGATGCAATTTTTAATAATTTGATCAAGGTGATGCATCTCTTATTTGTTTCTGAATTCTTCCCTGTCAATTTGCCTTTCTCCATTATTGGGATTATTATATAAAGTTGTTATACCCCAACCTAACTTGGACACGTGCCAGCAAGAAGGATGGCTCAGCAAGCACCAATGGAAGGCCCTTCGCCTTGTACCCTCTGTGGTGACCATCTGGCTGGTTCTTCATGATCAGCCACTTGCGTATACCACACAATCCACTTTTATCCTCATAAGGAGACCACTGAAGGACTACTAAGGCATAACAACAACGTATTACCTCAAAAAGGAGAATATTAAAATAGGATCACACGATGTCGCACTTGACAACAACTGACATGTAATAGACTTGCCTGCCACCTAATCGACCACATGAGTAGCCTACCATTTATATTATCATCGACAAGACACTACATGACAAGGGAACCTCCCCTATATATACCCCAACCATGAGATATCAAAGATTCTCTCCCTCCACATATTACACCTGAATGCTTAGCACTCTGCGCCCTTCTCCTCCTCTCTTCCCTTTTCAATCCTTTCTTCAGCTCTCTCCATGTCACATGTGAATCGATCTCTAAACAACCACCATCTCCTTTTTGTCTCTTCCCTTGTTGATTCCTTTTATCAATAGTCTTATTTACCATTTGTATAATATGTCATGTCTTTATATTTTTATTGTTCATAATTATATGATAGTGTTTTATTTTATTCTATCTTTAAAAAAAAATAGGTAAACGTCCCCCACCTAGTGCCTACATTTAAGCTTATAGCTTATCTCTGTCTTCATCCACCATTAAAAACTACTTTATTTCAAAAAAAAAAAAAATCACTGCCCAAGAAATAGTTACATGCGATGATGAAGTCCAACAAGAAGAATGGAGGCTCCAATCTCTCGCACCATGACCATAATCTTCTAAAAATAAATTTAACTTCTTAAAAACAATTAAAATTATGTTTTATTTAGATAAATAATAAACCAAACTTCTTAAAGGTAATTAAAATAAAACTTAACAAAATCAATTGAGTTTTAGCTCGATCGGCATGGCATTGTTGTCAATGTAGGAGGATGTGAGTTCGAATGTATTAGCAGCTACCATATCTTTGAAAAGTTAAAGATATTGGTGTCAGAAAATTTGACATCGAAAATCAAAGCATTTAAGGCATCGAAATTTGATTTGAAATTTGGCATGGGATAATTACAATTTTGGTCCCTAATTGTATAGCGACTTTGCAAGTTGATTCCTTAACCTCAACTATAAATAGGCCTAACCATTTCTCATTTTCTTCATCCCATTTTTGTTGTTCTCTACTTAAAGCATTATTCTCTCTCCCTATTTGTAAATTTCACTTGTATTTTTGGAGTGAAATATATTTGGTAGTGCCCGAGGACGTAGGCAAAATTTGCTGAACCTCGTTAAAATTCTGGTGTTCTTTATTGTTTATTTTGCATATTTTTTGTAAGTGTGATTGTAGTGATTCATTGTGCTATTAAATTACGATAGAGGGATATTCTAGCTAGGAAAGACCTGGTACTTAAGTGATCCTCTTGATCTACCTCTCTTTCCTGGGAATTGAACTTAGTGTGATTTTTCAATACAATAATTTTACTCTGTTACACACTTCCGCGCAACAATTGGTATCAGAGCTAGATTCGTACTTAGGGAATACGATCGTTTACGATACTATTCACGTATATGACACTGTTCACGTATACAGTAGTTGGGATTGAGGAGAAAAATGGCAGAGGCATCATCATCAGCAAGGACTACTATGACCAATGCAAAATTTGAAGTAGAAAAATTTGATAGTACCAATAATTTTGGTATGTGGCAATGTGAGATCCTGGATGTCTTATGTCAGCAAGAGCTGGATATAGCCCTTGAAGAAAAACCTGACAAGATGGATGACAAGGAGTGGGCCAAGATCAATAGACAGACGTGTGGTACAATCCGCCTATGTTTGGCCAAAGAGCAGAAGTACTCTGTCATGAGGGAGACATCAACGAAGAAGTTATGGGATACACTGGAAGAAAAGTTTCTAACGAAAAGTCTTGAAAATAGGCTTTATATGAAAAAGAAACTTTTTCGATTTACCTATGCTCCCGGTATGTCGATGAATGACCATATGAACTCATTCAATAAAATTTTAGCAGACTTGCTAAATTTGGATGAGAAATTTGAAGATGAAGACAAGGCACTATTGTTGTTGAATTCTCTTCCTGATGAATATGATCATCTTACCACCACATTACTTCATGGGAAGGACACGATTACATTTGATGCAGTCTATAGTGCGTTGTATAGATCTGAGACTTGAAAGAAAGATAAAAGAGATCACAGAGATACAACTGCAGAAGTCTTAACAGTAAGAGGTCGTTCACACAGCAGGAAATCTGGTAGAAGGGGAAAGTCCAAAGGGAGACCCGCCAAAGATGAATGTGCCTTTTGTCGTGAGAAAGGGCATTGGAAAAAGAATTGTCCTAAGCTACAAAAGGGCAAGGCTATTTCTAATACATGTGTAGCGGAGCATGATGAGGAGTCAGACTTTAGCTTGGTTGGCATAGCAATGGCATGTCATATGGATGAGTGGATTTTGGATTCAGGATGTACTTACCATATGTGTCCTAATAAGGACTGGTTTTCTAGTCTTAAAGAGCTAGAATGTGGAGTTGTTCTTATGGGAAATGATAGTGCTTGTAAGACAATGGGAGTGGGTACAATCCAATTGAAGAATCATGATGGCTCAATCCAAGTCTTGACAGATGTTCACTACGTACCTAGCCTGAAGAAAAATCTCATCTCATTAGGGACCTTAGAATCTAAAGGGCTCACAATCTTTTTGAGAGATGGATTACTAAAGGTAGTAGCTCGGGAATTGACAATGATGAAAGGCACAAGAAGAAATAACTTGTACTTTTTAAATGGAAGTATAGTTATTGGATCAACATCAACAGTTTCTGTGAAAGATGTAGATTCAGAGGCTACCAGATTATGGCATATACGATTGGGACATGTTGGCGAAAAAACTTTGCAGACTTTGGCGAAGCAAGGCTTGTTGAAAGGTGAAAATTCTTGCAAATTGGAATTCTGTAAACATTGTATTTTGGGCAAGCAGACGAGGGTAAAATTTGGTCCAGCAATTCACAATAGTAAAGAAATTCTAGACTACGTTCACAGTGATGTATGGGGACCTACAAAAGTGGCTTCTTTGGGAGGTATACACTATTTTGTTACTTTTGTTGATGATTATTCAAGAAAAGTATGGGTGTATCTAATGAAAAGAAAAAGTAAAGTTTTAGATGCATTTTTGAAATGGAAGAAGATGGTGGGGACTCAAACTGGTCGAAAGGTCAAACGACTTCGATCAGATAATGGTACTGAGTACAAAAATGATCCATTTCTACAAGTATGTCAAGATGAGGGCATTGTGTGACACTTCACTGTTTGGGACACACCACAGTAGAATGGGGTGGCAGAACGCATGAATCAGACTATACTGGAGAAAGTTTGATGTATATTGTCCAATGCTGGATTGGGCAATGAATTTTGGGCTGAGGCAGTTACATATGCATGCCATCTAATTAACCGTTTGCCATCAGTTGCAATATATGAAAAAAACTCCTATGGAGATGTGGATTGGTAAATCTATTACAGATTATGATTCTTTACATGTATTTGGTTCCACTGCATATTATCATGTAAAAGAATCTAAGTTAGACCCAAGAGCAAAAAAAGCATTATTCTTGGGTATAACTGATGGAGTAAAAGGATACCGTCTCTGGTGTCCTGATACAAGGAAATTATTTTCAGTAGAGATGTGACTTTTGATGAATCAACCATGTTAAAGTACAAGGATTCACAAAAGGATGACAAAACCAGTAGTACTTTGCAGTAGGTGAAGCTTGAAAAGGTTAATGATGATTCAGCTAATATTGGAGGGACAAATGATGAAGAAGTTTCGACCCAAGAACCTCTACAGCAATAAGATTCAATTGCATATAGGAGGCCAAGAAGAGAGATTTGATGATATAGTAGCCTATGCACTTCCAATTGTAGATGATGATATTCCGTCTACTTACACAGAAGCAATAAGTAACCCTGATAGTGTAAAATAGAAGCAAGCCATGAATGAAGAAATGCAGTCTCTTCATAAAAATAGGACCTGGGAGTTGGTGACACTGCCCAAGGGAAAGAAGGCAATTGGATGCAAATGGGTATATGCAAAGAAGGAAGGATTTCTTGGTAAAAATGAAATTCGATACAAGGCTAGATTGGTAGCAAAGGGTTACGCTCAGAAAGAAGGAATAGACTACAATGAAATGTTTTCTCCAGTTGTGAAGCATTCGTCTATTCAGATTTTGCTAGCCTTGGTTGCGCAATATGATCTTGAACTAGTTCAGCTTGATGTGAAGACCGTATTTTTACACGGTAATTTGGAAGAGGAAATCTATATGACTCAGCTAGATGGATTCAAGGTTGCTGGAAAAGAAAATTGGGTTTGCAAACTAACAAAGTCGCTTTATGGATTGAAGCAATCTCCGAGGCAGTGGTACAAGCGATTTGATCAGTTCATGAAAGGGTAAAGGTACACAAGAAGTAAATTTGATCATTGCGTGTATTTTCAGAAGCTACAAGAAGGAACTTTCATATACTTGCTCTTATATGTTGATGATATGCTAATAGCATCTAAGAGCAAAGTTGAGATTGAAAGATTGAAGACTCAACTCAATCTCGAGTTTGAGATGAAAGATCTAGGTGAAGCTAAGAAGATTTTCGGTATGGAAATATGGAGAGATAGAGCTCATGATAGAGTTAGCTTGTCTCAGAAGCAGTATCTGAAGAAGGTACTACAGCAGTTTGGCATGAATGAGCATACAAAACCTGTAAGTACCCCATTGGCTTCTCATTTCAAGCTTTCTGCACAATTATCTCCTTCGACGAATACGGAACTAGAATACATTGTTGGAAGTTCTGTATTCTAATGCAGTAGGTAGCTTGATGTATGCAATGGTGTGTACAAGACCCGACATTTCACAGGCAGTTAGTATAGTGAGCAAGTATATGCATAATCCTGGAAAAAGACGTTGGCAAGCTGTGAAATAGATTCTACAGTATATTCAGAAGACCGTGGATGTAGGATTACTGTTCAAGCAGGACAATACACTTGGTAAAGGTGTTATTGGGTATGTTGATTCTGACTATGCTGGTGATTTGGACAAACGAAGATCAAGCACCGGTTATGTGTTTACATTTGCTGGAGGACCAATAAGTTGGAAGTCTACACTACAGTCTACAGTTGCGTTGTCAACCACAGAAGCCAAATACATGGCTGTAACAGAGGCTGCAAAAGAAGCTCTTTGGTTACAAGGTATGGTTAAAACCTTGGGATTGGTTCAGGAGCATATTAACTTGTATTGTGATAGTCAAAGTGCTATCCATTTAGCAAAGAATCAAGTCTATCATGCACGTACAAAACATATCGACGTACGATTCCATTTTGTGCGAGAAATTATTAATGAGGGGAAAATTTGTCTTCAGAAGATCAAGACTGCAGATAATCCTACAAATATGATGACCAAGGTGGTAACAGCAACCAAGTTCAAACATTGTTTGAACTTGATCAATATCCTGCAAGTTTAACAGTTGAAGAACGCACTATCAAGTATTATTGTCAAAAGCAGAAAGAATTGTGTGAAGATAAGATTATCCTAATCAAATCTTCAAGGTGGAGATTATTAGCAGCTACCATATCTTTGAAAAGTCAAAGATATTGGTGTCAGAAAATTTGGCACCAAAATTTGATTTGAAATTTGGCATGGGATAATTGCAATTTTGGTCCCTAATTGTATAGGGACTTTGCAAGTTGATCCCTTAACCTCAACTATAAATAGGCCTAACCATTTCTCATTTTCTTCATCCCATTTTTGTTGTTCTCTACTTAAAGCATTATTCTCTCTCCCTATTTGTAAATTTCACTTGTATTTTTGGAGTGAAATATATTTGGTAGTGCCCGAGGATGTAGGCAAAATTTGCTGAACCTCGTTAAAATTCTGGTGTTCTTTATTGTTTATTTTGCATATTTTTTGTGAGTGTGATTGTAGTGATTTATTGTGCTATTAAATTACGATAGAGGGATATTCTGGCTAAGAAAGACCTGGTACTTAAGTGATCCTCGTGATCCACCTCTCTTTCCTGAGAATTGAACTTAGTGTAATTTTTCAGTACAATAATTTTACTCTTTTACACGCTTCCACGCAACAGAATGCGTAGAAGTGCATTATCCTCCTATTTATGAGTTGAGGAAGGAACCATGAGTAATTTTAGACATTATCTCAAAAAGAGTAGATCTTAATAATATTAAAAGATTTAAATGTTCCCAAATTTCATCTTATTTGTGTTACTTTTATGGGCCATTTGGGCTTTTAGGCCATAGTACAACAGATCTTTCTTGAATCTATCATATTCGTTGTCATATTAAATAAACATTGATTTTTATTTTCAACTTGTTTAATATTTGGGAAAACTCACCATAGTCATTTTTATTTACTTGAAGTTACATTTTAGTCAATTATATTTGAAATGTTACATTTTAGCTATTTACGTTATCGTGTTGTAACATTTTAGTCACTGAGCCATTAATTGCCGTTAACGGTGTAATGGTAAGCTGACGTGGCATGTTAAATCATCATTTCAAAAAATAAAAAGGTTAAATTATACAATCAATCCCCATATTTTTTTTGTTTTGAACAATTTATTTTTTTTCTTTTATGTTCTTTAAATTTTCCTCTTTTTTTCTTTATTTTTCATTCTCTTCTGTTTCTTCTTCTATTTTCCCACATTCTCCATTTCTTTTAACATATCAGAAAGTTGAATTGACAATGAACAAGGAAGCAGAAAGCTAAAAGCCATCGTTGCCTATAAAATGAGTATTTGTTAAATTATTGTTAAAAATGTGCATCAAACTCAAAAAATTCAAATTATAATCAAATGTTTTAAAAACCAAATTCATCTCTATTCAACCAATTAATAAACTATATATATTCAACTCTTCGTAAATGTTATTACCTTTTCTTTCTTTTAATATTCCAACGTCTCCATAATTCCACGACCATTACATTTCCTCTACATAGGTAAGCAGCCCATGATTTGGACCCTCCACAAAAGAGGTAAGCAACCCATGAACATATCGAAATAATCAGCACAGCCCCTTCTGCTAGATGGGTCAACAGGTAATTAGTAGGATTGGATAAAATTGGGCTAAAATTTAATAATATTAGCCACAAATTAAAACTATAACCCAAAGAATCAAAGAAACTGGTTTTAGACAGTTTTTTTCGATTCAATCGATTTAATAAGATTCTTAATGGTTTAATCTAAAACGGTTTAATAACACTTTTTAGACTAACAAATTAATCGATTTCTAATTTGATCGACTGACCTGATCTGATTTTAATAACATTGGGTTATCCGTAAATAATATAATTGTGATAAAAAAATTCAATTATTTTTTTTATCATTCTATTCATGAATTAATAAAAATAATAGTTTTATGAAATTTTATATTTTTTAGTATAATACTTGCATATAATTTTTTTTATATTGCTAAAACATAAAAAAATCTTAATTAAAATATAATTGTTCTAATAAACTAAAAAAATAAACATATAATGTTTAATAAACTAGATAAATATAACTTATTTTAATTAGAAAGAAAAAATAAATACTTAAAAGTTTAATAAATAGTATCTAATAATTGACAATTAATCTATGATCGATTTGACCTCTGAACTTTAACAAATCTTTCAATGTAATATTTGTACTTTAAAAATATCGACTTTGGCATCTCGCATTTCATCATGTCTGTTAATGTATTATTCACTCTTAAAGTTGTTAATGAAATGGCATCTAACCACCAAAAGGGTGACACATTTTGTCGAGTCACATCAAGGGACCAAAAAAATAAATATTCTCTACATTTAAAATTAATCAAAATATAAAAAAAAAATACTAAATTGAAAAACTAATGTTATTAGAATGAACAGTCATCGTCCGGTCACCATGTCGATGTTGTCCTTTGAAAATCACATCGGCCTCTTCTCAGATCGCTGGTTGATTCAACTTGAAACTAAAAGAGTTGTGCGCATGACTTATTTAATTTAAGGTCCCTAGGATGATTTGAAATAAATAATTGGACCATGTGTCCTGATAATTCAAAGCTTAACACTATTGATCATAGATACCACATTGATAGATAGACTAAATGTATAGGTACTAAATTAAAAGATTAGATAAAATACAAAAGCCAAACATGTCATAATCCCTTTATACACCCATAATACATTAAACATTATTCCTTTATAGATTTATATGAATCTAAATAATATTTGATTTAACACTTACCGAGCTGATATTGATTCCAATTCTTCATCAATTATTCATCCATTCAATGGTGGAAATCAAGGCAAGTGAATTGAAAACTAGAAAAGAAAAAAAAAAAGAAAAGGTTGTGATATTTTTTATTTTTTAAGGTATTTATTGGAATGAATTCAGTAACTAATCTTTTGCATTCTATAAGCCCATTAAGAGGGTAGATGTTAACCACGAGTTTTAAAGTTGCTTCATACCTAAGGCAATGATCGAATCCTCGACCACTGATTAAGGTAGGATAGACCCTTTTCATTTCACCTAGCTTCTATAGTTGGGATTGTGATATTTTGTTTAAAGGGTTCATTCCAAATTTCTATGTGTTGGGTGAGGAATTAATTGCAACTAAATATCGATATGTTATTGTATTAATCTTAAGCTAAAAAAGCTTAACAATTGAACCCTATGTGTTAGTCTCATAATTAATGTGTTCACCGTCTCAAATGTAACTTGAATTTAAGTCGTATTAGTCGCGTTGCTATTTAAAAAAATAATTTTAACAAAATATTTTACTTTTATCTTTAACAAATCTTGCTAGGAATAGTTTTTCTTTTTATTTCTTTCTTGGACATGCTTGTTACAAAAGCTAAAAAGGAAGTTTTTCTTGTTGAGAATCATATGCTACTTGAAAATGAAGTTTTTTTTTTTTTTAAATTGAAAAAATATGTTTGGTAATTAAAATGTTTTGTTTTCAATTATGAAAACATAAGAAATAGAATAAAATAAAGGGTAATAGGTTTGATATTTCAAAAGTGTGGAAAAAATAATATTTTTTACATTTATATGCGTTTAACCATATATGGTATGTTTGAGTAACCATTATAATTAGTGGATCTCATTGAATTACACTTTTCTATTCTCATGAGAATTGGGGTAATTACACACAATTGCAGTATAACTTTCCAATAAGACTTGTACCTGATTTAACTTTAAGAAGTTATTTTTATACAACAATAATAATATTTTAATTTTAGGAAATATATTTTATTTTTAAGATAAAATTATATGTTATTTTACTAGCCATGTTTAAGTAATCTGAAAATTTTATTGACGATTGATAATACATTTTGACTTATTATATATTTAACTAAATTATATAGTATTTATTATAAATTACTTATACTAATTTTAACTAAATTATATAGCATTTATTATTAATTATTTATACTTGAGCAAGGATTAATCAATTATTACAATAAGTATATGTTTAATGTTAGAGAGGGAATAGTGCAACAAATATAGAATGCTACAGTTAGTAAATAAAATTGAGGATAATATACAAATTATTAATGTAATTTATGAATAATTTTATTAATCAATCTGTTTAAAAAATTACAAGTGTACTTAGACGAAAATACTACACTCGGGACATTTGATCCAATAGTTAAGGTGTGTCGTGGCCGAGAGAAATAGCTCAAAATTGAAATGCAAACATTAACATAGCCAATTGGTTATACAATTTAGACTCAATCCTACTCCTGTGAGGCATCACTCATTTCATAGTACAAGAGATAACTTAAGCTCAACCTCACTCATACTCATTGCAGGCTCACTCCTATACAACTATAATGAAATAACTCTCCTAGGGAAAGCTTAGCTCAAACTAGTAACACTGTTTAACTACATTACAATTTCCCTCACAATTACGAAAATAATAAAAATAATAAAGAGAGTTTTAAGAGAAAAGAAATTCTTATGGGAAAGTTCCAGCCTCCGGTTGTCTCATTCCGCCTTGGGCTCAATCCTTAGCTTTTGAATGATCCTTCTCGACTCAAGTAAGCCAGTTATAGTGGAAGAGGGCGCCTACGACCACCAGCTCAAAAGATTAGACTTACAATTTTTAGGGAACCTGACTCTAGCCAGAAATTCTATGCTAGATCAACGCCTCTCAATGGTGAATCCCACGCCATTTTGTCTCTTTGGCTCACCAGCCTCTGACGCAGTAAGTTGATGAACCGACGGTGCAACCCTTCTAAAACACACAAAGCGACCGCCTTTGCATACTTTGAAAAGCTTACTTTTTAAGGGCCATGGATGGAAGCGTCAGCCCGTAGTGCGGAGAAACGATGAATACTTGGTGGAAAAGGCTAAGTTCAGATTTTAAACCTCAAGAACTCTTTTTAGGAAATATTGACAACTTTTGGCTAGAAGAGTTTTAGTGGCTCATGATAATGGTGGGAAAGTAAATAAAATTATGGGAAAAAAATTTATTGAAAGAAAAAAAAATATGGAAAGAACAAAAGACTTTTGGGGGGAGAGTGTTTACAGAAAAGATGAACCCCCAAATAGAGTCACTTCACCCCCTATTTATAGTGCTAGGAAGATAGTCTAATTTAACTTAAATTCTAAAAGATAAATACATTTAATTAAAGATAATTAAAGATAATTAAAATAAAATCCTAAAATTAAATAATCCTAATATTTATCTTAATATTAATTATCCTAATATAAATAAAATAAAATAAAATAGAGTCTTCCAAAATAAAATCTCTTCTATTTGCTTTTAAGTCCTTGTGCCTTCCATGTTCGCACTTTTGGCACCATATTTATCCCACATTGCATATTGGCCCATTTAATCTCCAAATTGACGCTTTTTCCCTTGAATTTACTTTTCGCCTCCAATTTAGTCCCTAAAAGATAAAAAGACATAAATAGCTCAAATTAGTAGGCTCAAGCTCAAAATAAACACATGATTAATATATAAAAACACGTCATTTTAGAGTATTATCAAATTCCCTCCTACTTAGCCCATGCTTGCCCTCAAGTATGGTTCCTATCGACTGTGAAAGCTAGATTCTACCATAAAAGAAATACCACTCCAAAGTTTCATAAAAATTAGTTAAAAATGCATATGAAAAATAAAGAGACCTCTAAGCTTGCTTTAAGTAAAACAGAAAAAGTATTCCAATTAATTCACACAAAAATTAAGATCGACTTGAGTTATGCTATTTAGGTAAATTACCAAACCTACTAAGACACCTTAATTATTTCCTCCTTTAGTCCCCGAAGTGCAACTTTATTAGTACTTATTTTTTCTTCTTTTTTTTTTTAATTTTTTGATTTTTTTAATTTTTTTAATTTTATTATTATTTATTTACTTAGGAATATATTAAACCTTTTAACGCGAAGAGAGATGACAACCCAAGCACCCCACCACAGTTACTCTCATTAACATACTCCTAAAATTATTTATTTCCGGTTAGCGGAGTTTTACCCAACACGTCACACAACCTTTTGACGCGAAGTATAATGACAATCCAAGCACCCTACCCCGGTTACTCAGTCAGTCACGATCTAAGTTGTACTCATAACCATAGAAAACATTTATTAAAAATTAAACGATATTTAAAATTCTTGAGAACTCAGGAAAGAAAAAAATTTAAGTGTCAAAAATAAGTTTCAATAATCACCTAATAGCCATGAACATTAATTAAGCATGCAATCATTTTAAGTGTTCACTTTATATTAAACTTGATCAATTTTACGAAAAGCAAGATAGAATTAACCCTATTAATCACAATTATTTTTAGCCTAATAAAAATAAAACAGTGGAGATGACATCAATTATGGGAAAAATCATAACTTCCTTAGAAGGTAAGAATCATGCTTGTAGGTCAAACAGTAGGCAATTCTTGGTAAAATCTTGGGCATGAAAAGCGGCAGGATATTCTTAAAATAAATTGGCAGAAACGAGCACAAAACAGCAGCAACAATAATATTACAGCAAAAATAGCAGATAATAACAGTAACAACGAAGAATGCCTCCCCCCACTTAAAACACATAGTCCTCGATGTGAAAGTAAAAGGAAAACAAATAGGTGGAGAAAAAAAAAGTTTAGAAAAACTCCCCATGTAGTTACCATCGGTTGGCGCACACGGTGGAGAAGAAGATGGCGAAGCGGCAAAAGGTGGAGACGGGGTGGGTGACGTGTGCAACGGCGGTTCGGTGGCTGAGAAATCGGCGGTGGGTGGTGGAGGAGAAAGGAGTCGGTGGTTATGGAGAAATTTGGGGAAAAAATGTAAGGTTTGGGGGTTTTATTTGCTGAAAAGGGGTGTTTGGCTGCAGGTTTTGGGGATTCTAGGGCTGGAATAGAACTGTTTGGTACTATAGATAGGGTTGTTTTGGTGCACACTTTCTGTCTTTTTTTTTTCTTCGTATTTTCGCTCCATTTCACCTAGATGGAAGAAGAGAAATTTATTAATATTTAACTAAAATAAAATAAAATAATAAATAATAAATAATAAATAATAAAAGAAAGGAAAGGAAAATAATAAATAAAAATAAAAAGAAAGATTGGGTTGCCTCTCAATAAGCGCTTGTTTAACGTCGCTAGCTTGACGTCCCAACTAGTATTGGGGCTGTTCCAGCTGAATTCTTTTGTTCTTATGAGCTTGGAAATTCTCATTTTTTAACACGCCCACCATATTTGGGTTTAATCGTCCTTGCGCCTCTTTCTTTGGTTCCGTATTTTCCTCCAAGACGTTGATCCCTTTTAAGTCGGCAATGGTCTCATCATTCTCCAAAAATGTGCATTTGATATGTTCAGGAAGTGGTTTTAATTTCAGATCTAGTGCCTACACAATAGGAGGTAAAAGTTTAGTATTCATGGGAGCCAATAATTTATTAACAGATTCAAAATCATCAAACATCATTTTAGGTTTATCTCCATAAGATGACTCAAAAGTTTTTTCTACTGATAAGTCAATTATGTCGACACGGTTTACGTCCAAGACTTCTCTTGGGTGACTAATAGTGCCATAAACGTTAAACTTCACGATCTCCCCGTCAAACTCCACCGTGAGGGTTCCGCTTCGTACATCAATCTTAGTATTCGCAGTACTAAGGAAAGGTCACCCCAACAAGATGTCTGAAGACCCAGGAGTGTTATCCTCCTCCATTTTTATCACATAAAAATCTGCAGGGAAGATAAGCCCATTGACTTTGACTAATGTGTCCTCGAGGACCCCTTCGGGATGTACAATGGACCTGTCTGCCAACTGAATGGTAACACCTGTCTTTGTCAAAAAACCCGCGTTAAGTGATTCATAAATAGAATAAGGCATTACATTTATGGACGCCTCTAAATCGCACATAGCCTTTTTAATTCCTAAATGGCCAATTTTGCATGGAATAGCGAACATACCCCTATCTTTACATTTAACCAGCATTTTCCGCTGTAGCACTGCGGAAACATTTTCACCAACACTTACCTTTTCATTACCTATTAACTTTCGTGTGTTGGTGCAGAGCTCTTTAAAGAATTTGGCATACCTTGGAATATGTCTGATGGCATCCAACAGTGGTATGTTGATCTCGACATTTCTGAATGTTTCGAGTATCTCCTTATCTTCCTTACTTTTTTGACACTGATTTAATCGTCCTGGGAATGGAGGTTGGATTTTTGGCAGTGGGGGTTTCGATCGGATCTGTTTGTCATTTTCTGGAGTTTCCTGGGCGATTTCTTGACCAAGATTCTTGCCAGGAATTGGTTCCAGCACCTTTCCACTTCGCAACGTTACTGTATTTGCATTCTGTCTCGAGTTTGGTTGCATTTTATGACGGCGGCTTTCCTTGAGAACTCAATTTCTCAATTGACGTGGTCAATTCTCTTATAGATGCCTTCGTTTCTTTTTGGAAATTAAGAGTTTGCTATTGAAAATCAAGGACATTAGCTACTAATTTATTGACCAAAGTTTCCAGAGAATTACCTGAATCTTGTGGCTGTTGTGGGACCTGATTTTGGTATGGCTGGTTATATTGTGGATTAGCCTCATAACTAAAGTTAGGGTGGTCCCTCCATCCTAGGTTGTAGGTATTTGTGTAAGGGTCGTATCGCCTTTGTGGTGGCCCAGGAAAATTTCCCACAACATCTAAATGGGCCATAGTATCATCATTCAAACTGGGATATGCATCAGTTGTATGTTCAAGGGTAGCACATATTCCGCATACTCGGGATGTCTTTGCTTTTTCTGCAACAAGAGAATTCAGAATATTAGCAATTCTATCAATCTTATCTTCTAAGGTCGAATTACTTAGCTGGTGAACCCTTCTAGGGGGTTCAGGATTAGCTCAAAATTACTGAGAATTTGCAGTCATTGTGGAGATTAAGTCTCTTGCTTGTTGTGGAGTCATGTTGACTAACGCTCCTCCACTCGCGGCATCTACCATATTCATCTCCATGGGTTTCAAGCCTTCATAAAAATCTTTGGAGCAAAGGACTGCTCATATACCGTGTTGTGGGCAACTTGCACACAACTTCTTAAACCACTCCTAATAGTTGTATAGAGTCTCTGCGTCTTTTTGCCTTATGCCCACGATTTCTCTTCTCAACTCGGCTGCACGCGATGCAGGGAAAAAGTTGTTAAGAAATAAGCGAGATAGATCAGCCCAAGTTGTAATGGATCCAGGAGGTAAATAAAATAACCATTCCCTAGCTGAATCTTCTAGGGAAAAAGGGAAAGCGCGCAATTTAATTTGATCCTCAGTTACCCCCTGAGGTTTCATACTAAGGCAAACCATATGGAATTCTTTCAAATGTTTATGGGGATTTTCTTTCTACAACCCCTGAAAAGTTGGCAGCAGCTGGATCAAGCCTGACTTTAATTCAAAATCAGTATCCATAGTAGGATACGCGATGCATAGTGGCGGTTGTTCCATCGACGCTTCGGCCAGTTGCCGAATTGTTTGAGCCATCTGTTGCTGTGTCTGATTTGGGTTTTCGTTAACCCTGGCGTTAAGGACCTCTTCAGGTGAATCGACTTCTTCTTCTTTACTTTCTAACGTTCGAGTAGGGTTTTCGTTAACCCTAGACTCTACTTCGTCTTCGATTCTAATTTTTGGCGGTGGATTGCTTTGAGTTCCAACCACCGCTGACTGCTTTTTCCTTAGTTTTGTTTCCTTTCGATTAGCTTTCGTAGTCTTTTCGATTTCTGAGTCGAACGCAAGAGTGCCTGGAGCAGATCTGGTCATAGAAAACAAAGAAAAACAAGATTAGTATGTTGCCGATCCCCGGCAAAGGTGCCAAAATTTGATGCGGTAATTGAAAGCACCAAAAATATCCCTATTCCCTGTAAAATAACGAAAAAGAAATAGTAAAGGGGAAGTAGGGTCGAATCCTCAGGGACCAGATTATACGAATGCTTGTTTCTCGAAATCCTGGGCAGAATCGTGCCCAAGAAAACCTGCGTTCCTGGAAAAATTAAAAAAAACAGAATTTAAGAATTGATTTTGGAAGCGAAAATAAAATAAAAACAGAATTTAAAGTTTACTGAAATTATGATTACGAAAATAATAAAAATAATAAAGAGAGTTTTAAGTGAAAAGAAATTCTTATGGGAAAGTTCCAGCCTCCAGTTGTCTCATTCCGCCTTGGGCTCAATCCTTGGCTTTTGGATGATCCTTCTCGACTCAAGTAAGCTAGTTATAGTGGAAGAGGACGCCTACGACCACCAGCTCCAAAGATTAGACTTACAATTTTTAGGGAACCTGACTCTAGCCAGAAATTCTATGCTAGATCAATGCCTCTCAATGGCAAATCCCACGCCATTTTGTCTCTTTGGCTCACCAGCCTTTGACGCAGTAAGTTGATGAACCAACGGTGCAACCCTTCCAAAACACACAAAGCGGCCGCCTTTGCATACGTTGAAAAGCTTACTTTTTAAGGGCCATGGACGGAAGCGTCGGCCGTAGTCTTGGAGAAACGATGAATACTTGGTGGAAAAGGCTAAGTTCGGATTCTAAGCCTCAAGAACTCTTTTTGGGAAATATTGACAACTTTTGGCTAGAAGAGTTTTAGTGGCTCATGATAATGGTGGGAAAGTAAATAAAATTATGGAAAAAGAAATTTTATTGAAAGAAAAAAATATGGAAAGAACAAAAAACTTTTGGGGGAAGAGTGTTTACAGAAAAGATGAACCCTTAAATAGAGTCACTTCACCCCCTATTTATAGTGCTAGGAAGATAGTCTAATTTAACTTAAATTCTAAAAGATAAATACATTTAATTAAAGATAATTAAAATAAAATCCTAAAATTAAATAATCCTAATATTTATCTTAATATTAATTATCCTAATATAAATAAAATAAAATAAAATAGAGTCTTCCAAAATAAAATCTCTTCTATTTGCTTTTAAGTCCTTGTGCCTTCTATGTTTGCACTTTTGGCACCATATTTATCCCACGTTGCATATTGGCCCATTTAATCTCCAAATTGACGCTTTTTCCCTTGAATTTACTTTTCGCCTCCAATTTAGTCCCTAAAAGATAAAAAGACATAAATAGCTCAAATTAGTAGGCTCAAGCTCAAAATAAACACATGATTAATATATAAAAACACGTCATTTTAGAGTATTATCACCACTAAACATGAAAAAAAATGTAGAGATATCCACTAAACCACTCGATTATATATCTCATAGACATGACAAGATAATCAAACTTTTTAAGTTCCTTTACTTAATAGAAAAACTTCCTCAAATATACCACAAATTTTGTTGCACGGAATTCTTCAAAAGGTTAAAAAAATAATTAAAATTGCTAAGAAAGAATAAACAAGTCTTTACACTTTCGTTGCTAAAGTGAATTGCAAAAGAGTGTAATGTGGCACCAACACAACATTCTATCGACTTCCTTTGTCTCACGCGTCCTAATTACAGACTTGGATGGTGAATAAAGCAACAAAATACTTTTGGTTTTGGATGCCTAAATTAAGAGATGCATATATATTTTATTTCTTTAAGGTATCTATTAGAAGGAGTTTAATAACTAATCCGCCTATTAAGAGGTAGATATTGGTCACGAATTTTAAAACTGCTTCATACCCAGAACGAGAATTAAACTCTCGATCACTAATTAAAATAGGAGAATAAATTAAGATATTAAATATAGAATATATCATAAATCTTTATATTTTTTTGAGTTTTTTACTAAACTAGGACAAAAAAATAAAAAAAATGTCAAAATAATACAAATAAAAAACTATGTACCAAAATGGTACATTTGGGGTGGTGCCGCCTATGGCAGAGGCGTGACCACCCCATGTCAAATTAAAAATTACTGTTGCTGCCTGTTAAATTGCGGCACAGGAATGAAATGTAATAATATAATGTATTCAGGGACCTGTTATGCAATTGTTCCATTTAGAATGGCTACTGAAATAAAAAAAAGGGTAATGGTGCCGCCTGACAATGTGGAGGCACCAAACTTAAATATGGCTAATTACTTTGTTAGCCCTCCTTATTTATTATTATTTTTATTCCCCTTCAACTCACTATATTATTTTTAAACAAGCCCTTAACCTATTTTTGTAGTTAAATAAGCCCTTAAACTATGGTTTTTACTCATAAAAGCCCTTCATTTTAATATTAAAGTAAATATATTTTACCCAAAGTAAAACCATTTAAAAAAATATAAACTACTTCACATTTTATGTTGATGTGAATAGTTTATTAAATAAAAAATAAAATTTTAAAATTTCTTGAGAGCGCTTATATACATGATATTTTTAACTACTCTTTTGAAAATTTTGATTATTTTTCTAGATTTTATGTTGACGTTAAAGTGTATATAATTTTTATTACATCAACAAAAAATTAAGATAAAAGCTTGAAATTCAAAATATATTTACTTTAATATTAAAATAAAGGCCTTTTATGAGTTAAAACTATAAGTTAAGGGCTTATTTAACTACAAAAATAGGTTAAGGGCTTATTTAAAAACAATATAGTGAGTTGAAGGGGAATAAAAAGAAAATAATAAATAAGGAGGGCTAACAAAGCAATTAGCCATATTTAAGTTTGGTGCCGCCACACTGTCAGCGGCATCCTTACCTTTTTTTTTTCAGCAGTCATTTTAAATGGAATAATTGCATAACAAGTCCCTAAATACATTATATTATTACATTTCAATCCTGTGTCGCAATTTAATAGAAAGTAACAGTAATTTTTTATTTGACATGGGGTGGTCACGCCTCTGCCATAGGCGGCACCACCCCAAATGCACCATTTTGGTACATAATTTTTTATTTGTATTATTTTGACATTTTTTTATTTTTTTTGTCCTAGTTTAATAAAAAACCCTATTTTTTTGGACCACCAGTGAAAAAACCACGAATCTCTTCAATGATAATAATGATAATAATAAAAGATAAAATCACATTCACGACTTGTGAGTGATGCTAGTCACACACGTCAACATCCGACGTCAAATTTCGAATTTATATGACTCAAAAAATCCTATAAATACTTTTTCATATTATGCTTAACCATAGTCACTTATTTTTTTTTTCAAGTGAAGGGTAATTTCCTTTTTAAAAAATGAAAATCCAACTTAATTTAAAGTTTATTTTCTTGCAAAAATCAGGATAAATTATAAGTTAGGATAATATAATTTTCTACCTCTAAATTTGGCAATTAAATCGTTTCTACGATCTATAATTTTGAGAATTAGATTAATTTAAATAAATATAATTTTATATTTTAAATAGTAAAAGAATCCTTTGCTCAAACTTGGGAGAGCTAGACTTGGACTCAAGTCTGAATATATATTTTTTAAAACCAAGCCACAATTTAATCCGATCTAACCCATTAACACATTTAAGTACTATTAAAAACGTGAAGCCATAATAATAATACCTTCAAAGTCTAGAAATATCTATTTCTGCCCCTACCCAAAAATATTATATATATATATCCTGGTATGTAAGAATAAAACTAGGGTCAATTACACTCATGGTTACTTTAAAATGGAGTTTATGTTATTTTAGTTACTTTAAACTTTTTTTCTTAATTTTGTCACTCTAAATAAGATAATTATGCAAATTAGCCACTGTTGTTAAAACTTTTGTTTTCTTTTAACGGATTGCTGACGTGGCACATTGAGTGACTAACACGACATTTTTGTTGACTTTTGACTAAAGTAATTTAGGGACCTCCTTATAATTAGTCCAAAACTTTTTTTTCCCTAAACTTTAATCAAAAGTTAGCAAAAAGAATGTCACATGTCGGTTGCTCAATGAGCAAATGTACAACGTCAGCCCGTTAAAAGAAAACAAAAATTTTAAAAACAATGATAAATTCACACAATTATCTTAGTTAGAGTGACTAAATTGAGAAAAAAAATTAAAGTGACCAAAATAAAATAGACCCTTTTTAAAGTGACCATAAGTGTAATTTACCTATAATATTAGTAAGATCAGTATGTTATATTGGAATAATATATATGCATGATCCCCTATAATAAACAGTTGCAAAAGGAAGAGAATAAGAATAAAAAGGGTCCAAAAAAAGAGAGATAGGAGATAATTAAGAATAAAATATAGGAAAAAGTGGTGAACTATGGTCAAGAAATTTCTATATAAATTCATGCCTCTAGTAACATATTTTGATCACATAACAAACTCAAGTAGTTCTAAACCCTTTAATTTGACCCCCTTCGCCAACATGCCTCTATATGTGCCAAAATCCATAAACCTTAGCCTCAATGAAGAGCAATTGAAGGCTGTCTTCAGAAAACACGACGTCAATGGCGATGGTTGTCTAAGTAAGGACGAGTTGATGAAAGTTTTCCGTGAACTCGGATCCCGAAACCCAAGTTGGCGAGTTAGTCGGTCTTTGCACCATGCCGATGGCAATGGGGACGGAACCATCAGTTTAGATGAACTGGATGAGCTTGTCAAATATGTTGCCAAGCAAGGATATGGCATCAACTAATGTATCTTGTGTGTGTATTTGTCGTATAATAAGATGGTTGATCTATGGGAATTAGCTATATATATATATATATATGTATGCATTTGCTTCTTGTTGTTTGCTTGTCTTGCAGCAATTACATATGCTGGAAAAAGGACGAGTTTCTTTCATTGCAATCCGTATATATAAGATGATTGCAATGATGAATTGCAATCTTTGTTAATGGGTCTTAACTTGTCTCCTTTCATTTTTTATTTCCTTTCTTTTTTTTTCTTTCTTAAACTCGTATTTTAAACTTTAACATGATTGCTTGAATCAACAAGTGGTTGGAAGGAGTGACAGTGGATTTCTTTCTCGGGTATTTGAATTAAGTTCGAATCTTAGAATCATCACTGTTGGAAGGACTTTACTTGAATACTACTTCCGGCCTGAACAAGATTAAACTCAAACCACAAAATGGATGAGAACATCTATGGTTATAATTAATAAAATAAAATGATTGCTTGGACCAATATTTTGAACATGATTGAATGAATAAACCGAGTTTAGTTAGAATATTGATTTTTTTGGTTAAAATATTATGTTAATTAATCCTTGTATTTGATAAAATTTTAGATTAAATCATTATACTTAAAAAGTTAAAAATTAAGTCCTACTTTTTTATTTAAAATTCTCAATTCAATCATTAAAATCGTAAGTATTTTTTGTCAAAATTTGTCAATTTAGCATGTTGATTAGGCTACCCTTATATGACGTAGCATATGATTAACATTAAATAAATATGATGGCAAATTTTAACGGAAACTATCAATGACAATAATGACTGGACTGTGATTTGTGGAATTCTCTTTTTCATAGTGAAAAGTATAGTGCAACCGCGGACGTAGGAGGTTTTTACCTGAATCATGTAAATTTAGTGTCCTCATTTATTTAGATTAAGGTCTCATTTCCCAAAAATAGTATCAAAGCTTCAAGTTGAAAAGGAGAAGTGAGAACGATAATCGTATAGTATTGACAAGTAAGAATTGAGAAATTTGAAAGTGTTTATTTTGATTTCTTGAAGACGTAGGTGAAGGATTATTTAAAAAAAAAACTACGAGTTTTTATTCGAGATAAAAACCTAAAAAATATTGATCTTGCCCACATGGTCATTACTAAATGGAAAACCCTTATGAACTATTCTATTGAATTTGGCTAAGAACATTGCGTACAACATCAAGAAGGAAACAACAACGACTGATCTAATGAAGACGATATCAAACACGTACGAAAAGCCTCATCTACAACGAACAATATGCATCTGATATACCATTTGTTCAACCCAGATGGTCAAAGATACTTCAATTATGGATCATATCAATGAGCTCAATCTAGAGAGTGCATGAAGACCAAGTCATCTTACACTTGTGATTGGCTAACTCAAGGTAGATATGATTTGTCAAATTGATGGCTACTCGTTGTCCATATATCATGTACCAACTGAACATTTGAGAATCTTCTTGGAGTGCGTGAAGGTCAAGTCATTTAGCGCATGCGATTGATTGAAATTGATGTCATCAACTCAACAAGACAATCTATTTAATTTTTTTTATACAATGTTTAGAATTATCTATAATTTTTTCTCAACCCTTAAATAGGAGGATAATGCGCTTCAACACACTCAAACCCACATCCTCCTGCACTAACAACAATGCCAATTTCAATCGAAATACCTGTTGGAAAAAATTGTATTTTATGGGAACTTTGAGGCATATTCTTAATAGGTAAAGGTGGAGAGTTGAATCATATTATTATGGTTTCATATTCTACTCCATGAGACCTTTACAACGATATATCATATGCTCAAAATGGTTGAGTGATGAATGAGAAATTGATGCTCAAAGTAAGCTTCTTGGAAACATTGTTGAGGAAAAGTAAAAGCTTAGATCCCACATTGGTTAAATACCAAGTGTGAGATGTGTTTATATATGTGAACTTTCTTCAAAAGTAATTGAATGACTAAGTTTATAACATTGCCTCACGCGCAAGGGGGTGCAGGTCCAAATTCGACGGAGTTGGGTTTTCACTCACACGAAATGTTCAGATCGGTCAAGCCCAAATGGGCTTGCAATATTATAAGCCCAACACGAATTTATTTTCCTCAACAAACATAATCTGCTTATATATGGACAATATCTTATTTGATTTAATTTTTAAATCAAATTGATTTTTTTTGCTCATTAATGGCAGATTTTATGGTTATTTCCAAATTTTCCACTATCCTAAATACCCATTGTCGAAACCATTTTTTTGAAAAACGAGGTCGACTTGGGTCTTGACAATGAAAATGTAAAGATGGGAGTCGCCACCAATCTTTTTTGATGAGGTGTGATCGGGTAACCTCATAAAAGTGGTTGTTTTTAATAAATGGTTTGATTTATTTAAACAATAATTTTGGTCCACGCAAATCAAGAAAACAGGTCCGGGAGTCGATTACGCACGAGGAAGGATTAGCACCCTCGATACGCCCAAAATTGGTACCTAGTTGATTAATTAGTGTCTTAGTGTCGAAGATTTGAAAACTTGAAAGAATTTAAAATACGATTCCTCTTTGTATTAATACTGATTTAAAAATGATCGAATAAATTAACACGGATGTTAAGGACCCTCTCATCTCGAAGTAATAAAATATCACGCCCAGTAAGTTAGGACACGACATCTCGAACTTTGAGACTGAGCTTGCCTTTTATTTAAAATTAATGTATTTTAACTTCTTTTAAAAGGATATTTGGTTAATTAGGGAGAACGAAAAAAATCAAAACCCAGTAAGTTAGGGCACGTTTCCTCGAATTTCCGAACACCGAATATTGCCTTTATTTGCGAAAAATCTTATTTCGAGGTAACAAAATGTCATACCCGGTAAGTTAGGGCACCACACCTTGTATCTCTGAAAATAAGCATTTTTAAAACTCGTATTGTGATTAAAAAGAATATTCCGTTATTTAGGTAAAGTGAGGAGAATCGAAACCCAGTAAGTTAGGGCACGATTTTCTCGAAATTCCAAATACGGAGCATCTCTTTTTATGAAAAGATTATTTTATTGGGTAAAGGAAGATATAACGCAAATTTGTAAAGACAAAAAGAAATAAATTATGATGTTTACAAGCCTCACAATAAATGAGTAGTATAAATGACAAAAATGAAAGAAGCAAACAAGCTATGAAACTTAAAAAGAGAATAATAGGTAAAAAAAAACAATAAAAAACGATGAAAATAAAAATAAAAAAGAATAATAAGAATAAGTAAAAAGAGGAAACTTAATAGTAAACCGATAAATAAATAAGTGATATATAAAATAGTAAAAGAAAAATAATAATAATGCTAAAAGGTAAAAATGTGTTAATAAGGAAAATAATAAAAATAACATGCTAATAATATAATAGTAATGATAATAGCAATAATAGTAAAAATAAAAATATTATAATAAATAAAATAATAATAATGGCAATAAATAAAAAATCATAATAGTGCTATTAAATAAAGTAATAGTAACAAAAATAAAGAAAATAAAAAAATGTAATGATAATAATGACGTGAATAATATTATTAAAATAAAAAATAATAAGTAATAATAGTGAGAACAATAAGTATAATAATAAATATAATCATATATAAAAATAATACTATATATAAAAAGTATATATATACATGTATAAAATATAATAGGGGTAAAAATAGATATAATAATATGTACATAATATGGTATTAAAATATATATATATATATATATAATATGGTTATTAAAAAATATATGTAAGATAATATAAAAAAAATGAATAATATAGTATTAAAGATATGTACATAATATAGTGTTAAAATATTTATATAACATATACATATAAGTATTGATTAAAAAATGATACTGATAATAGTAATAGTAAAATACTAATAAATAATAGATATAGAAATAATAAGAATATATAAACGACAATGTGTACCGGAGAAAATAAAAATAATAAAAGAAAATTAGTAACGTTATATATACGTAAACATATATATATTGAAAACATATATACATAGTATTAGTATTTAAATATATATAATATAATATTTAAGAAAAACTGTGCATAATATATACGTACTTGATATAGCTTTTAAAGTATATATGTAATATAACATTAGACACATATATATATATATATATGATAACATAAAAATATATAATTAATAATATTTAAGAATGTATACATAATATAGTATAAATATATATATATACGTAATATAGAATTTAAAATATACCTAATATATTAGAAGAATATATACATAATATAAAGTTAGGAAAATAATAATAAACAAAAAAAAAAAACTAGTAATAATGCTATATAATATATATACATATAAGTATTAAGTGAAAATAATACTAAGGCTAATAATAAATATAATAATAATAATAATAATAGAATATAAAAGTATAATAATATTAAAATTAAAATAAAATAATGAGAAAAAGTAAAAGAGGGAGGAAAATCGAAACGAAAACGAATTTTGGGGCGAATTTCAAAAGAAATAAAAAGAAAACGACCAAATTGCAACATAAGCACGACCTAGAAGTACTAAAAATGTAATATTCCCCCCCGGTCTTAAAATGTAACACGTGGCCGTGTACCAAATTGAAAAACTGGACAATTTCTAGGGTAAGATTAAATTAAAAAAACTTAATTGCGAAGTCATGTAAAAGAGGAGGGGCCAAAAGCGCAAATAACCCCTTCGCTTCAAAAACACGCGGATCACAAGCCGGACGGGTCGGGTCGACCCGTTCTACCCCAAAACGACGTCGTTTTACTCCTTGGGGTGGAGGGGCAAAACGGTACCGTTATAAAGGTCAACAATTGTTTTTTTTTTTTTCATTTCATGCCTACTTTTAAAAAAAAAAGCTTCTTTACTCTTTCTCTCACTCTCCTCTTCAGTCCGGTCACCGGTAGGAGCTTCGGCCGACGCCGTCGTTCGCCGCCGTCGCCGGTCACCATGCACGGTGGCTGGTGTAAGAACCCAAATTTGCCTGGGCCTAAGACCATTAACCAGCCCAAACTAAAGGCCCAAATATACCACCAGTCCAGAGTCCAAAACACAATTCCATTTTTTTGCAAACCCAAATTTAAAAAGGATAACAAGCCCATGTACCTAAACTTTTTTTTTACAAAAGCCTAAACCCTAATTTTATGTGCGCCGCACCTATGCCCTCCTCCGCTACGTCGCCCGTACCTCGTCCCGAGGCACTTTGTCTCGAGGCTCGTCTACAAGTTTGCACCGAAATGGAGAAAGAAACCCTTCTCTCCTCCATTGACTAAGTGCCGGCTTGCAAAAAAGGAAAGAAAGACAGAAACAAGGATAATAGGAATAGTAGCATAAACAAAATCATGAACGACACCAATAGTGACATAAATAGTAGAATAGGAAGTCTTATTCGGCTATAAAAGCCAGAAAGATGAATGTATTACAACACACAATTGAAGCAATCAAAAAAGAAAGGTTGAAATTCATTCTCGTGTCCTTTTATTTCCGTTTCTTTATTTTTCTTTATACATCTTCTATTTCTTTTACTTTTTGATTTTTTTTCACAAATCAGTTTTGAAACAAAAGGAGGAAAAGGAAGGGAGAAAGCCGTTTACCTGAACCTTGAACCGTCGGTACCGTCAGAGTTCTTCTCCGTTTGAATCAGATCCGACAAAGGTGGGGGGCTTTCTTTTCGATTTTTCATGAAAGAAAATACTAGATCCTCGAATATGGTTCTAAAAGGGGCTGAACGAGCCCATTGTCGCGCTTCGTAGGCCACCAGGCAAGGTGGTAGAACGGCGGGCGTGGGGAACCCCAATCGTCGGAGACCAAAGGGGAAGGAGAGAGTAAAAGCTATCTGTTCTTTTTTTTTTTTTTAAATAAGGTTGAAATGAAGTTAAAAAAAAAAGAGGTTTGGCTTATATGTGCCCAGGCGCACCCGACCCATATCCAAGGGAGGATCCGCGCACTTCCCATCATTGGGATATTTACGCGCTGGGTCCTCCGCCTTTGCAGCGCGATTCATTGCGGCCCATTCCTTGTTTTTTCCAATTTCTGCCATAGAATTTTGTTGCTTCTTCATTTTGATCCTCTGTCTGCTTGGCCTTTAAAACGCAACGTATAATAGGGTCTAGGGAATTGTCCATTTCGCCCCCGTTCATTTTCAGCTCATTGCGATTTGCCCCTTTGATTTCATTTTAGTTATTTCAAATCTATACCTCGAATTCTAATTTATTTTCAGTTACGTCCTTAGTTTCTTTAAATTTATTTATTTATTTGTTTATTTTAAAAAGTTTTGTTATATGATTATTTTATCTTATAGATTATTTATGTTCCAATGATTTTAACTTATTTTAATATGCTGTTTATTCAAGTGTTTACTATCTATTTTATTGTATTTTATACTTTATATTCTTTACTCATTATGTACATGTATACACATAGTTTATTTTAAGCTTTTTATATGTTTATTATTCTTTTAAAAACTGCTCTTATATATATTTATTTCAAGTTATTTTATGATTGTTTATTATGTATTTCGAATAACCATTTTTATTTTACTTTTGAACTATTATCATTATAGAATATATTTATATCGTCTATTTTTAATTCTTTTACATATTATACATATTAAATTTATTATTTATTATTTCAAACTAACTTATATATTATTTATTTTAAAATTATGTTCATACCTTATTTTAAACTCATTCCACATTATTTATTTTATATACATATCATCTATTTTAACATTATTCGTACAAATCTTTCGTAATTTGCTTTATGTAATATAGATTTTAAAGTTCCCTCACATCATTCATTTTATGAACTCGCTTTATGTGTCATTCATTTTAAATTATTTATTATTTATTGTAAAATTTTATACATTATTTATGTTAAACCATATTATATATTTTAAATTTTATATGTTATTTTGTTATACTATTATATATATAGACGATTTCAAATTCTTTCATTGTTTATCGCAAACCTTTTATCATTATTTACCTTAAGATTTCGTATATTACTTATATTAAATTGTTATACATATTTCTTATATGTTATATATTTTCAAAATTATTCTTACATATTATTCATTTTAAATTTCTTCCATATATGATTTATTTTAAAGCTTTGTGTATATTATCTATCTTAAAGTTTTATACGTATTACTTGGTTTGAATTATTTTGTATGTTGTTTACTTTAAAAATTCTTATATATATATTTTTTATTATTTTATTTCTCTTTTACATATTATTATTTTGAGCCTCTTAATATTTATTTTAAATTTCCTTATATGTATTATTTTAAACTTGTCTAATTCTTATTTAAATTTGTTTTATGCAATTTATTTTAAACTCTCTTATTTGTATTAAATTATCTTATTATTGTTCATTTCGTTTTTTTCTGTAGTATTTATTATTATATATATATATATTACTTATTTTAATATTTTCATATGTATATATCCTCTATTTTAAATTATTATATACATTGTCAATTTTAAATCTCCTTTTTCACATTATTTTAACCTCATTTTAAAATTGTTTTACATCTTATTCATTTTTATTTGCTTTATACCTTTTAAATTATTATTAAATTCATTTGTCTTTAATTTGTTAATATTTAAATGATGTACCTCGTGTGATTATTGCCATTATTTTGATTCGTTTATTTCGCAAGTTTGCATTACTGCTATTCATTTGTATAATGTAGTGTCCATGTATATTTGTCTTATATTCATTACTATATTTTCATACCATGGTCCATGAATCAAGCCCCGCTACATTCATCCAATAAATTGTTTTATTTTTAATCCAAATAAATAATGCACTTTATTAAACATTATACGCGCTATATTTCAAAATGAAATTTCAAAATAAGGCAATGTTTCGCATTTTGAAATATCGAAGAATTGTGCCCTAACTTACGGGGTTTCGATTCTTTCGTTAATTCTAAGAAGTTGAATATCCTGTCGAGTTTTAAAATACGCGGATTTCTAATTAAAATTAAAGACGAATTTACGCTCGAGAGTTTATGATATCGTGTCTGTAAGAGTCCAAATTCACCCGGGCCTTAAACTAAAATAAAAAATAAAGTCTATTTATTTTATAAACAGTCCGTTTACAGTGCTAAAGCCCAAATCCAAATAGCCTAAACTTATTGGACTCATTTACACCCTAAAAATAACCCAACACATTGACCCAGGTTTACACGGGGCCCAAAAGGCCCAAAATTGTAAAAACAGACAAGGAAACCCTAGGGTTTCCTGAGAACTCAGCGCCGCAATAAATTTTTGGAAACTTCGGGCACTCTAAGCGACATGACCTTTCATCTCGCGCAGATTCAATGGCCCAATCATCGCCACCAAGCGCGCCGTGATTTCTCGACTCTGCCATCATACATCACGCCACCATCGACGCGCAAATCACGCCAGAATCGTCAGATCTCCTCGTGCTACGATATGACGTTGGCTCCATCAGCACGCAAACATCAGTGATCGAGCAAGATCCTCGCAGTTTACCTGCGAACAAAAGAGGAAACAATGACAGAAAACATGGTAGAAAAGGAAAATAGATAGGAGAAAAGAAATCAAAGATTTCTTTCTAAATGTAAATAATTCATAGAAGGCTTTAAAAGCCTCTTCACAAATCTGTACAGGGGGTTTTTTTTACAAAATACAAAAAAGAATATACGCATATATTGACAGAAAAATTGAATAAAAACAGAATACTTTTTATACAAAAAGGAGAACTACAATCGATTGAGAAGCACGAAAGGTGAACATTTTTAAATATATATATATTGCAAACAGTAAAAAGGGAGGGGGGAACGTACCATTTTTGATTCACGGGAAAAAAAGGAAACTTTCCAGTTTTTGACCGCCATATGTGACGGCTTTGACGGAGGCGCGTGAGCGCGTGCAAACCCCCAGACGGAGGCTTGGGAGCATTCTGAGAACCCTTCCCCATTCCTCATTTCAGAGGATTCTTTAGTTTTTTTTTAACACCTAGTGTTAAAATGATTTTGCAACTAAAAATTTGGCTTATATAGCCCTAATGAAATGGTGCCGTTATGGTCTAATTCAATAGACACAAAACGGCATCGTATTGATGCTTAGGATCCGCGCGTTGACCCGTTTACCCGGGGAGGATCTGCGCATTTTTAATAAAAGGGCTAATTCCCAATCGACCCTTCTATTTTTCTGATATTTATAATTTCATTTTATTTTCTGACCCTAACCTTTTTATTTCTGTTTCAATTTAGTCCCAATATCCCTCAAGAGGTTTATTTCGAGAACGACGTCGTTTTTTAGGACTAGGGCTAATTTCCCAGTGAGTCCTCTGAATTTAACGCACATTTCGATTAGGCCCAAAACTTTCATCTATTTAGCAATTAACCCCCAGATTCTTTAATTAAATTCAATTTTAATCCATTTTTATTTTTTTATTTAAATACTTTATATATATATATTTTTAATATTAGTAATATAAAATAGTACGTATTATTTTCATCCATTATATTATTATTATATTTTTTTTAAAAAGGAAAATTTTATCATATATATATTATTTATTCTGTTATATTTATATTTTTTACTATATGTTACATATTTTATTATACATTATTTATTTTATTATATTTTCTCTGAAAAATACTTACTATATTATTATTATTACTATTTTACATATTCTTTATTATATTATATTTTATTTATATATTTTCATTACATATTATATTTTATTATATATCATTCCTTATAATATCTATCTTTCTTTATACATATTTTATTATATGATTTATATTATTATATATTTTATTTGTAAATTATATTATACACTCTATTTCACTATATTTCTTTACATTACCTTTATTTTATTATAAAGTATACATTATTTTATCACTTATGTACATTCTTAAATTATTATTTTTTTAAAGCATAATATCCATATTTAGTACATTTTTCTATAGTTATTATATCTTATAGTATAACCTATATATGTATATATATCATTTTAAAAAAGGGGTTCTCTTTTATCATTTTTGTATTATTCAATATATTTCTAAATATCTTGTTTTTATTTGATTTATATTTTATACATCTTAATTTCTTTATTTATTTTTTTTGGTTTTGATAGTAGGTTAAATTTTATATAACACTCGTTTTTTCATATATTTGCATGAAATTAATTATTTATGGTGGTTTGCCTAAGATATTATCATATATGCATATTGCCATTTATATTTGTTGTATTCTTTATGTACTACGTTGTGTTTTGCATGTAATAATAATGCATGAATGTTTATGTTATCTATGATGACATATGCCTAAAGTGATAATGTATATTATGTAACTTATGCCATTATTATTATTTTCTTTACTATATTTGTATGAAATAATAAAGCATATATATTGTAATTAGGTTTATTTAATTTCTTGTAATATGTAAAGCATACCATTACTTTTAAAATCAAAAAGTCATATCTCATTTAATTAAAAAAGAATTTTTAAAAGGTAAGGCAATGTTTTGGATATTTAGGAATTCGGGAAATAGTGCCCTAACATGCTGGGTTGCGATTTCTCATTTGTCTAAATATCTAAATATCCTTCTCAACGATTTTTTTTTACAAATCACAAGATGACTTCAGTTACGAAAGTTTAAAGATATCGTGTCCAATCATGGTGGATATGATGTTTGTACTCTTTTAAAACGAAGGAATCTTGATTCTTTTTTGTACCTTTTTAAAACGAAGGAATCTTGATTCTTTTTTAACTCAAAACATTATGGTTTTAATGGAATCTCATTTCTAAATTCTTTCAAATTTCTGGCATTAAGATAAAATTATTCAATTTGGTACCAATTTTGGGCGTTACGAAGGTGTTAATCCTTCCTCGTACGTAACCGACTCCCGAACCTATTTTCTCATAATTTCGTAGACCAAAACAATTTATTCCAATCACACTTTAAAAGATTGGTGGCTACTCCCGTTTTTGTTTTTTAAAAGTCGATCCCCGTTTTTCAAACACCCCTTTAAAAAATTGGTTTCGACAGTGTCCTAACTTACGCGATATGATACTCCGATATCCCGAGACAAAGAAATCTTTAGCAATCTTTCGATCTAGTTCATACATTTTTTAAATCGATATTAATAAAAAGGATCGTATTTTAAATCCATTCCCGATTTTCAATTTTCGACATTAAGACACTAACTAATCAATTCGGTACCAATTTTTGGACGTGTCACGGGTGCTAATCCTTCCTCGCACGTAACCAACTCCCGAATCTTTTTCTCTCAAATTTTGTAGACCAAAAATACCGTTTTAATAAGCTAAAACTTTTTATTAAAGCGAGGGTGATCCGATCACACCTAATAAAGATCGGTGGCGACTCCCTTTTTTTTTATTTCATTTTCAAAACCAAAGTCGATCCCCATTTTTAAAAAAAAAAATGGTTTCAACAGCTGGAAAAAGGTAAAATTTTCTTTTTTTTTATTTTTCTTATGTTTATTATGTATTGTTTTTAATAGAATATAGGCTGTATATACCAATAAAATCGAAGAAAAAGAAGAAAAAAAACAAAGAGATAAAAAGGCAAAAAGACCTTCGATTCAGCCCTTGATATTTCTTGCTGATTTAGTATTTTGAAGCCTCCTTTTTTATGATGCTTTTCTTTTGTATTGTATTGATGTTCTTCGTTTCCAAAAAAAAAAACCCCCCTTTACATTTTGTTTGGCTATATATATAGCCGAGTACACCATTATCTTTTCTTGCCTCTGTCTTTTCCGATTTAATGCTTGCAGGTACAGCTTGGGCGGTGGCACAGTGGGCAGGTGGTGCAAGTGGTGATGGGACAGAGAGCAGGTGGCTGAACGGTTAGGGTTTTTAGGTTTCCTTTTTTTTCTGATTTTTCTTTAATGTATTGGGCTAGGGTTCTTTTGGGCTTGGGGCATTTTAGGTTTAGTGGGGTTAATGGGTTTAATTGGGTTTTGTAGGGGCCGGGTAAATTTGGGTGCCCACAACTATAAAAGGCTGTGTATTCGAATAATTTCTTCTACCGAAATTCTGTTCAATTCAAAACTCTTCCTTTTCCTCTCCGTATTTTTCAAACGTTCCGGTGATAGAAAAATGCAAAGTTCGTTCGTTGATCGTTGTAGAGGTGCTACTACTTTGATCACTATTGTTATTGTATCCTGGAAGACATTCGACCAACGTTTCTCCAAGTACAGTAAGAACGGCCGAATCTGTCTTAAGGAAAATGTGTTTCACAGGCCTCAACGTTTCGTAAAATCTCATTTCTCCTTTATTTCAACTATTTATTATGTTTTTATTTGATTTTTCATATTTGATAAATTAATTATAAATCATTCTATTTATATTTTATTTCATATGTGTTTATTTATATTTAATTTATTTTATTCGTTAACGTGTTTTATCTAACAATACCCAATAACAGGTATGATTGTCGAATTAATGGCTACCTCTTATGTAGATAACGAGATTCTAGAACCTTGTTGGAGTTACTAATTTCTTTGGGTCTGAGACTTATTCTCTTGAATGAATATAATATAGATAAAAATCACAAAATTAGATTAAGATCTTAATTTGGAGATGCGCCCTTGAAATCAACTTTCCATGGTAATTTGAATGCAAGAATATAAAAGTCACCACTGTTCATTAATTTTGTTTCATTGAATCAACACTATTTCAGTGTTAAAAAGTCCACCACGTGCTTATGCATAGAACTGGATTCCTCCCACGAAATGACCGTTGGATTCCCCTTTATTGCTTTTGGGCAAGATTAAAACATGGGTAAATTTCTTTTTTTAATTTTCAAATGATATAATTAATTGTAGTTAGCTTATTGATATGATTTTTAATATGAATTTATGAAGAGATTTAAAACAACATTATTGATTACAAACAAAAAATTTGAAAATATATACATTAAAGAGAAAGGATTATATGAAACTGTAATTTCACGTCATCTTTATCTTTTTCTAATAGGAGAATGACAAATCAAATTTTTCCTCCTAATATTTAGCATTTTTAGTTGAATTTGAATTTTATTCGAGAGGAAAAAGTTGGAAATCAGGACAAAAAATCTGATTTGTCATTCTCATATTAGAAACGGATAGGGATAACATGAAATCATAATTTCATATAATTTTTCTCATACATTAAATGGGTATTGTATCTGTTAAAGGTCCATTCGATAGTTAATTTTTAAGTTATTCCATTTCTCTACCTTTTTTTGCCTAACCCCTTGCATTTTTTGTCAAAATCCATTGCATATATTCTAGTTTTCTAAATTATTTCCAAGTAGTCTATACTACAATTATAGGTATAGATACAAATTATAAATAATATATTCGATGAATTAGAATTAAAAACAATTTAATATAAAGTATAATAAATTTAAAAAAGAAATATAACTGAATTAAAATCCACACATGATGAAACTGAAACCTATTCACATTATGGAATTTGAACATAAACGTTCAAACTTTCTAAATTTAGTTAAAAGTAGATCTATTTACCAAATTCAGCCAATTCAATGGATGTTTTTCTTATTTATATATTATAAAATATTTGTAATATCTTATATTAATAGTTATATATTTTAAAACTAAGCCAAGGATGTTAATGGAGTATTAGCTTAATTAGTATGGGTATTGTTGTCAATACAGAAGGAGGTGAATTCGAGTGCGCTGAAACACATTATCCACCTATTTATAAATTGAGGAGGGACTGTAAATAGTTCTAAGCATACTCTCAAAATAAACTATAATAATATGGAATTAAGTTTAAATAATACATACATGCTTTGAAATAAGGGTCGTGTTTCTCATGTGGAAGAAAGTGAAATTATTTAATTTTAGTTTTATTAAGAGAGTATATTATACGACTCGACCGAATTACTTTTTCTATTTTTAACTAATTAAATTTAATTACTTTGTACAATTACATTTAAGAGATAACATTTAATGTTGATTGAGTCTTAGTTTGATTGGTATCGGTAGTGCAAGAGGATATAGGTTCGAGTGTGCTAAAACCTATTATCTTCCTATTTAAGGGTTGAGTTTTTTTATATAAAAAATAGCATATATGATCAGAACTTATAGTACAGTAATTAAATTTAAGTATAATCATTTGTAATTAAAGATATTTTACATGTTTAAGTAAATATTGCGATGTCAATTAGATTAAATTCTTTTTAATTTTAGAAAAGGTTAATATATTATTTAGTACTTGAATTTAGTTTTAATGTTCAATTTGACATCTAAATTTTTTTGTCTCAATTTAGTACCTAAGTTTGGCTTTAATGATTAATTTGGTACCCAGACCAAATGACATCATGTAGCCCAGTGAATATTTGACGTGTGCGCTCTGGCAAAAATATATAAGTACTTAATTGAGACCACAAAAAAAATACTACTAAAATACCAAATCAAACATTGAAGCCAAACTCAAATACTTAAATAGGAAAAAAGAAACTCAAGTATCAAATGAAAATATCCAAGTACCAAAGTGAACATTGAAGTCAAATTTAAATACTAAATTAAGAAGAAGAAAAAACTCAAATACCAAATTAAACATTAAAGGAAAGAAAACTTATTGTAGAATCTAATAAAGTGAAAAGAAAGACAGTGGTTTATATTTTAATATTTTGATCAACACTTGAAAAGTATGTAAAGTGAAATATGAGATAGCATAAATTGGGGTTGTACTCTTCACGGAACTAAAGGCCATTGTCACCTACTGTGAGCATTGAAACAACATAATTTCTTTTATTACTTTGCTCTGTTGTTATGGCCATCAAGACTTATAAGAGCATCTCCAGGGACGGAAAACGTATCATGACAATGGACGAGTTCAAGCAGTGGTTAAAAAAGTTTGATGCCGACAACGATGGCCGTATCAGCAAAGAAGAGCTCCGCAACGCTATTTACGAGACCGGGGAACGGTTCGCCCGATGGAAGAGCCGACGTGCAATAAAATCCGCGGATGCGGACGGTAATGGGTTTATTGATGAAAATGAAATCACCAACCTTGTTGATTTTGCAGACAAATATTTGGGTGTTAGGGTGATTTATATATAAGACTCGCCTAGAGAGATCTGATCAATAAGTGTTGTAACTTGACGAGTGTTGGGTTAGATTCTCTATTTATATGTTAATAGATGGGATGTCGTAAGTAAGTCCTTATGCATGTCAACATGTACTCTATCCTATGGCTAACACATATAAATAATACAAGATCTAAACAAATATTTTGCATCAGCCACATCATGTGCCCTCAACCCTTATGGATTTGGATTTGCACTCCCTATGTGCAAGAAAAAGCATTAGCTTAGTCATTCAATAACTTTCAAGTGGGTTCTCATATATATACATATCTCACACTTGGTATTCAACAATTGGGATTTAAGCTTTTCTTTTCCTCAACAAATATTCACAAGTGGCTTACTTTGAACATCACTTTCTCATTCATCATTTATTCATTTTGAGCATATGGTATACCATTGTAAAGGTCTCATGGAATATAAAATCATAATTTTATGATTCAACTCTCCACTTTTATCAATCAAGAATATGCCTCAAAGTTTTCAAAAATTACACTTTTTCCAACATGTTTTCTAGATGTGGATTCACCTTCATGGTGGTGCGAACCCACATTATGCGGTCTCATAGAAGGATACGAACACCTCACATGTGAACTCAAAGTGCGAACTATATAGACTATGAGTCAAGACCCAATCAAATTGTAACACCCCCTAACCCTGTCTCGTCAATGGAACAGGACTACAGAGCATTACCGGTCATTACAGTACTTTAACACTTGAGACAAAAATATTTGAGTAATGTTAGTTGATATTGATCTTATTATACCCTTAATGGACCCACAGTATTTATTATAAACATTTAAATCCAACCGGGATTCGACCGAAGGCTTATAAAATTTTTCGTAAAACTGTAATATTTCCTCTTTATGAACAGTACCACATGCCCGTGTGTCCTACCGACACGCCCGTGTGACTAATTAGACATGCCCGTGCGGCATGGGACACGCCAGTGCCCTCAACTCGTGTGCAACACTGACTTTTAAACACGGCCATGACACACGTCTGTGTGACCTGCCCGTGTACTAAATTGATTTTAAGACACGGCCGTGGCAACCAAGGCACAAACCCGTGTGACATACTATGTGGACTCGAAATGAATCTTATAATTTATAATTTACCTACCCTGCAAATTTTCAATCCATAACCAATGCAATTACCAATACTAAACCACTCCAAACGCAATTTATGTACTATCTATTACAGGCCAATTTTTGGGCTGTTTTACAAAACCCAATTGCCCATTAAATTACTCAAACCTCATTTACAAACCCAAACCCCATCCATTAAACCCACTAGACCCTTTTACAACCTAAATTTAACCCAATACAATAAACCCAACACTTCTGGCCCACCAACCTAAATCTAGCCCACTCACAACCCAAACAGAGACCCCAACTAACCCTAATCAGCAGCCCCACTTGCCTCCCCACTTTCGACCAACCACCCCAACTGCTTTGACACCGCTGCAGCCACCGCCCAAGGTTACTGCCCACGCCACCGCCTTTGTACCTGCACACATTAAAAGAGATAGGACATAAAATATAAAAAAATCAAATTGTAAGGCTATAAAGCCGATTGTAAAAAACAGAAAAGGGGTTCCCCCTCTGTCATTTCGAAATCGGAGATAAAGAGAAGCATTCTATAACCCAATCAGATTTTCAACATTCAAATAGTACCAAAATACCAAAGTCACAGCAATATACATATCGAAAGAGGAATCAAGGTCTATTTATTTTTTTCTTTTTTCTTTCTTTTCATTTTTTCGAATCTGTGTATATGTAAAAAACATATATTTTATGCATAAATTATACACATATACATATTAAATAAAAATAACAAAAAAGAAAAAAATTGTGTGCAAGACTTGCTGAAACTCCGTGATCGTCCGTGACAGGAGCTCTCACCTCCCCTCTCTTCTTTCCCCGCTCCCTCTTTCCTCTCCCTCCTCTTCTGTTTTTTTTTCTTCTTTCTGTTCCAAATGAAAAAAACAAAAATTTTTGGCTTACGTTTTGGACCCCCCTTAAAACCATAAAACGACGCCATTTTGATGCGGGTCGGGTCGACCCGACCCGCCCTAGCCAGGATCCGCGTGTTTTCACAGCGGAAGGGCAAATTGCGCGTTTGGCCCTTCCGCTTTTCTGATACTTTACAATTAAATTTTTATGTTTTGTAATTCTGCCCTAAAGTTTTACATCGTTTTCAATCTGGTCCCCCTGTATGCGCACCGTTTTAAAGGCGTTGGAAAATTGCTCTTTTGGTCCCCACTACTTGCACGCGTGTTATGATTAGGTCTCTTTTCTTTGTTTTTATTTTAAAATTCGCCCACAACTTTGTTTTTAATCTAGTTTTAGTCCTTTTTTTGTGTTATTTCTATTTCCTTATTAAATAATTCTTATTATTTTTGTATTATTAATTTTATTATTATTATCAATATCATTATTTTAGTATAGATACTCTTATTAAATGCACGTATGTATGTATTTGTATTTAGTTTTTTTTAATTATTTTATTTTGATTTTTTTTATGCTTTTTGCTTGTGCATTTCGATATTTTTGTTATTATTAATGTTGACATTATTATATATGTGTCTTAATATGTATAAATATGCTTTCATATGTGGGTTTATTTTATTATTGTATTGCCTTTATTGTATTTGTTATTGTATTTCAAAATTATTTTTATATTTATTATTAGTATTATTATAATTTTAGCTATGTACATAGATTTATTTGTATTATTATACGTTATGTATATATGTTCTTAATATCATATGTTTACATATATATTATGTATATTTTAATATCATAATTATATATTTTCATATAATTTTATATACGTATTTCCTCATTATCCCGTGTATATATATTTTTAAATTCTATTATATATATATGTTCATTTTTATACCATATTATATATATATTATTATCATACTTGTTTTATTCCTAATTCATTTATTATTAATATTTGCACATATATTTTTCTTGTATATACATTTTTATATATAGTATTACTTTCGTATATTATTACATTCATTATTATACTTATTATTTTCACTTACTTTTTTAAAATTATATACATACCCATCTTTTTTTTATTTTTACTATTATTATTATCACTTTGCTAATATATGTTTATATATACATGTATGTAGTTATAATGTTTTAGTTTAATACGATTAATATGTTTTATATAGCATGCATGATTATTATTTTTGAGATTATTGTCATGATTATTATTTGCTTCAATATATTTCTGGTTATGTCAGTTATTCATTTTTATTCCAATTTGCTTTACATTATTTCAAAACCCTATTCTTGTTTTGCTAAGTAAATTCAATAATCAAGGCAATGTACCGATTTAACATTAAGTCATCGAGTTCATCGCTATGTTGGGTGAACGTCAATTGACTCGTGTTAAAGCGATATACCCTTCTCAAAAACCGAAATAAACTAAAATTTCTCGTCCTTTTAATCACGACTAAATGTTACATTGAACCTGCAATTTTGAAAACCGAGACAACACGTGTTTATGAGATACCAATTTTCGGGCGTCGCGAGGGTGCTAATACCTTCCTCGCACGTAACCGACTCCCGAACCCTAATTTTTCTCTGACTTTTAACGTAGACCTTAACTCGGCCTTTTTCTTGCCTTTTAAAAAAAATCTAATAGGTGTCCGATCACACCTAGAAAAAAGGATCGGTGGCGACTCCCGGTTTACTTTAAAGCCAAATTTCAATTTCCAATTTTTTCCAATAAATCGCCACAATTAGCGACCAAGCTAAGCTAAAATATTTACGTCGCTACAGCTGGCGACTCCACTGGGGACCTCGGTGCGAGTCGAGTCGAATTAAACATGTTTTGTCAAAGTTTTCAAATTTCCTTGTTCAAAGTAAATATTTGGTAGTGATCCGAAAATCTCGTTTTCAAAATTCACACATTTGTATCGCGTTGTAAATATTTCTTCTAACTTGTTATTTGTTTATTTTTCAGTTTTTATGGTTTTAATTCTGGTTTAGTCTCTTTAAATAAAACGTAAAGGTTTATGAGTTTTTCCCACACACCGTGCACTTGCATTTTCGCATAACATGAGCTCTATACCCGGGCTCGGTCCCTTTTAAGTGAAAGTAAACGCTACGCCTTCGTGAGTTAACTCGTCCCTCCGCACAGGCTAGTGAATACTTTCGGGTTACATATGACTTATGGTTTCGTGAGTTAACTTGTCCCTCCGCATAGGCATAAGTAAATGTAATCCCTCGAATTGAACTCGTGAGCCTGTGATGGGTTACGACCGAGGCTTCGTACTGATCTTAGCAGACAATAGTACGGGCAATTCGAGTACCTATCTAGAACCAAAACCCGCATATAATGAACCATACGAGCCATCCAATTAGAGCCATACCGAACCTCTGTCTGCTTATAGTCACCAAAATAAGTACACGGGGAAAATGCCTTTTGCCTTTCATTTACACCGCTTATGCAAAAGAATTGATTTGGGTAGTTTAATTTGTTTCTCAAATTATATGTGTTGTGTTTACTAACCAAGTTTGTTTGTTTTTATTTTTATTTCCATCATGCATCATAAGCATCACATTAGGAAGGTGTTGATTAAAGGTTGGTTGCCAAAAAACGGGTTTCTGATGGAGGAGTCAATTACACAAATAACCGAGAAGAATGCCGTGGTTCGGGACTGGTCTCTAAAAACTCAGAGAGAAAAGGGGGACAGTCTAGTGGAAGGGTGTGTTGCCAATTTGCCCGAACAAATAACTGTGAATGTTCGTCAAAATAACCTCGAGGATTTGGTGCGAATTTGGAATCAGTGGGATTCAGACACTAAGGGCATTTTCGCTGAGAGGTATGGAGATATAGCTCACTTGATCACCATCCGTGTAGACAAACAGTTGATTCAAGCCATGGTTCGATTTTGGGACCCAGCTTATCAGTGCTTCACCTTTAATCAAGAGGACATGACTCCAACCATAGAAGAGTATGCTGCTTTACTCCGCATCGACAATGTGCAATTCGGAAAAATATTCGTGAAGGAGCCTAAGCCAATGACCTTCAAGAAAAAATTAGTAAGACTGACAGACATGACTGATGCATGGGCCAAAAAACAGATAAAAAAGAAGAATGAAACCATTTGCATTCCATGGTCTTCCTTACGAGAATTGGTTCTGAACCATCCTGACATATTAAAGAGAGTAAATCTATTCGCCTTGGCCATTTACGGTTTGGTCATTTTCTCGAAAGTTCTCGGACATCTTGAAGTTGCAGTAGTTGATTTCTTTGAAAGATTAAAACAAGGAGTCAACCCTGTCCCGACCATCCTAGTCGAGACCTTCAGATCCCTAAACAGTTGTAGGAAAATGGGGAAAGGGCGCTTCATCGGATGTGTGCAGTTGCTCAATGTTTGGATTTTAAGTCATTTTTGGAAAGTAGAGCGCACTCCATTCCATATGTTTTCAAAAACGTTCGCCCCACTAGAAGCTTACCTCAAGAAAGAATGGCCGAAGGAAGTCACCGAGCAACACTGGGTATCAGTTTTTCAGAATCTTCGCGCCGAGGATATAACGTGGAGAGCACCATGGATTCGTCCTTCAACCCTGCTATACAAATGTGGAAGCCAAGATTGGGTACCTTTACTCGGATTATGGGGAGGAGTTGGATATGCCCCACTACTAGTCCAAAGGCAATTTTCTTCGCGACAATTCTTACCCGCAACTAGAGGATTAGCACAATTCGAGTTCGCTTTCGCGGGTGAGGGATATATGAAGAGAGTCCGAGGCATTGCAAAGTCTTGGAAGGAAATTCATTTCATGGAATTAGCCTTGTATGCTGATACCCTTACCCAAGACTATGACCTATGGAGAAAGTAACGGGTAAATAGTCAGCAAATCTCATCAACAAATTACACTGCCCAGAATCTTTTTTTGGAGGAAATGCCATCCGAGTTGGAAATAGCTAGACAAGAGCGAGAAAAAGCTAAGATGTCTAGGGACCTCAGTACCCTTCAAGAAGAAAACTATCAGCTGAAGATTGAAGTTCAGGTTGAAAAGTCTAGAACCGAAAAAGTACAAAAGGAGGCCGAGATCGCGAGAAACGACTTAAGGGACCTTCATTTGGAAAACAAGAAATTAAGAAACACTATAAAGAATAGTGGATTGGGCAAGTCAACAGCAGAGTGGAAGGAAGAAATTAGCAATATCAAGGGAGGAATGGAATTTTGGAAGGGAAAAGCAAAGAAAGAAGAGGAAAAGGCTGCGCGCGCTGTGATAGAATTAAGAAAGAAGAATGCCGAGTATGAAATGGTGACTGCAGAATTTGCGAATAGTCAGTCTGAACATCAAGAATTAAAAAAGAGAGTACGAGATTTAGAAAATATGCTACAATCTCGTCAACAACAATTAGATAACCTCCTGAAGGCTCTAGAAGAAAAGAATGATCAGTACGATAGGGACATGCACGTTTATGAAAGAACTCTCCAAGAAAAAGAAAGGCAATTCGACTTCTTGATCAATGAAATTCGCAAAGCAGCTATGCAAGTTGTTCAATTATCAGATGAAGCCGAAGTTCTCAGTTGCCAATTCCCTCCGAGCCAAAGATCGAGTATATCAGAGTTTTTAGAGCAAGTGAAGAAACAAGGCAATGTGGCTAGGAAATTTGTGTAACCTGTTGAAAAAATAAAAACTTTTTGTAACGTACTCTTCGATAAATGAAATGCCTACATATGGGGCTATCTTGAAATCAACACCAAATTCTTGCATATTTACTCATAACTAACATTTATGCATCATTTATTCTTTGGACATTCATCCATTCATATACACATTCATTCATTCATCGCATGTACATATCACCATAATCATCCACTGAAACTAAAGAACCATATAATCCGCAGTTGCAAGACTTCAAGACTGGAATCACGATATTTATACAGAACACGTAGACAAGCTAGAGCAATGGAAGCTGAGTTCAATGAGAGAATCGAAAGGATGGAAAGGGCTCAAAAGGAATTACAAGAGCAACTGGCCAAATCGCAAAAAGAGACGAGAGACCTAATGGTAAGATCTCGAGAGGAATCACTCGAGCAAAGAGATCAGATGGCCAAAATGATAGAGATGATGACAACTTTGGTCAAAGGAAAAGGACCCATGCAGAACCCCGATGTTATGGAACCTCAATCAAGAATTCACCACGATCAGGATCCACTCTATCCCCCGGGATTCACTCCACCACCCGCATATACAACACAGAGAGGGTATACTCAAGGAGAACCCACAGGATTGGAACATCGACCTATGCCACCTGATCTAGTTTTGCCTCCGAAGTTCAAAGTGCCTGATTTTGAGAAGTATGATGGGACAAGGTGCCCAAAAGCACATCTCATCATGTTCTGTCGAAAAATGACTGGTTACGTGAACGAGGATAAATTACTTATACATTGCTTTCAAGATAGTCTAACAGGGTCAGCCCTTCGTTGGTACAACCAACTTAGCAGGGAAAAGATTAGATCCTGGAAGGACTTGGCGTCTGCATTCCGCGAGCAATACAAGCATGTATCAGACATGGTGTCAGACCGGATGACCTTACAAATGATGGAGAAAAAGCCGTCAGAAACCTTTAGACAGTATGCGCAGAGATGGAGAGATGTCTCAGCCCAAGTGGAACCCCCACTAACAAAAACGGAGATAACCGTTCTCTTTATCAACACCTTAAAGGCACCATTTTATGACAAATTAGTGGGAAGTGCCACGAAAGAGTTTGCGGATATTGTAATATCTGGTGAACTCATAGAGAATGCTGTCAAGAGCGGTAGAATGGAAGGATCAAAAGGCTCAAGAAAAGCAGCACCCGCAAGGAGGAAAGAGCCAGAAGCCCACATGGTGGGAACTGGAAGTCGTTATATTCCCAATTCATATCCTAACCAACCCCGACCCCGAAATTTTCCACCTCCAAATTTCTATTACCCTCCTCAAACCCCTTACTACCAAACACCACCTCCCTCCTACCCCGTATACGCCATGAACAACCAAAGACCAGTCACCACTTTTTCACAAAACACTGCACCCGTTCAAAACCAACCCAGAAATGAGCCAAGACCAGCAAGGCCTAATCCCGAGAGACTGCAGTTTACTCCCATCCCTGTGTCGTATGGAGAATTGTACCCAAAAATTTTGGAGAAACAACTGATTTCTCCCCATTACATGGCACCCCTTAAACCTCCATAACCGAAATGGTACGATCCAAACGCTAGTTGTGCATATCATGCCGGGAACCTGGGGCATTCTACTGAGAACTGTCTTGCTTTCAAAAGGAGAGTTCAAGGGCTCATCGATGCGGGCTTTGCGATTTGATGGTACGGGCAGTACGACTGGGAACCTATTCCCTAGCCACACCGAAGGGAATGTAAGTGCAGTAGGGGAGGAGGACAAACTACAAGCAAGAAGACATGTTTCTGAGATAAGGACGCCTCTGCAGAAAATCTGGGAGGTACTAGTTGAAAAGGGGTTACTCTGTCATTCTAATAGAGTATTCGAAGAAAGCAAAGTGAAAAGGCAAAGTTTTTGTAATTTTCATGACACTGAAGGGCACAACATTCAGTCTTGTGAAGGATTTAGAGGGTTCCTTCAAAACATGATAGATAACAAGGAAATTAGGATCTTTAATGGAAGAAAAGAGGCAAATGAAAGAGAAGTGTGCGCCTCTGACAATCAATCATCAGATTTCCTCTATAGCGCTGATCGACCATTGGTAATCTACTATGATGCGAAGAAGGAACAAGTGAAACCAAAGGTGATCATTGAAATACCATCTCCTTTTCCTTACAAAGATGACAAGACGGTACCTTAGAAATACGATGTCAACATCGTAACACCTGAAGGTGAAAGCCGTAACTGGAAGTGTCGGGGAAGTGGGTCACTTCACTCGCAGTGGGAGATGTTACTCTAAGGAAGTAGAACCAATGAAGAAAATCTATGATCCAAAGCAAAAAGGAAAAGCACTGATGCATGAGGCCAAGGTCGAGCAAGAAATTCCACCCGTGCAAAAAACTAAAAAGCCTGTGAATGAGGAAGAAGCTCAAGAATTCTTGAAATTTATCAAGCACAGCGAGTATAGTGTGGTGGAACAATTGAGCAAGCAGCCAGCGCGAATCTCAGTTCTATCTCTACTGTTAAATTCAGAACCACACCGGAATGCTTTATTGAAGGTGTTAAATCAAGCTTATGTGGCTTACAACATATCTGTTGAGAAGCTTGATAGGTGGGTAAACAATCTGAATGCGGACAATTTCATCTCTTTTAGTGATGATGGGATACCGCCAAATGGTAGAGGCTCGCTGAAAGCGCTGCATGTCACGACTCGCTGCAAGGGCTACATAATACCGAACGTGCTCATCGATAATAGGTCGGCGTTAAATGTTATGCCATTGGCCACGCTTTCCAGAATACCGATGGATTTGTCCTACTTAAGGTCCTGTCACTCCACGGTAAGGGCATTCGACGGGACGAGACGTGAAGTCATGGGAAAGATTGAAATCCCTTTGGAAGTGGGCCCTTACATTTATGATGTCGAGTTCCAAGTCATGGACATTACGCCCTCTTATAACTGCCTTTTGGGAAGACCATGGATTCATTCTGCTGGAGCAGTCCCATCATCCCTCCACCAAAAGGTGAAATTTATTACGGACGGCTGTTTGGTCACTATCGAAGGAGAAGAAGATATTGTCGCATCTGTCTCTACCGATGCACTGTACTTGGAAGTGAAAAAAGACGCTTTGGAATGTTCCTTCCGATCCCTTGAATTCGTCAATACCACTTTTGTTGTTGAGGGAAATAAGATTCCAGTGCCAAAATTATCGAGAAATACTAGAATGGGTGTCAAATTGACCGTGGGTAGAGGTGCTCGAGCAAGAAGAGGTTTAGGCAGACATCTGCAAGGAATAGTCAGGGCTTTAAAGCCAATGCACCACAAGGCCCGATACGGTTTGGGGTTCCAACCTGACATGCGTCAAAGAAGAAGACAGTGGAAGAAGGATCAGGAAAGAAAGATTGCAAGAACTTTGGGCCAAGAACCAGAATGGGAACCAATAGAGTACCCTCCTTTGTCAAAAACATTTACATCTACGGGAATGATGTACCCTGGACAAGATGGTCCACGAAACACGCTGTGGTCAATTGAAAAGGGTCTTCAGAATGTCAGTATAAATGTTATTGACAAAAGGGCTGATGCGAGTAAAGACGTTTCAATGATACGCCCTTGCCCTCCTAGTTTCATGTTAAACAATTGGACTGTCGAGGAGCTTCTTGTAGTTTATAAGTCTTCAGAGTAATGCCAAACATTAACCTTCTATTGTGTCCTTAGATATAATAGAATTCTTTTGTAAGAGCATGCATTCGCTCTTTATCATTTAAATGAATATCAATAAAGATGCATTTTGTCACGAACTCTCGCATTATCACTAATTTCATATTCAATTTTCTAATTTCATAGCCTATCCTTACATTTGCCACATTCCATGCCATAACATTTTTATTTGTTGTTTCCAATACTCGGACGCCCCTCTATAGTTTTCTTTTCCATTCAACTTTCAGGTGCTCAGATATCGATGACATGAACAAACCCGTTACGAGTCTTGAAATTGATTTTGAGAAGGCTGTTTGCTTAGGGGAATTTGAAGCTGAAGAAAATGATGAAGATTATGTCTCGTCTCCTGAATTGTTAAGAATGGTGGAACAAGAGGATAAACAGATTTTACCTCATGAAGAATCTGTGGAAACAATAAATTTAGGCGCTGAAGAAAGGAAACAAGAAGTGAAGATTGGGACTTCTATTTCAGAGAGCACCAGGCATAATTTGATCGCTCTGCTTCGCAAATACAAAGATGTTTTCGCATGGTCATACTGGGACATGCCAGGGTTAGTTGAAGATTTAGTGGTCCATAAGCTCCCATTAAAGCCAGAATGCAAGCCCATCCAGCAAAAATTAAGACGGATGAGACCCGAAATGCTGCTGAAAATAAAAGAGGAAGTCAAGAAGCAATTTGATGCTGGTTTCCTACAAGCCTCCAAATATCCAGAATGGGTGGCCAACATAGTCCCGGTACCAAAGAAAGATGGCAAAGTACGAATGTGCGTGGATTACCGTGACCTGAATCGAGCAAGCCCAAAAGATAATTTTCCCTTGCCACATATTGATGCGTTGGTGGACAACACAGCAAAACATTCATTGTTTTCTTTCATGGACGGATTCTCGGGGTATAATCAGATCAAGATGGCCCCTGAGGATATGGAGAAAACTACCTTCATAACAATGTGGGGAACGTTCTGCTACAAGGTGATGCCATTCGGGTTGAAGAATGCTGGGCAACATATCAGAGGGCTATGGTGACATTATTCCATGACATGATGCATAAAGAAATAGAGGTCTACGTCGACGATATGATTGCTAAATCCCGAGGGGAAGAAGAGCATGTAGTGAATCTCAAGAAGTTGTTCGACAGGCTGAGAAAGTTCCAGTTAAAGCTCAATCCAGCCAAATGTACGTTTGGAGCTACCTCAGGGAAGTTGCTAGGCTTCATTGTCAGTGAAAAAGGTATCGAGGTTGATTAAGATAAAATAAAAGCCATCCAAGAGTTACCACCCCCACGCACGCAAAATGAAGTTAGAGGATTTTTAGGGAGATTGAACTATATTGCCCGATTTATCGCTCAACTTACCAACCAATGCGACCCAATTTTTTGACTCCTTCGAAAACATAACCCTGGAGAATGGAATGAGGAATGCCAGATGGCCTTTGATAAGATAAAGCAATATTTGTCTAGTCCTCCAGTGCTAGTACCGCCAACTCCGGGAAGACCATTAATTTTGTATTTGACTGTGTTCAAAAATTCGATGGGTTGTGTACTGGGGCAACACGACGAGTCAGGAAAGAAAGAAAAGGTGATCTACTACCTCAGCAAAAAGTTCACTGAATATGAGGCAAAGTATTCGTCCATTGAAAAATTTTGTTGCGCTCTGGTTTGGGTAGCTCGGAGACTCAGACAATACATGTTGTACCATATGACATGGTTGATTTCAAAGCTAGACCCGATAAAATACATGATGGAATCACCGGCACTATCAGGAAGAATGGCGCGATGGCAGATTCTCCTTTCGGAATATGACATTGCCTATGTAAGTCAGAAGTCGATAAAAGGGAGCGCAATAGCCGACTTTCTAGCAACTCGAATGACAGAAGAATATGAGCCGTTAAGATTCGATTTCCCAGACGAAGATCTAATGTGCATCACAGAAATAGAATCCGAGTCATTAAAGGAGAAGTCATGGAAGATGTGTTTGATGGTGCGTCGAATGCTTTGGGGCATGGAATCGGAGCAATCCTGATATCACCAGAGGGGAATCATTATCCGTTTATTGCAAGACTGAATTTCTTCTGTACCAATAATATAGCAGAATATGAGGCCTGTATCATGGGGCTTCGTGCAGCTATTGAACGAAACATCGAAATCTTAGAGGTGTACGGGGACTCAGCCCTAGTGATTTACCAAATCCGTGGAGAATGGGAAGTGAGGGACCCAAAACTGATTAAGTACAACAATTTAGTGGCCGAATTGATCAAGGAATTTAAAGAAATAACTTTTCATTACTTCCCACGAGAAGAAAACCAATTAGCTGATGCCCTGGCCACTTTGGCTTCAATGTTCAAAGCAAGTAAAGAAGCAGAAATAATGCCCCTCAAAATGAGCATACACGAGGTCCCTGCGCACTGTTGTAGCATTGAGAAAGAAGCAGATGGACGTCTATGGTTCCATGATATATTGGAATATGTCAAGAATCAAAGGTATCCTGAACAAGCGAACGAGAACGACAAAAGAACAATCAGAAGAATGGCAGCTGGATTTGTTCTTGACGGGGATATCCTGTACAAAAGAGGAAAGGATCAGATGCTTTTGAGATGTGTGGATGATGTTGAAGCTAGGAAAATACTCGCAGAGGTCCATGAGGGAATCTACGGAACACATGCCAATGGTTTCAATATGGCCAGAAAGATCATGAGACTCGGTTATTATTGGCTGACGATGAAAAGTGACTACATCAATTTTGCAAGAAAATGTCACAAATGTCAAATCTATGGCGATAAAATTCATGTAGCCCCTTCTCCCCTTCATGTCATGACTTCTCCGTGGCCTTTTTCTATGTGGGGCATGGATGTTATAGGGCTAATTTCGCCAAAAGCATCAAATGGACATCGATTCATTTTTGTGGTCATCGATTACTTCACAAAATGGATAGAAGCCGCTTAGTTTGCCAATGTGACGAGGACTGCAGTTTGCAGGTTTTTGAAAAAGGAAATCATTTGCCGGTATGGTTTGCCTGAAAGAATCATTTCAGATAATGCCACGAATCTGAACAATAAGATGATGAAAGAAGTGTGTGAGCAGTTCCAAATAAAGCATCACAATTCCTCACCCTATCGCCCAAAGATGAATGGGGCTGTTGAAGCAGCTAACAAGAATATTAAGAGGATCATTGGGAAGATGACTGAGACATATAAAGATTGGCACGAGAAACTTCCCTTTGCTTTGTTTGCATATCGCACGTCTGTACGAACATCTACGGGAGCAACTCCTTTCTCTCTAGTCTATGGAATGGAAGCTGTGTTACCTATCGAGGTTGAGATCCCCTCTCTGCGAGTCTTAATGGAATCAAAGTTAGAAGAAGCAGAATGGGTAAAAGCTCGATATGATCAGCTGAACCTCATTGAAGAAAAACGTCTAAGGGCAATTTGTCACAGGCAGATGTACCAAAAGAGAATGATCGCAGCCCATGGCAAGAAGATACGACCAAGAGAATTTCATGAAGGAGAACTCGTGCTAAGAAAGATTCTCCCAATACAAAAAGATCCGCGAGGAAAATGGGCACCAAATTGGGAAGGACTGTACGTCGTAAAGAAGGCATTCTCAGGAGGAGCTTTGATCCTTACCGAGATGGATGGCAAGGAGCTACCGAATCCAGTGAACTCAGATGCGGTGAAGAAGTACTATGCTTGAAAAAAAGAAAGTCAAGATGAAAACCCGAAAAGGGCATCTTAAAAAAAAAAAAAAGATCGAGCGAAAAAACCTAAAAAGCGCTTTGATTAAACACAAAAGATTAGGATGAAAACCCGAAAAGCGCGTTCTAATGAAGCAAACATTCGCTTACAAGGCAAGGTGTTTTAAAATCAGACGATGACGGTGAGACTACGATGATTTGAAGCATCTCTGAAAGCTCGAAATCTTCTACGCATGAGAGCGGACTCGAAAAGATTCTTGATTAAGGAACGTGGAAGAGTTCATGTGTTGAATATCTAGAGCATTTGTATCCGTTGAATACGATCCTTTCCTTCCTTTTGACATCTGTTACTCTCATTGGTTAACTTGCTATGTTTGCCACATTTGAAATAGATGAATATGAGATATCATTTTTGTCCCTATCTGACCTTTTCATGCATCTCATTATGTGTTTATTTACATGATAAATAGTGAAATGACACACTCTAAACAAAAGAAATGTTAAGCATTACCTGGATGAAAATTTGATAAGTACAAGAACTTCATAGCAAGAATAAAGTTTAGCCAGGGGCAAAAATAGTGATATCTGAGAAACATCGATTACTCGTGAAGCTCGAATACGGGTACGAGACCTGAAGAGAAAGTCGAGAACCAAAGAAATGAACACAGACCCTCAACAATCGTGGCTAAATGGACATACGACAAACATGCTTAAGGAACACTGCATAATCATGTAGGCATACAAGCATTTAAGACAAACATGTGCATATCATCATGCATGACATATGCAGGCATTCCAGCAGAGCAAGAAGACGTGATGATAGTTGTATTGAATCAAAGGAAGAGATTCCTGAGTTCTACCAAATGATAAGTTTCGGTATCTTAAGGTTTTTAATTCATGTTTTTAGAAAATCAACTCATATTGCGAGAGGTGAGTTGAGCCTCAAGACACGTTGAAGTAATTTCAATTTCTGTTTTTCAAAAAAATCAACTCATATTGCGAGAGGTGAGTTGAGCCTCAAGACACGTTGAGGTAATTTCAATTTTTTCAAATCAACTCATACTACGAGAGGTGAGTTGAACGTTTTAATTTCTGTTTTTCAAAAGTCAACTCATATTACGAGAGGTAAGTTGAGTCTCGGGTCACATGCCGAGATATTTTCAAATTTCAAATCCTGTTTTTAATTTTCTAAAATCAACTCATATTGCGAGAAGTGAGTTGAGCCTCAAGACACGTTGAGGTAATTTCAATTTATGTTTTTCAAAAATCAACTCATAATGCGAGTGGTGAGTTGAGCCTCAAGACACGTTGAGGTAATTTCAATTTATGTTTTAAAAGTTAACTCATATGGCGAGAGGTAAGTTGAGCCTCGGGGCACGCTGAGGTATTTTCAATTCTGATGTTTTAATTTCAACTCATATTGCGAGAGGTGAGTTGAGCCTCAGGGCAAGCGGAGGTATTATAATTTTCTGTCTTCAATTTATGTTTTTCGAAGATCAACTCATATTGCGAGAGGTGAGTTGAGCCTTTAATTTCTGTTTTTCGAAATCTACGTTTCAAATTATCAACTCATATTGCGAGAGGTGAGTTGAACCTTTTAATTTCTGCTTTTAATTTCCACGTTTCAAGAATCAACCCATATTGCGAGAAATGAGTTGAGCCTCAGTTCGTATGCTGAGGTGTTTTCGATTTTGTTTTTAATGTCTGTTTTTAAAGAGTCAATTCATATTGCGAGAAATGAGTTGAACTCAAGAATTACATGCCAAATAAAGAATAAAGAGTGAGAGTTGATGGAAGACACCAAATTTGGATTCCTTGAAGTCGCAGTAAAGTAGGTCAAAGTTGCAAATCTCATCTCCTTGAAGTCGCAGTAGAGTAGGTCAAAGTTGCAAATCTCATCCCCTTGAAGTTGCAGTGAAGCTGATCGAGGATATCAGATTTTGCCTTGCTAAAGCGACAGAAGAGAAGACCACAAATTTTATCTCACTGAAGCGGTAGAAGAGCAGATTGAAGCTGTAGATCTCATCTTTATGAAGCTACATGGAAGCAGATCGAAGTCACAACTCTCATATCTTTAAAGCTACATTGGCGAAGATTGAAGCTACAAGGCGCATATTAGAAGATGTAGTGGATTGAACCAAAGCTACTAGATGTGATGGACTGGAAGAAGACTATTTGAACAAGAAGAGCACCGATGAAGTCAAGACTCGACAAGACGGAGCAAAATTGGCCTTTCTTTATGTCTTTGCTCTATTCTTGTTACACGACAATGAGCAAAGAGGGGCAGCTGTTACAGGCCAATTTTTGGGCTGTTTTACAAAACCTAATTGCCCATTAAATTACTCAAACCTCATTTACAAACCCAAACCCCATCCATTAAACCCACCAGACCCTTTTACAACCTAAATTTAACCCAATACAATAAACCCAACACTTCTGGCCCACCAACCTAAATCTAGCCCACTCACAACCCAAACAGAGACCCCAACTAACCCTAATCAGCAGCCCCACTTGCCTCCCCACTTTCGGCCAACCACCCCAACTGCTCTGACACCGCTGCAGCCACCGCCCAAGGTTACTGCCCACGCTACCGCCTTTGTACCTGCACACATTAAAAGAGATAGGACATAAAATATAAAAAAATCAAATTGTAAGGCTATAAAGCCGATTGTAAAAAACAGAAAAGGGGTTCCCCCTCTGTCATTTCGAAATCGGAGATAAAGAGAAGCATTCGATAACCCAATCAGATTTTCAACATTCAAATAGTACCAAAATACCAAAGTCACAGCAATATACATATCGAAAGAGGAATCAAGGTCTATTTATTTTTTTTCTTTTTTTCTTTCTTTTCATTTTTTCGAATCTGTGTATATGTAAAAAACATATATTTTATGCATAAATTATACACATATACATATTAAATAAAAATAACAAAAAAAAAAAGAAAAATTGTGCCGGCGCCGGCGAAGCTCCGGCGGTCGTCCGGCGACCAGAGCTCTCACCTTCCCTCTCTTCTTTCCCCGCTTCCTCTTTTCTCTCCCTCCTCTTCTGTTTTTTTTTCTTCTTTCTGTTCCAAATAAAAAAACAAAAATTTTTGGCTTATATAGGGGTCCAAAACGGTGCGTTTTGGACCCCCCCTTAAAACCATAAAATGACGCTGTTTTGATGCGGGTCGGGTCCAGCCAGGATCCGCTTGTTTTCACAGCGGAAGGGCAAATTGCGCGTTTGGCCCTTCCGCTTTTCTGATACTTTACAATTAAATTTTTATGTTTTGTAATTCTGCCCTAAAGTTTTACATCGTTTTCAATCTAGTCCCCCTGTATGCGCACCGTTTTAAAGGCGTTGGAAAATTGCTCTTTTGGTCCCCACTACTTGCACCGTGTTACGATTAGGTCCCTTTTCTTTGTTTTTATTTTAAAATTCGCCCACAACTTTGTTTTTAATTTAGTTTTAGTCCTTTTTTTTGTGTTATTTCTATTTCCTTATTAAATAATTCTTATTATTTTTGTATTATTAATTTTATTATTATTATCAATATCATTATTTTAGTATAGATACTCTTATTAAATGCACGTATGTATGTATTTGTATTTAATTTTTTTAATTATTTTATTTTGATTTTTTTTTTATGCTTTTTGCTTGTGCATTTCGATATTATTGTTATTATTAATGTTGACATTATTATATATGTGTCTTAATATGTATAAATATGCTTTCATATGTGGGTTTATTTTATTATTGTATTGCCTTTATTGTATTTGTTATTGTATTTCAAAATTATTTTTATATTTATTATTAGTATTATTATAATTTTAGCTATGTACATAGATTTATTTGTATTATTATACGTTATGTATATATGTTCTTAATATCATATGTTTACATATATATTATGTATATTTTAATATCATAATTATATATTTTCATACAATTTTATGTACGTATTTCCTCATTATCCCGTGTATATATATTTTTAAATTCTATTATATATATGTTCATTTTTATACCATATTATATATATTATTATCATACTTGTTTTATTCCTAATTCATTTATTATTAATATTTGCACATATATTTTTCTTGTATATACATTTTTATATATAGTATTACTTTCGTATATTATTACATTCATTATTATACTTATTATTTTCACTTACTTTTTTAAAATTATATACATACCCATCTTTTTATTTTTACTATTATTATCACTGCTAATATATGTTTATATATACATGTATATAGTTATAATGTTTTAGTTTAATACGATTAATATGTTTTATATAGCATGCATGATTATTATTTTTGAGATTATTGTCATGATTATTATTTGCTTCAATATATTTCTGGTTATGTCAGTTATTCATTTTTATTCCAATTTGCTTTACATTATTTCAAAACCCTATTCTTGTTTTGCTAAGTAAATTCAATAATCAAGGCAATGTACCGATTTAACATTAAGTCATCGAGTTCATCGCTATGTTGGGTGAACGTCAATTGACTCGTGTTAAAGCGATATACCCTTCTCAAAAACCGAAATAAACTAAAATTTCTCGTCCTTTTAATCACGACTAAATGTTACATTGAACCTGCAATTTTGAAAACCGAGACAACACGTGTTTATGAGATACCAATTTTCGGGCATCGCGAGGGTGCTAATACCTTCCTCGCACGTAACCGACTCCCGAACCCTAATTTTTCTCTGACTTTTAACGTAGACCTTAACTCGGCCTTTTTCTTGCCTTTTAAAAAAAAAATCTAATAGGTGTCCGATCACACCTAGAAAAAAGGATATGTGGCGACTCCCGGTTTACTTTAAAGCCAAATTTCAATTTCCAATTTTTTCCAATAAATCGCCACAATTAGCGACCAAGCTAAGCTAAAATATTTACGTCGCTACACTATCCAATACTTAATTTCAAACACTTATCATGTATCATTATCAATTATAAAATTTACTTATTACAATATTTCAATCACAATCCAATATTACTCACTTAAGACATCCTAGGTACATGATATTACTGATAATTAACATGCTTTACCTTTTTGAGTTCGGGATCGGCTTATGATGCTGATTCAACGATCTGTCTTTAACTTAACCTGCGCACGGAAACAAACCGTACGCTGAGTATGAACTCAGTGGTATTTCTATAAACTGAGTACTTAATATTATAAGAAAAACAGCATTTACTTAAATCATATATCAATCATAGTAAACTTATAAATCGTTAAAATAACAATATCCGTCATTCATACTTGCATTCAAGCTTTAAACTTGTAACTTCATGGTCTTTATAATTCAATCACTAAACTTTATTTCAAAACTTATAAATCTTACCATTTAATTCGGTCTACATTCATTATCCATTGGTACCTTTCACTTCAACAGTTCACAGGTAATATAACATTCAGTAACATTCAATATTCAATAAATCATAACTTAATAGCAGTCATTCTTTAATACTTTTGGTTACCCCTATTAACTTGACTTGGACCTGGACGGATACACGGATCCAAATCCAACCCACACACCAGGGATATAATCAGTGTTTCATCGGCCGAAGCCGGAATACACCGTAAGGGTAACAAAGAATCAGAATCGTAATGAGAGCGGTACACAAAGTAGCTCATCGGAACAAATCCGGAATAGTAACGAGAATGATCAGTACAGAGTACCTCTTGGAACAAATCCGAACGATCCACGATGAGTTGACACATATAGTGTCTCATCGACACACAGTCGGGATATCCCTGACTCCACTGATCCTATGGCATGCCAACTATATCCGACTAGTCCGACATTGTTAATAGGGATTTCAGTCAACTTTTAATTTTCAATTTCCATTCTCAATTTAATTTTACTTCATTTCAATACTTTTCCATATCAATTCACATGTAATTCAATTTCAATACAATATACCTTTTTAATTCATTTTTCCAATAATCATACATTTCAAACTTTTCACACCTTAATAGCTTATCATCCATTCGATCAAAATATAACAATTAATAATCAATTTCAATTGTAAAACACATTTTCCAATTTTCCACTTAATATTCACATATTCTATTCAATATCAAAAATCACTAATAATTCATGAATTTTTATTCAATTCAATACCTTAATAATAATAATAATACTACTTATCATTCATATAAATAATAAATTCAACAAATAATTATTAGTCTCGGTTTATAGAAATACAAACCGTAATTCTCGAGTTCACTCGATATCCTCGTCCTCTTTCTCCCTTTCCCCTTCCTCTATGACATTTCCGGCGCTATATTAGCTACGGAAAAATTAACATAACATTTAAAATCATTAATATCATATTCTTTAATTTTTCATGTAATTTTTTCATAAATTCCATTTTAGTCCTATCACCATAATATTTCTTTTTCTTCAAAGTTAACCTAGTTTTCATCTTTATACTTACTTTAAAGTAATTTCCAGCTTTTCGTATTCAACATAAAACTTCAATTTTGAATTCTCTTCAATTTAATCCTTACTATGTCAAAACTTAATTCTCTCTTTACAATTTAATCCTTATATCATTTCTAACTTGAATTTCTATCAATTTGGCCCTTAATTCGTCATTTTATTCAACATGAATAATATCTAGAAATCTAATAACTTGCAAAATATAAACTTAATTTCATCAAAACCTTGTTTCAAGACTTTTAAAACATCAAAATTAAGTAAAAAGAGCTTGATTGACTTACCTATTAAAGTTTAAAGCTTCAAACCTTGAATTTTCCCTTTCTTTCTTTTCTTTCCTTTCTTTTTCTCCCTTACTCTCTGTTTCGTTTCATCTCTGTTTCTTTCTCTTCTTTTTTTTTTTTCTTTTACTTTGTTTATATATATATATAATAACTTAATAAATATCTAATTAATATCAAATATTTATTTTACATTTGTATCCATTTATATCCACACACTTGTCATAATTTAATATATTTATTATATATAAAAATCTTATAATATAATTATTTAATTAATAAATATCTTTTATAATCAAATACATGTATTACAAATATATGTATTTTTATTTATACACTTGTACCAATCATTTCCATACACTCGTCACATTTTAATTTATTCATTGTATAATATCAATTTAATACTAATAAATATATTAATATTTATTTAAATAATAAGTAAATACACACATGTATTACAAATGTATTTACAATAACTATTACACATTTATTTTATTTTTGCCATACACTTGTATCATATTATTACCATACACTTGTCTTTCTTTTCTTTATTTCCTAATAAAATAATAAAATAATTTAATATCAATTAAATCATAATAATAATAATAAATCCTAGATTCTTCCATCTTTTGCCGCCTAAATTCATACACTAGGCATAATTGCCTATTTGGTCCTTTTTATTTTCTTTTAATCTATAATTAAACTTTCACACTTCATTCAATTTGGTCCTTTTACTTAATTATTCTTAATTAAATTAAATTCACTTAATTAAACTCTAATTGACCACTCATTTTACTTTGTAAATATTTATAATAAATATTTACGAATCCATTTTTCAGAAACGGAGATCCAAAAATACACTTTTCTGACATCGGTAAAATTCGAGTCATTACACAGATAATAAAATAACAAATCGATAATGGCGAGTACCGTAACATAACTATATGAATTATGGATTTTTATATAATGCTTTATTGGTTTGTGATTTTATTGAATTTTAGACGGTAAATGTCAAGCTTTATTAAAATTGCTTGTTGCTTCCATCATTATAGTAAAAGAATTGCAATTATTGAAATTTGTTTACTATGGTTGAACTGTGCTCATAATGAGATATTATTCGTTTCATGAGATGAAGATTATCTTCACGGTTTTCAAGGGATTAAAATATAAACTTTTTATCTGTGGGAGAGTATAATTTAATTTTAAATTTTAGGAGGGATTGAAATATAATTTTACCATTAAATTAACTTAAAACTTTGCAAATACTCAAGGGATTAAAGGGAAAATTTTTTCTTTCTGTTAGCCCTTGCTATATATCCATAGTCCAATATATCTGCTATTTTTGACATAATACCTAGAACTATCCATAACCCCTCACCAACCCATAAATAGAGGATGATGCATTTCAGCTCACTCAAACCCACGTCTTCCTATACTAGCAACAATACCTATGTCAATCGAGTTAAGACTCAATCAGTAATTTTCATTACATGTTGAAGGTTGAAATATATTAATTGTGTTACTCTTTCTTGTATACATATTGACAATTCAGGCAAAAAAAAAATTCTAATTAGCCACAGCAATTAAGTTTCATGTAGAGGAAGATTTTAAAGCTATATATTAGATTAACTGGCATTGATTATTGATATAGGTAAAAAATGTTTTTTTAAAAGTGAGATATTATACAATTAAGTTTACTCGTAATCTTTAAGAGTTTTCAATAATATAAATGTCAATCAAGTTAATATTCATTAATATCATATGAACAAAGTTAATTGAGGATTTAAAGAATTAAAAGGTTATTCAATGGTGGTTTCGAAAAAGATTTTAAAATGTTGGGTTTAAATCAGAATCAGCAATTACAAATATAGAACTGAACCACTAACTCAATAATTAACTAAACACGAACTAAATATGACTGAAATAAATCTAAAAAAAAAAAAACCCACACATTTACCTCAAGTGAAACTTGAACCCAAAATCTCTGAAGTTTTCGAAATTTCTACCTTACCAATTGAACCAAAATTGATCGGAGATTATTTCTTAAGAATGGCTACACAAACCAAGCTAAACCTTAATTCCTTGAACCCTCTTGGGGATTGGCCTAATCTTGGCCCTCATTTCTATTATAATATATCATTTAGGCCCCCTTCGAGGTTTCCAATAACATATAGAGCCCACCTACCATTAATCTATTCTAAGCCATCAAGGGGTACCTAACTGTTCAATGCATTGGGTACAGCTTCGGAGGTGGCTCAAGTATCCCTTTTTTTAATGACACTTTAAGGCTCTATAGCCTTTGTTTATGCTATAACTTTGAAGGAACAAAAGAATATTAGGCAACGTTTGCAAAAAAGTTACCCCTAAATCTATTTTTATTCAATGCTTTTTAGGGTATTAACAATTGTGTTTAATTATATCCACCACCACATCAACAACAAAAGAAAAAAAAGACAATTGTGTTTGAAACTTTGGTCAAATTTTGGTTTTAGTCCCTTTCATATGTTCAAATTTGAGAATTAATCATTACACTTTAATTTAGTATAATTAACCCTTTACTTATATAATGTGATTAGTTAGTTTGAATAGATAATAACGTTGTAATTATTTTGGATAACATGCAAACATAGATATTTTTTAGAAAAAAAACATTGCTTCCATCACAATAATATCCATGTCATGATGAGTTGGCAAGATTTTTTTTTTAAAAACCCATGTCAACATTTTAATATGAAAAGTAACGGTGTCATCTATTTCAACTAATAAGAGACATTATAAAAGTAGATAATCAAATTATGTCAAATTAAAGTATATAGATCAAAATCTAATTTTAAGCATAATAGAGGGACCAAAGCCAGATTTGACCCTCAACTTTTAATGCATATGGCTTTTGCTTGAAATACGCGTCCGCATTTTTTAATTAAGCTAAAACCAATCGATTTCTATATTGTATTTGCAAAAAGGACATAGCACAAGGGAATGATATAAATATGTGAAACCTTCAAATATATTGACATTGGGGAAGTTGGCTAGCTAGCAAGCAAGCAAATTACAGGGTGTCACGAAGGGATTTTCTAGGCTTCGATTGTCGGCAATGGCCATTAAAACTCGTAAGTACTCCGTCGTCGATGGCAAGCGGGAAATGACGATCGATGAGTTCAAAAGATGGTTAAAGAAATTCGATGATGATAAGGATGGAAGGATTAGCAGAGACGAGCTTGCCGATGCTATACGAGTCTCCCGCGGTGGATGGTTCACTAGGAGGAAGAGCAAGTGTATAATCCGATCGGTGGATGCCAATCGTAATGGCTTTATTGATGATAATGAGATCAAAAACCTTGCGGAATTTGCAGAAAAATACTTGAATGTGAAAATATTGTATTTGTAAAGTGGTTGTTTGAACCATATCTCTTTATTTGTTCCTTTTTTTTTGGGGGTCAATCGAACAATGTTAACAATCAGAGTTTATCTAATATCAAACCTCGACATACACATTCATCTTATATTTATGATGTATGTACTTTAGAAAATTGGATTACAGGCTATCTCCTATGAACTAATAAATAATAATGACGATTTATTTTGTATAAACAACGGTAAACTATATAGTTAGCCACTCAACTTTTGTTAATTTTTATTTTGGGTACTTCAGATAAAAAATTTGCAAAAAGGGCACCGTGTTACAAATCATTTTCGTTTTGATTACTCGCCGTTAATTTGGGGTTAGACAATGTTATTGTGCACTCATTTTAGTCACCCAACTTTAGTAAATTTTCATTTTGTTCACTCGTTTTATACCAATTTAGGGTATTATGAAATAGGTGTACCTTCCTCTATCTTCTTGGTATAAAGTTGTTGCGTAAGGTAGAGTTGGTTCATCAATGACTTCGTCATGTACTTGCTCTTCAAATTTTTTTCACTTAAACTTGCTCTTCAATTGGAGCCAGAAATAGGCGCGGTGGTCTCTTCAGCTACCCCTTGTAATACTTTATCACTTACACATAGTAGAATAACACTATGTGCTGTCTCTATTATCTCGTTCTTCTGTTCTTTCAAGAATGTGTTTGATAATTTAAGCAATCATTGGTGAAGCAGCATTACCTGCATCTTGATGCATTATAGATTGAAGTTATTTCTGGCAATGAATTTTCTCAACTTTGTATTTTGTTGATAACACACTTGCAATTATATCAACGTTTTAAGTGACAACAAAAGCAACAAAAAATAGCACGAGCACAACCACTTTGCAAATACCATAAAAGCAGTTGCAATGAAACTCTGATACCAATTTATTTAGAATGGATTAAACCAAGTATATCAACATGACCACAAATAAATTTACTAAAAATAAATAAGACACGCAACAACAAATGATGTGCAAAAAGAAACTAATAAAAAGGCACAAGGATTTATGTGATTTGACTTTAAAACTTGCGTCCACAGACAGAAACGACAAAAAATTTTACTATAACAAAATAAAGATTATAAGTATTTCAACCCTCAAAACACAACCCTAAAAAATCTACAACTCACATCCAAAAACTTTTACACAATCTTTTTGAACACAGACTAATTAATTTTCTCATTCACTCTCTCTTAATGTGTTTCATGGCTAAGAATTAAAACCTATTTATAGTATTTTTCATGGCCTTAAGTTCAATAGTAATTTAATATGGATTGACAATTGACACACCAAATAATTGTTGCCACACCAATTAGGTGCCTACAAATCTTAGACATTTTTTTAAATTTTAAGGCTTGTGAATTCAAGCCATGTGTGACATAACCCATAGACTTGTTCGACAACATTTTTTTCATTTTAAATTATAACTATATTAATAGTCCCAATTAGAATCAATTATTATAAATATTAAACTGAATAATTAATTAAACACAAACTAACTAACATAATCAGAATAAACCCACACATAGGAGTGAATGCAAGTGGCAAGCAATGGTTTTGGTACTTTCAAAATGATAAAAAAAATTAAATCCCTTAAAAAATTTTAAAAATAATAAATTAACATAATGTTAAAATTATCTTTTGACCCCAAAAATTTATAATGTAATTCTAACTCCTAAATTTTATGTTACTTTCATATTTACCCACACATTTATATAAAATGAGACTTGAACATTAAATATCAAGGCTTAAACATTGCCATTGAATCAATACCTTATTTACCGGATATTATCTCTTAAGTATGACTACACTAACTAAGCTAAACCTTAATTCTTTCAACCCACTATTCATGGTTGGCTGTTGGCGCAAACTAAGGTTTCCCATAAAATATATAGGGATCGTAAAAATACGCATGACGAATTTTAACTCGACTCGACTTGATATGGTTAAATTTTTATTTTTATTTTTTTTTAAAATCAAATTTTAGTGTTGATTTAATTTTTCAATTAGTTAAATGAGTCGAGGTTGAATTTAAAAAAAAAAACGGCCTCATCTTATCTTAAGATAATTACCAAAATACAGTTTTTATATATAATATTAATTTAAAATATATGATAACAAATTTATTTTAATATTTACTCCAACATAATTATATTTAAAAAATAATTAATAGTATAAGATAATAAAAATAAAAAATTATTTATTCTACTTAAATAAAAATATAAAAAAATTAAAAACTATGACATATTGAGTCGAATTAAGTCAAAATCGAATATAGCTTTAAATTTTCAGGACAAATTTAGGATGAAATCGAATATAACTTTAATTTTTCAGGTCAAATTTAAGATGAATAAATTAATATCTAATTTCGAATCGGACCCCATGCCATCTGTAAATATATAGCCCACTACCATTAATCTATTCTAAGCCATCAAAGGGTACCCAACTGCTAAATGCATTGGGTACAACTTTGGCTATATAAGGAGGCGGCTCAAATATCCCATTTTTTAATGACCCTTTACACCAAAGATTGTATTAACATAATTGCCTAACTTAGTGGCAAACAACTCTACTCAAAATTTTCATATATTAATCACTTGTCGTCTGGTTCCTTGGATTTGAACATGCATCATTTAGTTTTAGCACTTCTTTTATGGCCCTATTGCCTTTGTTTATGCTAACTTATGAAGGAACAAATGAATATTAGGCAACGTTTGCAAAAAAAAAAAAAAAAAAGCTACCCATATATCTTCTTCTTTTTTCAATGCTTTTTAAGGTACTAACAATTGTGTTTAATTCTATCAAAAAAAAAAAAAAAACAATTGTGTTTAAAACTTTGGTCAAATTTGGTTTTAGTCCCTCTGATATATTCAACTTTAGAAATTAGTCACTACACTTTAATTTGATGTAATTTGATCATTTACTTCACTTCCATCATAAAAATATTCGTGTCACAACATGATAAGTTGGCATGATCTTTTTAAGAAAAAAAACCATGTTAACATTTTAATAGATTATGCCAAACTAAAATATAGAGACTACTCGATTGAGTCTTAGCTCGATTGACATAAGCATTGTTGTCAATGCAGGAGAATGTGAGTTCGAGTGTGCTGAAGCGTATTATCCTCCTATTTATGGGTCGGGGAGGGGTTATGGGTAATTCTAAATATTATATCAAAAAGAGCAGATATAATCAGAATCTATAATGAATTTTTTTTTTTTTAAAAAGACATAGAGACTAAATCTTAAATTTTAGCATAAAAGAAGGAACAAAACTAAAATTTGACCTAATCTTTTAAAGAGTCACGGCTTTTGCATGAAATACGCGTCCGCATGTTTTAATTAAGCTGCTAAAGCCAATCCACTTCTATATTGTATTTGCAAAAGCAAAGTGGAATAATGGTATAAATATGAGAAGCCTTCAAACGTTTGTACATTGTGGAAGTTGGCTAGATAGCTAGCAAGCAATCAAATTACAGGGTGCGACCAAGGGTTTTCCGGGCTTCGATTATTGGGAATGGCCATTAAAACTCGTACGTACTCTGTCGTCGATGGCAAGCGGGAAATGACGATGGATGAGTTCAAAAGATGGTTAAAGAAATTTGATGATGATCAGGATGGAAGGATTAGCAGAGACGAGCTTGCCGATGCTATACGAGTCTCCCGCGGTGGATGGTTCACTAGGAGGAAGAGCAAGCGTATAATCGGATCGGTGGATGCCGATCGTAATGGCTTTATTGATGATAATGAGATCAAAAACCTTGCGGAATTTGCAGAAAAATACTTGAACATTAAAATTTTGTATTTGTAAAGTGATTATTTGAATCGTATCCCTTTATTTATTCCTTTTTGGTTGATCAAACAATGTTAATAATCTGAGTTCTTTTCACAGAAGATAAATCCAATAGATTCAATCATCTTTAAAAGATTGCATTCATCTCGGTATGTACTTCAGAAAATTGGGTTGATTGGATTACAAATCTCCCATGAACTAATAATGAAATTTTATTTTGTAAGAGCAACAAATATATATATATATAAACAAAAATTAAAACTACCCTTTTCTCCCATGAATGTATTCAACTTCACGAACTTAATAAGCAAAACTAAAATGGCTAAAAAATAAATCTTGCATGAAAAGTTTGAAAAGTTTAATCTGCTTGACACAATGTCTAAAACTACTTATAACTCCTTTCCAACCCATAAATAAAAGGATAATGCACATCAACGCACTGAAACTCACATCCTCCTGCATTGGCAACAACGCTCATACCAATCAAGTGAAAACTCAATCGGTGATTAATACTTAGTTAATCTCAGGTAAGTAAAATTATTCAAGTGTTTAAGAGTAATTTAAGAAATCAAGGGAGGAAAAAAACAATCTTAAAATTCTCATTTTTCAATTAAATAAACTTGAAAATAAAAAATTTGTCATTCTAGAATTTATATTTATATTAAGCTTCTAACTTAGTTAGTGTCATATATCAATCGGGCACCCGTTCATTTGAAAAAATATTAAAATACCCTTTTACATTTCATATAAAATCAATAACAACTCAACTATAGTAAGATTTGAACTTGTGTCACAATGAATTTTAAATATTTAAGTTTACCATTTCAACCAAATATTCATTTTATTTTTGTATAAATTTTTAATAAATATATTTATTAGGTAATCTATTTTTACTCATATTGTAGGTGTGCTATAATCTAATTTTTATTTAAGACACTCGTTTTTTCGTGTTAAAAAAGAGGTTGCAATTTGAGGATAGAAGAAGGGATTAAAAATATCAGATTTTACAAATAAATATTATGTGTAATAATAAAGCACATTATATTTTTAGGAAAAGAACTTAAGTTCAAACCTTAAAAATGACATTGTTAGAAGAACAACTACAAATCTCAAAATAATATCTTTATAGATTACAAAATAGATATGAAAAATATTTAATTCTACACGAGAAAAACTGGATTTTAAACCACAAATTTGTGAAATATCAATACCCCTACCAAAGCCATCAAGGGGTACACAGCTTTGGCTCCTATAAAGTGGCTCAAATATCCTTTCTTTAATGCCCTTTTTTTGGCTACCAATGCCAAAGAACATGCATCAAACACTTTTAGAACTTTTATGGCTTTTATAGGTTTTGTTTATAATTAAGTTAAGAAGGAATAAAAGTATATTAGGCAAAGTTTGCAAAAAAAAAAAAAAAAACTATTGTTAAATCTATTTCATTAATGTTTCCTATGGTATAAAAAATTTTGAGTCTAAAAGTTTGGACAAATTATGGGTTTAGTCCCTATATTATGCTAATCTGAATAGTTAACACTGTTAACTATCTCGGTTAAAATATTGTAGTAATTTTTTCTTTAAAACACCGTTTTTGTCATAAAAAAATCCATGTGAGCATGATGAGTAGGGAGTATTGTTTTTAAGAGAAAACCCATGTCAATATTTTAATAGGAAAAGTTAGTGTTACTTATTTCAACTAACTAGTGACATTATAAAAGTAGAATACTAAATTATGCTAAGTTAAAGCATAGAAATTAAATCCCAAATTTATGTACAGTATATGGACCAAAGCAATATAAAAGGTTAATGGTGTTACCTATTTCAATTAATTAGTGACATTGTAAAAGTAGAATGTCAAATTATGTCAAATTAAAGCATAAAAACTAATTCCCAATAGAGGGATCAAAACTATAATTTAACCTTAAACTTTTAAAGACTTTTGCTTTTGCTTAAAATACGCTTTCGGCATGTTTAAATTAAGCTAAAGCCAATCAATTTCTATGTATTGTATTTGCAAAGGCACAAAACACAAGGGAATGGTATAAATATTAGAAACCTTCAAACGTTTGTACATTGGGGAAGTTAGCAAGCAAATTACAGTGTGACGAAGGGACTTTCCGGCCTTCTATTTATCGGAAATGGCCATTAAAACTCGTGCGTACTCCGTTGATGGCAAGCGGGAAATGACGATAGATGAGTTCAAAAGATGGTTAAAGAAATTCGATGATGATAAAGATGGCAGGATTAGCAGAGACGAGCTTGCCGATGCTATACGAGTCTCCAATGGTGGCTGGTTCACTAGGAGGAAGAGCAAGCGTATAATCAGATCGGTGGATGCCAATGGTAGTGGCTTCATTGATGATAATGAGATCAAAAACCTTGCGGAATTTGCAGAGAAACACTTGAATGTGAGAATATTGCATTGGTAAAGCGTTCATTTGAATCGTATCCATTTACTTTATTCATTTTTTTATTAATCAATGGGAAAATTCCGAGTTCCTTTCATCAGTGTACACAAAGGGTAAATCCAGTAGATTCATTCATCTTTAAAAGATAACATTCATCTTAGTATGTACTTGAAAGATTTGGGTTGATTGGATTACAAGCAATCTCCTATGAACTAATAATGAAAGATTTATTTTGTATAAGCAACAAATATATATATATATATATATATAAACAATAATTAAAACTACCCTTTTCTCCCATGAATGTATACATACTGGAAATGTTTGTGGGATCACAAGAATTCACTATACAAATTATAAATCAAACTACAATGAAGCCAATATAAAGCTACAGAGATTCTATAAAAAATTTCAAATAAATTATTTTCGACGGCAACCAAGAATTGGCCGAATCTGCACTTTCGAGAGCAGGGTGAAAGTTCTTCAAGCAGTCATGATTATTTATAACCTGTAATTCGCCACCGTTATCGTGTTATGAACAGTTTATGGTAATAGCTGGTGGTATCTCGGGAAGTACAGGCAAAACCAACATCAAATTTTTATGCCTGGACAGCTCCGGAATGATCGAAGAAATCATCATCCATATATCTTGGCGTCCAAATGCTAAAGCAACATGCTTGAATGTGAAAATTTTGTATTTGTAAAGTGGTTGTTTGAATCGTATCTTTTTTTTTTTTTTTTTTGGTCTATCGAATAATGTTAACAATCAGAGTTAATCTAATATCAAACCTCGGCATACACATTCATCTTATATTTATGATGTATGTACTTTAGAAAATTGGATTACAAGCAATCTCCTATGAACTAATAAATAATAATGAAGATATATTTTGTATAAACAACGGTAAACTACATTAGTTAGTCACCCAACTATTATTAATTTTTATTTTGAGTAATGCAGATAAAAAATTTGCAGAAAGGGCACCATATTACGAACCATTTTCGTTTTGATGACCCACTGTTAATTTGGGGTTAGACAATATTATTAGACATTCATTTTAGTCACCCAACTTTAGTAAATTTTCATTTTGTTCACTCATTTTATACTAATTTAGGGTGTTATGAAATAGGTGTACCTTCCTCTATCTTCTTGGTATAAAGTTGTTGCTTAAGGTAGAGTCGGTTCATCAATGACTTCGTCATGTACTTGCTCTTTAATTGGAGCCAAAAATAGGCGCGGTGGTCTCTTCAGCTACCACTTAGCTTGTAATACTTTATCACTTACACATAGTAGAATAACACAATGTGCTGTCTCTATTATCTCGTTCTTTTGTTCTTTTAAGAGTGTGTTTGGTAATTTAAACAATCATTGGTGAACCAACATTACCCGCATCTTGATGCATTATAGATTGAAGTTATTTTTGTCAATGAATTTTCTCAACTTTGTATTTAGTTGATAACATACTTGCAAATTATATCAACGTTTCAAGTGACAATAGAAACAACAAAAAATATCACGAGCACAACCACTTTGCAAATACCATAAATGCAGTTGAAATGAAGTTCTGATACCAATTTATTGAGAATGGATTAAACCAAGTATGTCAATATAACCACAAATAAATTTACTAAGAATAAATAAGACTAGCAACAACAAATAATGTACCAAAAAAAACTAATAAAAGGACACAATGATTTATGTTATTTGACTTTAAAAATTGCATCCACAAGCAAAAACGACAAAAAATTCCACTATAACAAAATAAAGATTATAAGTATTTCAGCCCTCAAAACACAACCCTGAAAAGTCTACAACTCACATCCGAAAACTATTACATAATCATTTTAAACACAAACTAATTAATTTTCTCATTCACTCTCTCTTGATGTGTTTCATGGCCTTGAATTCAATAATTGAAACACCAAATAATTGTTGCCACACCAATTTGGTGCCTACCAATCTTAGACATTTTTTTTAATTTTAAGGCTTGTGAACTCAAGCCATGTGTGACATAACCCATAGACTTGTTCGACAACATTTTTTTTAATTTCAAATTACAGCTATTAATTAAAATCAATTATTATAAACAGAATAATTAATTAAACATAATCTAACTAACATAATCATAATAAATCTAAGAACCGAGTGAATGCAAGGGGGCAAGTAGTGGTTTCGGTCCTCCAAAAATGGTAAAAGAATTTCTAAGTTCCTTAGAAAATTTAAAAGAATAATAAATTAGTATAATGTTAAAATTTCCTTTTGACCCCCAAAATTTATAATATATTTTTAACCCTCTAATTTTTTTGCTAGCTTTAACTTTATCCATACATTTACGTAAAGTGAGACTTGAACGTAGAATATTAAAATTTTCAAGCTTAAACATTGTCATTGAATCAGTATGTTATTGACCAGATATTATCTCTTAAGTATGACTTCACAAACTAAGGTAAACCTTAATTCTTTGAACCTTCTATTCGTGGTTGGCGGTTGGCCTAATCTTCTCCCACATTTCTATCATATCATTTAGGTCCCTTAGCCTCACAAACTAAGGTTTCCAATAAAATATATAGAGATGATAAAAATACTCAAATTTGATAAATTCTAATTCGATTCAATTTGATAGGGTCGTTTTTTTTTTTTAAAATCAAATTTAAATTTTCAATTAGTTAAATTGAGTCGAGGTCAAATTTAAAAAAACCCCGCCTCATCCTATCTTAAGATAATAACCAAAATACAGTTTTTATATAATGTTAATTTAAAATATATGATAATAAATTTGTTTTAATATTTACTCCAACATAATTATATTTAAAAAATAATTAATAGTATAAGATAATAAAAATTAAAAATTATTTATTCTATTTTGATAAAAATATAAAAAAATTTAAAAATTATAACCTATTGAATCGAGTTAATTTAAAATCGAATATAACTTAAATTTTTCTGATCGAGTTTACGATAAATAAATTAATATCTAATTTCGAAATGGAGTCCCCCATGCCATCTCTAAATATATAGCCCACTACCATTAATCTATTCTAAGCCATCAAAGGGTGCCCATCTGTTAAATGCATTGGATACAAAATTTGCTATATAAGGGGGCGGCTCAAATATCCCATTTTTTAATGACCCTTTACACCAAAGATCGTATTAACATAATTCCTTAACTTAGTAGCCGACAACTCTAATCAAAATTTTCATATATTAATCACTTGTCGTCTGGTTCCTTGGATTTGAACATACATCATATAGTTTTAGCACTTCTTTTATGGCCCTATTGCCTTTGTTTATGCTAACTAATGAAGGAACAAATGAATATTAGGCAACGTTTGCAAAAAAGCTACCCATATATCTTTTTTTTTTTTAAATGCTTTTTAGGGTACTAACAATTGTCTTTAATTCTATCCAAAGAAAAAAAAACAATTGTGTTTAAAACTTTGGTCAAATTTGGTTTTAGTCCCTCTGATATGTTCAACTTTGAGAAGTAGTCAATACACTTTAATTTGATGTAATTTGATCATTTACTTCGCTTCCATCATAAAAATATTCATGTCACAACATGATGAGTTGGCATGATCCTTTTAAGAGAAAAAAAACCATGTTAACATTTTAATAGATTATACCAAACTAAAACATAGAGACTACTCGATTGAGTCTTGTTCGATTGGCGTAAGTATTGTTGCCAATGCAGGAGGACGTAAGTTCGAGTGCACTGACACGCATTATCTTCCTATTTATGGGTTGAGGAGGGGCTATGGGTAATTCTAAGTATTATAATAAAAAGAGCAGATATGATCAGAATCTATAGTAATTCTAAGTATTATAACAAAAAAGCAGATATGATCAGAATCTATCTTTATAATGAGATTATTTAAAATTAAAAAAAAAACATAGAGACTAAATCTTAAATTTAAGCCTAATAGAAGGGACAAAACTAAAATTTGACCTAAACTTTTAAAGAGTAATGGCTTTTGCATGAAATACGCGTCCGCATGTTTTAATTAAGCTGCTAAATCCAATCCACTTCTTTATTGTATTTGCAAAAGCAAAGTGGAATGGTATAAATATGAGAAGCCTTCAAACGTTTGTACATTGTGGAAGTTGGCTAGATAGCTAGCAAGCAATCAAATTACAGGGTGCGACCAAGGGTTTTCCGGGCTTCGATTATCGGAAATGGCCATTAAAACTCGTACGTACTCTGTCGTCGATGGCAAGCGGGAAATGACGATGGATGAGTTCAAAAGATGGTTAAAGAAATTTGATGATGATCAGGATGGAAGGATTAGCAGAGACGAGCTTGCCGATGCTATACGAGTCTTCCGCGGTGGATGGTTCACTAGGAGGAAGAGCAAGCGTATAATCGGATCGGTGGATGCCGATCGTAATGGCTTTATTGATGATAATGAGATCAAAAACCTTGCGGAATTTGCAGAAAAATACTTGAACATTAAAATTTTGTATTTGTAAAGTGATTATTTGAATCGTATCCCTTTATTTATTCCTTTTTGCTTGATCAAACAATGTTAATAATCCGAGTTCTTTTCACAGAAGATAAATCCAATAGATTCAATCATGTTTAAAAGATTGCATTCATCTCAGTATGTACTTCAGAAAATTGGGTTGATTGGATTACAAATCTCCTATGAACTAATAATGAAATTTTATTTTGTAAAAGCAACAAATATATATGATCTGTGAAACTGGAATTTTCTTTATATGATTCCAAAAATAGGGAGATTAAAAGGAATCTAACGAAATGCTTTAAATGAAATGGGGTTTCCTAGAGAATGATCTCAGGGAAGATTCTTCCCCAACCGGATTTTCAATTTTTTTATTTATTTTTCCTTACAACACGACAATTTTGATTATCAGATTTTTTGACTAAAGCATCAGTCTAGGTTTGATAATCTCGATTCTTTCAAACAATAACTAAAACTACCCCTTTCTCCCATGAATATATTCAACTTTGTGAGCTTAATCTAGTTCTTTAATCACACAATGTCTAGAACTACCAATAATCCCTTCTCAACTCATAAATAAGAAAATAATGCGCTTCAGCACATTCGAACCCACATCCTCCTGGACTAGTAATAATGTCCATGCCAATTGAGCTAAGACTCCATTGGCAACTAATACTTAGTTAACCTCAAGTAAGTAAAAATTATTTAAGTGTTTAAGAGTAATTTAAGAAATTAAGGGAGGAAAAAACAACCTTAAAATGTTCATTTTTCAATTAAATGGACTTGAAAACTGAAAATTTGTCATTCTAGTATCTACACGTATATTAAACTTCTAACTTAGTTGGTGTCATATATCAATCGGGCACCAATTCAATTGGACAAATATTAAAATACCTTTTTATATACAATGTAAGTTACATTATTAAGAGAGTGTTTTTATCTTTTTACATTTCATATAAAATCAATAACAACTCGACTATTGTAAGATTTGAACTTGTGTCACAATGAATTTTAAATATTTAAGTTTACCATTTCAACCAATTATTCATTTAATTTTTTTTCAAACTTTTAATAAATATATTTAGTACATAACCTTTTTTTAACTTATATTGTGGGTGTGCCATAATCTATTTTTTTTTAAAAGCTCGGTTTTTTTTGGGTTAAAAGAGAGGCTGCAATTTGAGGACAGAAGGGTTTAAAAATATTGGATTTTACAAATAAGTATTAGGTGCAACAGTAAAGCACATTATATTTTTAGGAAAAGAACTCAAGTTCAAACCTTAAAGATGACATTGTTAGAAGAACAACTATAAATCCCAAAATAATATCTTTATAGATCACAAAACAGACATGAAAAATACTTAATTCTACACCAAAAAAAACTGGATTCTAAACTACAAATTTGTGAAACATCAAAAGCACTACCAAAGCCATCAAGGGGTACACAGCTTTGGCTCCTATAAAGTGGCTCAAATATCCTTTCTTAATGTCCTTTTTTTGGCTACCAATGCCAAAGGTTTCATATATTAATCACCACAGATCGCCAGGTTCCATGGATTTGAACATGCATCAAACACTTTTAGTACTTTTTTATGGCTTTTATAGGTTTGTTTATAATTAAGTAAAGAAGGAATAAAAGTATATTAGGCAAAGTTTGCAAAAAAAAAGCTATTGATAAATCTATTTCATTAATGTTTCCTACGGTATAAACAATTTTGAGTCTAAAAGTTTGGACAAATTATGGGTTTAGTTCCTCTATTATGCTAATTAGTTAACACTATTAACTATCTCGGTTAAAATATTGTAGTAATTTTTTCTTTAAAACACCATTTTTGTCATAAAAAAATTCCATGTCAGCACGATGAGTTGGGACGATTGTTTTTAAGAGAAAACCCATGTCAATATTTTAATAGGAAAAGTTAGTGTTACTTATTTCAACTAACTAATGACATTATAAAAGTAGAATATTAAATTATGCTAAGTTAAAGTATAGAAATTAAACCTCAAATTTATGTATAGTATATGGACCAAAGCAATACAAAAGGTTAACGGTGTTACCTATTTCGATTAATTAATGACATTGTAAAAGTAGAATGTCAAATTATATCAAATTAAAGCATAAAAACTAATTCTCAAATTTAAGTATAATAGAGGGATCAAAACTAGAATTTAACCTTAAACTTTTAAAGACTTTTTGCTTTTGCTTAAAATACGCTTTTGGTATGTTTAAATTAAGCTAAAGCCAATCAGTTTCTATATATTGTATTTGCAAAGGCACAAAACACAAGGGAATGGTATAAATATTAGAAACCTTCAAATGTTTGTACATTGGGGAAGTTAGCAAGCAAATTACAGTGTGACGAAGGGATTTTCCAGCCTTCTATTTATCGGAAATGGCCATTAAAACTCGTGCATACTCTGTCGATGGCAAGCGGGAAATGACGATAGATGAGTTCAAAAGTGGTTAAAGAAATTCGATGATGATAAAGATGGCAGGATTAGCAGAGACGAGCTTGCCAATGCTATACGAGTCTCCAATGGTGGATGGTTCACTAGGAGGAAGAGCAAGCGTATAATCAGATCGGTGGATGCCAATGGTAGTGGTTTCATTGATGATAATGAGATCAAAAACCTTGCGGAATTTGCAGAGAAACACTTGAATGTGAGAATATTGCATTGGTAAAGCGTTCATTTGAATCATATCCATTTACTTTATTACATTTTTTTATTAATCAATAGGAAAATTCTGAGTTCCTTTCATCAGTGTACACAAAGGGTAAATCCCGTAGATTCATTCATCTTTAACAGATAACATCCATCTTAGTATGTACTTGAAAGAATTGGGTTGATTGGATTAAAAGCAATCTCCTATGAACTAATAATGAAAAATTTATTTTGTATAAGCAACAAATATATTGTTGGTGTTAGACACACTTTATCCGGATGAAGTAAGAACTTCAATCTGGACTTTAACAGCAATGTAATGTACCCGGATGAAGAATGAGGAAAAAATGCTTGAAATTCAAGCTTTAAGCTTCAAGCAGGATTAGAAACAGAGTTTAGAAAGCAAAGAAAAAATTGGAGCATATGGAAGGAAAATCTGATGATTTTATTCAAAAACAAACTTTGGCTCAAAGCCATTACATATACCAGACATTGGCTGGTCAAAATCAACAAATTCATCACCTAAACACTACCTAACTCCACTTAATACATTGGAACTAGGTGATGTTAACTTGTACACTAGAACAAAGCTGGTAACCAGCTCTTTTACCATCAAGTTACATCAATTGTCATCCAAACATAATTCAAAATGAACTAAATTAAAAAAACATTGTTAAAAAGTAACAAAATGAAACTAAGATGAAACAGTAGCATTAACATCTTCAGTTGCACGTATTTTATCCGGAAGACTTATGTGCATGAATTCTTACGTGCATGAATTTGCATGAGCTGCATGGAGGGCCATTCTCTAACACTCCTCCTTGGTCCCCATGCTGCTAACTTCAAGTTCTTTCCTTAGCTTGACGAACCTTGACTCGCTAAGGGCTTTTGTCATAATTTCAGCAATTTGATCTTCTGAATTACAATGAATCAGCTCTATCTCTCAAGCTTGTTCCATCTCCCTTACCACATGCAATTTAATGCTGAAGTGCTTGGTTCTACCATGGAAGATAGGGTTCTTTGCAGTTGCAACAGCAGACTTGTTATCAGAAAATATCTCTGTTGCTTCCCTTTGATGCAGGTTCAAGTCAACTAAAATCTTCTTTAGCCAAATGGCTTGATTGACAGAATTAGCAGTAGCAACATACTCAACTTCTGCTGTTGACTGAGCTACAATTGATTGCATCTTGCAACTCCAGCAAAACATGGCTGATCTAAGAGTAAAAGCATACCCTGAGGTACTCTTCATATCATCTTTTGAACCTGCCCAGTCATTAACAGTGTAGCCTATCAGCTTCAGATTTTCACTTCTGCTAAATTGTAGTCCATAGCTCAAGGTACCTTTGATGTACCTGAGCACTATTTTTGCTGCTTGAAGATGCTGCTTGTTGCAGCAATGCATGAACCTTGATAGCATACTCACAGCAAACATGATATCTGGTCTGGTTGCTATCAAATACAATAAGCAGCCAACTAGACTCCTGTAGGCAGACTCACTGACCTGTTCATAATCTCCTTGACTTGACAGTTTCATTCCAACAGCCATAGGTGTGCTTTTTGGCTTGCAATTCTCCATGGAGAACTTGCTTAAGATCTTTGCAGCAAATGTCTTCTGTCCCAAGAAGATTCCATTTTGAGTTTGCTGCACTTCGATTCCAAGGAAGTAGGTCATTTTCCCCAGATCAGACATTTCAAACATGTCCTTCATTTTGGCTTTAAACTGAGCCAATATTCATTGGTCTCCTCCTGTGACCAAAAGATCATCCACATAAAGGGACACAATGAGTTGTGTTTCAGTCTGTTCCTTCTTGACATACAGTGTTGGTTCACTGATGCTTCTTTGAAATCCCAAGCTAACCAGGTAGCTATCAATCCTAGCATACCAGGCTCTAGGAGCTTGTTTCAAGCCATACAAGGCTTTCTTCAGTTTATACACTTTGTGCTCTTCACCAGGCACTTTGAATCCTTCAGGTTGTTCTACATAAATTTCTTCTTCAAGGAATCCATTGAGGAAGGCTGACTTCACATCCAGTTGATGTATAATCCATTGCTTTTGTGCAGCCAAAGCAATTATCAATCTGATTGTGTCAAGCCTGGCTACTAGTGCAAAAGTTTCCATGTAGTCCAGACCATATTGTTGACTGAACCCCTTGACAACAAGTCTAGCTTTCAGCTTGTTTAAACTGCCATCAGTATTCTGTTTTGCTCGATAGACCCATTTGACATCAATGGTCTTTCTGTTGGCAGGTCTTTCAGTCAACTCCCATGTCTGATTCTTTTGAATCATCTTAATCTCATCAACCATAGCTTGCTTCCACCTTTCCTCAGCTTCAGCTTCTTCAAAACTGGTAGGTTCAACTGTAGCCACAAGTGCTCTTTCGTAAATTTCAGCCAAAGGTCTAGTGCCTCTGACTGGTTCATCATCAATGTCCATTTCTAGACCATTTTGATCAGGTTCTGTCTGATCAGCCACAAATTCTTCAGAGATAGCCTCTGGCTCATTTTTGTCCCAATTCCAACATGCTTTCTCATTAAACGCAACATCTCTGCTCACCATTACTTTGTTTGTTGAAGGATCAAGGATTCTGTAGCTTTTTTTGACTAAGCTATAGCCAACCAAAATGCCTGCTTGAGTTTTCTTATCCAACTTGCTTCTTTTAATAGCTAGTACTTGAGCATAACACAAACAACCAAAGACTCTCAAGTGAGCCAGTGATGGCTTGAATCCGAACCAGGCCTCAAATGGAGTCTAGTGCTCAAGTGCTTTGGTTGGTAGCCTATTCTGAATATAGACAGCAGTATTGACTGCTTCAGCCCATATGGTCTTGGCCAAATTTTTCTCAAACAGTAAGCATCTGGCCATATCCATCAAGCTCCTATTCTTTCTTTCACTTACACCATTTTGTTGAGGTGTAAAAGTGTTGGTGAGCTGGTGTTTAATGCCTGCTTCATCACAAAAGGTGTTGAACCTGGATGAAGTATACTCTGACCCATTATCTCACCTCAAAGTCTTCAGCTTACAACCTGTTTCAGTCTCTACAGCAGCTTTAAACTTTAAAAATACAGAACCTACCTCTGACTTGTTCTTCAAGAAGTAAATCCAACAGTATCTTGAAAAATTATCAATGAAAAGAATGAAATACCTGCTGCCATTCAATGACTGAGTCTTCATGTGGCCACAGACATCAATGTGTACTAGCTGCAGCTTGTCTGAAGCTCTCCAAGTTGATTTTGTAGGAAATGGTTGTCTGGCCTACTTTCCTTGTTGACACACTTCACACACATCATCATTTTCCACTGAACTAGTGAAATTTTCAGCCAAACCTTCTTTGATCATCTGAGCCATGAATCTGAAATTTGCATGACCAAGTCTTTGATACCAAAGCTTGAAATCTTCTGAAGAAACAGCATAAGCACTATCTAGGCCTTTATTCCAGTCCACAACAAAGCTCTTGTCTATCATGGCTACTGACATGAGCATAGATCCACTTGGATCACAGATCTGACATTCATTTTCTTTGAACATCACAGTATAGCCTTTTTCAACTAACTGAGCTATACTTAACAAGTTTCTATCAATTTCAGGAACTAGCAAAACATTTGAAATGATCTTGTTACCTGTTGGAGTGCAAATAACCACATCTCCCTTTCCTTCTGCCTTAATAAAGTGGCCATTGCCAAATTTAACTTTAGTTTTACAGCTTCTGTCTAAAGACTTGAAAATAGCTGCATCTGGTGACATATGATTGGTGCAACCACTGTATAGGAGCCAACCATTTGAGACTTTCTTTTGAGTAGCTGAGCAGAAGACTGCAAACACCTGCTCCTCATTGCCACTACCTTCTTCAGCTACCCGAGCCTCAGCCCTTGGCTGCTGTTGGTTCTACCTTGGTCTTCCTTTCTCTTTGCACACTTTTTCAACATGGCTAATCTTTTTGCAGTGCTGGCACTGCACATCTAGCCTAAACCAGCATTTGGCTTCTGGATGACCAGGCTTCTTGTAGTGCCTGCAAGGTCTTTCCCATTTTCTTGGAGCATCTGACTTAGGTTTATCTTTCCAAGTCTTCTTTCCTTTATAGGCAGTGGTGCTTGAGCCAGCATTTGTTTTAGCTTGAAAGGCACCCTCCTAGTGCTCCTCTCGTCTGTTAGCCCTTCTTTGTTCTTGTGCATAGAGAGCATTGATCAGCTCAGTTAAAGTGATGCTGGTCAAGTCTCTTGAGTCCTCTAAAGAGGATATTTTTGCCTCATACCTTTCGGGTAAGGTAGAGAGCACCTTCTCCACTATTCTTGCTTCATTGAACTGTTCTCCAAGGAGCCTTATGCTGTTAACCACAGCCATTATTCTGTCTGAATACTGCTTGACAGTTTCTTCTTCCTTCATCTTCAAGTTCTCAAAGGCCCTTCTCAAGTTTAGAAGCTGTTGTTGCCTTGTTCTTTCAGTACCTTAGAACTCCTCCTTCAATCTGTCGCAGGCCTGTTTTGGTGTCTCATAAGCCATAATCCTTGTGAAGATCACATCTGACACAGAGTTTTAGATGCATGACATGGCTTTGTGCCTCTTGGTTCTTTCATTAGCATGCTGCCTCATTTGAGCCACTGTTGGGTTGGCTCTGAGTGGTGCTGGTTCAACATCTGAGTTGACCACTTCCCATAGGTCGAATGCCTATAGGTAGGTCTTCATTTTAACCACCCATATGTGATAGCCTTCTCCATTGAAGACTGGTGGTGTAGCTGGTGAGAAGCCTGATGTAGCCATTGTTCTGAAGGTTGAAATATGACAGATCTACTAAGAAATAAGCTCTTTATACCAATTGTTGGTGTTAGACACACTTTATCCGGATGAAGTAAGAACTTCAATCTGGACTTTAACAGCAATGTAATGTAACCGGATGAAGAATAAAGAAAAAATGCTTGAAATTCAAGCTTTGAGCTTCAAGTAGGATTAGAAATAGAGTTTAGAAAGCAAAGAAAAAATTGGAGCATATGGAAGGAAAATCTGATGATTTTATTCAAAAAGAAACTTTGGCTCAAAGCCATTACATATACCAGACATTGGCTGTCAAAATCAACAAATTCATCACCTAAACACTACCTAACTCCACTTAATACATTGGAACTAGGTGATGTTAACTTGTACACTAGAACAAAGCTGGTAACTAGCTCTTTTACCATCAAGTTACATCAATTGTCATCCAAACATAATTCAAAATGAACTAAATTACAAAAACATTGTTAAAAAGTAACAAAATGAAACTAAGATGAAACAGTAGCATTAACATCTTCAGTTGCACGTATTTTATCCGGAAGACTTATGTGCATGAATTCTTATGTGCATGAATTTGCATGAGCTGCATGGAGGGCCATTCTCTAACATATACATATATATAAATAATAATTAAAACTACCCTTTTTTCCCATGAATGTATACATACTGGAAATGTTTGTGGGATCACAAGAATTCACTATACAAATTATAAATCAAACTACAATGAAGCCAATATAAAGCTTCAGAGATTCTATAAAAAATTTCAAATAAATTATTTTAGACGACAACCGAGAATTGGCCGAATCTGAACTTTCGAGAGCATGGTGAAAGTTCTTCAAGCAGTCATGATTATTTATAACCTGTAATTCGCCACCGTTATCGTGTTATAAACAGTTTATGGTAATAGCTGGTGGTATCTCGGGAAGTACAGGCAAAACCAACATCAAATTAATTTTTATACCTAGACAGCTCCGGAATGATAGAAGAAATCATCATCCATATATCTTGGCGTCCAAATGCTAAAGCAACATGCTTGAATGTGAAAATTTTGTATTTGTAAAGTGGTTGTTTGAATCGTATCTCTTTATTTCTTTTTTTTTTTTTTTTTGGTCTATCGAACAATGTTAACAACCAGATTTAATCTAATATCAAACCTCGGCATACACATTCATCTTATATTTATGATGTATGAACTTTAGAAAATTGGATAACAAGCAATCTCCTATGAGCTCATAAATAATAATGAAGATTTATTTTGTATAAACAACGATAAACTACATAGTTAGTCACTCAATTATCATTAATTTTTATTTTGGGTACCGCAGATATAAGATTTGCAAAAAGGGCACCATATTACGAACCATTTTCATGATTACCCACCGTTAATTTAGGGTTAGACAATGTTATTGTACATTCATTTTAGTCACCCAATTTTAATAAATTTTCATCTTGTTCACTTGTTTTATACCAATTCAGGGTGTTGTGAAATAGGTGTACCTTCCTCTATCTTCTTGGTATAAAGTTGTTGCTTAAGGTAGAGTCGGTTCATCAATGACTTTGTCATGTACATGCTGTTCTATTGGAGCCACAAATAAGCACGGTGGTCTCTTCAGCTACCCTTTTAATGCTTTATCACTTACACATAGTAGAATAACACTATGTGTTGTCTCTATTATCTCGTTCTTTTGTTCTTTCAAGAGTGTGTTTGGTAATTTAAGCAATCATTGGTGAACTAGCATTACCCGCATGTTGATGCATTATAGATTGAAGTTATTTTTGTTAATATATTTTCTCAACTTTGTATTTAGTTGATAACACACTTGCAATTATAGCAAGGTTTTAAGTGAAAACAGAAGCAACAAAAAATATCACGAACACAACCGCTTTTCAAATGCTATAAAAGCAATTGAAACGAAGCTCTGATATTAATTTATCGAAAATGGATTAAACCAAGTATGTCAATATGACCAGAAATGAATTTACTAAGAATAAATAAGACTAACAACAAATAATAACAATTGAAACACCAAATATTTATTGCCACACTAGTTTGTTGCCTACAAATCTTAGACATTTTTTAAAAAATTTTAAGGCTTGTGAATTCAAGCCATGTGTGACATAACCCATAGACTTGTTGAACTATATTTTTTTTCATTTCAAATTCAAACTATATTAATAGTTCGAATTAGAATCAATTATTACAAACATTAAATTGAATAACTAATTAAACACAAACTAACTAACATAATTAGAATAAATTTGAGAATGCACACATGGAAGTGAATGCAAGGGGTAAGCAATGATTTTGGCCCTCTCAAAATGGTAAAATTTCTTTTAAATCCCTTAAAAAATTTTAAAAAATAATAAATTAGTATAATGTTAAAATTATTTTTTGTTACCTTTATATTTACCTACACATTTATATAATGTGAGACTTGAACGTAAAATATCAAGGCTTAAACATTGCCATTGAATCAATACCTTATTTACCAGATATTATCTTTAAGTATGACTACACTAACTAAGCTAAACCTTAATTCTTTGAACCCTCTATTCGTGGTTGGCGGTTGGCGCAAACTAAGGTTTCCAATAAAATATATAGATATGGTAAAAATACTTAAATCTAATGAATTTTAATTTGATTCAATTTGATAAGGTTGAGTTTTTTTTTAAATCAAATTTTATTGTTGGTTTAAATTTTCAATTAGTTAAATTGAGTCTAGGTCAAATTTAAAAAAACCCCGCCTCATCTTATCTTAAGATAATTATCAAAATACAGCTTTTATATATAATGTTAATTTAAAATATATAATAACAATTTTTTTAATATTTACTCCAACATAATTATATTTAAAAAGTAATTAATAGTATAAGATAATAAAAATTAAAATTTATTTATTCTACTTAAATAGAAATAAAATTAAAAATTATAACATATTGAATTGAGATGAGTCAAAATCAAATATAACTTTAATTTTTTAGACCGAGTTTACTGTGAATAAATTAATATCTAATTTCGAATGGAGTCCACCATGTCATCTCTAAATATATAGTCCACTACCATTAATCTATTCTAAGCCATCAAAGGGTACCCATCTGTTAAATGCATTGGGTACAACTTTGGCTATATAAGGGGGAGGCTCAAATATCCCATTTTTAATGACCCTTTACACCAAAGATTGTATTAACATAATTGCCTAACTTAGTGGCCGACAACTCTACTCAAAATTTTCATATATTAATCACTTGTCGTCTGGTTCCTTGGATTTGAACATGCATCATATAGTTTTAGCACTTCTTTTATGGCCCTATTGCCTTTGTTTATGCTAACTTATGAAGGAACAAATGAATATTAGGCAACGTTTGCAAAAAAAAAGCTACCCAATATCTTCTTCTTTTTTCAATGCTTTTTAGCGTACTATGTAATACCCCGAAATTTTTACAGTAAAATATTATCAGTAATATAGTAAAATAATGTAAATAAAGTGACAAAAAGAGAAATTTTGAGTTATGTCAATATTGAGAAGTATATTATGATATATTAATTCAAGAAAGGACTAAATTGTAAAAGTGAGAAAAGTTTTGTGGCCCAAGAGTAAATACTCAAAATTTAAAAGATTAAAGTGTAAATATGAAAAAGTTGAAGGACCAATAGTGTAAATATTTTAGGAGTGGAATGATCTAGAAACTAAGGAAAATGGATGAATTAGGACCAAATTGAATAGATGAAGAACTATAAGGGACTAAATTGCAATTTTACCAAATTAAATGATGACTCAAGGATGGAATTTTAAAAGATAATGAAGGGCAAAATGGTCAATTGGAAGAGAAAGAAATCTAGAAAGTAATAATGATGCTAGAGATATTGTAACAACCTAATTTTCAATGGTATCGGGAATAGAGATTTGAGATCACCAAATCCGACAGGTGAGTTAAAATTTTAATAAATTAATACCTATGAGTCAAATGCGAATATAAAAGCATTTTTGAATTAGTGAATTTGGTGATTTAAAAGAATTAATTAGGTAAATTGGGTCGAGAGTGAGGTATCGAGACCTCGACTTCATAAATCGAGCCATAAATATTTTTAGAAATATTTATGGAGTGTTGGTGAGGTAGTATTAAAATTTAGTCAGAAAATTTTGACGTTTGGGTGGTTAATTAAATAAAAAGGACTAAATTGAAAAGGGTGTAAAAGTTGCTAGAAGGATTAAATAGCTCAATTGTCAAATGAGGAAGGACCTAAAGTGAAAATAATCTTAAAGGAGATATTTTGGGCGGCAATAGCTGAGAAAAATCAGGAAATGGATGAAATAAGGGCAAAATTGGAAAATTGCCAAAATTGGCTAAATAAAAATGGGACTAAATTGGAATATCTAGAATTCTCTTCATTTCTCTTCATATTCATCAGCTGAAAAATAAGCATGGAGGAGGGTTCAAGCTGGTTTTCATAATCTAGCTTCATGTAAGTTTAATTCTTTCTTTCTCCTTGAAATTTTTATATTTTTGTGACTTTTACAACTAGGTCCACTTGTTGAATTCATTAGTTTTTGATTCTATGAAAGAAATTGAAAGTTGCTATGAATATGTGCTGGAATTATATGATGATTTTGCATGGAATTAGAGCTTTAAATTATTTATATGCTGATTTTATTGAAAGAATTGAATAGAAAGTGAATGTTTGGGACCTAATTGTAAAAGAGTTTGAAGTTAGAGTTCCATATGGAAATTATGAATTTCAATAGTTATGAAATAACTTATAATGTCTAGAAAAAGTATTAATTGAGAAAATTATTTTAATTGAGGGGTTAATTGAACAAGGACTGAATTGTATGAATTGTGAAATTTGGGGCAAAATGGAAATCAACATTTTGCACTATAACTGTTTTAGACAGCAGCAGTAGTCTAACTTTGAAAAATCACCAAAAATTATATAAATCGAATTATAGGATGAATAAAATATGAAATTAAAGCTTATTGAGTCTAGTTTCTTATAAAAGAAATTATGTAAGAAATGGAATTGTAAATCATGAGATATAATAACTTTTGTGAGACAAGGTCAGAATGATTTGAGTTCCCACATTCGACTTTGGAAAATCATAAAAATTTGATAAAAATAATTAGGGGCTTAAATTTATATTTTTAGAATCCTGAATGAGTATTTTCAAGATAAACAAACGAGGACATCATTCGAACCCTGTACAAGAAGATAATTAATTTTTAGTGAAGAAGGGTCGGAACTATCAGACAGCAGAACAGGGGAGAATTTAATGAATAAATTGTATTAATTGGACCAACCAAAAATTATGAAATTTTTATGGTAAGAAGGTATATTAGTATAGTTTTAGGTAAAATTAGCGGATCTTAATTTGGAGTTCTTTATCTCAAGATAAAAATAATTTAGTGACTATGACACAGATGGACAGCTTGAATATTCACATAAGTAGATAGTGAAAATTATGGATAATGTTACCTACAAGTGTGTTGTTTATACTAAGGATGTGGAATGGAGAGGAGGAGGAGGAAAAATATGTATGAATATTCATCTAGCATGGCTAATTTGCATGTTTTAGGCTCAGGGACTAAATTGAATAAAAGTAAAACTTTACGGGTAATTTTGTAAAAATGTCAGAAATGACTAAATTGCATGAAATAGATTATTTTATTATTTAAATTACAAAATTTAATGAAATTATCAATTTAGTTCAAGATCGGGGGAAAACATGTTTTAGGGATTAAATTGAAAAGTGTTGAAATTATGGAAAATTTTGATATTTTATAGAATTCATGGACTGTTATCAATATATATAAGAATAATAGTTGGAAATAAGGATTAAATTGCAAGAATTTTATTTTCCTGACCATAAGGATGAAATCGTCAATAATTAAAAGGTTAGGGGCAAAATGGTAATTTTGCTTAGAGCATTAATTAAATGCATTAGAATATGAAATGAATGAAAATGATGATCAATTTATTTAAAAGAGATCCAGGCGACTCAAATATGAGACTCGATCGTGAAAAGAAAAGATATCGGATCAATGAAATTATAAACACAAACAAGCAATGAGGTAAGTTCATGTAACTTGAATTATATTCTTAAATACTTGAAATGTATGTTATTGATGTGAATATGATTTGAATGTTCATTGTATGAAAATTGATGAAACATTGATATATTTGATATAAAGGGAAGAAATCCGGTTGAATGAAAGGAAAATTCGATGGATCTCGAAAAGGAATTGACGGTAAAAAGGATCTAGCCCGGACGGGTGATCCTATCCGATATAGCCCTCCCGAAGAATATGTGGAAAATGGATTTAGCTTGGACGGGTAATCCGAATTAGGGTCCAATTTAGCTGAATCGTAATTCAGATCCAAGCTCATTAGAGTAATTGTCGTTGCAGGGATTTAGCTGGACTGTAATCCCGACAATACTCTATGAGTTTATATTACTGAGGATTTAGCCTGGTGGTAATCCAACCGTAAGGATGAGGTTCGCGAGAGTGTGCTCTCTGATATGAAATGTGTAAGACCATGGTTGAAAGATACCATGGCAAAATGTGACATGGGAAGTGAATAAGACCATGGTTGAATGATACCATGGCAACATGACAGAAAATGAGTAAGACCATAGTTGAAAGACACTATGGCATCATGTCGAAGATAAATAAGATCGTGGAAGAGAAACGCCAAGATATCTTTTAAACAACTAATATTCAGGTAATATAACAAATGGTTAAATGAATTGGTTATACAAAATGGTAATGTGAAATATTTACAAGAATTGGTCATATGGAAATAAATGTACAAAATAGTTGTATGAAATAATTAATAAGATAGATAAATGAAATAAGTATAGGTACATGGAATTTAAATTATGTTAAGTTTAATATGAACTATTACCGAAATAAATATACCTAAGATATAAGGAAATGATGGTGCATAAAATGATGATATAATAAAATAAATGATATATGTTATTAAAGAAACGGTAAGAGAATGATATGTATCAGGACATGTACATATGAAATTATCTTTTATATGTTAACATAAGGAAAATATGTAAGTTAAGACGAGTATTAAATTCAAATATGACATATTGAGAAATAAGAATTTATATGAAATATGTGTAAGTACACTAACAAGTGTTGATTGTTGATGCTTAGGCAAGTGCCAAGCCATTGATTGAATGGTAATATATTTATTGATGCATTGAATTGGTAAATATTTAAGTAAAAAATTTTTTAGTGATCTGCAAATGGTAGTAATGCTCCGAAACCCTATTCTGGCAGCGGATACGGGTTAGGGGTGTTACATACTATCAATTGGGTTTAATTCTATCCAAAAATAATAATAATAATAATTGTGTTTAAAACTTTGGTCAAATTTGGTTTTAGTCCCTCTGATATATTCAACTTTGGAAATTAGTCACTACACTTTAATTTGATGTAATTTGATCATTACTTCGCTTCCATCATAAGAATATTCATGTCACAACATGATGAATTGGCATGATCTTTTTAAGAAAAAAAAAACATGTCAACATTTTAATAGACTATGTCAAACTGAAACATAGAGACTACTCGATTGAGTCTTAGCTCGACTGTCATGAGTATTATTGCCAATACAGGAAGATGTAAGCTCGAGTGCGCTGAAGCGCGTTATCCTCCTAATAATGGTCGGGGAGAGACTATGGGTAATTCTAAATATTAAATCAAAAAGAACAAATATAATCAGAATTTATAATGAGATTATTTTTTTTAAAAAAAACATAAATACTAAATCTTAAATTTAAGCCTAATGGAAGGAACAAAACTAAATTTTTACCTAAACTTTTGACTTTTGCTTTTGCTTGAAATACGCGTCCGCATGTTTTAATTAAGCTGCTAAAGCCAATCCACTTCTATATTGTATTTGCAAAAGCACAGTGGAATGGTATAAATATGAGAAGCCTTCAAACGTTTGTACATTGGGGAAGTTGGCTAGATAGCTAGCAAGCAATCAAATTACAGGGTGCGACCAAGGGTTTTCCGGGCTTCGATTATCGGGAATGGCCATTAAAACTCGTACGTACTCTGTCGTCGATGACAAGCGGGAAATGACGATGGATGAGTTCAAAAGATGGTTAAAGAAATTTGATGATGATAAGGATGGAAGGATTAGCAGAGACGAGCTTGCCGATGCTATACGAGTCTCCTGCGGTGGATGGTTCACTGGGAGGAAGAGCAAGCGTATAATCGGATCGGTGGATGCCGATCGTAATGGCTTTATTGATGATAATGAGATCAAAAACCTTGCGGAATTTGCAGAAAAATACTTGAACATTAAAATTTTGTATTTGTAAGGTGATTATTTGAATCGTATCCCTTTATTTATTCCTTTTTGGTTGATCAAACAATGTTAATAATCCGAGTTCTTTTCACAGAAGATAAATCCAATAGATTCAATCATCTTTAAAATATTGCATTCATCTCAGTATGTACTTCAGAAAATTGGGTTGATTGGATTACAAATCTCCTATGAACCAATAATGAAATGTTCGTTTGTAATAGCAACAAATATATATGATTTGTCAAATTCGAATTGTCTTTATATGATTTTCAACGAGATTAAAAAATAAAGAGATAAGAAGGAATCCAACGAAATACTTTAAATAAAATGGGGTTCCCTCGAGAATGAACTCGGAGAAAATAGAGTAGAAATTAATATAATAAAAATTTTCTGATTCTGATAAAATCATCAAAACAAGATGAGTGAAGACGCTCAATAAAAAAAAAGTTTTTTTCTTCCCCAACCGGATTCTATTCTTTTATTTATTTTTTCTTGCGACACAACAATTTTGATTATCAGATTTTTTGACTAAAGCATCAGTCTATATCTGATAATTTTGAATTAATTGAAAGGGTAAGTCTATTTATTTCTGGTTCTAAGAGCAATAGTTCTAGTGGTCGATTCACTTCTTTCAAACAATAATTAAAACTACCCCTTTCTCCCATGAATGTATTCAACTTTGTGAGCTTAATCTAGTTGTTTAATCACACAATGTCTAGAATTACGAATAATCCCTTCTCAACCCATAAATAAGAGAATAATGCGCTTCAGCACACTTGAACCCACATCCTCCTGCACTAGCAACAATGTCCATGCCAATCGAGTTAAGACTCAACTGGCAACTAATACTTAGTTAACCTAAAGTAAGTAAGGTTACTCAAGTGTTTAAGAGTAATTTAAGAAATTAAGGGAGGAAAAAAACAACCTTAAAATGCTCAATTTTCAATTAAATGGACTTGAAAACCGAAAATCTGTCATTCTAGTATCTATACTTATATTAAGCTTCTAACTTAGTTGGTGTCATATGTCAATCGGGTACCAATTTAATTAGAAAAATATTAAAATACCCTTTTATATACAAAGTAAATTTAAAAAAAAGGCTGCAATTTGAGGACAGAAGAAGGATTTAAAAATATCATATTTTACAAATAAGTGATGGGTGCAAAAATAAAGCACATTGTATTTCTAGGAAAAGAACTCAAGTTTAAATCTTAAAAATGACATTGTTAGAAGAACAATTACAAATCCCGAAATAATATCTTTATATATCGCAAAAAAAAAATGAAAAATATTTAATTCTACACGAAAAAAACTGAATTTTAAACCACAAATTTATGAAATATCAATAGCACTACGAAAGCCATCAAGAGGTACCCAGCTCTGGCTCCTATAAAGTGGCTCAAATATCCTTCCTTTAATGTCCTTTTTTTGGCTACCAATGCCAAAGAACATGCATCAAACACTTTTAGTACTTTTTTATGGCTTTTATAGGTGTTTATAATTAAGTAAAGAAGGAATAAAAGTATATTAGGCAAAGTTTGCAAAAAAGCTATTGATAAATCTACTTCATTAATGTTTCCTATGGTATAAAAAATTTTGAGTCTAAAAGTTTGGACAGATTATGGGTTTACTCCCTCTATTATGTTAATCTAAATAGTTAACACTGTTAACTATCTCGGTTAAAATATTGTAGTAATTTTTTCTTTAAAACACTGTTTTTGTCATAAAAAAATCCATGTCAGCATGATGATTTGGGAGTATTGTTTTTAAGAGAAAACCCATGTCAATATTTTAATAGGAAAAGTTAGTATTACTTATTTCAACTAACTAGTGACATTATAAAAGTAGAATACTAAATTATGCTAAGTTAAAGCATAAAAATTAAATCCTAAATTTATGTATAGTATATGTACCAAAGCAATACAAAAGGTTAACGGTGTTACTTATTTCGATTAACTAGTGACATTGTAAAAGTAGAATGTCAAATTATATCAAATTAAAGCATAAAAACTAATTCTCAAATTTAAGTATAATAGAGGGATCAAAACTATAATTTAACCTTAAACTTTTAAAGACTTTTGCTTTTGCTTAAAATACGCTTTCGGCATGTTTAAATTAAGCTAAAGCCAATCAGTTTCTATATATTGTATTTGCAAAGGCACAAAACACAAGGAAATGGTATAAATATTAGAAACCTTCAAATGTTTGTACATTGGGGAAGTTAGCAAGCAAATTACAGTGTGACGAAGGGATTTTCTGGGCTTCTATTTATCGGAAATGGCCATTAAAACTCGTGCGTACTCCGTCGATGGCAAGCGGGAAATGACGATAGATGAGTTCAAAAGATGGTTAAAGAAATTCGATGATGATAAAGATGGCAGGATTAGCAGAGACGAGCTTGCCGATGCTATACGAGTCTCCAATGGTGGATGGTTCACTAGTAGGAAGAGCAAGCGTATAATCAGATCGGTGGATGCCAATGGTAGTGGCTTCATTGATGATAATGAGATGAAAACCCTTGCGGAATTTGCAGAGAAACACTTGAAGGTGAGAATTTTGCATTGGTAAAGCGTTCATTTGAATCGTATCCATTTACTTTATTACATTTTTGTGTTAATCAATGGGAAAATTCCGAGTTCCTTTCATCAGTGTACACAAAGGGTAAATCCAGTAGATTCATTCATCTTTAAAGGATAACATTCATCTTAGTATGTACTTGAAAGAATTGGGTTGATTGGATTACAAGCAATCTCCTATGAACTAATAATGAAAGATTTATTTTGTATAAGCAACAAATATATATATATAAACACTAATTAAAACTACCCTTTTCTCCCATGAATGTATACATACTGGAAATGTTTGTGGGATCACAATAATTCACTATACAAATTATAAATCAAACTACAATGAAGCCAATATAAAGCTTCAGAGATTCTATAAAAAATTTCAAATAAATTATTTTCGACGACAACCGTGAGTTGACCGAATCTGCACTTTTGAGAGCAGGGTGAAAGTTCTTCAAGCAGTCATGATTATTTATAACCTGTAATTCGCCACCGTTATCGTGTTATAAACAGTTTATGATAATAGCTGGTGGTATCTCGGAAAGTACAGGCAAAACCAACATCAAATTTTTATACCTGGACAGCTCCAGAATGATCGAAGAAATCATCATCCGTCTATCTTGGCATCCAAATGCTAAAGCAACATACTTTAGCCGACAACTTCATATGTCGAATACAGGAGGTGGCAGTTTCCAGAAATTCCACGAATTGAAATCTTCCTGTAATCGATAGAAGTAAAGAACTTAAGCAACAACCCAGTACCAATAGTCGTTGTGAGATAAATGGAAAAGAAAACGTAGCAAAACCTGCTCGGAGGAGGTTGTTGGTGGAAACATGCCATGAACAAGAGCATGAAGAGATGTATAAGATTTTGTGTCAACACGACGGTTCACGGCAACCTCACCCTACAAACACAAAACCATTAGAAGAGAAAGTTTGGGGTAAAAGTACAAATTGCATTTTGGCTCCTATACTCAAAAAATGGGCAAATTAGTTCATGTACATAGATCACAAAGCAATTCAGTCCTTTCATTAAAAATTCCATCATTTTTACAGTTAAAAACTTGTCCTTGTGCGCCAACATGAGGAGCACGCAATATGCCACATGTTACTGTCTGATTATTCTATTAGCCACGTCTTTTTAACAGTACAAAGGGATGAATTTTTAAAAGAAATAACCAATTTGCTATTTGATCTAATTTATAGACTAATTTGCCCCTTTTTTTAGTAGAAAGAGCAAAATACAATCTAATTCCTACCACAGGGGCTTCCATAGTACTTTTACCGAAAGTTTAGTGCAGAAGTATACAGTCACCTTTCTTTAAGCATGAAAGCGCTAATTAATTACCTTTGGGTTAATAATGAAGATTTTCCCTTTCGGGATTCCGACCTTAACGTAGCTGATTTCATCGGTGTCTCTATTCCCGAAACCAGCATAGAATGGATTGCAATCAGGTGGAAACAATGCCTTAATCTCCTGTAAATCAAATATATATATAAATATATATTAAAAAATTAAAATGTTCCAAATTTTGGACTCATAGTGAGGAGCTCTTCTAATAACCGAGCAGAGAAACTAACCTCTAAGCAAGCAATCTTGAACTCATGAGGAGCTCTTCTAATAACTGAAAAATAAATAGGATGTTTCAGTTTAAATAATATGGTTTGAGATATGGATGTGTAATAAACTCCGGTATGCTTGAAGGGTTAAAATCATATGACCCAAACCGGAATAATAACATATTGACTATGAATATGAAGCGCATTTAACTTCATAGGAAGCTTAATTCCTACATGATAGCAGAAACAAAATAAAATAGGACAAGGTTTCATTGAATTTATTGCAGCTCAAAGTGTCATAACAACTAAACTTTTGATTCTTTTTTTCAGGTTATAATTGCAGGTCTCAGTCTCATGCATCAGTTTCTGAAGGTCCAGCTATGGCTTGTCGTGTTAGTTATTGCAGAAATGTCATAAATCTATTAAGTCACAGAAATGAAAGAGAGTTACCTTCTCGATATAGGGATGGAAAAAGTCCATCAGGGGATATAACAATTGGCCCATCTGGTAATGCCTTACCATCCTATAGATAAAAAATCATGTTTGTCAAAAAGTTTCTCCCTTTTAAGAGCAATGGTGGTAAGTTGACACATAAGGACAACCGGAAACAAGAAACCTATAAAATATTTGAATTTACGGTTCGATAAAAGAAAAGCATTAGACTAGCATAGATTACCTGCTTAAGGTTGACTAAAAATTGTCTGGTGATATATGCCTGCGCTATTGCACGTGCACTAAGAAAAAGCAACTGATAACCATTTTCCTGTAATATAGAAGAAGAATTTTGATCCGTTAATGATATTAACATTGTTATTCATATCCATGCATTAGAATCCATCTAAAATATATTAACGCACTTCTTTCTACGGTATGAAATAAGACAATGGTTGCACATATACAAGGGCCTCCACTAAGACCATATGCATATATAAATGTTGATACAATTCCTACTACTACCCCTAACACCCCCCGGACCCTTAAATCGAAGGATAATACACGCTTAAGCACGCTTGAACCCATGTCCTCCTAGTTGTTGCAACAACGACGATTAAATTTAGCTAAAGCTCAATCAGCACTAAGACCATATATGGTTCACAAACCAAAGGGATGTTTCTTTTTTTGGTTGTGCAAGGACTAGCAAAACCATGAACTAAGAAATTAAAACGGAAAATGAAGACAACCAACCTTAATAGCTGAAAATAAATGCGCAACACCTGTTTGTGACCAATCTATCCCGACCAAAGGCATGAACTGGCCAAGAACATCTGATCTGTAACCATATATATACAATTAAGGAAGCAAGAAATGACCAAGAAAATCCTTAGCTGCTGCACTTAAGAACTTAGGAAAGAACCAGATTATAAAAGAAACCACTGTAAAAGAAATTCGAGGAATTCAAGATTATATCAAGTCATTCATGAACTTGAGCCAAGATTAAGACTTGCAGACAAAACAAAATATCACTGAAAGTTATCCAAAAGTTTATGTTGAAGCTGCATGTAAGAATAAATTAAATGCCAGTAAATCTAAGAAACATCCTTACTTTGTAATTGTCCCGTCAACGTCTGAGATTACTACACGAGTGTTCCATTTCCACAAATAGATTCTGGCATCAACCTGTTTATTACATGCTTTTGAGTGAGCACATCCAGGACAACAAGTGATAAATCAGGAATGATCTTAACAACATAAAACTAAATAAGATTTCAGACAGAATATGTAACTTCAACTAAGGATTCAACAAAAAGGACCTGCTGCTTCCCTAGCATTGGGGTTGAAAACGTGAAGGTTATATGATTCATCCCATCCTTTAGATTCAACGAAGCCAACTGTTCAGAGGTTGGTGTGATTGCCCTGATCATTTTCTTCATCTGCTTGGATTTAAGCAAACTTTTATCATCGTCAATAGCAACGGTAACCTCTGCAGCAATCTCAGCATCCAAATCTCTGGTATCGGCTGGAGCCAGTTGCACAGCCTTCCTAGATCTTGATCTTTTCAAAGAAAAAGGCCAAAGCCTCCAGCTACCACTACGGGAAACATCTTTTGATGGATCCCCTTCAATGGATTTCTCCACTCTGTCAACTGGTATCATGCCTTTGGGTTCAAATATTTTTTCACTTCCAAACGCAACCATCCCTAAAATAATAGGTGCTCCTTCATCCCATGGAAAGTAATGACCACCAATTCGAACAACAAGTTTATCATTCTTCACAACAGCAGGACCTAAAGAGCTAATTTTTTTGCTATCCAGTTTTTCAGCATCAAACACTTCACATGCAGCTTCAGCCCCCATCCCTTCATAGAGTAAGTGTTTGCAAAGAGATATCTCTGCATAAAGCACAATGGATGTCACTTTCCACAATTTATAGCCTAGAGAGCAGTTACACCAAAAAGACAATATTTCTTTTAATGTTTAACCAAAAATCATAACAAGTAGTAGGCATGTTGTACTTTAGCATGATAATTAATTTCTTGAGTGCTTTCTATTGTCCTTTGGGACCAAGAAATCTATTTTAATATGGTACATAGTACCCATGTTCTCTTAAAGATCAAAAAAAAGAAAAACAAAAGGATAATGAATTGCTCTTACCGACAGCAGGATTATAAAGAGTATTTTTCAGTTTCCCTGAAGTCTCGCTCTCATCACTACTAGACCTTTCATGTTCTAATGGCTGTTCCTGATCTGCATCCGACCTTTTACAGCTCATATCATCTTTCGTGCTTGATGTCCACTTCATGGTTCCAGAACTTGAGTCCATAGAATGGCTTACAGGACGATGGTTATTTGCATCAAACTTGGCATCAAGAGACCACATATTAGGAAGTGATTCCACCTGCAACCCATTATTCTCACCAGCTACTCTATGATTTCTAGAAATACTAATAGGATTAGATATAGTCCTTGACTTTCCTACAGAGTCTTCCAGATCATTTGAAGGATTCTCCTGAACAAAATTATCAGGATTTAAATATGACTCGTTATTAACATTACACAAACCATTTCCTTCATTTTCTATACAAGCTGAAGGATGGAGATCTTTATTTACAGAATCTGGCTCACAAAGTTTGAGTTCATCGAGGTCACTAAAAAGGAATTGTTCATCATCAGAACTCTCTGATGGTGGAATACTTCTCTTGGGGTCACGATCATGATAAAAGTTTTGAGAATCATCAACGGACTCCAAAGAACAATGGACAACATCGTCAGTATTTTTCTCATCTTCAGCTTGATCACCCAAATCACTGATGGTGGAAGAGTTGTGAAAGCTATGTAACTTCATTTCTTCTAAACCAATTACAGGGTCAACACTAGCCATTTGAGAGCAGGATTCCAAGACCGTTATTTCCCCTTCAGAATCCAACTCCATGTCCTCCGTTTGCTTAAGAACCGTAACCTGAGTTTAACCATCTATTCCATCAGTTTCAGTAAACAATTTTTAATTATCAATCAAGAGAATATTATTCAAAGAAAAAGCTTAGGTTCATATAATTTCAAGTGTGGTTGCCTTCAAAAGAGCAATGCATCATTAAATAAGGTGCAAAATACACTTAAAATCATATTTGTTTAAAATGTTTCGGCAACTATATTTAACATTTTGAATAAGCGTTTCACCTCTGGCACAAGCGCAGTCGTTGTAACCAGTGTTTCAGCATGAACACATAATTTCCCGTTTCCTACATCGGAAACGCTCATTATTTGATGAGTTTGTTCACTTGAACCATCCGAAGTTATTACCGATCTCTCTGACATTTTGGAGTAAACAAATGGTTGAAGACTCTCTGGAACAACCTCATTGGAATTCCCGGGGACTGGTAAAACAACATTCCTTTCATTACCACCGGGTTCTTCATCAAACCGCTTGTCCGTAAATTCTTCAAAGTTATGTTGACATTGTAGATCAGGACCACTCATGTCTAAGACGGCACCCATGTCGTTCTCATTGTGATCAGAATTTACAACACTTTGGTCATCAATACTTACTGCATTATTGACTATTACTTTGCTTTTATCTTCCATAAAACCTTCACCTAATGATGAGGTTTCATCAAGTTGTTGCTCCACGCCTAGATAAGACACTTGTATGCTAGATTCCTCGACAGAATACTCTACATTCTCAAGGCCGGAATGAGAACTGACCTTTTGTTCGTTGCAGCATTCAGTTTCCTCTAGTAATGTCTGGTGACCAACACCATTTTCCTCATCATGTACTGAAGAGTGAAACTGGTTTTCTTCAACATTATTCTTTCCCTCCTCATCATGTACTGAAGATTGAAACTGGTTTTCATCACGAATAATCGGTGTATGCTCTTCGGAGCCTTTATTATCCAATGCATCATTCGTGGAAGGTAATCCAGAACCATTAGTATTTGATCTATTAGATATAAGATTAGTAGACCACTTCACCTCCAACAAGTCAGCAGCAATTTCAGCACGCTCCAACGGATCTAACCTCATTACATCAGCAGCACCTATAGCTTCCTGGTAACCATCCTCCTTCATCGACCTCCGTCCAAAAACAAGTCCAAATATCCGTGACCTCCGAGAAGTAGTCCTAGCCAAAATCTTCCCATTACTCACATCAACTTCACCCGCGGAATTAGACCTATCAGCATCATAGTTACAACTTTTAGACTTCATTGGCATTCTATTACCAGACATAGGGTCATCCGTATCATATCCAGAAGGAAAAGGAAATGGAACACCTTCAGATTCCCCTTCTTCACCATCTACTTCCCTTAAAAAATATGCTTCCCCTTTATGATCAAGAAACATATGGAAATTCGCTTCAATTCCATTAACACAGATACTAACAACCTTTTCCCTTGTCTTTAAAACCCCTTGAAATTTACCAAACCGAACATACCAAGGTGATGTTTTAAAGGTCCCATCAGGTTGTTCAACTACAATTATATCAACAGCACCACCAAAGGGATGAAATGGACCAGACACAGTATAAACACCACGAGATATATAGCTACCTAGTCTCCCCACAGCATACATCCTCTTCCCTTTGAAAATTCTAAAGACACACCCAGATCTTAAACAGTTGAAAATTCAACCATAATTTAAAATCCCAATCCCAAAAGATTGCCTTTTTGTCAATTGGGATTCTTCAAATCTCACTCCAAAAAGTATAGAACTTACAATTCTGCAAATACCCAGATTATAAAACTGAAAATCAATACATAATTCAAGAACCCGATCAATTAAAAAAAATGCTTTTTCTTAGCAAAAGAAAAAATAACGCACCAGTTAGAAAGTTACAAAACTGATGAACAAAGCAATAGCGAGACAATAACGTATAAATTTGGGAATTGTTCAATGCTCAGTGAACTCCACAAAAAAGAAACAAGAAAAACATGAATCAAAGCAAACCAAACAAGATTAATAAAAAAAAAAGCAGCTGAGAAACTCTGGGTTTTTTTCTATTTTATAGTATATTTCTCAGTTGTAAATTCAAAAAAAAAAAAAAAAAAAAAGGGATTTGAATACTTGATAGAACCAATCAAAATAAAAATAAATAAATGGGGAAAAAGAGGACAGTTGATGGAATTAAAGCATATTCGTTCTTTTGACCATTAGAATGTACGCAGCAAGAAACAATTATATCATTAAAAACCCAACAAATAAAAATTTTTAGAAAAATATATATAACAAAAAATTAAAGAAAATGAAACGAACCTGGGAAAATTCAAAGCTTGTAGAGTGAGGCTTATGAGCAAAATAGAGAGAGATTTTGTATATTGGGTGTGTACCTCGGAAATGTCGAGACTCGAGTGAGTAAGAAAAAGAAGAGAAGAGATTACGTGTCAGCAGAAAACAGCCAAAGCCCATTTTGCTATTCTAAGTAAAGAGTCAAATTATGGTTGTGGTCCTTCTCTTATGCTCAGTTTTTGTACTTAGTCCATATGCTTTCTTTTAAGGGTAAACTACACCATTAGTCACTAAACTATGGGTAAGTTTTCATTTTGGTCACTTAACTAAAAAAGTTACAATTTGATTATTGAACTATTTGAAAGTTCTCATTTAAGTCATTGTACTGTTAAAATCAATATTATATGGCTTTTTTTGTTCACACTATCTACACCAATCAAAAGCTTTCTTTCTCCTTTTCTTCTATAATTCATTTTTTTTTATGAAACAGCTTTGAATGTTAAGAATCTGGGAATCAAAATTCAAACAGCTGTTTTTTTTATCTCCAATACTGACCGTCAATTTAACTTAAATCTAATGTATATTCTTCTACTCGTCAATGGGTACTAATTTATCATACCGATTGTCAAATCGTTGCTTGGAATTCGTCAGTGGAACTTGTTTTTTTAAAAAAAATTAATAATTCAGTGACTTAATTAAAAAAATTTAAATTATTTAGTGGCTTAAATGAAATTTTTTGAATAATTCAATGACCAAATTATAATATTTTAATTAAGTGATCAAAACAAAAACTTGCATATTGTTTTGTGGCTAATAATGTAGTTTTACCCATCTTTTAAGGGAAGAAGAATGGGTGATAGAGTACTCGAATCCTGGTTTAGGATGCCAACAAATAATAATTTTATATGATTTTGTATATCAGTCTCTATCCTTTAATTAGGCCTTCTTTTGATTTTATAATATTCAATCGCGCGCCAGTGTACAAATTACGAACACTGAGCAGGGAATTAGCACAAAATATTGAGATTTAAAAGCGATTTTGACTATGACTATGAATATGACAGGTCAGTTATAATATTTATAAGTGTACAATGGAACACTTAGAGCATTTCAACAACCAAACCCAAAAGGGAAGGGGTGTACGGAGAATGAACAACGATTAAACATGCAATTAAGAAGCCTAGATAGTTAATAGCTAAGTGTTATATTACAACAATCCATAAAATGAAGTGGATTAATCTAAATTATATCTAAAAGGACTAAAACTAAAATTTTACCTATTTTTAGCTTTGGTCGTTTTTCTCACTTTTGCAAATACAATCAAAACAAGAGTCGTCTATTTATTTATTTTTATTAAATTTAAGTCTTTATTCAAACATTTTTTATTATTTATTAGGAAACGTAAGTGTGAAGACAGGCTGTACATTTCTGGCTTCTTGACATTGACATTAATAAATTAATAAAATAAATTTAATAAATAATAAACGAATATTTGAACTTATTTCTCTTATCCAATTGAAACTCGTCATTATGCATCAATTAATTAAAAAAATTTAACCCCTCAATTTGCATTACAATAAATCAAATATACGTAGTAATAATAATAAGAATACATTTTTTTATTATTTTATAGAATTGGAGATGAAATTTTCTAAAAATTTTACTAGCGAAATTTTAAAAAAAAAATAGTTTTCTTTTATTTTTTATTTTTTTAAAATTTTTAATTATATAATATTTATATATTAATTTGTTAGCAAATTTAATTAAACATACAAAAAAATGAGATTAAAAAAAGAAACAAAAGCGCCGACAAAAATGTTCTAAATAGGATAAATTAAGAATGATAATCTTCTTAAATGATTGGCAGAGAATGGAGACACTAAAACAGCAGGGAAGAGTGATTAAAATTGTTGGCTATTGCTGGCAAACCATTAATTATCATTTTATAATTAATACCCTTTTGTTTGATTTCGGTATTGATTTGAAAAGAGTTAAGTTGTGGGGGGTTTTGATTAATTTTTTTAAAAATTTTGGGGTTTATTCAAAATTTTTAAAATGTGAAGGGCTTACTAAGAAATTTTTTTTAAAATTTGGTAATTTATTGAACAGTTTTAAATGAGGTGTGCTATTATTTGGAGAATATTAAGCCCAACAACAAATATCGTATTACTTGAGAAACTCACATAGAAAAGAAATGATTCATTACTCAAACTCTCTCACTTTTCGGGCCGAACCTCAGGTCTACTTGCAACATGAATAAAGATTATTCATTGCCCATTCTTCTAAAATTTAAAATTTAATCTCTATACTTTAATTTAGTTTTTCTATTTGTATAGTATTATTAATAAGCTCAAAATAACAATTTCATTAATTTTTCTGTCAAAGCCATATATTTTTTTAAGAAAATTGTTTTTACTATTATTCAATCATATATTTAGAGCAATGTGGAAATTTAATTAAGGCCCTTTTTTCTTTAAAAAATCATCTTTTTTAAGGATAACAACTAACGATATTATTAAAGTGGCCCTATTAATAATGTTATAAAGAAAAAAATCATATCAAAATTGTAGGATTAAATCTTAAATTTTAGTAAAAACAGAGGGACTAAAACTAGAATTAAACCATATACCTCCAACGGTTTGTGCTAAAATGGAATTGAACATGAACAACGGTTTGTGTTAGGCGTATCAGTGTCTTGTTCTTAGATATTTCAGCTACTTGTCATGGGATTTTTTTAGACCAGTAGACAAAGTTGTTGCTGCTCATTGCCAACTACTTACCGTCTCACGATATCGGAGATAAAATTTTATGGTGAATTTAGATAAGCAATGCAGTGCGGTGCGTTTAACTTATTTTTTATTTCATATTACAATATCGTTATAAAATTTAATCTCACCGTCACCGTTGTTTTTACAGATAAATGCATCTTCCATCCAAACTCACCTTAAATATATAATATTAAAAACTATTAAATTATAAAATATTTTTATATTTTAAATATGAAAATATTTTTAAAAAATTAAAATTTTTAATTAATTTGAAAGTGAAAGAAGAAGACTGGGGCCTAGAGTACCTCCCTTTAGGCCCCTCCTAGCAAGTTTGGCGAATTACAAATACGTCTGCATGTGCACATATTAGTGGTACCAATAATTTGTTGGCTTACAATCAGTGTGTTTAATGTTTTGGTTTGTTTTTATGGTATAATTATATTTTGGTTAAAATATGTTTTCTAGTTTTAATATTTTGCGAAAGTTGTGGATTTAATATTTATATTTTAATTTGGTCATTTTAGTTTCTGTATATTTTAAATTTTAGAATTTCGGTTCTCACTAAATGATTGCTGTTAAATTCTGTTATTTTCAAAATCGATGAGGCAAACAAATTATCTTTTTTTTCAATACCATTGTAAGCTTGTTAGTTTCATATATCACTCGCTTGGAATTCAGTTAATGAATTAATGATTGTCATTTTTGTCAATACTGAAATTTGAATATTAGAAAAGTATAAGGACTTAGAATGATCCAATTGAAGAATATTAACTAAATCTACGACGGTAAACATAATACAGAACTAGTAACTAAATTTAACGAAATGAATTTAACTGTTACTATTTGAGTTAGAACTAGGATTTCAAAATTCGAAAAAATATAAAGACTAAAATCGACCAATTCGAAAAATACAAAAACAAAAAATTGATCAAATTAAAATAGATGAATTAAATACATGAAGATATTATGTCTTTCTTTATTTTATAAATTTTAAGATATTAGTGGTTAAAGATTTTGACATGTCTCTCAACAAGTTGTTGGTCTATTTGCAAAAGTTGACTTGTAAAGCTTCAAGTCCCAAGTCCATATCAATTTCGCACATTCGATTGGTTTTTGGATTAGGTTTATCTTAAATCGAGTAAATTTGAGTTTTAAAATTTATGGATAATTTTAGTTTAAATAATTTTCAAGTTTAAGCTATTTGAGTCATTTTGAATTTAATTTGTTTCATATTTGGGTTAACTTTATGTTCAAGTTAATTTGGATTTAACACGGTTCGAGTAATTTGTTATTTTGATAATTTCTTGTCAATTTATTTATTTTTTAAATGGTTAATCTAACAACTAGTTCGACTTCAACCATGGAGGCTTTTAATATAGTGTTAAAAATAATTTTCTAAGCTGTAAATCCCTATATTTTGAAATGTATCTTTTTTTTTTTATATTTATATATTCAGTAATTATTGAGTAGAGCTTGAGGCTCAAGCTATCAATTGAGCCGAATTCAGATTTAATAATAATTGACTCGAATAGCTCACGAAATTATTAAATTACATTATTACTCTCAATTTATATATTATTAAACATTAAGCTTAATTATCATGTCAAGCTCGAACTTGAGTACCAAAATTAGTAATAGGCTTAATCAAGCTTAAAACCAAGTAATTCAATTATATCCCAAGCTAAGCTCGAGTCTAAAAAAACATATTCGATTGAGTTCAATCTAAGTATCGAATTTTAAATTTCGAGTAACTAAACAATATTTGGACTCGACTCAACTAAATTACCCCTTACTTTCAAGTTGGAGAGCAATAAAGAAGGATATTGGTATTGGATGGATAAATAAGCGAAGCCCAAGCCCTCTAGTTCATTGCTAGTTGGGTCCATTTTAACTCCAAACTGGCTTGGGTCATTAAAAAAAATAAAGAAAAATTAAAAAAACGTATTCAAATTAAGAGTGTTAAATGATTTTTTATATGAAAATTTTATTTTTTAAAAATATATATCATATAAGAGATATTGATTTTTTTATTAGATTTTTTTTTTTTTTGCAAATTTATCAAATATTATGCCAAAGTTATAAAACAAAATTTATTTTATCAAAATAAATATCAAATTTGAACCAAATTGAACTGATTTATCATAAAGAGTTTTAAAAAATTCAAAAAAGGAACCAAACCGCTAATAAAATTCAAAGAAAAAGAAATATTGAATCAAATAATATATTTAGATAAGATAGTTTATTCTAAGCCATTACTTTTGATGTTAACATTATAAACCACAAATGGGAGAGCTTTGGATTGTTGTGGATTTTTTTTGTATCTTTTGCAACTCAACTCTTTATCTTTTTTCAAATATGTGGTTGATAGCTAATTGTAATTACTTGTTGAGTAGGCCTTGCAATTATGTTAGATGTTTAATCAAATCATCAATTAAACCCTACCCTTTCCCTTTTCAAACTTTATCATATGTATATACATTAATATTTAAGTTTTTTTATTAAGTTGGTGTCACGAGTCAATCGAATATCAATTCAGTTGAGAAATTACCTAAAACCCATTTATTTTACAAAGTAATAAATATTATCATGAGAGTAGTTTTATGTATGATATGATTTAAATCAAAAACACCATAATCTTTAAAATATTAACTTTACGGTTTCAACATTTTTTTTTTTGTTATAGTCGCACTAGAGAAGGTAGGTAAGGGCTCTGGCCCCTAAAATGGAAAATATATGTTTTAGCCTTTATAAAATCCAAAAATTTATAAATCAATATATGATCAAGTTGCATTTTAGGCCCCTGCAATGATAAAATTATGATTTAATTTTTTAAAAAATTATAAAGTTTTACTCTTACAATGAAAAATATTACATTTTAGTTCTCATAAAAAAATTTAATGTAATTTTGATCCCTCCAAAAAAATTTCTCGTTACGCCAATGGATGCATCTAATATTATCCTATATATATAAGTGTGTATTGTGCCAATTGGCATCGAAAATGTTGCTAATATAGAAATATGTAGATTCGAGTGCACTAAAATACTTTTATCATTTTATTTAAAAGTTGAAGATAAATTATAAACATTTGTTCGAATCAATAAAAAAACTTCCATATAATTTTCTCATGACACTATTTTTTTTTTTCATATTAAAGATGATTGTAAATATGGGATATTGATGTTGGTCCAAATGAAATAGACAGATCATACTTATATATATCACAGAAATCTCAATGTCTCTTTCACTTACCTTATAATTTTGTAACACTCTTTTGCTCTTTAATGTTTCATGTTCATTGAATTAAGTATCTTTTATATATATATATATATATATATATATAAATGCAGCTTCACGACAATATGGATATTTGAATTTTGTTACAGTAATTAATTTCTCCTTGGTAAGAAACATTAGAGATTGTCCCAATTTTTGGGCAAATTCGATTTTGAATTATTCAAATTTTATCAATTCGATACGATGATAAAAAGTTAATAAATTCAATCTATTCTACATGGATTTAAAATTAGTCTAAACAAAATATAAAATGAACTTGAAATAATTTAAACTTAAAATAACTCAAATTTAGATAGCTTAACCTGAAACAATGACTGACAAATTTAATAGATCCAATCCGAAATTACTCTAATCCGAAATGATTCAAAGCAATACATGCAACTATCATCTTTAATTTTATCAGGCTGTTTTCCTATTTGTTTCATTGCTGTTTGAGAATAGAGATTCCCATGGGTGAAAGTACCTTCCGCACCACTTTGTTTTAAAGATTGGATCAAATTAGTCTTTTTATTTAATCTTTATACTATTAAAAAGAATTAAATAAGATCAAATTGTAATGAAGTTAACATTTATGATCATATCTGTTCTTTTTAAGATAATGCCTAGAACTATCCATTGCCCCTCCTTAACCCATAAATAGGAGGATAATGTGCTTCACCACACTCGAACTCACGTCCTCTTGCATTTATAACAATGCTCATGTCAATCAAGTTAAAACTCAATCGGCAATTATTTTTTTCTTTCTAAAATCATTAAAAATTTTAAAAAATATTAACTTTTTCAAACAACGAGTAACATTTTTTTTAAAATAACGAATATTAATATTTTATTTTATTTGATTCATTTTAATAATACAATATAATAGTAAATAAACCAATTTGATTAAGTCTCTGTAATGGAGGGGCCTATTAGGTTGTTTCACCAATTCCCATGTATAACTAATCTGAAATTTCAGCCCTTAAATATTGGTTTCACTAATCTCAGCAATGCATTCATGCGTAGAGACCCTAAAACCTTTTTTTAAAGGATAAATTATACATATAATTAAATTATTAGTAAGTTTATATTTTGGTCATTCAACTTCAAAAAGTAACAAAATGGTCATTAAATTATTTGAAAGTTTACATTTAAGTTATTGGACTGTTAAAATGGTTGTTACGTGACATTTTCTATTTGCACCACTTGCACCAATTAAAAGCTCTTATTACTCTTCTCTTCTACAGTTTAGGTTTTTTTTTTATAAAATATTTTAAACGTGACAAATCTGCAAAGCAAAATCTAAACAACTTTCTTCTTCGATCTCCAATGTTGACCGTCAGAACAACTTAGATCTAAAGTATGTTCTTCTACTTGTCAATGGGCAGTAATCCACCCACTGGCGAATCCTAAGACTAAATTTTGGGGGCTACTAAAATTTTCAAAAAAATTAGGAGTTTAATTTTTTTTAAAAAAAATGGGCTAATTAAAATTTTATTATTTTTGTGAAATTAATGAGAATTTTTAAATTTTTTAGGGGGATTAATTAAAATTTTTTAAAAAAATTAAGGGAGAAAAAATCAAAATTTCGCAAAATTTTGGGCCCTTATAACAGTCCGCCCTTGGATCTACTGTACCAATTGTCTAATGACTTAAATGAAAACTATCAAATATTTTAATGATCATTTTGTAACTTTTTTAAAATCGAATGACCAAAACATAAACTCACTAATAATTTAATTATGTTAACTTTAATTTACCCTTAAAACAACAAAGAAAAAGCACTTCCATAATGCAAATAATTGAGTGTGTGGTTGTATCACCAGGCAGATACAAAATATTATATGATCATACAAAAGGAGAGAATTCAGTCAATGGTTACCATCATTACAATCAATCATCCAACTTACATTATTATCAATGTTATGTTAATGACACTGAATTGAAATCATTTGATATAATATTTCTTTTCAAGAATTTTATTATAAATTTTGATCATATCTATTTTTTATACAATATTTAGAATTACTCATAATCCCTCATCAACTCATAAATAAGAGTAAAATGCACCGCAGCATACTCGAATTTACGTTCTCTTGTATTAACAATAATACCCATACTTATCGAATTAAGACTCAATCCACATTTGATATCATATTTAAGCTTCCTAACATTGTTTTGATAAAAAGCATATATAAATTGCACATTGTTGTTGTTGTACTTGGTACTATCAAGTCAATAAAAGTATGTCCCACATCTCTTCCCATAGATACTACCACTTCTTTTTGTGGCACCTAAGACCAGCAATGGCTTTTGTTCCCTTTTCATTGGCTTTATTTATTATAAAGGCACACTGTTCTCGCTTTAGCTGCAGATACTAACATGGCCTTTTTACTATTGGTTTCACAATTAAACACTGTTTGATTCATGGGAAAATGCTAAAGAATGATCATTTTTTAAGGAAATAGGAGAAAGTGGTAGCTTGGTGGTGAGGAGTTAGATTAGGGCTAAAGCTAGAAATCTGTTTTAGGGATCATAAATGATTAGATTTTTGGGGTTAAAGGGCATTTTTATCATTATATTAATTTGTATTTTCTTAACATTAAAGAGATTAATAGATTATTTTCCATTTTGGGGACCAAGGCCACTGCCAGGGGTGAATCAAGAAATTTTTTTAGTGAGAGACGGAATTGAATTATAAATTTTTTAGAGGTCAAAATACAATTTTATCATTTATTAATTTATGATTTCATCATTTTTGAAGGAGCTAAACGTAATTTTTTATTCATTTTAAGAAGGCCTAAGTGCAATTTTATCATACATTAACTTAAATTTTCATTATTCATAAAGGGATTGAATTGCATAATTTTCATTTTTAGGGAGCCAAACCCCTGCCCACCCCTTAAATTCACCTCTGGCAATTGTTTGCCCCTCTCCCTCCACCCTAGTGTTCATCCTTTTATTGAAAAAAAAAATGGATCATTGACTTGATACTAAAGTTAATCATCATGGGGCTTTAGCTTAAAAGTGTGTGTGTTTGTTACAATTAATTAACGCTCACGATTTTGTTCATAAAAAAAATACTTTATAAGATGTAAACACTTGTCTATCTTAAGATCAACTTTAGTACAAAATTGATGTGAGATTCATAACTCCAATAACAAGCCCACTGTTCCATACAACGCATTATTAGTACACTAGAGCTGACTCTAATACTAAATGTCATGATTCACACCAACTTACAAGATATTACCCATTTAACCTATTTGTTCATAAAAGATGCCTCACAAATTGAAGGTAACACAAATACTAGACCAATCCTAATACACAATTTTAAAAAATAAAATTCAATCTCTAAGATTATGACACATAATTGCATTGTATTTTGTGCAAATATTAAAATGTTTAACATACCCACTATATTATATGAAATGCTATCTACTTGGAGCAATTTTCACTTCCTTTATTAAGTTAATGCCCTTTTAACATTATTGTCACCAAACATGCACACAGTAAAAAAAAAATCAGTTTAATTTTATTCTAAAACTAATTTCATAATTCATAATTTTCTTTATATTACATTTTATATACAAAAATATATTGGTAAAAATACTATAAAGGCTTATGTAGTAGGTATTTTATCTTTTTTATTCAAAAAATTGATAAATTAGTCACCGTAGATTAGATTAAAGAGTAAATTGATCCTTTTTGTTAAAAATTTCATTCATTTTTACCGTTAAAAACTTACGTACGGATACTGTACCTCATGCAGATATATAGAGACCAGTTTTTAACGGTAAAAATGGATAAACATTTTTAATAAAAGGATCAATTTACTCTTTAATATAATGCATAAAAACTAATTTAACTATTTTTTGAACAAATGATACAAAATGCAGATGCTACTAAAAAAACCCAAATTTAGCTATAATCTAGCATTGAAGTTTATCTTCCCCCCTAATTGAATTCTTACAATGAGCAATAGCAGCTTGAATTGCAGCCTGCAACTCTTCCATAGTACTATCACTTGTTGTTGAAACAAGAAGACCACTATTTGTAGGTGAGGTCCTCATTGAAACAGGAGCTGATGAACATTGATGATCCCCACTTTTTCTATTCCTCAAAGTACTTAAATTCCCAGAAAATGAATAAGCTTGCCCATGGACATGATAAAGCTCATTATCTCTTTTCTTACCTTTAAAGAACAACAATGGCTTAACCATCTTTAAATACCTTTTCAACACATCACTTACATCAAATCTAATCTTTCTCTTATTGTTTTTCTTTTTGTGATCATCTTCAACAACCCTTTTCTGCTGCCGTTTGTTGAAACTGAACAAAGAGAAAGACTTGGATTTTTTTGACCTTGTTGATTCAGTATTGTTATTGCTGCCATGGTTGGTACTCTTGATATTGCTGTCACTTTTGCTGGTAGGCACAGGAAGGGTGGTGGTGAAGCTATCTGTGGATGAACGTGGAGAGATTGTAGAAAGGTGAGAAAGGAGATGAAGAGGGAGTAAATGTCCATGGAAGAATATATCATCAGCTGGTGTTAAATCAATGGCGATTGATGATGATGAAGAACAAGATGGTGGGGTTTTGGCTTTATCTGTATTAATCATCGTGTTGTTCTTCAAAGATATAGCGAAAGAGAATTCATGTGATGGAGATGAAGACGATGATGATGATACCGCCGCCGCCGCCGCTGCTGCCGTTGACGGTTGTTGTTGCTGGTTATCTGTTGTTGATGATGAGCTTTCTTTGGTGTTTTGCTGGTGCTGTTGGTGGTGGTAATTATCCATTGTTGCAAAATTTTTAAACTAAAAAAGCTCACAAAAAGATTAAAACCAAGATATCAGATTCTGTATCTGAATCTGAAATGAAAATATTGAAATGAAAATTTTTGATTCTTTTTTCCAGCTTTTGTTTATGGAGGGGATGAGGATACTAGGAGCTAGTGGGAGAGAGACATTGTTAAAATGGAGTTGCAATGGAGTTGGGTTTATTGTGTCCCTAGTATAAAAATACAACATATGTTTTTGGTTTATACATGTGAAAGGAGTTTTGGGTTTGGATTATTTTGGATTTATTTAAAATTTTGGGATTGAGTTATTTTTAATTTTTTATTTAATTTTGACATTTATAATTTAAATATTTTTTAAGTAATTTTCACATCATAGGTATGAGTAAATCACCGTCTTTGGTTAGATTTAATATATCTTTAGTATAAAATACCATATGTATTCAGTTTATACATGTGGACAAGTTTTGGGTTTGAATCATTTTTCATTGATATAGATTTATCAGATAAATTAGTCAAAATTTTTGGATTGGGTTATTCGAACTTTTTCATTTGATTTTTGGTATTTATATTTTAAGTTTGTCTATACAATTCATGCACTACTTGTAGAAGCAAATCATAGTCTTTAGTTGTGTTTAATGTGTCTTTAATACAAAATACCACAAATATTTGGTTTATACATGTGAAACTAGTTTCGATTTTGAATCATTTTCCATTGATTTGGATTTTTTAGTTGAACTAGTCAAAATTTTCGGATTGAGTTATTTTGAGCTTTTTCATTTGATTTTGACATTTAAAATTTAAGTATTTTTTTGTATAACACCATGTATAATAACAAGTTATTGTCTTTAATTGCGTTTAATGTGTCTTTAGTGCAAAATATCATATGAAACAAGTTTTAGGTTTAGATAATTTTTTGGTTATTTGGATTTATCGGTATAATTCACATGTTATTGGTGAGGACAAATCATTGTCAATATATATATTACAGATGACAACACTCTTACAATTCGAACTCAAACAATTTTTAAGGAAGATGAACACCCGAACAATGAACCACAATTTAAAATTTATTTAAATGTTTTAAATTCATATGATTTTAAATTCAAATTGTTTCGAGATTAGTTGGAATAGGAATCGATATATTTGATTTTATTTTTATTGATTGCATTAAGCTTCAAGGGAGGGAAAGGGTGTGGTGGCTAATGGCGCACTGAAGAGATTGAGATGAGATGATACATTTAGCAGTATATGGATCAAAAAAGGTTGGTAGGTCCATTGTTAAATCCAATAGCTTTTATTTTTTTTTATTTTTTTATTTTTAAATTGTTGATGAAAATATTTTTTCTTTATTTTAGATCACATACATCCAAATTTGCCCACAAACATGCAGATGATGGAATGGCTACTTTATTCCCTCAATATGTGACTTGCTGATTTTATTATGATTTTAGTCTTTTTAGTATGAATTTAACTTTTTTTTTATTTTAATTTGATAGATTCAAATTAATATTATTATTAGTCAATTACATAATTAATCAAAGGCGAAGCGAGAAAATTTTTTGGCACAGAATAAAGTTTTATATTTTTACGATAGCAAAGTGAAATTTCACCCTTTTAATAGTCTATATCTTTATAATTTTTAAAAGATTAGATAATTTTTTTCCTCAATTTTAAGATCAAAGTGTAATTTTACCATATACTAATTTAAAATTTTTAAAATTATATAAAGACTAAAAGCGAAAATTTCCATATCTTAGCTTTGCCCTTGTGATTAATATATACAAATAAAATGCTTAAGGCTTATTTTAAAAGGATTTATATATCATTATCACTTTAATAGCAATATATACGAGTAAATATGCATCATCATCACTTTAACGGTAACAATTAATAATGTTAATAATTTAAATTTATGTCGATTGAGTCTTAGCTTGACTGGAATAGGTATTATTGTTAACATAGGAGGATGTGGGTTTGAGTGCATTGAAGCGCATTATCTTTCTATTTATAGGTTGACACTATATCAAAAAGAGCAGATATGATCAAAATCTATAATAAAATTGTTAAAAAAATAATATAATCTTTTAATAACATTATAAAAGTAAATGTTTATTTTCACCAAACTAAAACCTTTTTATCTTTTCACTCTTACAAGGAATAACCTAAATCTACTCTCTCTCTCTCTTTTTCATTGGAAGTTAACTAAATATGAGAAAGTTTGGGGTTTTTTTTTTCTAATTTTTTTGTAGTATTCGATAGTTATATTAAATTCCGATTAAAGTTAAAAGTTAAATCAAATTAGATTTTTAAATAAAAAGACAGAATTCTTTCAAATTTTAAACTTGAAACTTTACTTAAAAGAAGTCAAAGTTTTTACTATTCGGCTGCTTTCTACGATAAAAAAAAGTTGTTTTTTAATGTGTTCAATCTTGACAGGGAAACAACGTCATTAAAAAAAAAAAAAGGTCCCTAATCTTTTTCTTTTTTCATCGGAAGAAGTTGAGTTTTTTTCTTAAAAAAAAAATCTTTCGGTATTCAATAATTACATTAAACTTTGACTAAATTTGAAATCAAATTGAATCAAATCTCTTAAACCCAAAACTCTTTTCCAATCTACTATTGGAGTTTTTGTTTAACATACACACAAAGAGGTTGTTTTTCAACATGTTCCATCTTGACAAGGAAACAATGTGATTGAAGGAAAAGGTCCGAAGTTGCAACGACCCATAGTGTTAAAGGCACTTTTCTTTTTTAATGTCTTAAAAGTCCCTAGTCTACTTCCATGGTTCAACCAATTTGAAATATATACAATCTTTTTTCTTTTCTTTATGTTTTTTTTCATTTTCTCAGTCATAATTTTCTCTTTGAAATGGACCCGATTTGACACACCACCACTTTCAATATTTTAAGCTGATTGATTTTTTTTTATGATTATCAATTAATGGTTTGAATTTTCGTGACAGAAATGGATAAGATTTTATTTAAAGAAAATAATTTAAGGAAAATTTGACTAAGTTTATATTTTTGATTAATTAATTATTCGAAAGTTTTTATTTAAGTTATTCGGTTGTTAAGTTTTTTTTTTAAATTTGGTTAATGAGTTTCAACTAATGATTCGACTATCAGTGTGATGAATCAGTACCCATCGGTGAGTAAAAAACATACTTTAGATCCAAGTTAATCCAACGGCTAGTGTCGGAGATCAAAGAATAATTTTATTTATTTATTTTAGTTTGCAGATTCGTGATGTTAAAGTTGTTTCACGAAAAAAGGCTTAACTGTAGAAAAAGAATGGGAATGAGAGCTTCCGATTGATGCAAGCGGTACAAACAGAGAAAGCCATACATCAATGGTTTTAACAGTCTAATGACTTAAATTAAAACTATTGAATAATTTAATGATAATTTTGTAACTCAAGGGCAAAGCCAGAAATTTTTTTTAAAGGGGTCGACATTAAGTTATATATTTTTATTAGAGATAAAATGCAATTTCATCATTGTATTAGCTTATATCTTTATGGTTTTCAAAAGAACTAAATTAAAATTCTAACATTTAGGAGGGCCAAACAATAATTTTACCACATTAATTTAAGATTTTACAATTTAGGAGAGAGGAATAAAGCAACAATTTTCCATTGTAGAGGGAGTCAATTTCCTACTACTCTCCTCCCGTCACTCTTATTGTAATTTTTTGAAGTTAGATGATTAAAATGTAAATTTATTAATAATTTAAAAACCTTAGGTGTAGTTTACCTTTTTATTTTTTCTATGATTATCAATTAATGGTTTGAATTTTCATGACAAAATGGAGAAGATTTTGTTTGAGAAATTAATTTAAAAGATAGAATATGGTTATTGGTCTATGACTTGGTTATAGGTTTAAATGCAAATGATATTCATGGTTAGGATGGAGATGGAACAACCTCCCTACCATGTGGAAAATCAACGATTTTTTTTCTTTTTTCTTTGGGTCATAAGACCTAGTGTTTTTATCATTAATTAAGTGCTTCTTTTGATAGGCGGTACGTTTATTTACTGTTAGTGTAAAAATAACGGTGACAATAAAATTAAATATTATAACGATACTGTAATATTAAACAAAATAATAATAATAAATGCACTATACTGAAAATAAACACCTATCCAAAAAGGCCTTAGCATTACTTGCAATGAATCAGCTATTAAAGCTAGTTTAGAGCTACGAGCGTGTAATAAGGAAATTGCAAAATCAAGCATTGGTGCATAGGTTTGTTTTCATTCTTTAGTCAATTTTTGAATTAGGGATTGTAATACACCGTGTAGATTTGAAATATTTGTAAGTATTTTATTGGGATAAATCTCAAAATTATATATGAATTTTAGTTTAATGTGTAATTTTATACATGAGCTTTGATTTTGATCTAATTCTCGTAAATTATTAACACAATTATTGATATATTATAATTTTATATGTATAGATTATAAACAAAAATAAATAAATTTATGTATTTATCTTTTAAAACTTATATAATTACACCAAATCAAAGTTCGTGTATCAAATTGCACATTAAATCAAAGTTCATGCATAATTGATGTTTATCCCTATCTTATTTGGTTTTTGATAATGTTTTGGGAACCTGATTGGTGATTGAACCAGTTAAACCATCGATTTTCGATCTGAGGTAATTTAAAATAAATAAATTATTAAAAATATAAAAAATACAAAAAAAAACCTATTCAATCAATCTGTACTAATCCATGAGTCAACCGATTTTATACCTCTCACTAGACTAATACCCCAACCTATTTAATCTAGTTCAAACAATATTATTTTTCAAAGATTTAGATAATATTAGGGTTTAAATATTCAAATTACTATTCATAATGAATTTAAAGCAAACGTGAATATTTACCTTCCGACACCCATCACCAAATCAGCTTTTACTTTTATGAATATGGATTTCTATATAAATTATTCGTATTTGCTTAATTTTTATAAATAACGAATTTAGATATTCAAATTTATTATCCAATAAATAATTTAATTAATTCGGACTCAAATATTATAATACAAATTCAAAGATAGAAATTGTAAATATTAACCCTAATTAACAAATAATACATAAACTAAAGGTAAGTTTGGATGAACGGTGCATTTACCTGTGGTTAATATAAAAATAACGGTGACGATAAGATCAAATACTGTAGCATGAGACAAAAAGTAAACTAAACGCACCGCACTGCCCCACTCATCTAAACCCATACTAAGTAGGAAAAGAAAAACCATGTGAAGATAGGTCTACACATGATCTTGTGACAATAAGTTTAAACCGTCGGATTAAAATAAAAAAGATGGGGTTGATAAGAAAAAGATGGAAGCAAAAGAAAAGAGGCATTTGACAGTTTGGTGAGAGATGGTAGACCCACACACACGTGTATATAACAAAGTGGTCCTATTAGGGTTTACATTATAGAATTTAGGGTTCTGGGTTTTTGCACCATGGGGGGAATTTTGTTCATTTTAGTATAGGTCAACATCTCAATCATGGAGGCATTATTTTTTTGGTGGACTGACTCATCTTCTCCACTCAAAAATCTAATAATTCTATTATTTTATTTCTATGTAAAAAGATAAGGTGATGAAGATGAAGAAACAAACAGGATATAAAACAAAGATTTCACGTTCAGAACCCATTTTAAGATCCTTTTTGGTAGGGAAGCTTTTTCTGCTTTCCCCTTTTTCTTCTTTTGTCGTTGGCCACTCAATATCTTATAGACAAACAGTCAACTAGGTCTAGGAGAGATGGAAATATTACAGAACATTCAACTTCAACAAAATTAAATGATAAAACCCCTAAACAATGAGTAAAACTTTCCTAGTTCCTTCCATGGTTGAAAACTACGTTGATCTTTTTATCACTCAATTCTACAACTTATAAATGTTTTTTATATGCGAAGTCTTTTGTTTGGACTTTTTTTTATTAATTAATTATAGTTTTAATCTATTTATTGTGTGAAAAATTAAAATTTAATCCCTTTAATTTGACAAACCATCTACATATAAAGTGTTATTAGTAGGTCCCCGACTCAATAACACCATTAGTATTCTGTAAAACAAAATTAAGTATTTGACAAATTATATAAACCATGTTAAACATGATCCATGTTCAGAATTTGTAACTACTTCCAGTAATATTATCTCCACGATATAAGCCTACATTAGCTCCATGGCCAAGATTATAACAATTAAAAAAATTTACATCATTATTTTATCGAGAACTAAAAGTATTTTTGATTACGACCTACTAATAATATTATAAAAAGTTAAAAGCCAAAATATTCTTAATTAGAGGGATTAATTCTTAATTTTCAGTACAGTAAAAGATCTAAAACAAGAATTAGACCCCCTTTTTTTGTTTCTAATGCAATTAACGACGGTGTTTAATCAAAATCCTACTCTTAATCAGTTAGTTTATTCGATTTAAATAGATTATAATCAATTGATTAGTAATTTTATTCTCTAAAACCAAACTCTACCTAATGTTCATAAAAGTAAGGCAACTTGCCTTTCAAAAAGAACTTCAATGGTTCAAGGAAGAGGGTGTGGAAAGCGAGTTCACATGTATGTTGACTAGAGTCCACATCCTCCAGCCAAGCCGTGTCTACTCGTCCCCACAGCAAAGCTGGTCCCAACTGTAATACATATCTATATTCTCACACACAAGGGGCAAGATCCAGCTACTAGGTTATATCATAAATGCATTAAGACAGTACAAGGATACATATTTACATCAACCAAGTATATATGTATATTTATGGCTAAACGATTAAAAAATAATAATGGAATGGCATTGCTTAAAAGAAATAATAATAATGGAATTTTGCAGAATTTTCTATACCAAAGATTTTTACCTTCCCCAGTTTGTCAAAAGGAAGGAATGAATAACCAATGATACATGAATAAATTTCATTCAGCACGCCCCCCTAACTTTTTCACAAATGAGTATTGAGTACTTATCAAATTCCCTATATTATAACATTACATTGAAGTCCATTGTCATTTAGTGTTAGATCAATGAATTTGGAGCGACTGGCATACGATGGGATGAATAGAGATGGAGAAAAGAATTACCTTCAAGGCATGCTAGTATCCACTGCCGAGTCTATGAAAACCTTCCAGCTATATTTTTTAATCATTTTTGTCTTCTTACTCCCAAAGCTGGAACTTGAGAGTATAGATTCAAATGGATACTCGATGCCCACCGAATAAGAAATTGAAGGAAGTTACTATTTTGAGAATGCACTATTTCCCCATTTATGACCACCGCTGGAACAATTGACAGTGCCCACCAAACCCAACAGTATTTGGAAAGATCTAGCTAGTCACTATCACTACCATGTCTATCTGAAAAAAGGATCAAGGATCTTTACTTTAGCAACATAAATTAGCAATGAAGAACAGATAGGAAGGGAGAGAGGTCTGTCATTACTTCCTGATGGTCTTTTTCCTTCCATGGCTTCTTTCTTCTCATTGCAACTAGAGCAAAGGAATGGACCGTCCCATGGACGTAACTTTACCGGATTAGATGTGCCAACATGAATAGAAATGCCCTCTCCGGGCTTCATCTCCAATTGACAGACTGCACACATGAACAGCTTAAACATGTTGCATAGTGGATATTTAGTGTCCAACCTGCATACAATAGAAGGGTCCTCGTGAGATAAAACTACTTCATCCTCTCATCATTCATAGCATGCCATGCCCCATGGTACCAATGGACAAGAAGTTAAAAATGGATTCGATGCTTTATCTGACAATCGATGATCAAATCTATATTTAAAATAATAATAATAATAACCTTTCCGAAAGCCAAGCAGATCCCTCCTCAAATAATTCCTCCACCACATCCGGTTCCATGTAATCTTTATCTTGAGAAGATGATCCAGAATTCTTCTTGCGAAACATGGCTTTTAACATACCTTTGACAGGCTTCTTTGGTGGTGGCAGAGCAGCTGGCTTCTCTTGTGGTAAGATATCAACAACAATGCAGGTTGTATCATCTCGAAGACCCTTTGGCTTTACAGCTTCCTGTTCATTAGATACCAAGAAATCAGAATACATGAAGAAATGCAAACTTAAACCAACATATTGCTCCCAGCAGCAATCGTTAAAGAGCACAATGTAGACGAGAGAATATCAGTAGTATACTTTCACAATCTGGGCAGCTGCTGCATCTGTAGGCAGTCCACGACAACAATCAAGAGCTTCTTCGGCTGTTAAAGCATCCCAAACACCATCACTAGAGATAATCATCCTACCACCAGCCGTAGACAACTGCAGAAAATAGGCTAGTTGGTAAAATAAAACAATTAATAACAATCAAGAAAATGTCTTCGAATTTTAGACAAAACACTAACTCATTCAAGCAGACCCTTTTAAAGAAAACTGATTAAGAAAGAAAATTCCAAATGCAAAAGCACTTCAACGTGCAAGTATAGGACAGGACACATGAGGATACGGATATGAAATTAATGGCTCTATTATGGAGTTAATGATCACAAATTCAGAAATGTTACTGGTTTGGAAGTTCGAGGAACTCCATTACAGCCAACTACATATCCAATCTCTTAAAACAGTGGCATAAGGGAAAAAATTAACATGTTGTGAAGCAAGATGTATAGAACACAATATTTGGCGCCAATGGCAGACAATAATGGGAGCCTAGCCGCTGCCGCCACCACCCCCCCCAAAAAATAATGATTTTCTAAATCCACTAGCATGGATATGTTTTCATATTAAATACATTTAAATGGACCCTCCAACATTATTATTTAAGTTTTATCTTAATTTTATGCATTCACAATGAACTAAAATAACATTGTTGTTAATCTATTCATGAATCCACTGATCTTTATTTACAAATAAAAGATTAGTAAGCTTGCAACATATATTAAACTCATAACCATACAACGATAAGAAAAGAAAAATTTGACTTCCTAGTTTCTCACAATAACTTCTCTTATATATTTCAATCTTTTAAATATCTTTGTGATTGTTTTCAATGTTCCTGCTTAATCATTTGAGTTACCACTTACCAACAGCCTTTACAAAGCCAATTTTTTTGTTAAGAAGTTTTTTTTCAAATATATATACATATATTCTTGCCTTCATATGAATATCTTAAAATTTCTGTTTTTTTCTCAAATTTCAGATGTTCTTTTTGATGTCTCTGTTTAGTGCTAGATAAATCAGCTTATCTTAACCGCTTATGAAAATCTTTTCTTTTTAAAAAACTTAAAACTAGATACTTTTGCTTATTGAGATTTTATAATGAAGAATAAATTGATAACAGATTTGAAATTTATGAATCGCTAAAACTAATGCATTTCATGAGATTTTTATTTTTTAATTGATATATTGTTTGCATATATCTTTTATATATACAATTTTGAAGAAATACCAGAAACAAAAATAGAAAAATATATAATTTTAGTTGGCCCTTTCAAATAAAATATCGATATCCAATGCTCTTAAGTGCACAAGTTAAATCAAGATATCAGGACAGGCAAACTAAAAGATATAAATTACATTATGCAAGTAGATTATGAAAGAGTAAGACAAACCTTTACTTGCTTTACGTATGGAACAGGAACAATGAACTCCCCAACATCCATATCACCAATGGATCGTGAAAGACACAAGCCTCCAGGCCAACATCTCAAAGGACCAATCTGTAAAATAACTTTACCATTAGATCACCAGCTTCAATCCACACAAATGATCAAATAGAGTTTTCTCCCATACTGAATATATTGAACTTCTCGAAAGAGAATCAACTTATCATTGTTTACAAAACATATCAGTATTATGTTTCATATTTCTGCAACAAAACAAGATAGGTACAAAAATGTTGTTTCTAAATACAATTGTATCAGCTAAAATTAGTAAGGTCTACAAAGGGGTCCTCTAATCCACAAAATTATCAAATAAGTTTAATGTCTTTTTGGTGCATTTGTCAAAAGTATCACACATGCCTGAAACTAGCTTCTGGATTGTGTTTTCTAAGTATTTTGGTTGCACATCCATTCACATTAATGTATCATTGTGTTTTGCTGATGGAAAGAAAAGGCTAACATTCTAGAGAAAATTTGTTAAAGCACACAAAAGCATTAAGATGCACAACTGTAGGGGAAGTGGAAATACCTCTGCACCACCACCAGCATTTAACCGACCAACCTCACCCCCACTTGCAGTGATTCGATGCCTCCTAAGAAAATGAAAACAGAAAGTCAGGCCTCAATATTTTGGGGAAAGTTTCAAGATACAGCAAAGACTATGCCAAAGACTTACTCCTCTTCATTGCATTCAAGCCTATGATCAGCGGACAAGTGATATATTCCACCTTCAGCTGATTCAAATATACAGCGGGAATCACCAACAGATGCCACTGTTACAACCCATCCTTCTAATATCACAAAGGTTACAGTAGTTCCTGACGTTTTTGCTGGAAAGAAAACCATAGCATGTCTATCAAATACTAAACATGAGAGAGTGAACTCAAGAAGTTATTACCGAAAACTTTAAAAATTAAAAGCAAAATAAAAAGCTAATAATAATATGTCCTATCCTCTTTATTGCAATCCCCGCCCAATGAATGGAAGAAACTCCGTGCTTATGTACACAAACTTTTATGGTCAAGTAAAATTATCATAAAAAGTATGGTATAATAATTATTGATGAAACAGCCTGGTGTAACTGTTGGTAGAGCTTGTGAATTATCAAGCTGGACAGTGATCGGTGGTGCCAACTCAACTATATCTAGACCAATGTCATGTTGACATATCCAGACTATCAGTTAACTATTGACAAAATAGTCAAAAACCAAAGATCAGAATAATAAGATCATGTGAATATTGGACAAGCTGATCTATAGATAAATATCCGCTAATCTGCTATCCCTTTTTGTTGTATAAGGGAAAGCACTACAGCTCCACGATAGCATCCCAACCAAACTGTGACCCCACTTAACACCTGAGTAACCACGGGTGGCACAAATCAACTATCACAAAACAATATCTACCAACTTCCGAAAAGCAACTCTTCCCACATATCAGAACGTTTTCTCCATGGATATTCATAATGATAAATTAGTAAAATTCCATATCTACATGGACATAAAACAGTTAGTTGAGTGAAAAAGGATACTACCTAAGTCTACATTGATATGAGCATAAGTACTACAATAGAGGAGTGCATGAACAACATGCATAAACAGTAGCAACCACTCCCAAAGAAAGTGCATAACTGTATAGACAAATATTCCTTTTTATCTAAAGGTTATCCTATAAAACATATACTATACACAGATGTGTTGACATAAAAATAAAATAATTCTTACCTCTCTGTTGAAAATCTTTATCTGTTTTAACAAAACCTGCAACCAAAGCTCTCGGAAGGGCAGCAACCCATTCATCCCTATTAAGATCTGCCGGAATGGCACTTAGAACATTGTTAAGAAGATTCTCTTTCGTGTAAATAGCAGCTGCAGATCCATTGTGTCCGTCAAAGAGCTGCCAAAATATTTTTTTTTTAAATAACGTTTAGCAATACCAGCCTATAAAAGTTTATAAATCTTTATATTCCAGTGCTGCAAATTACATGCTTTTATGATTAGCGTTGATTTAGGTAGTATGGGAGACCCAAAATCCATACCCCAAAAACCGAGAATGTGGTGAAACCATCTCCTAGCGCTCTTTGGCATTCTGTTTTAAGCAACGTAAAATCTTCACCTTTCTTGCTGTGACTTGCTAGCCCGTGTACAATCTCCGGGTCTTCGATCTTTTCGCTAGCTAATTCACGTTTCAATAAAACCGACAGCGGTACCGTTTGATGCTCACCTTTCGTAGACATTGTTTCCGAATTTTCCAAATCCAAAAAAAACCACGTCAACAGCTAAAATTCCACCTCAAAAACAATGCCTCTTAACCCTCCATGGATTACACTCAAAGATCCTAAAAGATGCACATGATGCAGGCTTTTCAATAATCAAATCGCGAAATAATCGAAATTAAGATTTGAATCCATCAACAAGAATCTGAAACAATTACAATTAAACAACAATGGCTAGGGCAAAAAACATCGAGATCTTCCACAAAAAAATCCGATTTACATAAAAATCTGAACGAGTCGATCAGATTCTTCATCGAAAACCGGAATCAATGTAGACATTAAAAAATTACAAAAAAATCCTATAAATCTGTTAACCATAATAGAAAAGAAAAACAAAACGAATCTTAGATATGGATATGAAAAACATAACAAAATTGAATAATCCAAACGAAAAGAGAAACGGAAAATTACAAAGAAATCGATTGATTTGCAAATGGAGGAGGAGATTACGACGCCGAGGAATTGAATTATTCGCTACGATCGAGAGAAATGCAGATCGTGGCGCCCTGCAAATAAACAACTTTTTTTTTTTTTGTTGATCGATAAAAAAAAAAAACTCTTTTTGTGAGAGAGAGGATAAATGAGAAACATAAAGGGGAAAAAATTTAAATAAATAAAGAACAAATCCCCCTTTTTTTACAACGCCCTTTTTTTTGCCTTTCTATAATATCTGACGTGGCAAAAACGGCGGGCTTATGCTTGACTCGGCTGCACGAACCAGAAATAGCCGTTCGTTTTCAAGCCGATGTATGTATTTGACCGTTGGGTCCCACCGTTGGGTGTGTACTGACCGTTGGATTAAGGTTGATTTAGAATCTAAAGATCATAATCAAACGTATTTTCAGTACTATGGCCCACAATGAGATATATTCGTGGGCCACACCTTTACACCTTTTTTTGGTTTATATAAAGGTCTAATTTTGTTTTATGTCCTCTATTGTGCTGAAATTTAGGATTTAATCCCTCTGGTTTTAACTTTGTATAATTTGGTCAATATAAAGCAATCCCTTTAGTATTCATTTATATAGTTATGTTTATGTGAAAATCCAATCAGTCCTTTTTACGTGCCAAATTAAATGTTTAATGTCACTTTTATTTAGTGGAATCAATTAATAATGTTGCCAATTTGGACCTGCTAGTAACTTATAAAAATAAAATATTATTTGAACCTTGGAGACAATATTGTTAATAGGGGCAATTACAAACCTTAAACATGAAAAGTGAATTGAGCATGAAGAATATAAATAAATAAATAAAAACGTGTGAATCGTCCCCCATTGGCCAAAAATGCATCTTCTTACCTAACAGCATAGTGTAAGAAGGATTATGTCTCAACAAGGATCAAATTGCTTCAAATTAGAGTAGAAGAGTAAATATCAAATTTTAACATAAGCTAAGGACTAAAGTAAAATTTAAACCCTTCATAGAACAAAGCCGACCACTAGCGATTTGATTTTGATGTGTGTGTTTTTATTAAAAATATTTTGAGTATTAATTTAAGACATGGCTGGCGCCGGTTATGCAAAACGACATGTAGGCGCACGATAGCGAAAACTAAGAAAGGACTAAGTCAATTTGTCAATTTTCCCCCAGCTCCCTTATGAGACGGGGAAAGCGAAGCAAATCATGCAAAAAAAGGAAAAACAAAATCAATCAATAATCAATAAATGCTTACTATTTTAAAAAGGGGTTAATTTACAATTTGATACTTAAATTTGAATTCAGTATTTAATTTGGTACATAAAATTTCTATCTTGAAATATTAGTTTAGTTTCAATGTTCAATTTAGTACTCAGACCTAATAGTATCATCTGGCTTAATGATTGTTTAACATGTGCTCTAGTGAAAAAAACATAAATATTTAATTAGGACTAATGTTGGAATTGAGCTAAGCCGAGTCTGAATACTAGAAAGTTCGAACTCATAAATGACTCTAGATTTGGAGCTGGAGCTCAATCAAACATCAATTTTTTAAACTCTAGCTTGGCTCGAGCTCAAGCTTGATTAAGCTCGTTTCTCAATTTTCATACTGAAGCTCGAGCTCAAGTTAGGCTTGATAATTAACCTTAAGGTTAATAATATATTAAAAGTAATAACATAATTTAATAATATAAAAATATTTAAAATGTAAATGAAAAATGAAAAACTTGATAAGGCTCGTCAGCAGTTCAAATTAGACTCGATCTATAACTCGAGATGTTTGAGCTCAATTCAATAATTACCTAATCAAGATCGAGTTTTTTTATAGTCAAACTCAAGTAGCTTGTAAGCACCAACACCTCATTTACACCCCTAATTAGGAAAAAGAACACTTAGGTACCAAATTGAGCATTAAACTCAAATATCAAAGTGAATATTAAAGCCAAATTCAGATACCAACTTAGAATAAAAAAATTCCTCATGTATCAAATTGAACATTGAAATCAAACTCAGTTATTTAAATAGGAGAAAAAAAAAACTCAAGTATCAATTTGAAAAAGCTCAAGTATCAAAGTGAATTTTAAAGCTAAACTTAAGTACTAAATTGAACATGAAAACTAAACTCAGATACCAAATTATATATAATCCGAAAATTTTAATAAAAATATTTTTTTGGCCGGTTAATGTCACGTAGCTGTGAGATTACTATGGGCCCCATTGACTATGGGCCCACTTAATTTAAGGAACCAAAATTTCTCCGATTGCCAACCTAACCCTTTGACCTCCATCTGGGCTCTGGAGCCATTGGTCGACCGCGGAATTCTCGGAGCCAATTGCTCTCTCTATTTAACTATCTCCTCATCCTAACCAATCCCACTCGCACTTAAACCTTTACGTCTCGAGTTAATTTTGATTTGGTTTAATTTAAATTTAATAAATTTATATCGGATACTTAATTTTAGAGTTCAGATCAATTTAGCACTTGAAATATATTAAGATTTCATCATTTCGAGTTTATATTGTATTGGATTCGGATCGTTCTGGTTTAAGGTTTTCATTTTTCAAGTTAAATCATTAGGAATTATTTTGGATTCAGGTTAACTTGTCGAGTTGAATTGAATCAATTTTTTTAATTTGAACTAAAATTGATAGGCTTACATATTATTTATCAAATTTTACGTTAATTTTTCTTTTATATTTTCAAAAGAATACTAAAATATAAAAAAAATAAGGTCGATGGAGTCTTAGTTCGATTAATATGGGCACTGTTATCAATACAAGAGGATGTGGGTTCGAGTACTCTGAAACACATTATCTTTCCACTTATGGATTGGGGAGAGGCACGGGTTGGGTATGTTTCTAATTTTTATATCCAGCAAGTATGTTTTAAAATTCGAATATATTTATTATCCGCATTAAATTCAAAAATTATTATTTGAATAGAAATTTGAATTAATTAAATTAATTATTGGTTATTTTCACTCCACTAAATATCCTTATTTAGTAAGTACAATTTTTTTTAAAGAAAAATCAATAGAGTCTTAACCTAATCGATATCGTTGCTATTGTAACAATAAAAAGAACTTAGAATCAAGTACGTGTAATCACGTTTTTCCTTCAATGGGTTATAAATAAATATAGATATTGTATAAAAAATTTAAAATTAAAAAAATAAAAAAATTCAAATCCATTATTTAAATAAATAAAATGAATTTAGATATCTATTATCCAAATTCAAACCTGTTACCTTTAAATGTAAAATGAATTCGAATAATGAATATACGAGAATTAAAGTATTTAGAATTCTTAATCAAATAGTTATCTAAATCGGAACAAAATAAATTAAATATCCACAAATATCGAAATTCGCAAAAGAAGCAGGCGCGTGGAAGTGATTTATAAAGTCCGTTTTCTTGTTATTTAGCATTGTTAATGGATTAAAAGCGGAACATGTTCTATAAATGTGTATATATATATATATTTTGCAAGCTGGAAAAAGTGAATGAGTGAAGGGCCAGCTTTTCTGATTGTTTTTGCCTAATCAACGACACAGCTCACCACATCATATTCCATGCCCCCCAACCCCCAAAAAAATTAAAAGGAATTTTGACTTTGAAGTTTAAGATTTTGACAATTATGTCATGTTTATCCATATTTTTAAATTATATTTGGTATAAAAAGTTCGAGATATAACTTATTTGTTAATTTATAAAAGGGTTCTTTAACCATAAAATAACGTATAATTAAAAATCTTTTATATTGAAAAAGTTAAAAATCTCTTTTATTGTTATTTTTAAACATTAGTGAATTTCTTGTCCTTTGTCTATGGTTTTTTTCGATAAGAGTTTTTCACGTAAAATTTACGTATTTTTATTTTTCTTTCTTATTGCTTTACGGTCATTATTACTACCATTATTGGCATATAGTATAACAATAAATTATTAGGCTGAGAAAAAAATTGTAAAAGAAAAATTGATTTGATTCGTAGTGTTTAATTTCGGTTCAATCTTGTTTAGATTTAGTTATTATTTAAATGTATTTAATTGGGTTTGATTTTTTATCAACAAGTTAAAAAAACATAATTATACGAACTAAATCAAATTCTATGAAAAAATTAAACTTAAGATGTTAAAGACTACGGTATTTTAGGTTCAAATTTTATTATGTGTATTTTTTAAAACTTTACGTATAAATAAAATGACAAAAATATGATCAAGGTAATGCTTGTTATTTAATAAAAAGGAATGGATTTTCAATAATTTCACAAGCAATATACTATTTAATAAAGTATATCAATTTTTTTATTCGGATTAATACCAAAGTGAGAAAAATATTACACTTTACGTATCAATTTGGACAATAAAAAGTTTTAGATACTAAAATAGTAAAAGTGATATACTTCAAAGGATAAATCACGTTTTAAGCCTTTCAAGTTTAAAAATTATAAGATGTAGACCATAAGATGCGGTATGTGGTGTGATGATTGCTCACCTTATCCTATAATCATATGGTCAATGATTCGATCCTCGTTCATGAGAATAAAACACATTTCATGATTAACCATTTATTTTTTTGAAGAGCATCCACGATGAAAAGATTAATCACTACTATTAACTGTGTGGATAAAATATATTGCAGGATATTGAGGATTAAATAAATATATAAATATGCACTTTCCCAACCATATTTTTTGACATAACTTAAAAACAACAATAATGGCAGTTCTATAGGACTTGTTTACTTGAAACATGGAATCCAATGTTATATTATATATATTTCATGTTTGAGAATTTTCATTATTCAATATCCGGAATTAGAATTAAATTTAAAATCGAGTTGGTTGAATTTTTAAATAAAGAATAAAATTATTTCAATGCTATTTTCTTCATCTACAAAATTCAAACTCGAGATATTGTTTAAGAGATATTTGACTCCTAAGTGAAATTGTAGGTTCCAATTAGGAGTGTTAATGAGTCATGTTGAGATTGAATACTATCAAGCTCGTCTTGAAATCCGAAGCTCAATACTCGATTCAAGCTCGATCAAACATCTATTTTTAAGTTCGAGTTCAACTCGAGATATAATCAAACTAGTTGAGCTCAATTAAGCTCGTTTATCAAATTTTATACTCGAGCTCAACTCCATAATTAAGCTTAGAGTTAAAAATATATACTAAGAACAATAACATAATTTAATAATATAAAAATATAAAAAAGTCGATAAAACTCGTATTGCTTCCAACCAAATTAAGTTATCTTGACCGAAAACTCGAATTAATCGAATTTGATTCGATAATTACCAAATTAAATTCGATTTTTTTTTTCAAATTCAATCAAATGATGTCTTTTATCAAGATTCTATTGTATTGGATATTTCGATTGCAATCATTGCCTGCCATAGCATTTGATAAAACTTTAAGAAATTAAGAAATATCAATGATTATCTAACTTTATAAGATACACCCAACCAAAATGATAACCTAAAACTCACTCTTTTTGTTTGAAAAATCTAAAAAATCCGATCGAACTAAACTTACCTACTTAGCAACATCAAAAATTGAGATGAAAGGAAGGCTCCCAAATATAAGAATAAAGATAAATTTAACCCCTAACGTTTATTTATTTCGTCATTTTAGTTTTTAGAGTCATTTGGCCCTTAATCTTTAAATTTTAGTTAAATTACTTGTTTTTGGACAAAAAAACTTATTAAACTATTAAAATTTTAATGGTATTAACGTAACAACTCATGTGACATTTTACGTATATTCCATTGCTAATATGGATAAATTTTTTTAAAAGTTTGTATGAAGTTTTTTAAAATTTGATGATTTTTTATTTTTTTTTTATTTTTATGAATTATACGTGGATTGTCATACAAGTGGTCATATTAATGCCGTTGAAATTTTAACAATTCAGTCAAATTTTCATTTAAAAGCAAGCAATTTGACTAATTTTTAAAAGTCTAGGGCTAAAATGACCAAAAAAAATAAGGACTAAAATGATAAAATAAGAAAATATTAGGGATAAATTTATCGAATACATTTTACTAAATTCGAATCAAAATCTATTAAATAAAAGTAATTATCCCCTTTTCTCTCTCTTTTTCTTTTTTCTTTTTCCATATTTTGTTTTCAAAGTCCTTTTTTTTTTTAACAATAATTATGCACAATAGTTGCAAGTGTTGGCCTCGTGTGAAAAGCCCCAAAGCCCAACCATTTTCCAAATTAAAGCTAAATAGCAAATAAATTAGGGGATAAATCTCAAGATTATACATTAACTTTGATTCAGTTTGCAATTTGGTACATAAACTTTAATTTGAAGCAATTGTACAGATAAAACTTTGATTATGGTTCAAATATATACATGATACTTCAATTTTGATTCAATCATACACATTTAAAGAAATAAATATATCAATTTATTTTTATATGGGATAAATATAATTATTTATGTATGTAATATATAAACAAAAAATGATGTTACGTCAATAGTTCTGTTAATAATTTACGAGAATTAGATGAAATCGAAATTTCATATATAAAATTGCACAAAATCAAAGTTTATATATACAATTTCGCATTAAACCTAAATCTATGTGTAGTTTTGAAATTTATCCCGATAAACTATGAATATAGATGATACTTGGACAAAACGGGACAATTTTTTACTCATCTTGATATGATTAGAAATTTATAGTTCTTTTAATTCATTTTTATTTAAAATTTTAATATTCGAATTCAATCTCAAAAACAAAATTCTCAAACTTCAAATTTATCAATCTCGAAGTATTATATATATTTTATATTATAATTTTTTAAAAAAACTTGTGATTTTTTAAATATAAAATACATAAAAAATAGTTATAAAAGGTATTTTGGTAATTTTTTGGAGTAAGACGATGCCAGTTCGATTTAAACCTTTTTTTTTTGAACAATCACATTATAAAATATATTTTTTTCTTTTTTTAAATGATATCTGGAATTACTCATAACCCCTCCCAACCCATAAATAGACGCACTCAAATCCATGTCCTCCTGTATTGACAATAATATTCATACCAATTAAGTTAAAACTCTATTAACCAATTTGATCTAAACCTAATTTCAAAAATTTTAACAAAAAATTGTTCTCGCTCTACTCTTAAATTTAATTTTTTTAAATTCTTATAAAATCGGATCGGATCAAAACCCGATATATTTAATTTATTTTATTTACCATCCCTAGCTAATGATTAAACATGTTTTGAATCATTAAACACGTGTTATCCACCAAAATCTAAAATCCAATAATAGATTTTTTTTATGTATCAAAAGAAATTTAGAAAAAAATTCAATTCATTTTTATTATTTTAACAATGTCATTATATATTTTGATCATATCTGTACTTTCTTTGATATAGTGTCTACAATTACCCATAGCCCCATCCTCAAACTGTACTCAATCTAGTATTTTTTTGGTGAATTACAATAATAGGGCGAAGCCCGAATAACAAACGCGACTAACGTAATTCGAATCCAAACCACACTTAAAATGGTAAACACTCTTAACCATCAAGCCATCACATAAATTTCTACATTAATTATGCGTAATTATTAGCAGTTGGCCAGAAATATATACGTGGACAAACAGACACATGATTGAGCTTTTGTTGAAAATCAATATCGTCAACGTCTATTGTTTCTAAGAATAAAACATGAAAAATATGAAGACTTACTATAATTTTAGGTACATAATTTCTACTTTATAACCATTATTATCTAAATTTATACATAATTAACTAGATTAAGAATTTATGGATAAACCAAATTATTAAGAAATATTATATTAATAGTGTTTTTTATAGACCTAATTCATATATAAAATTTTAAATTATTTTAGTTTATATAATTTAAGATTCGAGTGAAGATTAATATTAAACTTAGGTTGATAGGATTGAATATTGGTTCGAGTGAAGATTAAGATGTTTAGATATCATATATATATATATATATATATATATTTATAAAACTTTTTTATTAAATTGTTATATTAATGGGTTAACTTTTTTTTAGTGAATATTAAACCCTGACATTATATTAATGAGTAAATTTATTATTTTTGTTAAAAATCTCATTCATTTGTACTATTAAAAACTAGCGTGGTTGATGAAATAATCAAATAGTGACATGTGACGTACTACTTATACCCTACGCTGATGTATATGGACCAGTTTTAAGTAGTAAAAATGGATAGAATTTTCAACTGAATGGCCAATATACTCTTTAATCTAATGTATAATGATTAATTTATTCATTTTTTGAGTAGAGGGGTAAAATGCAATCCAACTCTTAATACAATGGTCTATATGATACTTTTAACATCATTTACTAATCTTTGACCTTACAATGAACTCATGTTTGTATTTATCAAAAAAAAAAATCTAAAATTAAAAAATAAAAATACTAAATTTGAATAGTGTAAAAATTACAAGGGCTGAAAGTAAAACTAAACCTTATAAAAAAAATATACTTAAACTTTATAGTTGGCAATTTAGTTATTGAGGTAACATGAAAATCAAAGTTGTTAATAAAATAATTAGAAATCTGATCACACACGTGTGTACATATATATATATATGTAAAAATCACAAATTTAGAACATAAACGCGTGTTTAAAAATAAAGTGTGCATAATAAAATTAAAATGTGTAAAAATATTAAAATAAAATTTTAGCTTAGTGGTAAATTAAATATTGTATTAATGCAATTGGTTAGGGTTCAAATTCCATTATGCTTATTTTTATTATTTATTAAATAAAAAATTAAAATACTTTTAAATAATATAACTTATTTTAATAATGAAAAGATCTTTTCATAATTTTTATAATTGAGTTGATAATTTCGTAATTTTTCTAATTGAGTTGGTAACTTGATTGAAAATAACACCAAATCAAGTAGGAACTTAAATAATAGTATAAATACATAAAATTATTTATAGCATCGTTAAATACGACTCACGAGTATGATTTTTAGATACATTAATTTTTAATTTTTATTTAAAAATTATATAAAAATATGGAAAGATAAAAATATCGTTAAAATAATAATTATTTAATAAAATAATATATTAATTATTTCTTCATACTCGATCCACTGGCGAGAGTTTTATTAAAGTGTAGATAATCACGTCTATTTAAAAATATGTAGAAAAGGATAAAGTTGGGTAAAAATTTTCTTTTTAAAAACCTAAAATTAGTTGATCAATCAACTGGTAACCCTCAACCAACACCGAATTAATCCCCACTTTTTTTAAAAAAATAAATTAATCACCTTTCTTAGTTCTTTGTTATTAACCACAAAAACTGAAACCCTCAAACGCACGCAATCATAAAGCTGGAAATCAAGTTCACTGCTGTTAATGGTGTTCCATTTTTCTGTGGTTTAAGGAAAGTTTGGTTGGTTGCTGGGATCTGGTAAAATTTTCCTGTTTAATCGATCTGTTGGGGAGGTGTGGAAATTAGAAAAGGAAAGGGGAAAACAAAAAGGAGAAAGAGACATGGTGATATGAGGGAAAAATGGCTAGAGAAAGTAGACCCAAAGCTTTGGGTTTCGGGCAGTGCTCGTATAAAAGGATAACACTGATTGTTTGCTTCGTTAACATTGTTATTGCTCTCTTTGTTCTTCGTTCTCTTTATTCTTCGCTCTACATTTATTCAAATAAAGATAATGGCAAGTTTTTAAATTTTATCAGCTTTGCGCAATTTTTTTTTGGAGTTTTTTAAAGAGATTTTGTATTGTTTAGTGTTTTGAATTTCTGGGTTTTTGTTCTTTTTTTTTTCTTTTTGTAGTTGTAAAGTATACACCAGATCAGATTAGGAAAATGGAAGAATCAGATAAGATTCGAAGAGCTAGTGAACCTATAGAGCTTGTTAAATTGGTATGCAAAAACACCCATATTTCCTCTTTTTTTTTTTCTTTTTTTTTTTGATAGTTCACATTTTGTTGGTGATAACACTTTTAATTATGGGATTACTATTTGACATTTATATATAAAGGTTAAGCGAATAAAGCATGAATTTTCGAGTGACGAATCATTGGCTGAATTGCCACGGGCGGTTAAGCATAAGATAACTGATGAAATCTTACAGAAATTGAGAAGTTTGAGACCAAATGCCAGTATCAGTGACCAGCAAGGTTGGTGTCTTAGTTCCCTTTTTAGTTTTTGATTGTTTTGTTTAATTGTATTACAGTTTTAAAGTTATTGTATTTCTATATGTTCTTATTTAGTAAGTATATAGATTGAACATTTATGATATATCCCATTCAGGAGTGTTAGGTTTAAGTTCAAAGATTGTATCTTTGTATCTGTTAATGAATAAATATAGTCTTAAACTGCATCTTATTAAGGAAACTTTTAGATGTGTGATTAGCTGGTTTAGCATGCAGGGCGAAGCCAGAAAATTACCTTTGCCCTGCTAGAGATGAACCATAAAATTTTTTTTTTTTTTGGGGAGGAGTACAATTTTACCATTATATTAACTTGTAATTTCATAAATTTCTAAGGGACTAAAATGCATAAACATTTGGGGGGGGGGGGTTGTAAGGCCACTGCCTGCCCTCCCTTATCTATTTCCCCGGCAGAAGATATAAGAAATGCTATAATGACATTGCGCTTTTTGAGTATGCAGAGTTAGTTTTATCGATATGTATTGTTAAGTGGTATTATCCCTCATTTGGTAAGTATTAGGTTTCTTGTGGTTTTATATTAAAGTTGCGTTGTTTTACCTATTACAGACTGGTTTTAGGTTGGATACTTAAGACATGGTCTTCATCATCCGTTTTTATGCCAAAATAGTGCTTGGTTAGTCCCCTCTTGTTTTAGTTGAAACATTACGACTGCTGGAAAATGAGCTTCCAATGGAATTCTGTGATAAATCCTGAAGAAATCCATTTTGAAACTTTATTTCCATCATACGTGATGCGTGTTTGTGATGTTTTCACAATTTGACTACCTTAAAAAGCTTTATAAAATTAGGGAAGTTCAATTCCTAACGCATGTAAGCTTTAGGATTCATGTTGCTTGATTTCCTTAGGCATCGCTTGTAATGCTTTCTCTTCCTTCCTTTCATCTTGCTAAGGTCTCTAATCTTATTGATTCAATATCATCCAATTGTCCTGAGGTGGAAATGCTTTATATTCAATTCATAGCAATTAACAGCATAGATCAGTTCTTTCATATTCATAATCTCCTCGAAGTTAGCTAGCCACTAAATCACAATTGCAGAACTTTGTGGTTCATTTGACTGATTGCATTAAGATGAAATGCAACATTTTTTTATCAATGAAAGCATATTATGCATTATGATTCTTGATTGAAGAAAGCTTTCGATTCATTGGTTAGGATATATTTCTGATAATAAATTTAAAGGAAAAACCCCCGCTTTTTTTGTTGGTGTCCATTAATTTTTTATGAGAAATTATCCTCAAAGAATTTTGTGTAGTAGTTGTAAGATATTAGTATATAATGGTCCTCTTATCATATCCTGTTTTTACATTTTGCTACCTTTTCCCCCATTTTTTCTTGTACCTTATTCCTTTATGAAATATATTGGGTCTGAATATATGATTAAATGATGTTCTATCACCTTTTTATCTCTTGTCAATGTAATCAGTCATGGACTTCTTAGAAATAGATATAATTATTACTTTTAGGTGTCTTTACATGGTCGCTTACACTGACTTGGATAGCAACTTGTACTTGTCCTTTTGTTTACTTTTCTCTTTGGTGTAGAAAGGACAATGTTTCTTACTTTTTGATGTTGGTTTTGACTTGTACCTCAATACATGCTCTCCTGCCGACTGTTTAGGAATGTAAAATAGGTAGAAAATTGCATTAAACCCAAGGGAATAGTCTTAATGAGGCCAAAGTATAATTTATGATGGGAAGTGCAAGTTTCACGGGTTTGACATTGCCCAAATCAAATGTTTATTGGTTTCATTTTTAGCTGGCAATACTTTTCTGCTGGATGCTGATCAGCTCTAAGTCTAAAGATTTTTAGTTTTACGAGTTGACAGAAATGGAAGCTTGTATTGCTCTATGTGTTGCTCTTTCCATATCAACCGCAATTTGATATTAACTAACACGGTTTGGTTAGAATTTTTTAGGCATTAGTTACAGGTTATCATACAAGAATTTTCTGTGTGTTAGAAGAGTTAAGTAATCAGCAATGGCATAGGTCCCATGTTTAGGGACGAACTAATCAGTTGTGGCTTTTTTCGGTTTTTTTTTTTTCATTATAATGTACTATTTTTGTTGATATCGTTCTCGGGTTAACAGAAGCGGTTGAAACCTGGCGCAAGGAGAAACTAAAAGAAGCCAAAATGTTGACCGTCGGAGGAGAGGGGTTGAATTCAACTCTTTTGCAAGAGGAAGCAGGTAACTTGTAATCTGGACACAGCATGTTTCGGTACTTTTTGTTTGTCATTGAGATAAAAGCTTTAACCTTCTTCCTTTTTACAGAATGTTAACTTTACCCAAACATACCATTTTGTAGGGATGTTAGTAAAAGCCTTGGAGTCCAATTGGGCTGCACTATCTGAAGAAATCGGCCTCTGGATACCCACTGAAGTCATTAATCAAGAACATTATGATAAGCCTGAGGGTGTGGAAGATACAGGTAATTGTGCAAAATCGATATATTAACGATATTGAAAGCTTGTCACTAAGGTGTAACTCTTTTATACTGCAGAAGAGGAGGACCAAATTTTAGCTGGGAGGCCGCTTCCACCACAATGCCATGCTGAACTTCACACAGATTATGATGGTGCAGCCGTTAGATGGGGTCTTACCCACCACAAAGAAAGTGCAGCCGATTGCTGCCAAGCTTGTTTAGATCAAGCGAAAAATGCAAAGCCAGGTGAAAAGAAATGCAACATATGGGTTTATTGTCCATCGGAGAACGGTTGCTATTCCCCAGATATATATCAGCACAAACACATGGAATGCTGGCTGAAATTCGTAAGTCTCCTTTTGTATCCATTAAGTTACGGTAAAATTACCATAGAGGCTTCTGTATTAGGAGTCTGATTGCATTTTATTCAAAAAATGGGCAAATTTGCCCTTATACATTAGATCAAAGAGCAAATTAGTATTTTTTTTTTTTTGGGTTAAAATTTCATTTATTTGTACGGTTAAAACTGGCGTGCCAGATCAGTTTTTAACAGTAAAAATAGATTGAAATTTTTAATAGGACCACTTTGCTCTTTGTTGTAATGTATAGGGATTAATTTGCTATTTTTCCAGTAGAAGAGGCAAAATGCAATTTGACTCCGACTACAGGAGGCCTTCATGGTACTTTTACCGTCAAGTTACACTTCTTTGCAATGTAAAAGCTAATCCGAATTTTAAACAAAAAATTTGCAGTCAGAGAAGCCAAGATTGAACTTTAAAAACCGATATTCCGAACAATATCGAGACAAACACCCAAAAGCACCTGTTATGGTTCCTTGGGTATCAGGTATTATTAGTGAATGACTGAATTTTTATCAACGGAGAAACCGAGAACAGGCAGAGTCAATTCGAGACAACATAAGAGACTCTAGTTCTATTGAAATCCTTTGATGATGGCCCCATTTATCTCATAGACAAATAGACCTATGGTTATTACAATATAATGTGTTGTCTTTTTGGAACATGGGGGGAAAAATGGAACCTTTTCACCTCCACTTTTGACATGGAAATTCTTTTTTGTACCAGTAATGGTGTCTATTGGATGTGGTCTAATTTCCATCTCAGGCAGAATTTGATAGACTTTTATGAGATGAGAAAGAGACCCTGTTATCGTTCTTAGGTTGAGATTACAATTAAAAGAAATGGAAAAAAATGCCTGCAATGGCAATATGAATGTGAATGAATTCTTCAGACCTCTTTGTTTTTGTTTTGTTATTGTTTCCATGGTGTGAGTTTGCAGCATTATTTAAATTTGTGTTGAATCTGAGTAATTATTCTTCAAATTATGATACACTTATGCAGGCTAAAATTTTAGGGTAAATGGTTGCTCAAAGTAGGTTTTTCACTCACTTCAGTTCACGAGTAAAAATTAGATGAATGTTGATAACGGTTGAATCGAATCGAATATATTTGTACATGATTTTAGACTTGATATATAACATTTAAGGAGTTTTTATTTGATCATTTTCAAAAAAAAATTAGTCTTTATTTTAGCACTCTATGAACATTTCGAAAAATATCGATCTTATGTAAGAAATCTTTAAAAGTTCAACTTAAGCATTTAGCTAAAATAATTATATAATAAATTTATAAAGTTGAAAAATTAAATATGGTTTTGATTGAAACGGTAAAGCTGAGAAGTAAATGTACGGTCAGTTAGTTAAATCTTATCTTAAACTCAACATTTTAGTAGATAGTGTTTATCTTGTAATATAATGCATAATCTTATTATTGTGTATTTTTTCCTTTCATTATTTTAATTAATTTAATTTTTTTTCAAAAAAGATTTAAGTTTGATTTAAAATAAAATTTATAATTATTATATTTATTAGAAATTGAGAATAAAAAAGTATTAAAGAACGAAATTTGTTTAAGAAAATAATAAAAATAATTTAATAAAATGTGCTTCTAAGTTATCTTATATTTGTCAATCAAATATCTCTAAATGTAACATATTGGGCTTATTATAAAACGTAATTTTATATATTTTTGAACCAAACCAACCCTAAATGTCATGTTTTGGCAAGGGTAGCAGCAGCAGCAAAGGGCAAGTAGTGGCCTTGGCCCTCCCAAGGAGGGAAATTTTTTTTAGCTCCTTTAAAATTTATAAAATTATAAATTAATAATGGTGAAAATTCTACCTTTAAGTACCTTAACCCCTAATTTATTATTCAATTTTGGTCCCTTAAACAATATTTTAGCTTTGCTTTCGAGTTCAAATTATTTATTTTTTAAAAAAATTGTTATAGAAATATAAAAATCCACTCAAAATAATGTTTGTTGTTTTTGTAAAAAAATTGAGACGGGTAAACTAATAAAATAGAGGACTAAATTTATAAGTTGAGTAAGATACAGGGACTAATTATAAAATTTAAAATAAGGGACGAAATTTATAAGTTGAGTAAAATAAAGATACTAATTATAAAGTTTGACCAATAATTTCAAGATTGTTTTGAGGACCAAACCAACCAGTCTATCCCAGAAACAAAAAAACACAATCAAATCGGTTGTTGGAAACAAATCGATTCGTTGTCTTTTAATCATCACTTAAGTTCAAGTTTAGGAAGTTAGATCATTAGAACTTAAAAAGGGATTTAATTGATTATCACAAACAATTGTTGGGAGAAAAAAAAATTAAAGTAGAAAATTTTGCTTGCTTCAATAGAAATTTGCTCCAAATCTCGATTCTACAACAACATCGATAAACCCAATTCATTATCGGAGCAAAGAAGCTTTGTTTTTGAATCTTGAAGACGTTTATCATCATTTAAGGTTAGTGTTTTTATTACTTCTGTTTATGTTTTTTTTGGAATGATTTGATTCTAGTTTAAAAGTTGTTCATTTTGATCCTTTAATCATTAACATGTTCCACAAATTTTCTGGGTTTTGTTTTATAAATGTTAAAGGTTGTTAATTCAGTAATTTAGAGTTGATTAAATCGTTAAATTTTGGTTATAAATAGAGATTTTAGTTAAAGAAAAAGAAGAAGAAATTTTAGTTCGAATGTTGATATTGTTAGTATTTTCTGTTAAAATTTAGTATAAACTGTGTACTGAGTTTATAATTGTTTGTGTATATGAAGTTGATATGATTGCATGAGCATATAGATGGCGAATTTTGACGGAAAATGGTGAATTTTGATGGAAAATACGAATTTTGACGGAAAATACTTAAAACGAAGCAGATGGGTTCTGGGGAAGGGAACCCTCATTTCAGTGTTTTTGATGGAGTGAAGACTTTCCCATTAACACCCGAAGCTCTCATGGCCGATGTCAACACCGCTATCACTAATCTCGAATACGCACGTGCCACGGCTTTCCTCGATTCCCCGTCTTTGTCATTGTCGAGAAACAAAAGCCGTGATTCATCCGAGTATGATGCTCGGCTGGCTGATGAGGCTTATAAAGCCGGTTGTGCCGCATTAGCTGCTGGTAAGCTTGATGAAGCTTTTCATTCTTTGAATGTTTCACTCTCTAAATGTCCGCCCGAGAAAGCCTCTGCTGTTGCTAAGCTTCAGTCTCTTATATCTCTTACTTCTCAACAACTCAACAAATCTCCTGTTTCGGACTAGCCCTGTGTTTGTAGGGTACTTTTTTCTAAATTCGATTATCACCGTTTGAATTGAATTTCAGTTAAAATTATTGCATTATGTTTCCTCTTTCATATGCTTTTGCTTTGTGATTCTTAGATTAATTACCACTTGGTTTTCAATTTTAAACCATGTTTTGATTAGTAGCTAGGAAAAAAGGAAAGGTGCATCTCAATAGAGATGTTCTAGCTAAATAGGTGACACTTAACTTTCATATCCTTTCGAAATTCGGGCTGTTGTGTTGATTCCGGTTTAAGTTCCTTCTAGGTTTGCTTATGCAGCATGTTTTCCTCCTGATTGGATTACTTCTACTATATTCTTAGTGAGGTTAGATGGTATCATAGTATGTTCGAGTCAAAGAACTATAAACTATACACTGTGCCAATACCGTACAAAAAATGGTAAAAGTACTATGGAGGCCCTTGTACTAGGAGTTAGATTGCATTATGCCTTCTCTACTAAAAAAATGGGCAAATTAGTCCTTGTACGTTAGATCAAAGTGCAAACTGGTCATTCTGTTTAGAATTCCATCTATTTCTACGGTTAAAAAGTGGTTTTTGTATATCAGCATGTGGTACATGTAACCTTTTGATTATTCCGTCAGCTACACCAGTTTTTAATAGTATAAATGGATGAATTTTTTAATAGAAATGATCAATTTGCATTTTTATATAACGTACAAGGACTAATTTGCCTAATTTTTGAGTAAAGAGAGCAAAATGCAATCTAACTCCCGATATAAGGGCTTCCATGGTACTTTTACCTACAAAAGACCACTTCAAATACTGGCAGTTTTTTAGACTTTTTGATACGACTCTCTGTCGTCCAAGGTGGTTTCTTTTACAATATTCTCGGTGAAGTTAGATAGCCTCATTGTTTCTTCGAGTCAAAGAACTGTAAACCATACATTGTGTCAATACCATACAAAAGACCGCCTCGAGGTTTATTCGGGATTTGGATACTGGCCGTCGAGTTAAACTTTTTCAATACAACTTCTGTCATCCAAGGTGGTTACTTTTATAATATTCTCGGTGAAGTTAGATGGCCTCATCGTATGTTCGAGTCAAAGAACTGTAAACTATACATTGCGTCAATACCATAGAAAAGACTGTTTCGAGGTTTATTAGGGATTGCATACTAAATCATTGAGTATATCGAATTCTAACATTTGAACATTGTGTATGATTCATTCATGTTCTAGTTTTTTCTGTTTGGTTCTAAAATTAGGTGGGAAACCAGACAAAAAAGCTTGTCATTATTTGTTGCTTTTGCCTTTTTCCATTCATGAAGTTTGTCTGAGGTTGGAGATTACTTTTTCTTCTTTTCTGACAGATGCAAATGCTATTTGTTGGACTGTCCTATCATATTTCATGATATGATTTAATTGATGATATCACATTTTCCCTTCTAGAAGAATAGTTTTACGGTTTAGGGTTGAATTTCTTAGGGTAAATAATGAGTGTTTGGAACATGAAGCATGTATGTTTATTTGCACCAAAACAGTTGCTCTAGTCGTTCGTTCTTCTGTTTTTTTCATACAATAATTGCCAAGCATGCATGCAAATATTTCACCTGATTTCTTGGTTGTCTATACCCCTGGCTCGGGTAAAAGTATCATGGAGGCCATTATATTAGGAGTTAGATTTCATTATGCTCCCTTTACTCAAAAAGGGGTAAATAAATCAGTCATTGTCTTAACAATTTCATCTATTTTTATGGTTAAAAATTTATCCATGAATGTCAGCATAAAGTACATGTGGCACGTCACGTGTAACTGTCTAGTTATTTTGTCAAGAACGCCAGTTTTTAACAGTAGAAATGGATGAAAATTTTTAACAGAAGAATTGATTTGCTCTTTGATTTAACGTATAAAGATTAATTTAACTGTTTCTGAGTAAAGGGGACAAAATTCAAATTGACTCCTAATACAAGGGCTTTTATAGTACTTTTACCCTTGACTCGTTCTAAAAGAAACTCAACTTTAGAGTTCTGTTATATGTTCGAGGGAAGTTGATACATGAAGCAGATGGATCAGTGGAAACTATTGGTTCTTGGTTGAAAGATTTGATAGCTTAGATATTTTGGCTTAAGTCTGATCATGTATGGATACTATTTGGATATTCCGATTATTAGTTAAATGTTTATCTTTATCCTTGCAGGCATGAAAGACCAGTTCTTCGAAAGAGGTGCCATTAAGAATTTCAAAAAGTCATACAAGATTTGAATTTTAAAATTTAAAAAATATAAATATTAATTTTTTAAATATAAAAGTAAAAGGACTAAATTTTAAATTTACAAGGAGTGCGAATTTAGGGTTAAAAGAAAAAATTGCATATAACAAGTTTTATATACCAATAAAAATCTTGGCTCGATTAAACTAGTTCACATGATTTGTACCTTGAGTTCATGTTCAAACTCGTTTCATATATAAATTTTATATTTAGGGTTTATGTTTGTATTATATTAAGAGTAAATTAATAATTTAATATAAATATATTATAAACAAAAAAGGTATGTTAATCTCGTGAATTGTTAAAATTGAATATTTAAGGTATTCAAACTTGACTTGTATGTTAGCTCGAGTTCGACTTGACAATGACCCAATGGTATACTATTATACAAGCCCAACTCGAACAATTTAAAACTTGACTTGAAATTTATTATTAGAAAACTCTCTTAGAGCTTAATCGAATATACTATTATAAAAGCTAGAGTTCAGCTCGATTAACCTTGTTTACATGATTTACACCCGAGTTCGAGTTCAAACTCGTTTCCTACACAAAATTTTTAAAAAATATACTATAAAAAAAGCTTGACTAGAATCATCAATTGGTCAAAGTATTAAGGTACTCGAGCTCTAGCTTGCGCAATAACTCGAATTTGGCTCGATAAATGATTAAATTATATTCAAGTTTTCTTTCAAGTCAAACTCGAATAATTTACAAGTAAGGGTATAATCGAGACGAGCTGAGCTCGGATACTATCAAGCTCGAGCTCAACTTGAAACTCGATACTTGGCTTGAACTCAATTCAAACATCTATTTTTAAACTTGAGCTACTCGAGCTCAATTAAACCCATTTACCAAACTTTATATTCGAACTTGTTTCGATAATAAAATTTAAGGTTAATAATATACGAATTACTTGAAAAAGACAAAATCCTTATTGTCCCAATACAATCCGCCATCGTTTGGTACCAAGTCTCAGTTTTCACCGTGACTTCAGCATCAGGAAATTACTTGTAAGTAACTCCAAAGGAAACTATTTTATGGAAAAGGTGAAAACAAATTTATAAATTCACTTTGAAGGGTCTCAATAGGGAATTTATTTAATCCCAATTTATTTGTTGATATGTCTTTAGCCCCCCCTTTTTTTTGTGTGTTTTAATTTAACTTAGTCTTTACCCCAAAGGATATAGAATCCCAGTATTTTCAGTAAGCTGTAAAGCCATTATCAACACAAACATCAAAACAAATAAAGGAACTATAACAAGTTGGTTAAATTCTAATTTTGGTCTTTCAACTATGGTCGTTTTTGGAATTTAGCCCGTATACTTCTTTTATGATGTTCTTATACCTTAATTTGGTACCTTTGTTCTTATAATGTCATTAGTTAGTCTAAATAGTTAATATTATTATACTATTTTCGATTAAATTTCGGTATGAAAAAGAGCTTTATAAAGATCATTTTGACTTTTATAAAAACATACTGGATTAACCGAGGCTATTCAAGCAGTCACTAGTCAATTAAATGATATTCCTATAACAACGGAAAAGTTCTAATAATATTATAAAAGTAAAGGATTAAATTATATTAGATTAAAACACAATGAATAAATCCTAACTTTAAGCATAATACAGGAATAAAAACCCATAATTTGACCACCATATGTCTATAACAATCAATGCTTTTATATTTAACCGGAATAGTTAATCGTGTTAACCATTTAAACTAAGAATCATGTCGAACTAAAGTATAGTAATTAAATCTCAAATTCAACATAATAGAGGGACCAAAACCATAATTTCACCATAAAAGTCTTATAATAATCATTGTTATATAAGAATATGTGTAATATAAAGTCAGAAATCAATTTGGCATTTCCAAACATGAGTGTCTTTTACCAAGAAGAGCACTCTCATCATTCTAAGAGATGCAAATTCATAGCTACACTTTTAAAGGAAGCATTTTCCCATTGCCATAGTTTCAATGGTCGGTTTTCGAGTTCGGGTCACGATGATGACGAACACTCAATGAGTGACATCGATGATGAATCTGAGGTATCAACAATTTCCCACTCTTCCTATACGTACAAATGTTCATTTTGTTTCATTTCGTTTCTTTCTTTGTTTGTGATATGTTGTTTATAGGTAGTTGTTTCGGAAATTCGGACTCGAGCCATGGAAAAGATGAATAGAAAGACGAGTTCAATGACGGGAAGCTTTTCGTGGGTGTTATCTCCATCGACGGGAGAGATTTACATAAGCTCGAGTCATTTTAAAAGAAGAGACAACGATAATGAAGAAGATGAATTCTTTTCAGTAGGGAGTTGTTTCTCGTTGTGTTCGAGTGGTGTTAGTAAGGAAGCATTTATGTCAGCTAAATCAAATTTCTCGCATTGTTCGAGTTTAAAGAATGTTGATTTCCCAGAGATTTGGAAGTTTGATTCAGAAGATTTCCGAAGGCGATCGATCATTAGGGAGTTTTGTCATTGTGAAGGGTGGCCATTTGGGTTATGTAGGAAAGTTGTGTTGCTACCACCTTTGCCTAAATCACCCTCGGAATCTTGGTCTTGGCGTAAAGGGACCAGAGTAGCCAAGACTTCATATATTTAAATATATTACAAGTTTCTATACTTTGATATAATTCTTTTACTTCAAAAAAATCTTTTTATCTATAAAGAATTTTAGTCCAATCATTGACATCCATCAATGTTTTTAGTGTCAACAATTGGACTAAGAAAAATTATGATACTAAAATAAAGTACAAAGACTGATGATATATTAATCACTTTTGTTTCGAGTTTCTCTTTTTTCTTTCATTTTGACAATGAAAGCCGAATATACATTTAATATGAATATTTTTATATATTTGAAGAATTACACTCTTACATTTATACTCGAGTATTTATATCCTAATAAGAAATATTATTAAGCCTCATTTGCAAATATATGGGGTAAGATAAGGTCGATAGTAGACCGGTTTGAGGATAGAATTATCACTTAAACTCGAAAATTTACTCAAATTCAAGATAGTTGAAGTTAAAATATTAGATCTAAAAAATGAGTTTAAATAAAAAATTAAACCCATTTAAAATATAAGTTAAATCCAAGCTCAAACATTCAATCTAGCTCAATTTGTTTTCTAAATTTATAATATACTATATTATGTAATTTATAAAAAAAATAAAAATAAATCATTAGTAACATATAATACTATGATTTAAACATTAAATAAAATTGATTACATATGAAAATTCAATAAATGAAAAAAATTAAAATATAAATAATATAATTTTTTAGAAAAATAAAAGTTATATATGCATGGCCAAAATAAATGAGTTAATTAGTTACAAATATGACAAATTTGAGCAAAATTTTAAACCTATATTTTAGATTAAATTGAGTTCAAATAAGTATAAAATGGGTTAATATCTTACTTAAAGTTGACCTAAACCCAACAACCCTTAAGCTGGAGAAAAATTTTCCCATAAAAAAAAATTTCAGAAACATGATTTTACATTTTGATTTATTGTTTTGTTGACAACATAAGCCTTTTTATTTAGCTTTCCAAGCAAACTCCAAGGTTTTCTAGGAGAACAACACCAACTTGTCTCCTACTATTCATAAACATGATCTAAAACAGAACAAAAAAAAGAGTTCACATGAAATGTCTCAACAATTTAGTGCTAAGCTCTTTGTTCCACATAAGATCCAGAGAGTCCGGAGGTTCCAAGAACGGTAATCTGCATCGAAAGCAACCGAAAAAAATATTAGATCGAATTACATTTTTTGTAATTGCATGATTCATACACCTAAAGTTTGCGTTAAACTGTTTCTGTGACCAGTGACATTGTCAAATATATAAAAGGCAGCAAAGGAAAACAACGGCTGAATGCATATAAGTCTCGGCGGATGAAGATGGATTGGAAAACAGGTTATAGTTTAGCCCAGGGTTCAGCCTGGTGTTCAGGAATACCGGACGGTTAAGATGTTAACCATGATCACAGAAGAACAAATAGCAATTAGCATATACAAGCTGAGGCATCTTAACCTAAATCGTAATTCTCTTGTTTCATATTAAAACACAAACTACGTGAAAATGATATGAAGTGAATGAATAAACCGTGTTAAAACATGGTCGAGGTAGATCATGCAGTCGTGACTGAATTCATAGATATGTTGCAAATAGTATATATAATCTGAGGCATTTTGGCACTTTAACCTAAATCATAATTCTCTTGTTTCATATTAATACATGAACTACATGAAAAATGATACGAAGTGCATGAATAAACGCTGATCATGCAGTCGTCACCGAATTCATAGATATGCTGTAAATAAGTTTATTACCTTTCCCCACTCAGAACCTAGGCCACTACATCTCATCTTTAGGTAGATCATCTTTGATCCCAACTCATTCTCTACCTTCTTTCGCAAGTAGGTTTCGTTAGGACCAAATGCATCCAAGTAAGTCGCGTATCGTTGGAACACTGTCTTAAGTGCAGCAGCAAACTCGTTTGTTAAAGGTTTGACATTCTACGAAATAAAGGATTCGATTCATCAGATGCCAACAATTGGCAATAGAAAGAAAAGAAAAGGGAAAAAAGAGGTCTTTATATATTATAGTAATACCTCTCCGCTCACTCCGATGCTGTCATCGAGTTCCATTTTCATGGTGATTAGAATACCACCGAACTCTTCAACGGCTTCAGCGGCACGGAAAACATTTCTTAAAGCTTCCTGACCGGCTTTGTCATCAGTATTTTTTGACAAGGCTTTCTTTGCATCTTGTACAACCGAATAGGGAATCTCATCCCAACTTGCAGCCATTAAGTCCTTGAAAACATTCAGAATCTCAGTGTCGTTTATGTCAGGCAAATGAGCTGCATCTTCACTAAAATAGCGCATGCTTCCCGATCTCAACGCAAAGGACGACCTCCCACCTGCATATTTTCACTCGTGAATAAAAATGTCTTGGAGCTTGATACAAGTTGGTATACAAGTTACAACATGCTACACAATCCACTAGAAGTTCGTATACATTTAATGCACTCTATTTACAAACCTATACACTGTCTACGTCTAAATTTAATTTCAACGCCTTTATCAAGGTAGCAGCATTTAGTTCACTTTCATATATATAGTGTATCAAATACCAGCCCTTAATCCTAATCAGGTACAAAATATAGTTTCATTAAAGTAGCTGCGTCCTAATATCATACACACAAGTACACATCAAAAACCCATAATCCTAAGCAGCATTTAGTTCACTTTCATATATATAGTGTATCAAATACCAGTCCTTAATCCTAAGCAGGTACAAAATATAGTTTCATTAAAGTAGCTGCGTCCTAATATCATACACACAAGTACACATCAAAAACCCATAAATTAGCAGAAAACACCCACAACCTTAAGGGGATTCTAAAGAGCTTAAAAATCCAACCTTCAAGGAGTATAGTTCTGTTGACAGGATTTAGATTGCTCGGGAAAAAGTCTGTGAAATGTCATCCATTGAGGAACGACAGACACCTCAACAGGTCCAGCATTGGGCTCAGAATGTATATGTTCGGTTTTATCCCTGGGTTTTGTCTCCCAAATCCGCTGAGAGCCTGAGTGCGTTTACAGACTGGTTGTGCTGAGAGCCTGCCATGGTGGCAGTTCCCGCCTCCACCTAGCAACAAAACTCAACATTTGCAAATCCTACCAAGAGCAAATGTTGAGATTTACTTGATGAGTGAAAGTGCTCCCGCTCTCTTGGCAAACTCAGTCTGTGAACCCACTTGAACTTTCAATAGACTCGGGAGACAAAACCCAACAATAAAACTGAACATAGACATCCAAGGTCTAATACCGGACCTGTTAAGAGGTTCGTAGGCCCTCCTCCTCAGGTTCTTGGCACAATCAGCCTCTGAACGCACTCGGACTCTCAGTAGAGTCGGGAGATAAAACCCAGAAATAAAACCGAACACAGACTTAAGGAGTCGGTAGGCCCTCGGCAAATGATACTTCACAGACTTCTCCCCGAACAGTAAAAATCCCTCAACAAGTTCAAATCTCGCAGACGTAAAAAAATAGCTACAAATTTGAAATCCCAAGAAGAAAAAGTCAGCCACGAGCTATATTATTACTAAAACACTAAATCTAAGTCGATAAACTCAGCGATTCCCAATATAATCAGAAAAACGAGAAAGATAAACTCAGCGATTTCCATTATAATTAAAAAAACGAGAAATGGGTAATCAAAAAAGAATCCAAAAGAATAGAAAAATGTACCAGAAGGGGTGTTTCTAGGTGGATTAGGGGCGATAGGCGATGAGATAGAGAAGAAACTCCGGGAAACCAAGTGGCGATTGTGATTGACGGCGGCCGTGACGGCGATGGGGGTAAAACGGGAAGATCTGAAACATGCTGCTCTATAAACGGATCTCAACGCCATCATCTTCTCCATTTTTTTTGAAGCTTTTTCTTTTTTTTAGTTTTTAATCAAATTGGCAGAGTACAGAGAAAAGCAGAGTCAGCCGAGAATCGAAAGCGTTGTTTAATAAACGGGAAGCTTTGGCAAATCAATGTTTTTAACAATTTTGGCCTGGGCTTTAGTCTCTGCTTAATTAACAGCATTTAGAAAGGCTTAGGGTAAACTACATACAAAGTAATTAATTTATTAGTAAGTTTATGTTTTGGTCATCTTATTTTAAAAAGTTACAAAATGATTATATAAACTACCCGAAATTTTTATTTAATTCATTGGGCTATTAAAATTGCTACTGTATAGCTATCTTTATTCACACCATATGCAAACTGCATCAAATCGAAAGCTTTCCATCCTCTTCTCTTCTTGAATAAAAAATTTTCATAAAATAGTTTTGAATTTCAAAAATCTGCTAATCAAAATCTAAACAATTTTCTTCTTCAATTTTTAATAATGACCATCAGATCGACTTAGATCTAACGTATATTTTTATACTCATCAATGAGTATTAATCTATTATATCAATCGTTAAATCATCGCTAAGAGCTCATTAGCAGGACTTCAAAAACAAAGACCTTAACAACTCACTAACTTAAATGAAAATGATTAGTTCAATGAGTATTTTATAATATTTTAAAATTAAATGACCAAAAATTTAATAATACTCAAAATCCGTTCACTTGAGCAAAACTTGATAATAACTTAATTATATTTGAATTTCTCCAGATCACGAATGTAAGCCCAAAAACATGCAAAACCACTGTTGAAATCAAATTGGACTGGACAATCAAATCAATTAAACCAAAAATCATCAACTGGCTTTAAATTGACATTTTGAGTGAACCATTTGAAACTAGTTAAACCAGACTAAAAAACTGTAGTTAATATTTTTCATTTTTTTATTATAAAATTTTTAATAATTTATTTAATTACACCTAATCCGACTGATTGAGCTGAACCACTGGTCTGGTTTTAAAAAACTTGAGCAATAACTGCAACATGAAGAATCTCAGAAAACTACCAGAAGGCAAGTAACAAAAGTTAACATCTTCACAATCCCACTTACACATCAAAGAGGAGATAACAGAGAGATTAATGAGACAACATGATAGTCCCTTCCAATTTCACAATACAATGGCAGTTTTTGACCAACAAGCTATGATAGTTCCTGAATATGAAAAAAGAGTATACAGGTGCTAAAAGAGTTTTAGAACACAACCGTGTCGAGCATAGTTCCCAATGTCTGAACTATGTTTGACGACATCAAGTTCGAGACATGTTCCTCTAAGTGCTTCTTGGCATCTTGTCGGCCGACATTTGCGATCGCCAGCTTCTCAGGAGGTAATTCATCTTCCTCCTGCACTGCCTTATTGTATTTTATAGCTAAATTCAGCATTTCCTGCACATATCAAAATAAACCAACACAACATCATAACTTTATGGAAGATACCTCGCTTCCATGGGGGACATCAATATATATACACATACATACAACAGCATAGCTTGGATGATAAAGTCTATTCAATCACCTGAACAGTCTGCTCATTAGTTTTGGAATGAGTATCGAAACGTCTAAGTGTCAGTCCATCTGTCCACTTCTTCTTGTGAAGATTCAACAGCATCTTTTCCTCGAGTTCATTCTTCCGGTAGTTAATGGCTATGGAGTAGTAATGTCTGTTTAGCCCATGTATCAATGCCTGACAAATGAAAATGGTGAGATGAATGAGACTTCACAAGTAAAAGAAGATACACGAAAACAGCAAGACGTATTCATTTGGCACTCACTTGAATAGATGGCTTATTAAGATGCCCGAGATTAGATGTTGTCTGACGTGGTTCTTGGCCAAGCATCATGGTTTGTGGGTTGATCAAGCGGAATGCATCAATCACCACTTTTCCTTTAACACTCTGAATTGGGTCCACCACCACTGCTACAGCCCTTTGGTTCAAAGCTTCAAAACTCTGCAAGCAATAAAATATGTTAAATTCCGAGCATGAAAGACTTTGACACATTTTTGATGTCTTCCCAATGATCAAAGCTTCAAAAACAGGAAAGGTGGAAAAAGAGAGAAGGAACGGGGCAGGAGAGACTGGAGAGTTTACAAAACTATGAATCATAATCAATACAATGCAGCGTCCAAAATGATTGCCTTAAAGGTATCAATTAAGGACAGTGTTATCAAAGCAATACCCATGCCCTTGAACCACCCCACCCCCTAACTACAGAAAAGAAAGAATTGAAATGTAGAGGAAAAAGAACCCTCTAAGACAAATAATATCATGAAACTGAATATAAGAGCTAGATAAGTTGAATTTTTTGTTTCTTTCTAAGAAAAGAATGAAATGATCAATGGGCTGCATCAATGCTAACACTGATGGAAGATAAAAAAAGCTCATGATCTGACAAGAAAATCTTCTAAGCAACAGTAAAATAGTAAGTGTCCTAGCATGTGTCTAATGCAGCACTATGCAAAAAAGTTTGAACACAACCTGCTGTGTGTTTATGTCAACACCAGAAAGCCAGCAGCCAAATCCAGGATGTGAATGGTACCAACCCACCACCATCTCTGGTCTGCAAGACCAAGCAAAAGGATCAGCTCAATTGAGAGAAACAGGTAATCAAGGAGTACAAAACCGTCAAATCTTGTTAAAAAAGTATTATTTCTTCAAAGCTCCAGTTATTTCCAGCAACAATTATAAGCTAATATGAAAGAAACTCGAGAGTAGCTAATACCTTCCAGTTTGTTTGAGCATATCAAGCATATTTGTTTGAAAAACATGATCCACAGCTTCAACACTGACACCAGTACCACTCTGTGGCATCGCAAAGACATCCACAACACGTACAGTGTACTCATCGACAAACTCTCCCAACATCAAACCCATAACTTCCATGGGAACTCCAGCTCTTCCTATAAAATTTTCACATCAAGCAAAACTCAGAAACAGAATCACAACAACCATCAGGTATAGGTTATCCTAGACCTAACAATTGGACAGGTCAAATTGATTTTAGGTAGAGTCAATCTGGATCAAGTTAATTCAAGTTTTAAATTGTTCGGATCAGTTCCGAGTTCAGATCACTTCAGGATAAGGTTAATTCTGGTTCGGGTTGTTCATTTTTATAGTCAAATAACATCAGGTCGGGTTTAGATTCAGGCTTTCACGTTTAGGTCAGGATTTAAAAGTCTAAATTATTCCTAAAATCGAAATTGAAACAGCTCACATGTCTCATAAGCAAGTAAATGAAAGGCAGATCAGAAAATCGAAGTTTTTATTCAATAAAGTAAACCCTAAAACGCAAAAAGCAAAACAGTATAAGCCCATCGATTGTTTCTATCAATTTTCTAAACAAAAATATAATGCGGAGAAACCCTAATCACTTAAGCAAGTAAAATCAGCAGAAGAGAATAGGAATTATGTATATATAAATATACACACACATATACACACACAGGGAGAGAGAGAGGGGTACCGTGCTTGAGCATTTTGAGGAGGGCCAAAGAGGAGATGTAGACCTGCTCCGACGAATCGAGAGTCGGCGAATCCGGCGGTGGGTGACCCAACGCGCCACCAGCACCGGCGAACATCCTGTGCAATCGTTCCATACCGGACATCGTCGATCGGAGTTTTTGGGAACTTTTCTTTGGTAGCAAGACAAGTGAGAATTTCTCTGATTTTTTTCTGTCCCTTTGGCTTTGCAGCTCTCTATAAATCCTTATGGGCTGTAAAGGCTAATATATATAGTACGGCTTGTTATGTCGGTCCAGGTCCGGTCCAATTTAAGCAATAGATAGTGGCCCAAAAATGGCCCAAAAATTAAATATATGGGCTTCTTTGAACCCAGTAATCAGGGTAGCAATGGAGATTTTTATTTGTATATATAAAATAATAATAATAAATTCGGTTCATTCTGATCAAATCGAATCCAAACCTAGTTTAACTTGATTTGATTTTAAAAATTCCGTTCAACTTGAACTTATACTAACTCGAACTCGAAACTGACTGGAACTTGGAGCAATCTAAATTAAAATGAAATAAACACAAAATAATCTAAACTCGAACTAACCCAAACAAATAATCTAAAATAATTTGAATTAAAATTGATCATAACTCAAAATTATTCGAACCTGAAATGACTCAGACACATTAAAACTAAATAACCCAAAATCAATATTACTCAAAATCCAAAACACTTCCAACCCAAATCAGATAAGTGAATAGATGTTGATGTATGTTGGTAGCAATATCCTAAACTAAATCATGCATTATCCCACAATTATCCATTTCTTGTAGAAAACACTATAATGGGCTATAAATAGATGGTATTGCAATGGGATTGTGTGATGCTTAGGGTGCATAATTTAATTTGTTTCTCAATATTTTTAAAATTAATTAAATTGGTCTTTCTAAAAAAAAGCAGAGTAATTTAATTCTTTTTAATATTGTAAGTGAGTAATTAAAGACAATTAATTACGACATTAATATCTTTTGTTAGTTGTACATACTTTTGATTGCTATAACAATGAATTTAGTCCTTAATGTTGACATGTTTTGTCAATTTGATTGATTCTAAAAAAAATAAACAAATTTAGCCTCAACATTCACACATGTTGCATGCTAAATTTGTTAAATCAGGACCACATTGATAGAATGTCTAAACTTTGAGAGTTGAATTTGTTATTGTACCAATCAAAATTACGTACAATTGGCGGAAAATATTAACTTTGAGACTAATTGTCCTTAATTGCTCATCTTCGAAACTGATAGGGATTAAATTGCTCTAATTTTTTTAGAGGAATCAACTTGCTCAATATCAAAATTGAGAGGGATTGGAGAGGTGTTTTTGCCTTTTTTTCCCTTCAACATAAAAAGTGAGTGGGGAAGAGTTTAGTAGGAAATATGAGATTTAGTGTAGTGAAATTCTTCTCTAAGCAAGGCTCCACAAGCGTGATTAAGTCCGAATTGCGATAACAACTACTTGTATTTTAAATTTCTATTCTTGCTATGTTTGCATGTTAGTATATCATTTGGTATACCCATATTTCTTAGCACACTTCACTACCAATATCACATTTTCACAATGTTTGCATTATTTATTTATTTAGAAGAGTTTACAAGTATGATTACATGGATAAGTATAATACAAACCACATTTAATATATGCTCGATTAGCTAGAATTAGAAGAGACCCAATACAAATACGATGGACTGGAAACCAAAATAAATTCAAAGAAACCCACACATGGTGGGACTTAAACTTAGAATAATCTAACAAAAAACCTACACATAACATTTCCAGTATATATATCTTTTTGGTATAATCACAAATTCTTTAATTTGTTTTAGGGATAAATCCCAAAACTATACATGAATTATGGTTTAATGTGCAATTGTATACATTAACTTTGATTTTGTGCAGTTTTATACATGAAATTTTGATTTGATCATATTCTTGTAAATTATTAACACAATTATTGATATAACATCATTTTATGTTTATATATTACATACATGAATAATTATATTTATCAAATATAAAAATAAATTGATATATTTATTTCTTTGAATGTGCATGATTAAATTAAAATTAAAGTTTCAAATATACATTTGAACCACAATTAGAGTTTCACGTGTATAACTGCATCAAATTGAAGTTAATGTATATGTACACTAAATCAAAGTTTAAATATAATTTTGAGATTTATCCCCTTATTTTATTATCTAAGACTAGTAATATTCGAGTTAGAAATGAAATTTAAGTAAAGCCCTTGTAAAATGGCAACTCCAACAATTACAATTCCACGTGATAAAACTCAAATCCAATGCTTAAAACCCCAAAAATGTCAACTTTCCCTATCAGAGTATTAAAGATTGATATGTCACTATTTCCTCGAATATTCCTTGAACAACTTGATTTTTTTAATATATCACAATCAATCATTTTTTAACCAAATTGGTAGTAGATAATTATGTATATAAATAAACACAAATATATGATGGTTGATTTAATTTTAAAAAGTTATAAAATGGTCACTAAACTATTCAAAAGTTTTTGTTTAATTCACTAGGTTGTTAAAATCTCTGCTGTATAGCCTTCTCTATTCGCATCGCTTGTGTAGCGATGTAAAAATTTTGTTTCGGGTAGCTAATTGTGGCGATTTATTGAAAATCTGAAAACTTGAAGTTTGATTTTAAAATAAAGAGGGAGTCGCCACCGATCCTTTTTCTTAGGTGTGATCGGACACCTATTAGATTCATTTTTTAAAACAAAAGGAAGGCTGAATTTAGGTCTACGTTAAAAGCCAGAGAAAAATTAGGGTTTGGGAGTCGGTTACGCGTGAGGAAGGTATTAGCACCCTTGCGACGCCCAAAATTGGTATCTCATAAACACGTGTTGTCTTGATTTTCAAAAATACGAGTTCAATGAAAAATTTAATCATAATCCGATTAAAAGAACGAGAAAATTTGGTTTATTCTGGTTTTTGAGAAGGGTATATCGCTTTAACACGAATCAATTGACGTTCACCCAACATAGCAGTGAACTCGATGACTTAATGTTAAATCGGTACATTGCCTTGATTATTGAAATTAATTAGAAAACAAGACTACGATTTTCAAAGCAACAAAATTGGGATGAAACAGATGACAGAGCTGGAAATATATTGAAGCTAATATAGATTGGACAATAATATTAGAAACAATAAGAACGCATGTAACACTAAAATTAAATTGGAAATGAAAACAATGAATGTATATATGTAATAATGACATTAAGAATATATACGTAAAATAGGATAAAAAAGGTTTACAAATCAATTCTAATATTAGTATATAATATATATATGTATATATATATATATATATATATATATATATAGAACATATTTAAAATGACCATATACTAATAATAATAGTAAAGATAATGACACTAACAAGATATGTGTACGTCAAATAACATATAATAATACATATAATAATGCTAAGATCACAAGTGACAATATGGAAAATAATAAATATAATAACATATGAAAATAAAACTATATATATATATATATATAATGTGTATACAAGAATAAAATATATGTGCAAATATTAATAATAAATGAATTAGGAATAAAACAAGTATGATAATAATATATATACAATATGGTATAAAATAAACATATATATATAATAGAATTTAAAAATATATACACGGGATAATGTGGAAATATATACATAAGATTGTATGAAAATATATAATCATGATATTAAAATATACATAATATATGTGTAAACATATGATATTAAGAACATATATACATAACGTATAATAATACAAATAAATCTATGTACATAGCTGAAATTATAATAATACTAATAATAAATATAAAAATAATTTTGAAATACAATAACAAATACAATAAAGGCAATACAATAATAAAATAAACCTACATGTGAAAGCATATTTATACATATTAAGACACATATATAATAATAACAACATTAATAATAATAACAATAATATTGAAATGCACAAACAAATAGCATAAAAAATCAAAATAAAATAACTAAAAAAACTAAATACAAATACATACATACATGCATTTAATAAGAGTATCTATACTAAAAATAATAATATTAATAATAATAATAAAATTAATAATACAAAAATAATAAGAATATTTAATAAGGAAATAGGAATAACGAAAAAAAGGACTAAAACTAAATTAAAAATGAAGTTGTGGGCGAATTTTAAAATAAAAACAAAGAAAATGGACTTAATTGTAACACGCGTGCAACTTGGAGGGTCAAAAGCGCAATAAACCCAGGTATTAAAACGCTGCGCAGCGTGGGGGACCAGAATGAATTCGAGGCAAAACCCTGGGGCCAAATTAAAAATAAAAAAACCTTGATTGTAAACTCCCAGAAAAGCGGAAGGGCTAGAAGTGCAATTAGCCCTTCCTAAGAAAAACACGCGGATCCTCCCCTGGTGCGGGTCGGGTCAACCCGACCCGCATCAAAACGACGTCGTTTTTAAGTATAAACAGAGGGGTCCAAAACGGTGCGTTTTGGACCCGTATATAAGTCAAAAAATTTTTAAAAAATTTCATTTTGTGTCTGGAGAGAAAAAAAAAGGAGAGAAGGGGAGAGGGAAGAAAAGAGAGAGGGGAGAGGAGGAGCTCCGTGCAGGGGGACGCTTGGTCCGATCGCGTCGTGGCGGCGCTGGCCACGCATATGTGATGGCGGAAAGGTAAAAATTCTATTTTTTTTCTTTTTTTTTGTTTATTATTTCCTTTATATTATTCTTTTTATTTATATATATATGTAAATAAAAAATAAAAAATATGAAAATTACCTTTGACTCTCGATTTAAATCTGTTTTGGGTCATTCTATTGTCTTTTGGATTTGAAATGAATTGTGTATTTCTTTGTACTTTCAAACTGCCGAATCCCAACCCTTACATCTGTTGTTTTGATGGCTTTTTATAGCCTATACTTTTACATACTTTATTATTATTTGCTATTCTTGCTTCTGTTTTTGCTTTTGTTGTTTTGCAGGGCATGGGCGGTGGAGGTGACCAATGGCAGACAGCATGGGGTGCAGTGGGGTTGTTGGGGGTGGTTGCGGCGCTAGGCATGCTAGGGTTTCAGTTTCTGAAACCCTAGGTCAGGACTTGGGTCAGGGATTGGGCTTCTTGGGCCTCCGGGTTTTGGGTTAAATTTGTAATGGGTTAGTTTAGGTTAGGGTAGTTTGTTTGTAATGGGTATTTGGGTTCTGTACTGGGTTTGGGCAGTTGGGTTTCAATGTTGGGCCTGGGTGTAAACGGGTTTTAAGGGTAATTGGGGTTATTTAGTTGGGTTAGGTGTTGGGTAATGGGTCTTGGTTGTATTTGGGTTTAGGGGGTTATTTGGGTTTTAAATTTGTAAATAGAATTGGGCTGAAATTGGCTTTGTACAGCTTGTACAAACCGAAAGCTCTCCTTACCTTTTTCTTCTATAGTTCAATTTTTTTTTCCATGAAACAACTTGAATGTCACAAATCTGCGAACTAAAATCTAAACAACTTTCTTTTCCTATCTCTGACATTGACCTTCAGATCGACTTGGATCTAAGCCATGTTCTTCTACTCTTTAATGGGTATTGATCCACCATACTGATCGTCAAATCGTTACTTGAAGCTCATTAGCTAGGCTTTCTTAGAAAAATAAACTTAATAACCCAATGACTTAAATAAAAAAATTTCAATAATTCAATGACTATTTTATAACTTTTTAAAATTGAATGACTAAAATATAAATTTATTAATAATTTAATAACTTTAGGTATAATTTATAGAGATAAAATCCAAAAATGAATGGGTATGGATTCTTAAATCCCATGACCAATTAACTCGGCAAAAGACTATAATTTTTTGGAATAGGTTGGTAGCTATCATGATCATTAACCAAAGTTGACGAGTAGATACTAACATATATCAACAAAATTCCAAAGTGTCAAAATTTGAGCACCAAAAGTTAAATTTATTTAATTTCTCCACTCACTCTCAATATCAATCCACATGCTGATAATAAAAAAATCAAATTATTATATAAATAATTGGCTTTTAATTCAACTTGCCTAATTGGTGAGGTATAAATTCGCAATAGTGACGAAATTTCATAAAGTTAAATTTGTTGTTTTCTTCTTTTACGGTAATTAAGAGTGGGTTTAGATAGACGGTGCAATACGTTTTGTTTATTTTTTGTTTCACGCTATAATATTACTATAATATCTAATCTCACTGTTATCACTATGCACCGCCTATCCAAACCCATACTAAATATTTCACATTGATTCCTTAATATTATTAGAGTTTAGGGTTTATTTTAGATTCACAAACTTATTTTTTAATATGTTCTTTTAAAAATACTTTATATTTATGGGTGTGAAGTTCTGTTATATAAATTGAATTGTATGTATAGATTCTACTGTCAAATCATTTATGGATAATGAATTGACTTTATTGTAAACTCGATAGTCATAAATGTCAAGATTCTACTAATAATTTTTTAGAATTCCCTTATAAAATTTTGTATTTTATCATTATGAAAAAAAGTTGATGTAATGGAACAATAATTCAACTCTTGTGTGTAGAAGTATGTTGTAACTATTCGAAAAAAAAATGGTGTAACTATTTTTTTGAGTTATTTCAAATAGAAAAAATAATATATATTAGTAATTTTTTGTGTATTAAAAAAACTCTTTTCTTTTATAAATTTGAAGTTTTTTTTATTTATAAATATGATGAATTTTGATATTATTAGCAAAGGTTAAAGTTCTGGATTTTTAAGTACTTGAATTTGAGTCCCACCATATGTAATTGTTATATGTGAGTTTTCAATAGATATGAACTTGGTCGGGTCTGAAATATGAGCCTCAAATTTTGTCAAAGCTCATCTATATTTATAAATGGCTAACCCAATCTTGTTTTAGGCCTGCCCATGTTATTATTATTTAATTCTTTTAAAAATCATATTAGTTTTAATTTAATTTTTTTTCCATCTATTAAAAATTTAAGCATAGATAACAATTTTTAACGTTTACATTATAGTATTAAATATTGAATTTATATGTTATAAATTACATAATACATAATACATAATACATAAAAATAAAATAAATATATATTACAAAGTAGAAAATGCAACGCGCCAGGCCAAGCTCGAACCTTGAATTTTGGAGCCTAAACTTGGGTTATATTTTAAATGAGCTTGATTATTTACCCACATTTGTTTTTCAAGTCTTATAGTTTTGTCCAAACCTTCCTATATTTCAAACAAGCTCTGGGCTTGGACGAATATATAAACCATTGAACATGTCTACTCTCTAGTCTTACCAGGCACATCTTCCATGTGTAGATTTTGTTCGGTTATATTCTAATTTGATTCTATTTTATAATTGACCATATGGTTAAAAATATCATGGAAGTCACTGTACTAAAAATTATATTGCATTTTACTCTCTTTACTTAAAAAATAGGTAAATTAGTCTCTATATGTTATATTAAAGAGCAAACTAATTATTTCTGTTAAAAAAATTCATTCATTTCCACTATTAAAAGCTAGCATGGTAGATGGGGTAATTAGACAATTACACAAGGCGTGTTGCGTGTGTTGCAGGCCAATTTTGGGCCATTTATAACCCATTACAGTTAAACCTAACTACTCATTCAGCCCAATAATTAAACCCATTCCCATATCCCAATTACTAAACCCCAAAATGTCCACAAAACCCAAATATTTTACAACTCAATTCAAGTTAACCCATTAAACCCCCACAAGCCCATTTACATAAAACCCGAGAGGCTCAATACTACCTCAAAATCTAACCCAGCTGAAGCCTAAATCCCACCAAACCCTAACCAGCTCTCCACTGAACCTACCGGTCATGCCCATTTACATTAAAACATATAATAATAATAATAATAATAATAATAATAATAATAATAATAATAATAATAATAATATATGTACATAACTTTAGTATATATAAGTATACCTTTATGTAATATTAGTATTATTATTAATTTTAATAAGTATTTAACCTTGTAATCATATGTGTATATCTTATGTAAATGTTTTAATGTCATATTATATATGTATTTTTTTATGTATCACATGTGCGTACTTTTTTTTATATTGTGTTTTCACGTATCATGCATATATTTCAAAAATTATATTGTATTTTTACATACTATATCATATATATATTTTCCATATTTGTTATGTACATATCATTTTCAATATCCATTTTATACATATGTATATATCATGTATATACTTTAACATTAATAGTTATATATATTTTTATCACTTCATGTATATTTCAAATATTATATATATATAGTATATTTCTAATACCATTATACATATATGTATACCCTTTTAGTATTGCATTTTTTATATCACGTATATTTCAAATATTATATAGTATATTTTCAACATTATTAATAATTATAGTATATACATGTATAAGTATATGTTATATATTTACTTTCAGCATCGTTTTTATGTATATTCATTGTTATCTTGTACTTGATACTATTATTATATTTAATCTTGCATGCACGGTTATTATTTTTAATATATTTGTCATGTTCGTTATTTGTTTCAATATATACCTAGCTCTTTCATTTATTTATTTTTATTCCGTATCAGTTGTGTTTTACGTTACTTTGAAAATTACATTCCTGTTTTCTAATCAATTTCAATAATCAAGGCAACGTACCGGTTTAACATTAAGTCGTCGATTTCATCGCTATGTTGGGTGAACATCAACCGACTCGTGTTAAAACGGTATGTCCTTCTCAAAAACTAAAAAAAATCAAAACTTCTCGTCTTTTCGATCGTATCACGACTAAATGTTACATTGAACTCGATTTTTGAAAATCAAGACAACCCGATTTATGCGATACCAATTTTGGGCGTCGCGAGGGTGCTAATACCTTCCTCGCGCGTAACCGACTCCCGAACCTTAATTTTATCTCTGGATTTTAACGTAGACCTAAACTCGGCCTTCTTTTCGTTTTAAAAATAAAGGAATCTAATAGGTGTCCGATCACACTCTAAAAAAGGATCGGTGGCGACTCCTTGTTTATTTTAAAATCAAAATTCAGTTTTCAGGTTTTCAATAAATCGCCACAATTAGCGACCCCAAAGCTAAAAAGTTTACGTCGCTACAGCGTGTACCTCATTCTAGCATACATAGGCTAGTTTTTAACAATAAAAATAGATGGAATTTTAAATAGAAAGATCATATTGCTCTTTAATCTAACGTACGACGATTAATTTACCCATTTTTTGAGTAGACGAGACAAAATGCAATTTGATTTCTAATACAAAAAACTCCATAATATTTTTACTTTAATCAAACATGTATTTGCATTTCCTTGTAAGCTCTAAACAAATAGATGAAATTAAACAGGACATAGATTAAATTAGCACATTGAAATGTTTTTATTCTTGTTGAAATACATTCAATCCAAAGAAAATCAATAAAGTTCCAATAGCAATGAATTACAAAACATCATCCCATTTGGGATTTTTATTAAATCATGGAGTTATTTGTGCTTACAATAGAGAAACCACTAAATTTTAACTTCATATTTATGTGCTTCAGCCTTCCCTTGGGGTGACCTAAGATGCCGACGGTGTCTCTCTTGGGACAGTAGTTTCGCAAACCTACAATTATAGACATCAAATTTTTTTCTAATTAAATACATTATGAAATTTGGTCAGAATTGAAAAATAAATTTTTGAAAAATCAAAACAATAATTTTATTGTTGTCTTAATTTATAATATTATTGAGTATTTTTCTCTATCTTTTTAAGATGTGGTGTTTGTATATTTATATGATATGAGTACTGTTCATTGATATGACATATTAGGTAGGTTTCATGTACACAATATATGTATTCTACTCTAGACTTAACACGTGTTTATACAGTCTCATGCATATGTAACTTCGCAAGAGAGCAAGCTCAACTTGCGAGCTCAGCCCACAAGCTCAATAAAATCTGACCCAAACCCATTCAGGTTTTTAAACCAGTAATGATGATTATCCTAACAAATATATAGAAAATTTTTCATTTTCAGGGCCAAAGCCCTTGCGCTCCCTTTAGTTTCGTCCTTGAATGAAATATGGCTTATGCAAAGTTTGTAGTGTTTAATTCCTCTCTCTCTCTCTCTATATATATATGCATGCATGTATGTATACCTTTTAAGGGCTTCTTCATTAGTTTCTTCTTTGAAAGGCTCAAAAATGCCGGTTTCCAAATTAACCCTAGAAACTTGCTTCTTCAACAGTCCCTCACCGACTTTCACCAGTTCATTCAAATTATTCGCCGTCGCTATGTCAACGGATGATACATCCCCAGTTAATCCGTCATCCTACATACCATTCAACGAGGTTAATAATCAGCAAATCAAAACTCATTTACCAGGAAATTGTTGTCAAGGGTACACACAAACTTCTATTAAGAACGCTAGCGAGGGTGGGGTAAAAAAATTAGGGGTAAAATGAATTATAAAAAAAGCAAATTTACCATTATATTAACTTATTATTTTATAAATTTAGAAGGAGCAAACTATAATTTTACCATTCTTGAGAGCTCCCCCTCAAGAAAAAACTTCATAATTTATATATTTAGAATTATGTATTTATATCAACACAAAAATTATATATACTAGATTATAAACTCAAAAAAATGTGTAAAACTAAATAAAATTTTGGCTAAAATGGTAAAATTAAAATCTAAAATTCTAATATTTTGGGCTGAAATTTCAACATAAACATATAAACAAATAATAAATACCTTCGTAATAATATAATTTATTTTGTAAAAAGAATGTATTTTAAGTTATTTCCTAATTGAGTTGGTATTTATCGATTTGCAATATCAACTCAGTCAGGAGTTTTAAGTATATTATATAGTGCAGTGTCATTTATGAACTTTGAATTTATACGATTTTTATAAATGAGATTTTGATTTGATTTAATTTTCACAAATCACTAACAACATTATCAAATTAGCATCATTTTAAGTTGATATATTGCATATATAAACAATTATATTAATCCAATATAAAAATAAATATATGTATCCATTTCTTTAAATGTATACCATTGAATCAAAATCAAAGGTTTTATATATACATATAAACCACAATATTTAAGTTTAATATGTATGCACCAAATTAAAATTCATGTATCAAATTGTAAATCTGATCAAATTTGTGTATAAATTTGATATTTATTTGAAAGAAAAAACTAACAAACATTTTCCGAGTAGGCAAATGCATGCATTAAATTACCTGGATACGAAGGTATTTATCTGAGTGAAGAGCTTCAAATACTACAGAAAGGTGAAGGTCTACCATGTCTCCACTAGCTTGAGTAAATACATCCACCAACGGCGTCGAACCACCGCTGGTTAGCCACCCTAACAAACCCCATTTCGCCGACTGCTTAGCATTGTATCTCTTTTCGTCTTTTCTAGAGCCAGTCCCCAATGAAATAACCAGAAATTTCCCATAATCCATGGGTTTCGTTGGAAAAAAATCAGGGTTTCCCTTAATGATCTCCTTGCTTACTTCCCCCATTGCCACTAAAGTCTGGAAAATAAAAGGGGCTAAATCCAAAATATACATTTATACAAACATAAGTATAATTTGTAAAAACAGCTCTCCCGTCTCTCTCAATTTCAATCTTGAGAAAATTGATCTCTCTTGAAAAAATCAAAGCAGTTTAGTTCCTGTCCATTTTGAAAGTGAACAACTAAATTAACCGGTGTTAACATTTTCCACCAATTATACATAATTTTGATTGGTATGATAATAAATTTAGCCCTTTAGATATTCTATCAATTTGATCATAATTTAACAAATTTAGCTTACAAGGTCTATTTAAATATTGAGACTAAATTTGTTGAATCTTTTAGAATCAAGATCAAATTGATAAAATATGTAAAAATTGAGGGTTAAATTTATTATTATACCAATAATATATATATGTACAATTGACGGAAAACATTAATGTTGCGGTTAATTGTTCTTAATTGCTTACTTTCAAAACTGGCAGGGATTAAATTACTTCGATTTTTTTGGAAGGGCCAGAGAGGTATTTTTACTATTTCTTTTAGTAAGGACTAAATTGTAAACTTTGTAAAAGGACAAGGCCATGACAGCATATTTGACCATGTAATTAAACAGATATCAATTTAGAAAATGCATACCGGGTTATTTGCAGCCACACCACCATCAATGAGGTTATAGTCTCTCACGTCCCCCTTGTCGGTTTGGATTTTAAAGTAATGGGCAGGGAGATATGTTGGTGCAGCTGAGGTTGCTATGCATATGTCTGAGAGCAAGGCATCCAAAGTAGGTTTTTTCTTCACCTGCATGTTGAAACACAACATAATAAGACAAATCATACATCTATCTATCTATCTATCTATCTATATAATGTTGGGGGAGGTTGCCTCCAGGAAATCTTCGAAGTGCTATTCATATGGAGTTGTTGAACCTTTTAATAGGTTGATATATATTGTCCCTAGGTTGAGTTAAGATTTTGTTTTCTAACTCTGTGGAGAGCCTGAATGCATGAAAAAGCTACTTGGGTCATGAGTTTATAAACGGGAGCATTTTGTTGGGTCAAACCGTGTGTGATGCACAATCACTTACCCAAGAAAATGGTGATTATTTGCCTATGGTAAGGCAAACCTAAACCTATAAGATATAGGTCACTAGAGGGGAGACATGATACCACTTGATCTAGCTACTATCACGCAGAAAGATCTTGCTCAGTCAACTTCAAATGTGACCTTGCCAAACGTTGCATAGCAATGCATGCGTGACCTTTACATGCCCCACACATGTTTCACAGTGCTATATAAGCCTTTCCCTATGGCTTAGTTAGGGGATTCCTTCTTTCTCCCAACACTAGAAATAAAAGCATTCTCCCCCATCTCTTATAAAAACACTTGTGATTCTTGGCCTCTGGGTGAACTGCCATCAACGAGCAAACCCGTATTATCCTATCAATAGATATATGTATGTGTATGTTTATATAAGAACCTGATAGCTTGAAAAAATGGCTGGCTGGAGATGCTTGATATCAAATGTTGGGATAACAACGTTAGTTAATGTCTGGTGCAACCTTGTTTCTCCTAGCTTGTCTTTAACAATGTTATGTAAGAACTTGCCATCATATTTTGGTCCCGATAGAGCTTTGATAACTTTCGTTGTTCGAGAAAACAATGGACATCTGGTGATAAAATAAAAACGTTACTTAATTTTACATAATAATAACGTACTGTTGAATCATAATTTGGTCGGTAAAAGTACTATGGAGGTCTATATATTAGAAGTTATATTGCATTTTGAGCTTTCTATTCAAAAAATGGACAAACTAGCCCCTTACATTGATCAAAGAGTAAGTTGGTTTTTTTGTAAAAAAAATTATCTATTTTTATTGTTAAAAACTAGCCTATATATATATCAGCCCGAGGTACTCTGATTATTTCGTTAATCACGTCAGTTTTTAACCGTACAAATGAATAAAAATTTTTAAAAAAATAATTTACTCTTTTCTCTAATGTATAAGAACTAATTTAATAATTTTTGAATAAAACAACAAAATGCAACCTAACTCAAAGATGTACTGTACCCTGGTTGAGGAAATATGTTAGGACAATTAGTTAGGTAAAAGTCTTTAATGTCTTTGGCAGCAAATAATGGTCGATTCTTTTCGTTCGGACAAGTTAGCATGGCTGTCACCAAGCCGCCGGTGCTGGTCCCTGCTATCACATCGAAGTAATCTGCTAGTCTTGCATCTTCACCGTCCAGTTCCTATGTAATAGCACAAAACGTAAAATCTTTACTTAGTGATGAGCAGAAGTCCGCGAATGTACTTACGTAAATTTATGACAAAAGGACCATTCGATTACGATTTGCACCTAAAAACTCGGTTCAATTAATAAAATTTGACGTAGTTATTAAAAATTAATAACATCAACTTCATTAAATTAATAACTTCGACTTTGTCAACTTAAATTTAAAATTTCCCCAAATCTAAATGACCGGAATAAGGTATTGTCTTCGTATCGAGATTTTGTCTCCCTCCTCGACTGAGAGTCATGTATGGTTCATAAAGAGGAACATCTCAATTTAGTTTTTGTCTTCATCCAAGGCTCAAGCAGTACTATACTTGCAAGTGTATGAGCTATATGCCTTAAGTTGGTAGTTCAAGTCTCCCCGCACATACAGGTAACCTACATAATGACACCTCTCCTCCGAGCCTTACAAATCATATCTCCACCAATCAAAGTGCTCTCCCTTTGTGAACCATACATGGCTCTCAATGAAGGAGGGAGATAAAACCCAGAAACGAGGACATTCCCCACCCAAAACAAGTATAAAAAAATTTTAATAGGGGAGAAGGCCCTAGAGTCTTGACCAACCTCCATAGCTACGTCCCTAAACTCGACCCTCCGAATCGATACGTACGAAATATAGTATATATATACACATGACTGTGTCATTGTGTGCATGAACATACATATTATAGAAACCAAATGTACGTACGTACCTGAAGTTGAGATTCTAAGAAACCAAGTATGGTTCCAGGGATGATCCCTCTTATTCCACCACCATCAATGCTAAGTATGGTGATTAAATCTCCATATGTAGGAGCTTGTAATTGTTCCTTTACACCCTCCATCTCTATATATCTATATCTATCTATATATATAGAATCTAAATGGTATTTGTGACAGTAGTTTTGTGCTATAAAGGGGAAGCTTGATAACCCTTAAAAGAGCTTTGATATTGGTCGAGAATATAATGATTTCTACTTAGGTATTTATAGCCACATATTGATCCTATCCATAATAGTACTATGTGTGGGAAAATTGTATCAAATTTGACCAAACTTTCTACTTATCTTTTAATGGGGTATTAATGGTAAATTTGAAAGAAAATCTACGAGTGCATTAAGTTTGTAGCATTAACCATTGTTTTTTTTTTAAAATTAAAAATTCGGTTTCCTTTTGGAGAATTGCTGGTTAGACCAAGTTCCTAGAGAATTGTAGGTACGAAAATGTTAGGTGATTCATTGAAGATTTATAACCTAACTGCTAAGCACTTTCATAAGTTCACGGGGGGTTAGGGGAGGGGCAAATTTAGGAATTTTTTAGGGGTTGGAATTGAATTATAAATTTTTGAGATGTCAAAATGTAATTTTATCATTTATTAATTTAAATTTTCATTATTTTTAAAAGGACTAAAATGATTTTATTCTACTTTTAGAGACTAAAATGTAAATTTTACTATTTATAAAAAACTGAAAGGTGAATTTTCCATTTTGAGAGAACTTCGCCTGTGTTACGGGGTTATGAGCATCCCCTAGATTTGAAATACTCATTCTTTATGTGTGCCAATTTTTTAATATCATATCTAATAGTAGAATGTCTAAGTACATTGTGACATATTTTGTGTTATTTTAAATAATTACGTGTATAACAAAAAGTTTTATTTTTTCTTTTTCGTGATTAGAGATGTTCATGGATCGAATCGAGTTGTGTTTAGACATGATATTAACATACTATATGTTTGCTCAAACTTGACTTAAAATATGAACCTAAAATTTTCTCATTTTAGGCCTGCTCATATTATTTTTTAATAAAAATAAAAATTATTTATGTTGTTTTTAATTTAATATTTTTATATATTTCTAATTTATTAAAAATTTATATATAGTCGTTTACAATTTCTTTTAAAAAAGTTTAAGTTGAGTTAGACTCGAGCCTTGAATATTCAAGTCCGAACTAGATTCGTATTTTAAATCATCCCAAATATGAATAGACATTAACCTAACCCATAAACATATCTACTCGTGCTCTAAACAAATGATAAAATTAAATGGCGTAGATTTAATTGCCACAATGAAATATTATTATTGTAGGGATACAATCCAAAGAAAATGAGTAGAGTTCCAATAGCAAGGAATTACAAGTTATTATCCCATTTTGGGATTTTTATTAAATCACAAAGTTATTTGTACTCTAAAGTACAAATATATGTTCTTTTATTGAGAGTGCAATTTACTTCCAATATTTATGGGTGAAAACTACTAATTTTTAACCTCACTTTTATGTGTTTCAGCCTTCTCTTGAAGTGGTTTAAGATGTCGTTTCTGTCTCTCTTCGGACAGTAATTTTGCAAACCTACAAACATCAAATTTTCTCTAAATAAATACATTATGAAATCGGAGATGAAGTAAAACTAAAAAATTATTGGGACCAAGATGTAAATTTATGGGGGGCAAATTCCTATATATTACCTTTTAAGGGCTATTTCGTTAGTCTCTTCAGTGACAGGCTTGAACTTGCCGGTTACCAAGTCAACCCTAGAAACTGGATCCCTCAACAGTTTCTCGCCGACTTGGACCAATTCATCCAAATTTGTCCTCGTGGCTACGTCGACAGATGATACATCCCCCTTTAGTTTGTCATCCTACGTACAATTCAATGATGATAACAATCAGTAGATTAAAACATTGTTACCCGGAATCTCTTTAATGATTTTCGAACAGGTGCACAATTTCAATTAGGGAATGCTAGCAAGGGTGGGGTAGAAAATTTTTGGGTCGAAATTGAATTTTAAACTTTAGAAGGAAGAAATATAATTTTACGATTATATTAACTAACAATTTTATAAATTAAAAAAAAAAGAAAGCCATTTAAGTCATTTTCCAAGGGTTATTTGAATCAGTCTCAAATTGATTGGACCGTACCAACTAGGGTAGTACTAGTCAGAAGAAAGGCTTTAGGTGGGTGAGTTGGTAACCTGTACAGATTGATTTGATTGGACTTAAAACCGATTGAACCGAATGTTTATTTTTTTTAATGATTTATTAAATTGAATTAGACAGATTGATGAATTAATGGTTTGACCGATTTGAACTAGATAAACTAATGAACTAACTTGATACCAATTGACTCATAACACCAACTTAACGAGGGGCTTTGAGTATAATATAAGTAAATAAGTTTCAGAAGAAAAGTGTTCTTCAATTAATCGTTTTTTGTTCCTTTTTAAATGAATCGAGAATACTATCTCTACCTAACTACGTGTCATATAAGTAGTTTCGATTATAATTTTCATCCTTTGAATCAAATACATTTGCGTTCTCGGAACATTGGATAAAAAAAACCTAGCACAATTGTTAGGTATAATGATAAGTCATTTTGCACTTTTAAGGAGAGAATTAGGTTCAATTCTTGAAGGGCAACTACGAACCCTAAACATGAATCGTAAAATGGATATGAAACATAAAAAAGGTTAAAATATGCCTATAGTCCTTGTACTTGTTTTTCCAAGAATTTAGTCCGTTTACTTTTTAGATTTTAAAATTTAGGTCCAACTCTTAATATTGTTAAATATTTTTGTTAAAGTCAGGTTAATTACAACATCATTTTTAAAATTACATAACTATCCAGTGAGTAGTATTTTTATTTCAAAATGTCACAACAACAAATTTAACAAAAAAATTATCAATGTTAACAATTGGACCTGAATTTTAAAATCTAAAAAGTAGAGGGGTTAAATTTCTAGAAATACAAGTACAGGGATTAAATTCCTAATTTTCAAAAAGTCTAGGAATTATAGGCACATTTTAACCAAAATATTTTCCAAATTAAGTGCGAATGCATGCATTAAATTACCTGGATTCGAAGGTATTTATCTGAGTGGTCAAGAGCTTTAAATAAAACTGAAAGGTGAAGGTCGACCATGTCTCCACTGGCTTGAGTAAAAACATCCACTAACGGCGTCGAACCACCGCTGGTTAGCCACCCTAACATACCCCATTCGGCCGCCTGTTTAGCACTGTATTTCGTTGTGGTTTTTGCCTCAGAGCTAGAGCCAGTACCCAACGAAATAACCAGAAATTTACTATAGTCTATGGCTTCATTACACGGCTTGGAATTATCGTTTTCATTTTTTTGGGTACTCAAATCAACGTTTTTGTCAATAATACCCCTGCTCACTTCCCCCATAGCCAGTAAAGTCTGCAAAAAAATGCAAATTAAGGACAAAATTGTAAATTTGGTAAAATTACAAGGACATTACTGCATATTTGACCGTATAATTGAATAAGTGTTATCATTTTGAGAATGCATACTGGGTTATTTGCAGCAACACCACCATCAATGAGGTTATATTCTCTTTCCTCTTTTTCGATGCATACTGGGTTATTTGCAGCCACACCACCATCAATGAGGTTATTTTCTCTTGCCTCTTTGTCGATGCATACTGGGTTATTTGCAGCCACACCACTATCAATGAGGTTATTTTCTCTTGTTTTCCTTTTGAAGACTATGGTTTTAAAGTAATGAGCAGGGAGATATGTTGGTGCAGCTGAGGTCGCTATGCATATGTCTGAGAGTAAGGCATTCAAAGTAGGGTTTTTTTTCACCTGCATGTTCAAACACGAGATGATAAGACAAACATATATATATATATATGTATATGTATATGTATATGTATATGTATATGTACATGTATATGTATATGTATATGTGGGAACCTGAAAGCTTGAAAAGATGACTGGCTGGAGAAGCTTGATATCAAATGTTGGGATAACAACATTAGTTAATGTCTCATTCAACCTTTTCCCTTCTAGTTTTTTTTTAATAATGTAATGTAAGAACTTGCCATCATATCTTGGTCCTGATAGAGCTTTGAGAACTTTTGTTGTTTGAGAAAACAATGGACATCTAGCAGTAAAAATAAAAATGTTACTTAATTTTATGTGATAGAATACTGTTAGAATCGTTATTTGGGTGGTAAAAGCATCATGGAGGCGTTGTATTAGGAGTTGGATTGTATTTTATTCTTTTTACTTGAAAAAATATGTAAGTTAGTCCTATATATTAGATCAAAGAGCAAACGGGTCTTTCTGTTAAAAAATTCATCTATTTTTACTGTTAAAAACTGATCTTGTATATTAGCATGGGGTATACGTGGCGTGCCACGTTTTACTACCTAGCTATTCTGTCTGTCATACCAGTTTTTAACAATACAAATAGATGAAATTTTTAACAGAAAAAATTAATTTGCTCTTTGATTTAACATACAGAGACTAATTTACTTGTTTTTTAAATAGAGCAAACAAAACACAATTTGATTTTTAGTAAAATAATCTCTATGATACTTTTACTGCTAAAAAAGTGTACTGTACCCTGGTTGAGGGAATATTTTAGGACAATTAGTTAAGTAAAAGTCTTTGATGTCTTTGGCAGCAAATAATGGTCGGTTCTTGTCGTTCGGACAAGTTAGCATGGCTGTCACCAAGCCGCCGGTGCTGGTCCCTGCTATCACATCGAAGTAATCTGCTAGTCTTGCATCTTCACCGTCCAGTTTCTATGTAATAACACAAAACATAAAATCTGTACTTAGTGATAAGCAAAAGGTCAATGTATCTATGTCAATTTACTTTGTGTATATTAGACCTTTCAAACTGTAATGCTTTATTGATTGGATATGATTATAAAAAGTTAATACCTTTATTGGGAGAGAAATTGACTCCTTTTTATAAAGTTTTTAAAGTATTGTTTGCTTGTAACGACAAATCCATTAACAGATCAGTATGTTCTTAGTTAAAGTTTTGTCTTCAATTCTATAGAAAATTTGAATACCTAAAATTGTCGGAAGAAATGACGAATTGATAGAGCGGGGAGCATCTCATCGGGACCGTGAATGGTGCACGGCTACCTACTAAAGGAAATGTGAGCATAAGGCTGATTGGTAATCTTGAGGAGCACATGATACTATACTTTATCTAGCTCCTACTATGTGAACCTGTCACATCTTCGTAGAGTGGGGAGACAACTCTGACAATGGACAATACCACAACTAGTTGAGAGGTCCATTGACCTTTTCTCAACAAACTTGAACATGCTCAACTCGAATTCAAAATTAACTCAAATCCGAAATGACTAGAACAAGTAACCTTAGATAACTTGACAAGTAACTAGAAGCAATCAAAAAATAAATTGATTTGAACTTGAAATAACCTGATCTGAAAATCCTAATGATCAAACTCAAATGACCCGGGTCCTAATCAACCTCTCTAGCTCCCTAAACTGGACCCATATTAATAAGACTAAAATATAGCACATAGTATATGTATGTATATATATACAGACATGCTTGTGTGCATGCATGTATATTTTAGTGACCCAGTGTACGTACGTACCTGAAGTTCAGATTCTAAAAAACCAAGTATAATTCCAGGGATGATCCCTCTTATTCCACCACCATCAATGCTAAGTACGGTGGTTAAATTTCTATATATAGGAGCTGGTAACTGTTCCTTTACACCCTCCATATATATAATCTAAATGGTATTTGTGATTTAAAGGGAAGTTTGATAAAACCTTAAAAGAGCTTTGATATTGGTCGAGTTTATATTGATTTCTACTTGGGCATTTATAGTCACATTGATCCTATCCTTAATGGTACTATATGTGGAAAAATTGCATCAAACTTGACCTAACTTTATACTTTTCTTTTAATGGTATGTCAATGGAGCATTTGAATCGAAAAAAAATAAAATATAAGTGTATTAAGTTTGTAGCATTAATCGAAGGGTTTTGTTTTGTTTTTACTTTTCTTTTTGGAGAATTGTTGGTTAGACCAAGTTCCTAGAGAATGGTAGATACGAAATTTAAGAGTTAGGTGGTCCATTGAAGATCTATAACCTAACTTCTAAGCACTTGGTTCCCAAGTAAACCATATCTATTAAGCCTACATTGTAATGGTCCTACATTCACTCGATTCCTGTTTAGAATAGCATGAATTTTTTTAGGTTTTATTCATGATTTGACCCTGAAACTATACATATCTTTTCACTTTGGTATGTAAAATTTTCTATCCTATTTTGGTACTTACATGATCATTTTCGTCTCATTTTACCTGAAAAATTATCGACATCCAATAAAAACATGACATGTTTCACATTCTAATTGGCAACTTTTATTTTCTTGGGTCAATTGAGATGAAAATGATTATTCAAGTACCAAAGTGGGACAAAAAGTTTAGAAACCAAAATGAAAAAACAGAAACAATTCAGGTACTGATATGGCCCTTAAACTATACTTGTTTTTTTTTTTAATTTGGTACTTAAACTTTTTTTGTCCTACTTTTGTATTCGAATTATCCTTTTCTTCTTAGTTTACCCCCCAAAAAAATACCAACATCCAATTAGAATGTGATGTCATGTTCTAATTGGCAACTTTTATTTTTTGGAGGTAAATTGAGACGAAAGTAATAATTCAAGTACCAAAGTGAGATAAAAATAATTTAGAGACCAAAATAAAAAAAAAAAGGGTATAGTTCAAAAGTCAAATCATGAATTAAACTTTTTTTTTAAATGTTTAAATGCATTCAAACTCATGATTTTCAAGCGGCTCGGGAAGAAGTGTGTTTTGGTAATGGGGGGTAATTAATGATCGGTATTATGAAACATTCTCTACTTTCTAACATTCAATTATATGTTTCTTGCAATCCATTTCTGTAAGATATATTAGATCTAAATATTATGTAAATCAAATCCTTCAAATCATAAACAATTATTTTAAGATCTTTAGAACAATATGACTTTGACAAGCTTAAGAACTCGATAAATTGATTTCTCCCTCTTAATCTCTTCCCTTAATTACACAAATCTTAAGTGATGGAGGTTATAATTTTTAATGCGTTTATGCATGTGTAACCCTAATAGGTAAATGGAAGATCAATTTATAATGATCAACTTTTAATCTAATACGGCTATCAAGTAACTAAATAAATGGGCAAAATTTAACTTCTATTCAAAGTAAAACTCTTATCCCATTAAAATTAAGCGACATTATTTTAGAATTTATTATATCCACATAATTAGGATACAATCTTACCAACTTTTTCCTTTCCAATTATATTATTGAGCAGACAATTTGTATGTCCAAGTGGTGTGTAAAGCAGCTTTAGTGGACTGGGTTCATGCTCTTTCTATTGGATTGTTTGGTGTTTGATTCTACAATGGTGGGGTTTGATTTGATTATTCAATGGCAAGATGCCCTCTTTTAGAGGTACAATGAAGAAGAGATGATTGGTGGTTGTGGGTGTTACAATGTCGACAATTTGGCTTATGAGAAATGAAAAGGGATGCGTAGCTTCTGTTTCTACTTCAAATTTAGAAAGTTTCGATTTTAATATATAATTTCGACTAACAGTGAGTTCAAAGTCTACTTTGGATATAAAAAAAATTTAAGTCTCAATATAAAAATAACTATCAATTTCAAGATTAATTTAAACAAAAAAAATTCAGATTTCAATGTGAAAATAGTTATCAAATTTAGGTCCCCAAAAGTTATTTAACCCTTTTAATCCCCCATAAAATGAAAACTTACCCATTGTAGTTTTAAGTTAATTTAATAGTAAAATTGTATTTTGACTATCCTAAAATTTAAAATTCAATTATGCTATCTCCAAAAGCAAAAAGTTTATAGTTTTAAGGGCAAGCTACATTCGTGGTCACCCAACTATGATTTTTTCTGTTCTGCTCACCTAATTATGAAAAGTTACAAAATAGTCACTCAACTATTCAATTTTGTCTTTCTTTATCACCCAACTATCTTATATTTTTTTAGGTCTTTCTGTTTTTATGTTAGTCGGTTGATGACAAAAAAAGAAGAAGATAAAATCGAATTGTTCGGTGACTATTTTGCAACTTTTCACAATTGAGTGGCTAAAAAAGAAATTTACTAATACTTGAATGATCATTTTATAATTTTTCATAATTAAGTCTACAATTAAATAACCTCTAGTGTAATTAATTTACCCATAATTTAATCGCTTAAAAATTATAAAATTTTACATTAACATAATAATAAATTTACATCTTTTAATTTTCTTAAAAATTTATAATTTAAATCCCACCCCTAAAGAAAATTGTCGTATCGCTCCCGCCTAAAAGCATTACAACACATTCAAAAGGTGAAGCTGATATCATCCTTTGATACGTATGATGCTGGCGACAGATGTGAGGTACTCAAGAAGGAGAAATAATGGACCTCACATGACAATTACAACTATGGATAGGATGGATAATATTTTTGGAATAGAATTACTAGTTAAATTAGTCATATCATCACTTTTTTATTTAAATAGTTGGGTTGATTTAAAATAAATAAATTATTAAAAAAATTAAAATTGTAAAACTTTATTAAATAATTATAATAAAATTCGATTCATCCTGTCTGTATCGATTTACGATTTTTTTTGGATCGATATCTCAATCGATTCCCAATTCAATTAATTCGACCAATCAGTCTGATCAAAACTTTTAAAATCGTCTTGACTAGAGTTGTTCATGAGTTAAATGATCATTACGAATTCATATTATTTTCATATTATTTCAAACTTTATAGAATCATTTCAAATTCATGTTGTTGAAAAAGCTCTAAAAATATGAACAATGTTTTCGAGAAAAACCAAAAGTTAACTTATGAATTATAGATTATATTTAAAAATTTTAAAAATAATATTTATTTATTAGAAGTCTATTAAAACCTAATATAACTGATCTTAAAATCGACTTTACCAACTTAATCGACTTGATAAAACCGACTCAATTGAATAGCACCAGTTAAGTCGGTTTCAACCAGAGGCGAATTTAAAGGGCAAGCAAGGGCCTTAGCCCCCCACCCCGAAAAATATTCAATTTAGTCCTTTCTTGAATAATGAAATTTTAAATTAATATATAATAAAATTACACTTCGATCCTTTCAAAAAAAATTAAAAAAAAATCTATTTAATCCCTTTAAAAGTGATGAAATCATAAATTAATAAAAGATAAAATTATTTTTTGATCTCAAAAAATTATAATTTAATTCCAGCCCAACTAAAAAATTTTCTAGAATCTCTATGTACTCGAAGAATCTTTAACCGATTCTTACATTCGAATATGTGTCTGACACGAATATAAACACAGGTAATTAAAATGAAAAAATCGGAACAACGTAAATAAACCCTGATATTTCAATGATGATAGCCATTTAAACACCACCACTAACAACCCATAATGCAATGAAACTACAATCTAAGTGATGTTAAAAGCACCAAGAATCAACTATTAGTTGACCCATTGCTTGATGCAAAATCCTGATTATCTGTTTGTTTAATAATAAATCGATCAACAATCCTCACAGTATTCAGTGGATCTTGATGACTTACAGATGCACTCCACTTGCTAGGATGTTTTATCCGGTGGCTCCACTGTTGCGGCTGTTTCACCTCTCCGTCCCAATCGGGATCTAACTTCCATTCCCTTGGAACCTGCACTTCAAATGGATGAGTGTCCAAATGTATATATTCCAAGTGTGTGTGATCAATCAGTTCAATCAGTTCAACTGACAAACGAACTTAACCGACCTTTCAGAAATAAAAACCGATGGCCGAACTGACTTTAAAGAAAAACCGCAATAACAAAACTGACTTAATTCAATAGGTTCAATCTATTGACCGCCTTAACAGAAAAATAAGGAATATTAATGGATTTTGTTATTTTATGTTTGGATTTGGGGAATATTATAATGGATTTAGGCTATGTTAGTGCAACTTAAGTGTGAGTACCGGATATGAGTATATATCCGACACGGATATGATTAAGTTTTTCTAAGTTTTTTCCATGTATTTGAAAGATCCTTGTAAATCATATCTTCATATCCATGTATCAGACACGAGTACTTCAAGACAACAAAAGGGTCCGAGCAACATAGGATTTGTCTTTGGGGAATATAAAGTCAGTTAACAAATACCCTAAACTAATCCAGAAACCGAAACCAAATTAACCAAATTGCCTGGATTCGGTCAGTTAACTTGGTTTTAACCAAATTCCGTTTGAACTGCTAAAATCGTTGAGAGAAAACAGATAGTTGTGTCCTTAACATGCAGCTAAAGGAAAAAGGCAATTTCAAATGTCGACGAGAAACCTAAAGAAAAAAGATAGTAACAAGTGAAAAATATTGGCTTCTTACCTTATCGATTGCAAGAGTGAAAACCTCGAGATCACCATCACGGTTAATGTGGAATCGTGTAAATGACTTGTAATTAGCAATTCTAAGAGAGGAGAATGCTTCATCAAAGTGTATATGAAGCCAGTTAATGCAAATATACAAGTAGCTTCCAAACACCAATGAAACCACGGGGGTCGAGAAAACCCAGAAGTAAAGGAAGACAGAAGCATAATATATAATAGCACCTCCTCGGGAAAGTGACTGTATTCCGTACTTGCAAATATTGCTCCGAGTGACAGCAATAACCTGGCAGGCAATTTTTTTCCATCAATATTGACAAGTGAAAAGTTGGTAAAAGTACCATGAAGGACCCATGCTATGAGTCAAATTGCATTTTACCTCCTTTATATGAATCTTTGTAAGTTCGATTAAAGAGCAAATTGGTCATTTCTATTAAAAATTTTATCCATTTCTATCATTAAAAACTGGTTTGGTTGACAAAATAACCAAAACAGCCACATGTAACTTATTTTGACATACAAGTACCGGTTTTTAACCATAGAAATGGATGGATTTTTTAACAGAAGAATCAGTTTGCTCTTTCATCTAAATGTACAGGGACTAATTTGCCCATTTTTTGAGTAGATGGGGCAAAATGCAATCTGACTCTTAATACAAGGGCCTCCATGGTACTTTTATCGTGAAAGTTATCACATTTCCCAAACAAGGAGAGGTTTCTTACCTCAGGAACATCAAATGCAGACATAAGATATTTGATACATGCTGGATAAAGGCCAAATGTCCATTGCTCTATACGTGTTCGAAGACCAGTAGGATCTGGAAAATGTTCAGTTTCCACCGATTGGTACCATTGGTACAAAGAGTGGTAACCTGAACACAGTAACTAATCGTCATTAACTTCAATTAAAAAGTCAGCATGAATACAGTCATCACGAAACTATCACGTATTAACAATCCTACGATAGCAGAACAGGTGATTAGAATGTAACTCACCAGAAGTAGCTAGCAGTTTATGCCGGATACATGTCTCCAGACCTAGTTCCAAGAGCAGCATGAGAATAAGGGCTGAAGCTAGATGCGCAGAAACATGAAGAATTCCAATTATTGCACATTTCTTGAGAGCCAACTTGGAAGGAACAAATGTGAATGCCAACATCAACAATAGCACCACACCAGCCAACGATACAAAAGAATGTTCCAGTATGTATACAAAAGAATTCCACACCGTGCCAAAGAAACTCCTAAGATGACCAGAAAATGAATCATCTTGCAATATGTGATCAAGCTGACACTAGAAAAAGAGGGAAACAGATTAGTCGGTAGAACATTACAATATTACATGAAACTTTCTAAGAGAGAGAAGGGGATCACAGCCAATAATCAGGTCATTTTAGGTTCAATGAGAGTTAAAGTTAGAAAAACCGAGTCAAGCGTAACGAACTTCAAAGGATTTAAAAGAAATATACCTGTGGAAATATAGAAAAAACCAATATGAAGTATATAATACCACCAATGAAATCAAACTGCCAGTTCATCTTACGAAACTTCAAGATATTTCCCAATGCAATCTGCATCAAGTTACAGTCCCAATTTGAGTAAGAACTTAGGGAACAAGACAAATGGATTCAAAGCAATAGAAAAGAAATGGAAAAGTACCCTGCTTGAATCATCAAAAGAAGGATAAGCAGCTTTGCACTCGTATGTTTTCCCATAAAATTGGCTAAAATTACTAAACACGTGAGTAGGGTGTAAAAATGCACCTCCGCACCCATTTACAAGAAGATGCTGCACATGAACTGGACCTTCTGAAGGAACACATGAATGACGCATATAATGATGTAGGTCCCCAGCAATTCGAAGTTTACACCTTCCTTTTAAGTAATCACATATCAGGTGTGAGACATTCTCGCCCGAAACATTATTCCAGTACCAATCAAGAAGCCAGTGTGGTTCATGGGTCATAATGATCACAGAATCATTTTCACCAACCTGAATGGAAAATGTAGGGTTCAACCAGCATAACGTATGAATCGCAGTATGCCTTATGCCTTAAGTGTCAAAATCAAAATGCATCATACAGGACTCGGAAAGAAAACTAGAGTTATAGCAATGTGAAATCTTTGGAATGCATTAATGCATGACATTACTGTGAAACCATAAAAGATAGATGAGTTTTCCATTAGGTTAAAATACACTCCCTCCTTCACTAAGGTGTACTTTCGGTAAAAGTACCATGGAGGCCCTTTTACTAGGAGTTAGATTGCATTTTACTCCCTTTACTAAAAAAATGGGCAAATTAGTCCCTATATATTAAATCAAAGAGCAAACTGATCTTTCTGTTAATAAGTCTTGACAATTTTTGTCGTTAAAAACTGATCCTTATACGTCAACATAAGGTACACGTGGCACTGTCTGATTATTCTATCAACCACGCCAGTTTTTAATAGTAAAGTGAAAGGACCAATTTGCTCTTTGATCTAATGTACAGGGACTAATTTGCCCATATTTTGAGTAGAGAGGGCAAAATGCAATCTAACTTCTACTACAAGGGCTTCTATAGTACTTTTACGGTGTATTTTCTCGTAGCAAACATAACAGAAAGGGATAGATCTTAGAAGTAACGATACCTTGGTCTTTACTAATTCAGAAAAGAACTGGAACTGGTATACATCAATGTCGGCATGGAGTGATAAATCGAGACCAAATACCCACCATCTTTTTGGGAGCTGCAAAGCAAAGTAACTCTTCTTTTGTGGCATAAACCAGCCACCCAACCAGCTCTTGTGGCATATATACCTCATAAAAGTATTAAGTCCATCGAACCAATCTGTAAAGTCAGAAGTATAATTCCATTGCACTAGGTTGAATCTTTAGATAGCAATAATAATAGTGAACTTCTTTATTAACAAATACATGGAAACAAATTCTTTGAATTTTTCTTACATGAGAAAAATATATCACTAAAGATGAATTTTGCTTTAAAAAGTACGACCTACCATGATTTCCAGGAATGATAAAACACTGGGGTCCATTGTATTCCTTGAGTTCAGAAACCCCTTCAGGTAATTCCGGCTTGTTTACAGCAATGTGATCGGGTTTGTACCAAGGTGGAGGCTGGAGAGCATATTGAAAAGGACAAAAGAGGCGCCTTTCATACGTAAACCTTGATGGATTAGGATACCTACACGCAGCCAGTTTATGAGCGATAACTAGTACTATGAGAGTGCTTTATGACCAAATCATCAACCAAAAATTCAAACAGCTATGTTAAAGGTTCTAGCTTCATGAATAATAAACAATCAATATGAAAGTACTAACTTACGCAAGATCTCCTCCAATTAGTAGCAGGTCCCCGCGCGGCAGCGTAAGTAGAGAATCATCTTTAGTAAGCTGTATGGAAGGTTGAGCAAGTAGCCGAGCCACAGCATATGACGAGTTTCCACCATCACCGGTATCAGCCATGAAATCAAACCATAGATCCTCCCTTTCACTCAAATGATCATAAAAAAGATCATACTGTTGAGCTCCTTCATGGACCCTGCTCATTGAAGCCTGACAAAAGGCATAAAGGGGGATAGAAAGTCATTTGTTGATGGAATATTTATCAGGAGATTTATCCTTACAAAACAAAAAAGGAAAATACATCAATGCATAAATTGTCAAATTTTAAAACTCTACCTGCATCATGCGCATGTCAAACCGGCCAACAAACACAGTTACTGATACTAAGAGGTCAAAAACAGTCTTGAACAAGTCAGCTGATGTTCTGCAAAGTTTGTGATAAGCATACTAAAGTTAAAAAGATTGAAACCCTTTTACTCCTACCACATGGTGAAGCAAAAGGTAAAAGACAAAGAAATATTAAATATTTACCCTGAATACCAAGGAACCATATCTAAGAAATCTGGTTTCATCTGATTCTTTTTCAGCTTCTCATATTCTTCAACAGACAAAGGGTGAGTAAGAGCCCACCTGAATTTGATGTAGAACAACAAAAATTTAAGATAAAGAGTAAAGATCAAGGCGCGTAGAAACAAAGTGTACCTCAATCCTATAAAATATATATATCTTAGACTCAGAAACTAATACGATTGATCTAAATGATAGATAATCAAGAAACTGGGAAATGATCATCAATAGAATAATCATGAATGTTCACTGTCCAGTGCCACTGCTATGAAAATGAATCTCACTGCAAGAATACCTAGTAATCTAAACAGTGGATCTCATGCAAGATATATTACAATTCTCATTCAAGAACATGCAACAAATACAAATGGTTCACACATTTTGGAACAAGCTAATATACTGCTACCCACCCTGTTGACCTTTCCACTACATAATTGGCAATGTAAAGGCCAATAAATGTAGCCCACAGTGAGTATATAGGAGAAATTTCATCTGAAGGACCCGAACATGAACCACTGCAAGCTATCTGCAAATAAAATATCAAGAGAAAAATATGTAGTAAGGATTAAAAACAACAAAACACACCATAAGAATACCCATAGAGTGATACAGACAATATAAATCTTGTATTCAGTAAGAGCCATACCTCACCATAAATAACCCACTTCGACAAAAGTGGATAATCACTTGCAGAGCCAACTGGAGCAAACCAAGATGAGCAGACTTGGTCTTTCAACTCGTTCATACGAAGAAAATTTGCCAGCCATGTGTTTCTCTCACCTTTTTCCCAAAACCAAATAGAATTTTTTCTTACAGAAGGTTTCTGCTTTAACATTGCACGGTTGCCGCAATGACTATAAAATACGCAGCAGGCTATACTAATAACCTACAAAGGGCAAGAGAAGAAAATACCTATAAGCAACAGCATCACACGAAAGGTAAAACCTGCAGTCTAAAGAAAAAACAATCATTTGCATCTTCAGCACTTACAGCGCAATTCTGGACAACAGTCAAAATTTCCGGCCTCCTTCCAGCCACACCAGAAATAAGACCAAGATACCACAGACCAAAGAATATAATGTGGAAGACAAGGAGAAAGAGAATAGAAGAGAGATATATTGACAAAAACAAAGACAAATTCATCCTCATGTCCACTCCCATTGACTGAAAACTCGGAAGATGATACACGGCTGCAACTAAAATCCACGCTATGTACCTGTGAATTTAAGTTATATGAAGCCACAAATAAGCCATGGCTGCTCATTATCATCCAACTGAATATCAATTTGAAACATGATTAATGAAGGCATCAGATTAGAACACTCACCATCGACTGAAATTTGAATAACTTGGCTTGATAGTCTTCCCAATAAACGGAGACGAAAAGAAATAAAAGAATCCAAGTAAACAGGCATACATAGACCACCATTTGATATTATTATCCAACTTTTCTATCAAAGTATGCATGTTATCTGATGAGATAAAGAACAAACAACCCACAACTACTGCAATTATTGCATGGCGCGAATGTTCATGCGGATAAGGGTATTTATGCGTTAAAATCGTCCGAACCCTCTCCATTCTGGGTAATAATCCAGCTGAACGCTTATCAGAACCCATTTCTCAAGAACTATTTAGCTTAATTCAATGTCTCACAAATTGCACCCACATTTTCCCCACAAAGGAAGTTGAAAACCATGGACATGACCTGCTCCAAGTTCCTGATAACAATACTGTATAAAGCCTTAAACTGAAAGGAAAAAAAAAACATAAAATTTAGTGAATTTCTAAATTAGAATATGTAACAAAAACAGAAAAGACTACTAGATTTTAATAAGAAATTTTTAGTTTCCAAAGTAATTAACAATCTAACGATCCAACAAAATCAAATGAACCATTTCCATCAAGCTAAAATGTTCTATAAAAAGAAAAAAGGGGCTAACTAATCCAACACGCAAAAACCACATTGATTATAAAGTTAAAATTGTAATCTTCTACTTCAAAATCATTAATTAACGTAAACCCAAAATTAAAATTCTAGTTGCCTAACTAATTCCTATTTTCCTCTGCGATCAAAAATGCCACTAGGGTTTTTCGTTTTCGCTTCAAATAATAATAATAATAATAATAATAATAATAATAATAATTCATTATTACAAAGTATTTAAATCATTCGATAACAATCAGGAAAAAAAAAACAGAAAACAACCAAAGGGTCTTTGATCATTTGAAAATTTTAAAATAAAAAGTTCAATAGAGATAGGGAGGGTACCTGAAGAGAGAAAAGAAAGGATGCATGTAGAAGCAGTTGACAATGGCAATGGCATATTCTCTTTCACATCTCCAATTAGTTAGAGAGTTTTTAATTGTTGTTATTAAAGAGGGAGTGATGTTGAAAATGAATTTTTTAAATTCAGGATTTGTGATGATTGAATTGAAAACCGTTTGATTTGGGGGCAGATTGCTTGAAGGTTAAAGAGAGTTGAGAATCCGACAAGTGGAAGACGAGCTACTGGTGCGAAATGTTTTTAGAACTCAACCCCTCTTCGAACCGGTAATCTCATCCGTCCGATATCCATATCAATTTTCGGTTCAATTGGTTTAATGTTATTCTCTTAATATATACTTAGATCAATTTTCTATTCGATTTAATCCAATTCAAACATTATTGCTGAGGTGTCCATTCGAATTAAATTAGACTTTTTACTGTATTCATAATTAATTTATATTTTTTCTTATGTAAAAATAAATATTTTATATTAAAAATAAAGCTATTTTCACATAATTTTAGTAACAATATATTGACGAAATATGATAAATTATAAATATAAATTTTAAAATTATACATGAACTTTAATTTAATATGTAATTGTATACATAAACTTTAATTTAGTGTAATTATACACGTGAAACTCTAATTGTGATTCAAATATATACTTGAAACTTTGATTTTAATTTAATCATACACATTTTAAAAAATAAATACAAATTATTTATGTATGCAATATATAAACATAAGATGATGTTTTATCAATAATTGTGTTAATAATTTACAAGAATTGAATTAAATCGAAGTTTCATATATAGTCGATTGAGTCTTGCCTTAATTGGTATGTATAGGCGTGAGTATTCGATCGAGTCGAGTCAAAAAATTTCGAGTTGACTATTCCTATTTTAGCAACCGAACTCAATTTAAAATTTTTTTTTAATCGAATCGAGTCAAAAATTTTTGAGTCAAGTTAACGAATCATATTTTTTATAATCAATGTTGCGTTTACATAAATCGATTATTTAACTAGTAAATGAAGTATAAAATTATTTAACTACATAAACAATATAATGGTTTTACACTTAATGAGTAAACATTTATCAAAACTACGTAGTTTTACTTTTTAACTTTATGGTTTTGACTTTTAATTTTAGAAAAGGTAAACATTTATCAAAATGATATAGTTTTGCCTTTTTTTATTCGAATTTTCGAATAACTCGAATTATTTAATTCATATTTGAGTTAAACCGAAAAAATTAATTTTTTATTCGAATCGATCCAAATAACTTAATTAACTCAAATAACTCGAACTATTTAATTCAAAATTTGAAAATTTTATCGAATTTTTCGAATCAAACTGGATTTTGCTCACCCCTAGGTATGTACATTGTTATCCGTGCAGAAGGACATGAGTTCGGGTGTACTAAAATGCATTGTTCTTCTATTTATAGGCTGAAGATGGACTGTGAGTAGTTTTAATACTTATGTCAAAAAGTTTGCATAGATTGCACGAATAAGCAAACAAGTTTTGCAACCGATGTAGGTTCATCCACTTCATCAATACCTGCAAGTGAATATAATTTTAAACTCTTCAAACTTTTGAGATTTAGTCAGTATGCTTATATTTTTATGAATTTAATCTTTTTACTTATCTGATTTGAAAAATAAATTCCAATTATTAATATTGTTTATAGATTTTCATTAAATTTGAATATGTGGCAATTTAACATTAAAAGAGTTTAAAGATATTATCAATTGAATTTTTATTTTCAAATTAGACAAGTAAGTGATTAATTTTTTTAAAAATTTAAAGTAGAGATACTAAAGCCCGAAAGTACAGGGAGTGTAGACAGAATTAAACCAATAGAAATTCCCAATATTCAACAATGAAAGGAAAAAGTAAAAGGTCAAAATCCGTTGTTAATCATTCAACTTTTATAGAATTAGTCCCTATAATTTAAAAGTTAAGAATTAAGTCCTCGTACTTTTTCAATTTAAAAATCTTAGTTCAATCATTAACATTGTTAGTATTTTTTGTTAACTTAATATATTTATTTTTCTTCAATCATAAGGGTAACCTAATCAATATGCCAAATTGACAAAATTTGATGGAAAATACTAATAATGTTACATGTTGGACTGAGGTTTTTAAAGTGAAAAAGTTAGAGGACTTAACTTTTAACTTTTTAAATATAAGGATTAAATCTTAAACTTTGTCAAAGTATAGTACCCGGCAATATATTTAACCAAAAAAAAAGAAGCTAACTGGTTGAAGATAAGCATACACAAGATGGGTCCATTGGTCCTTCATACGAGCCTAATGGTCTACTTTTTTGGGCCAAAGCTAATGAGCTCTGCTGTGAACAAAGCAGGCCCATGAACCGGTTGTAAGGAACCCATCTGGTTTACATCCATTATCATATATAAATTTGTTTAAAGTTTGGGTTAATATTTGATATTTAAATACTATCGTATATGTCGGTTAAGTTATCAACAAATGTTAAGTGCAATAGTAAGGTATATTTCACTTTTAAGAAGAAAACGTTATTCTGAATATTAAAAATAACATTAATGGTAAATGAACTATGAATCTCAAACATGGATCGTAAAATGGACATGAAAAATATAAAAAAAAGAATTCCCCTATCAGCCTTTAGATTTGTTGGTACTATTGCTTTACAAGTTCAGGCGCAATTAAGTGTGTTTTTCTCTTCTGATTTAAGGGTTGAGGTCGATTGGGATTCAATTTTGTTGGCATCGTTACTATTGCAATAATGAGGTGGGCGTGGGTTTAAGTGCATGGAAGTGTGTTTTTTCTTTGATTTAAAGGTTGAAGTCAATTGAGATTTACCTCTGCTGGCACCATTACTATTGCAACAACAAGGCGAGCATGGGTTTGACCGCACGTAAGTGTGTATTTCTTCTAATTTAATGGTCGAGGAGAAATTATAAGTATAAAGAAAATATATATGGATTGAGCTTCAACTTTATTAATATTGTTGCTATTATAATAATAAAGAAGACATGAATTAAGCGCGTTTTTTCTTAAGTCTATATGATTGAAAATCACATCAAACAAACACTTTAAATTATAAATTGCAATCAAGTGAGCCTTTGAAATAATTAATTTTTTCATGGAAATCCCTGATCATTTGTTAAATGTTTTTGTGAATATATTGTATTTATAATAGTAAATTTAAAAAATATATATTCTTGCTTCACTGTTTTCCCAATTAATTTCAAACCCACATTCATTTTCCATGATGATCTTCTCCACTAAATTTTCCTATAAAACCCTTTTCCAAGTACACCATAACCATCAAGTCCAATTCATAGATTCATAGATTCCTTTGACTTACCAAGATTATGACAACATGTTCAATGGCTAGGATTTGACGGCTGGTTAAAGAGAAAAAAAGCTCAATTCTCTATCCCATGTTCATCACTTAATAGTCACAACCAGACCCAATAATTAATTCAGCGAATCTGATTGATTTTGGATTTGGATTAATTTGATTTCGAGTTAAGTTTCAGATTCGAACCATTTTGATTTAAATTGTTTTGAGTTTGAGTTGGGTTAGAGATGAATATAGATAGTGCAGATTTGAATATTTGTGGATATTTGATTTGTTTTTTGGCGAATTTTGAATATTGTAGATTTGAATAATATACAGATCCGAATATTTTAATTACTTTTTGTAATAAACTCAAAGTAGATATGGATATTAACCTTTAGTTACCCATTACCCAAATCCGATTTACTTTTGTGAATTCAAATATTGCGGATAATAAAATTGGATTCAGATATCCATATCAATCATCATATTTACTTTCTTAAATGGTTGTTTAAAAAATATTTTATTAAATGCAGATATTTAGCGAGTTTGAATATTTGATGAAAATTTAATCAATTCTGATTTGGATAGTGATGGTTGGATTTAATGCAAATAATAAATGGATATTTGAATTTCACAATAATGACATATATTCGTAGGGTTGTAAATGAATAGAACGTTTGATGAACAACTTGATTTTTGTTCGTTTATGTTTATTTTATCAAGCTAAATAAATGAATATGAACAAATTTTTAAGACTCGTTTATTAAATGAACTGAATATGAACAAAGTTTATTAAGTTAATTTATGTTCATGAAAAATTTGTTTATGCTCGTTTATTATTTAATTATTACATATTAATAAAATTATTGTTGTTTATGTGTTTATTTTATTTATAATATAATTATTAATACTTGTATTTGATTATTTTACATCTAGAAAATAATATATATGCTCATTTACTGTCTATTTATCATTCATGAATATTGTTTATAAACATGTTTAATTATATGTTTATGTACATGTTCATTTAATGTTCACGAACATATTCGTTTAACTTAAATAAACAGACATGAACATACATAATTTGAAACAAGCGAACAAAAACATATATCAAATATATACAATTTGAAGTTCTTAATGATCATGAATCAAACACGACAAGCTTAAAAAATAAATGAACACACATGAACCAAAGGTTTCGTTAGTTCAAACTCGGTTCATTTACAAGTCCTATATATCAAATTCACTATCATCTCTATTTTGAGTTAAGTCATTCAGGCTTGCTTGTTAAATTTTTCGAGTCAAGTCATCTCAAGTTTAAGTCATTTTAAGGTTATTTATTTGAGTAACTTTTTTGAGTTATTAAAGTTTTGAATCGATTTTGAATTTAAAATGAATAGGTTCAAGTTATCAAAATTTTATTATCAATGGACTCAAGTCAAATTTTCTAAAAGTATTATGAAAGCCTTTATACTAAGAGTCAAATTGTATTTTATCCATTCTATTAAAAAAATGAGCAAACTAATCCCTATACATTAGATCAGGGAGCAAATTACTCATTTTTGTTAAAAAATTTATCCATTTTTACTGTTAAAAAATGGCACGACTGATAAAACAACCAGATAATTATTCATGTCACGTATACCTTATATTGGCATACAAGGACCAATTTTTAAAAATTGAAATGAATAATTTTTTTAATAGAATGACCACTTTGCTCTTCAATTTAACGTATATAGATTAATTTATCAATTTTTTAAATAAAAAAGATAAAATGTAATCTAACCCTTAATATAAAGATCTCTTTGATACTTTTATCGATCAAATTCAAATTAATTAAATCGAATTTTCAAGATACAATGAACTAATGGGAACCCATTTCTCCATTATCAAAACCTAGCTTATTGGGAAAATAACAACTTCCTCAACTCGAGGAACCAACCATGCTTTAGCCATGCTTTAGACACCGGCCAGTACCTCTCCCCCATTCCCTTATAGTGGAAAGCTCATAGCACACTATACAAACATCATTAGCTTCATTTGACTTCAATATCCTTCATTATGGGTCCTTTTGGATTTCTATGGGAGCACAATGGTTCATGCACGTTTTTTACTTTTAATGGTAAAAGCTTTGAAATTGCATTGTGGTCTCCTATCGCTACTCGCAAGTGCTTTGTAAAATAATTGCATTTTAGGGCACTTTTATACAATATAGTCGATAAAAGTATCATTGAGGTATTTATACTAAAAGTTAGATTATATATTTTTTTTGACTTAAAAAATGGACAAATTAATCCTGATATATTCGATCAAATAATAAACTAGTTATTTTGTTAAAAATTTCATCCAATTCTACTACTAAAAACGATCTATATATGTCAAAATGATGTACATGTTGCATATCACGTGTAACTGTCTGGTTATTTTGTCAATCACGCTAATTTTTTACAGAAAGAACTTGTTTGCTCTTTGATTTAACATACGAAGATTAATTTATCCATTTTTCAGATAAGACTCCTAATACAAGCGCCTTCGAAATGCTTTTACCAACTATAGTGGTTAGAATTTTAGATATAAATTTGGTTTTTGATGCTCTAGCTTGGCTACATACTTTGCTGCTATAGCTGCTATACTCTATTGATTACAATGAAAATTCTAGTTTTTTCTTGTTGATTAATTTTACTTATGCTTTTCGTTCATATAGTTAATTTGATAATTATAATTTTAAAATAAATATTTTAAATTTTTATTTTATATGGATTTTATTTTATTACATTCATTGCACTGATGGTATCTTTCCTAAGATAGGCAGATACCTTGTACTTTGATGAGATACTCATAAGAGAATTCCACTCAATCTTTCTCTCTCAAAATCCTCCGAATTCATCCTAATCAATTTAATTATAAAACGTCAACAATTTGAATTCATTTAACACAATTTAAATTGATCTGAAAAACTAACCAAAATTTAAAATGATCTAAATTTAAATAACCCGAACAAGTAATTTGAAATAATCTAAACATGAACCGATCATAACTTGAAATATTCAAAATCTTATTGACCCAAATAAAAGAATTTCAACCTCAAACCCAAACCCAACTCCAAAATTGAATTGAATCAAAATGATGACAAAAAAAATTTTAAAAACTCAAATTAATTTAATTCATATCTTAAAATCCTAAACCCTAAACAATAACCCGAAATAGTATGAACCTAAATCGATCAAAACTTGAAATGATCTAAATTCCTATTGACTTGAACAAAAAAATTCAAACTCAAATCATAATCCAAAATTGACCCGAATCAAAATCAGACGAAAAAAGATTCTCCAAGTAGCCGTAGCAACCACACAAAATCCTCCTTAGATTCTTATCATACCAATTGACACATATTGCAGAAATATAGGCTGTACTAGCTTGTCACGCAACTAAGGTTATTAACATTAAAATAGTAACAAACAACAAGGACGAAAATGAAAATTATATAGCAGTAGAAAAAAATTAAAATACCACATGGTATTTCAACCATCAAATGTTGAGCTTGGTATCCTCTCAAGTCAAACAAGGTATGTGATGATTCTTTTTGAAAATTTAAGAATGGTAGAGAATTCATTTTATTCAAGTTTGGAAAGATTTTTGAGGGGCACAAGGAACATTGGAAGACAACTTGGTTTTCCACTTTATGTTCTTTGGGAACAAAATGCAAACAGGTTGGTACCATTTTTGATACTTGTTTTTTATATGTTTCCCTTTTGCTATATTTATGCTAGGAATCTTTTGATGAGCCAAGTTAATGTTCATTTTTTACTCTTCTTGATTTTGGTTAATGAATCGAATGCATATGTGTAATTCTTAATAGAAACGAAAGAAGAATGGTGAATATGGGAAGCTAGAAAAAATTTTGGAGGGTTGAAATTAAATTATGAAATTTTATGAGAGTTAAAAAGTAATTTCTTTTCATTGCAAACTTATAATTTTACAATATTAAGAAAGATTAAATCGTAATTTTATCATTTTAGGAAGGCCAAAATACAATTTTATTATGTATTGACTTATAAATTTCCAAATTTTAAAGGGGCTATAGCCTGGGGCAAGTGCAAATGGGAGGCAGGCAGTGGCCTTGGTCTTCCCAAAAATAATAGATTTGTCATTTAGTCCCTTAAAATTTATGAAATTATATATTAATATAATGATAAAATTACACTCTGATCCTTAAAAATAATTTTTTGGCTTTATCCCTGGTTATAGCATAATTTGGAGGCCTTCACCCTCGAAAACAGGTTGGTTCATAATTTGAGTTTTACCAACAATCTCATTTAATGGGAAATTAATATGTATCGCTTTTAGCTCTTTATGAGATCGATGTCATGCTCCAACCCTAGATTAGGGTAGCCTTTTGTTCCCTAAATTTTTATTTACAGAAAAAGGAAAGATAACTATGGCTTGGATTATTTTATTTCGGGCCCATGTCAGTTTAGTTAAGGCAAGGTAAGCTTGCTAGTCGGGTTTTTTTTGTGTTCATGTCATTTTATGTTTAGATCAATTTCGAGTCAAGTTATTTTCAAGTTAGAGTTGGACTAATTCAGATTATTGACTTTGTGAGGAGCATATCCAAAGAGGGGAAAACCCTGGATAAAGTGGCTTTATTGCAATTTCACCCCCTAATATTGTTTTGTAATCCAGTTTAATCTTTTAATATGAAATTTATAAGTTTACCCCAACAATTTATATTCTTATCTTATTCCCCTAAAATAAAAATTTCCTTTGCACGATAAAATCAAGTTGGATCGAGTTCGGATTCGGAATAATCAAAGCCACCACGTGATACATAATGCATGAACGGTGTACATTCCAAGAACTTTTGAAGGTAGAGATTCAATGAAGCAAAATTGAACCCAAAAAAAGTCTACATGTTGCTTTTATACCCCCAAAAAGAAAAAGTCTCATTCATCTTAGCAAATGCGAGAAGTTACCACCTCCACCATACATATACGATGTTTTCAAATATAAAGAAACAATGGGGAACAGATAGTTGCATGGCAAAAAAACAGCACACTTCAAGATTTTTTCAACACAACATTGGACTATACTGAAACATGTCCTGTCATAATGGAATTCAATAGGGGTCATCCATTATAATCAACCAAGCTCCACAATGGTAGCTTCTGATAGTTCTATAAATACCCATTTCCCAAAGCATTAAGGCCATATCTCAGCTTCTTTTATTTATTTTTCTATATTCCATTGTTAGTTTTTTACAGTTATTGAATATTTTAGTTTCCATGGCTAAAAACAATATCCTTTTTGTTGGTGCCCTTATCTTTGTGTTGTTGTATGCTTATGGAGTTTCATTTAGTGAGGAAAGGGTTTTGAAAGCTGATCATTATGAAGCATTTGTTGCAGACAATGTTGGTACGGAGTATGATACTGATGATTTCCGGCCGACAACTCCCGGTCATAGCCCCGGCGCCGGTCATTCTACTGGACCAAACAGCGATGATCGTAACTAGGTCTATCGCCTATCATATAAATTTATAGTTGATGCATAGATTGTCAGTATTTAAAATAAACCTTTTATTATATATATATATATATGTCGACGATGTAGGATAACGTGACGTGTTACGTGTACTTGTCTTTAATAATTGTTATGTTATAGTTGATAATTAGGCTTGTAATGTATTAAGTATACCAAAAAAAATGCATCTCATTTATTAGTTAATAAAAGTAAATTTGGTTTTATTTATATTTTTGTGTCAATTTAAATATTATTAAGTTTAGGGTTTGGACCGAGACCTTAAATTTTTAAGATTTTAATTTTAGTCTTTATTGGTACTTCATTTTTTTGTATTATTATTTAAATTCATGCTATTTCTGAAAAAAGTGAACACCCGACTAATAGACCACAACTTGAGGTTCATTAGTACTTCATTTTTAATTATGTGGTATCATATGATTCATTGATAATGTCAGGGTGTAGATAAAGGGGCAAGTATTGGCCTTGGCCCTCCCAAAAATGGTAAATGTGCCTTTTAGTCCTTTTGAAATTTATAAAATTATAAGTTAATATAATGGTAAAATTGCACTTTGACTCTTCAAAAATTTTAAATTTATCTCTGACTGTTAAAGTAATTTTCTGACTTTAGCATTGAATAAGGTATACAATTATACTACATAAAATGTTTCACAATCTTTTCATCAATTTGAGACATAATAATAATTATTATATGTTGGATTTTTAAAAATATATATATATTAAATGGTTTTTTATATAATAAAAATTATTAAATGTTGGCATGCATATGGATCAATGAATATGTGAGTAATTTTGTTTCGGATTCGACAAATAGGCCCAAAAGTGTTATCATTGGGCTGCTAGCCTTTCTTGTGTTTTGATTCATGTCCTAAAACAGAACATGTTCTAATAACATGCCAAGTTGTATTCGAGCCGAAAAAGAATTGTCAACTTGCACATATTGAGGGGTTAATTTCACTTAGAATCCCTAAATTATGACTAAGATTTTAAATTAGTTTGAAAACTTCCAAATACTTTGATTAATTTTTCAAATTATCGGTATTATATCAATTAAATCCTTTAGTTAAACTTCATAGTCAGCTTGGGTGTTAAAATGATAGTTTGGATTTTAGGTTGGACATTAAAAAATATGAATCAAAATTTAAGTATGTGTATGTATCGCATTGAATGGATCTCACGTCAAGGTTTTCAGAATTGGATCGATGGTTGAATTGGTTAGAACTTTGATTCTCGGCTCGACCGGCTCAACCAATTTCTAAAGTTTAATTAAATAAATTATTAAAAACATTAAAAACAGAGAACCTAATTCAACTGGATTGATTGCCTAGTTCAACCAGTTCACGAGTCAAATGGATCCTACTCCTTATTCCAGATCGATAGTCTAACCAATTTTCGATCTAATTGACTGATTTTTTATATGATGAATCAATTTTCGATTTGACCAATCAGTCCGATTTTGAAAATAATATTTGACGTGCTAAAAAACAACCAATATCATAAATAATTAGAAGGATTATTCATTTTCTGCAAAATATTAGATCCAATTACTCATGCGGTAGTCACAAATTTATTTATAATTAGATTAAAATATATTTAATTTTAGGAATTTAGCTTTAAATCCAAACCAAACAAATAGAGGGATTAAATTATTAAAAATAAAAATAAAAAACTAAATTTCAAATTTTAAATTGTTCAGGGACTGAGATACAATTATACCTAAATTAAATCCTCAAAATCCTAAAAGGTTAAAAAGAATGCAGCTGGCGGCGGATTCAGGGTAGGAGATAGAGACCCACATAAACAGTATCACGTGCATGTCACCACTACAACATGTCAAAAATCGAACGGTTAATATTATACTATATATTCACTCATCTAACGATCGATTAATCTCCACGTTTCATGTTCCCCGTCACCCTTCGCTTAAGTCCTCTGCTTGTAGTTTTAAGTGCTTTAGAAATTAGACCCTAGCCGTACCTTTTTCTTTTCCCTGAAAATACTCAGATTTAGCTTTAAAGAAAAAAGAACAGAAATTTATTTCAAAAAAAGAAAAAAAGAAAAAAAGAAAAAAAAGGAAATTAGATTCAAATTCAATCTTTAATAAACATTCAAAATCTTTTTTGAAAATTTAATTATCTATTTGTATTTTTTTAATTAATAGCAATAAAAAAGAGATAAGGATGCAGCAAAACGGTGGTTCGGATTCACAAACGGAACAGAATCAACGGCCTCAACAACAACAACCGCCGCCGCAACCGCATCCACAGTGGGTGGCTATGCAGTATCCTCCGACTGCTGCGGCGGCTATGGTAATGCAGCATCAAATCATGCAACCGCAACACTTTGTTGCGCCGCCACCTCCTCCGCCTCAACACTACGTGCCTTATCATCATCAGTATCATCACCACGGTCACGCGCCGTCGCAGCAGCAGCAGCAAGGATCTGGTGGTGGCGGCGAGAATAAGACCGTTTGGGTTGGTGATTTGCATCATTGGATGGATGAGAACTATCTTCATAGCTGTTTCGCTTCTACTGGCGAGGTTGAAACTTAATACGAATTCCTCTTAATTATATTGATTTGTTTTTAAAAAAATTAGATGCTGAGTTTTAATTGAATGATTGGCTGTGAATATGTTTATATTTCATTAATTATTGAAATTATATTTGTTGTGGTTTCTGCAATTATGGCACTGTCAATCGATTGATATGCTTGTGTGACTTGTGTGTATGTAAATGCACGTGAGAATGCTATAAGAACACTTATTTAGTACTATTTATGGAAATTATTCAAATTAAATGCATCTTCATTGACTACTATTGATGAAAATAGTAATCTTACGAGTATTGTTATAGGGTATTTGTAGCAAAAAGATGGGGTTATGTATCTATGTCAGTGTTATTGGTCTTGGTATGTAGCTCTCGTGGTTGTATATATAGAATCAAATACTATGAATGGGATGAGTATGAACCAGTAAACTGGGCGTAGTCAATTATTGATTTTGCTATTTGAGGCATTTAAAGAAAATAACATACAACAAAAAGTTAATTAACTAGAGCCTGAAACAAGACTATTGATGAAAATAGTAATCTTACGAGTATTGTTATAGGGTATTTGTAGCAAAAAGATGGGGTTGTGTATCTATGTCAGTGTTATTGGTCTTGGTATGTAGCTCTCGTGGTTGTATATATAGAATCAAATACTATGAATGGGATGAGTATGAACCAGTAAACTGGGCGTAGTCAATTATTGATTTTGCTATTTGAGGCATTTAAAGAAAATACCATACAACAAAAAGTTAATTAACTAGAGCCTGAAACAAGTTTGGAATTTGACTTTCTTGGTTGAAGATATTGTTTGGAATGTTAAAAAGCTGTTTACAACATATATTATGAATGTTGAGGTTAAATTACATGTTAAATTCAAAATATCTTGACTTTTTGGCCTATGTTGATCTATGCAATATGTTCAGTACATTTGGCTTTAATGTACGGTTCGCATATTGTGATAGAGCCTTTGCTTAAATTTAAACCAAGTATGATTGATTTTAGAAGGCAGAGGATCAGTAAATATAGAAATCTGATTTAAGGGTTCTAGTTGCTTGTCTAATAATTGATATTTGGAATTTATTTGAGCAGATTGTGTCCATTAAGGTCATTCGCAATAAGCAAACTGGTTTATCAGAAGGATATGGATTTGTGGAATTTTTTTCACATGCAATGGCAGAGAAAGTTCTTCAAAATTATAGTGGCATGTTGATGCCTAATACAGAACAACCATTCCGCCTGAATTGGGCTACTTTTAGCACAGGAGAGAAGCGCTCAGAAAATGGTCCTGATCTTTCTATTTTTGTAGGAGATTTAGCTGCAGATGTTACTGATAGCCTATTGCATGAAACTTTTGCTAGTAAATATCCTTCTGTTAAAGCTGCAAAAGTTGTAATTGATGCTAATACTGGTCGATCAAAGGGTTATGGTTTTGTGAGGTTTGGGGATGATACTGAAAGGTCCCAAGCCATGACTGAAATGAATGGTGCATATTGTTCAAGCAGGCCTATGCGTATTGGTGCTGCAACTCCCAGGAAGTCATCAGGGTATCAACAGCAATATTCTTCACAGGGTATTTGATTATTTAACGTGCTTTTTCTTTATTTGTTCTGTTTAAGCTTTAAAGGATTGGTACATCTTAAAATTTTAGTTAAGGAGCTACTTTATTGCTACAATTGCTTATCTTTTTACATTTTGTTTCTTGCTGCTTGCATTTCTTTGTTTTTTTTTCTTTGAGGATGCTTTGTAGTTGTAGATGTAAAAAGTTTATCTCGAGTCTTGCCTCACCTTGCCCTTTCATATTTGGTGCTGCTTCCCTTACTTTGACTTAAAATTTCAAACCTAGCAGATCAGTGATTCCTTCTGAGACACTTTATGATTTATCTAAGCTGCCTTTCTTTTGGTTATTAGATTTTGTTGACATCAAATCGTAGCTTTTTGGGGCAATAAAATGCTACTTTTCTCTTTGTTTTTAGTGTAACAAAGTTCTTACATATCCCGCTTTTCCTTTTCTGTTGGGCAACTTGGTTTAGTATGGGTTTGGATGGGTGGCGTGTTTACTTGCTGTAAGGGTAAAAACAGCGGTGATGGTGAGATTAGATACTGTAGTGATACTGTAGCGTGAGACAAAAAAGTTAAATGCACTGCACCGCCCATCCAAACTCACACTAGCCTCTTTTGATGGGGTTTATGCCTTCCTAACATTTCTATTTGTAAGTACCTTTTTTCATGCAATATAAAATAGCATCATCAGTGACCACAGCTGAATTTCAAGGGTCACGATTTTTGTTTTCTTTTATGAGCAATAAAATAGCATAGGAATTGTTAAAAGTTGCTCAGCTATTTCGTTTGTTGCTTTCAGTAAGGACTAGTTTGTTGTTGGTTTTGAAGAAATATAAAGGTTCTTATACTGACTTGATTTTTTTTAAAATAGAAACCATCATAGATTTGTATTCTATGAGAGAAGCTAATTGGGTTATCTCAAATTTTGATAATGTGTGATTGACAAATTCCATTATTGTTTCATGACCGTAACATACTTTTAGTTGAATTGTGTCTAATAATGAATCTTTAACTTCTTTCATTCCTTTTTCTTTTCATTTTGCTTAATAGAAAAGTTGACTTTTGTGGCAATTTCACGATTAGCATTATAAAATAATGTGAGTGCTCGGATAATTGCAGACTCCAGATGCTTATTTACCTGGTTTTATAATTGCATCCTTGCAAACCTTTTGTTGTTCATTCTGGCCCCATCTATTTTCGACCACTGAAGGCAAATTTCCGTTACAGTATAAAAGCCTTTAGGATTTTGCTTGATACATTCGCTTTCTTTTTTTTCTTGGAAGGTGGCTATGCATCAAATGGTGCTTCAACCCAATCTGATGGAGATTCTTCAAATACAACAGTAAGTTTTTAAGCTTCTTTTGGCTTTAACTCTTAGGAGGACCGAAATCTGTACCTCCTTTGGCTAATCAAAATTTATTACAGATCTTTGTCGGAGGGCTTGACCCTAATGTGACCGAGGAAGATCTCCGGCAACCTTTCTCTCAGTATGGTGAATTAGTCTCTGTTAAAATACCTGTTGGAAAAGGATGTGGGTTTGTACGATTTGCCAACAGGTGAAGTTTTGGCTATATTTTTTTGCTTTTGCTTATAGAAGACTACTATATTAAAGGTGTGATCTAGTTACTGTTGAGTCTCTAACAGGAACAATGCTGAGGAGGCATTACAGAAGTTGAATGAAACGAATATCGGCAAGCAAACAGTGCGTCTCTCTTGGGGTCGCAATCCAGCAAATAAACAGGTCTCTATTCTCTATCCAGTTCCCCTTCCACCATTAAGAAAGGGTTAAAGTACCTAGGAGGTCCGAGTATCATTTGGACCGGATCAAATTAGTCTCTTTATTATTAAATGGATTAATGTAGTCTCTATACTATTAAAAATAATCAAATAATTGCAAATTGTATCAAAGCTAACATTTATTGTATAGAAAATATCTTGAATTTTTTTTTCAAATGCAAACAATTGCAAATAGAAGATTTCATTTATTGAACCATAAAAACTTTAAAAATACTCTCTGTTAAACAATAAATTATATTTTTTGAAACAGTAAATGTTAATTTTATTCCAGTTTGGTCTTATTTGATTCTTTTTAATAGTACAAATTGAGGGACCTCTCAAGTACATTCACCTTAAGAAAGCTATGGTGAATTATTCATAACCTATTATTTTGTGATATTGCAGTTTAGGGCTGATTACAGTAACCAGTGGGGTGGAGCTTACTATGGAGGGCAGGTCTACGATGGTTACGGCTATGCTTTGCCACCACCAAATGGCTTAGGCATGTACGCGGCTGCAGCCACTGCATATGGGGCTTATCCGATCTACGGCAGTCATCAGCAGCAGGTAAGCTAAAATAATAACAGCAGGAGAGATGTTCTAGCTCTACTTAGACACTTGAACTAGAAAAAAAAAGAGGGGTAAAGGGGGACTGGCTTGTTAGTTGTTACTCCATAGCTCTCTCTGGGTTGTGTAGAATTCTTACATAAATCCCTCCAAATATGGAGTGGAACTGAATTTTGACCCCTTTTTTTAAGTAGTTTTGTTTTTTTAGGGATTGGATTCATTATTTAATTTTATGTGTTTAGTTAAAAAGGGAAACTTGGTGATTGGGATATATGAATTGGCTGACGTGTGTGGTAGTGTGCTTAATGAATAATTTAAGTTATATTCATAAATAAGAATTTGTTCCTTTCATTTGCTTCTTGTTATTCATATTTTCACTCTAGTTGGAACTTGGAACACCTTTTTTGGTAACTTGGATTGCATATAAGCTATATTATAGTTATCTGAACTGGATTGGTTTGACCAGGAACTGGTTAGAATACCGGTCCGGAAAAAGGCTTTAGACTGGTAGAGCTGCGAATCGGTATGAACCAGTTGAATCATTTTTAATATTTTTACGAATTTTTATGGTTTATTTAATCAGATCTTCCAAATCGGTTAGATCAATTAAAGAATATATATTTTTATGTAAATTAGCATGTTAAAGAATATGTTTTTACATTAGTATCAGCGTTTTCCTTTATTTCATTTTTATGTAGTATCGACTATTATATTTAATTTTGGGTGGCATTACTTTGAATGTTTTCTTCTTCTTCTTCTTTTCTTGGTTTTTAATTTTTTTAAAAATTATTTAATAAAATTAGAATATTGATTCAGTTATGCTAATTAAATTTTTTAACTAGTAAATCAAAAATCAAATTGAGTTAAACACACTTAAATTATAATGGAACCGATTTTAAAAAATCAAATTGAACTCAATTTTTTTTTCTTCATTTTTTTCTGTTTTATCTCATTTAAAAATAGACTTGATGGTTGTTGATCGAGTTTTAACTCGATTGACATGGATATTATTGTCAATGCAAGAGGATGTTCAATCGAGTGAATTGACTCGCCATCATTAGTTATTTCGATTTTGAATTTAGTCGAAGCTATTCAAATATCAAAAAAGAAAAAAGATTTAATAAGGCGGGAAAAATAACTTTGGTTTGCGAAACAAATATTTGATTAATTTGATAAAGCCTCAAACACATTTCATTGGCGCCATTTTCGCCTATTCGTCCACCATCTTCTTCTTTTTCTCTGCAACTTTACACTTTCAGAGCCGATCTCTTTTTCTCTCCTTCCATGCTCGGAGCTTCTTTGATTTCATTTTCGTCGGCTTCGCAAGTGATCCAGCATTTTTAACATTGAAGTAGCTGCAAAAATGCACAAAGCTCATTCAATCTCTTGTTTAAACTCTCATCTCTTTGGTACTCTCTTCTTTTAGATCCTTTCAATCTGCATTTTCTTTGAAAGATGATGCATTAAGATTTAAGATCGCTTAAATGTTAATCATATTGTTTTATCAATTTCTCTACTTTGTGATTTGTCTTTCTGTAAAACAATTCCAGGCAAAAGTGGATATGATCCATGTGCTGGGATAGCTCAGTTATGATGTATCTGCGGGGATAGCTCAGTTGGGAGAGCGTCAGACTGAAGATCTGAAGGTCGCGTGTTCGATCCACGCTCACCGCATTATAATTTTTGTTTTGCCAAACAAGTATTTAGATGATTAATTGGGTAAGGTGCCAAACAAACAGCGCCCCTCTCTTCCTCCGCTGCCATGTCTCTTCTTCTCTGCAACTCCACACTTCATAGCTGACTCTCTTTCTCTGCTTCCATGATCGGAGCTTCTTTGCCTTCGTTTTTTGTCGTCTTCTCAAGCTTATCAACCCATTGAGGCTCTGGTTTGAACTCGCACCTCTTACGTACTCTCTTCGCTTTTTTTTTTTTTTTTTAAATCCTTCCGATTTTATCAACCTCTCTAAATTTCTAGGTGATAGAAAAATCTAATCAGCTACGATCGATTATTAAAATCTAACAATATTGTAAGGTTAAATGAAAATTTGGGATTCAATGTATCTACGGTATGATCTGTATCAATCTAAATTGGAATCGAGTTAGTCTGTACAATAGTTTTAGTCAAGGTAGAAGGAAACTGAATTTAGCATACCATTGGAGAAACTGCAAATAAGATTCATACCAGCAAAAATGGTTTTAACACATATATGGTGGATAGCACAGTTGGCAGAGCATCAGATAAAAGATTTGAAGGTCGCGATCAATTTTTTTCTCGTTAATATTGCTTTAAATATGCTATTTACGAGTCGAATTGATTTTGGATCTGCTTTGGACTCTCAATATTCTCCTCAATTATGTTGCTTGATATTCATATTTTCACACTAGTTGACACACCATTTTGGTAACTTGGATTGCTTTTAAGCTTGTTGATGCAAAGATCAGACAAGCGGAAGTTATAGTAGTGTTGGTCGATTTACTTCGTTTAAGATGGCGCAGAGAGCCGATTGTCTTAGCGGTGAATGATGAAAGGAGTAAACTCTCTCGTGGAGAGTTACGGAGAGAGATGAAGCTTGCCAATTTCGTATTGACGAGGAGTTATAAGACCTCTTGTATATGAGTGAGGCGTTAATTGAGATAAATTGTTTGCTCAATTTAAAATTAAAATATAAATACACTCATATTTTTAGTAAATGAGTGAAGAGTTGGCGAGAAGGGACAATTATTAAATTACACATGTTTAGTACGGTTGGAAGCGTATGAATATGCTAATTGAGCAATATCTATATTGGGGGTTTGATTTGTAACTTTGTAATTTTATGTCACATTAGTAATTTTATTTTAAATTTTAGGACTTTAATTTGGTTTTGATTTTTTTTCAAAATAAAAATATTGATGTGGCATAAAATTATTGAAAAAGGGATACAGATGACGTAGCGTCATTGTTTCATACAATTTTTTCTCTTAGGTTAAGTATCTTAATAGGCTAGAAGCAGTTTTCTATTAAATTTAGTGAACAGTTTCCTCTTAGGGTGTTTGTTGCATTTTTCTGTTGAATTTAGTTAAGTGCATTAAGAAGGTAGAAATTGTTCTAATAAATTTAGTGAACAGTTTCCTCTCGAACTGTTTGCTTTATAACTTTGTTGAATTTAGCTAAGTGTCTTAAGAGGTTAGAAGCAACTCTTCTATTAAACTTAGCGGTTCTTCTATTGTGTTTAAGTTATATATTTGTTTTGGTTATGGTTATTTAAATTGGATTTGTTGGGATTCGAAATCGACTAGGGTACGGGTTTGGAAAAAGGTTTTAGACTAGTCGATTTGTGAATTAGTATAAATTGATAGAAAATCGGTGGTTGAACCAATTTTTAATATTTTTTTAAATAGTTTTACAAAATTTTTAGTGAATTATTTTATTGAATTGTTCAAACCAATCAAACTAATAAACTGGTGATATGATTGATTTTTTTACCTATATATTTTCAGTTAAATTAACATGTTAATATTGTGTGTTACCTAGGTTGGAATATGTTTTTACATGGGTACTTGTTCAGATTTAATTTTTATATTTTTGAATTTTAATATAATCATCCAACATCTAAGATTTAAAAAAAAGTAGCTAATAATAAAACGGACATTTAATTGATTAAATGCATAAGGCGCCAAACAAATTTCAATGGCGCCATTTTCTCCAATTCCTCCCGCCATGTTCTTCTTCCTTCTCTTCTAATCTGCAACTTCATTCTTCAAAAAAGCTGTTCTCTCTCCTTCCATGATCGGAGCTTCATTGCATTCATTTTCGTTATCTTCGCAAGTGATCCAGCATTGTTAAGACTACAAATCTTGAAGTAGCCGCAAAAATGCTCATTCACGTTCTCTGGTTTAAACTCTTAGGTACTCTCTTTGATTTCTTTTCTTTTTGTTTTTCATCTCTTTTACATCATTCCAATTTTATCGATCTCTGTCGTGTGTTTGATCAAAGTTTACTGTATTTTCCTTTTTTATTTTCTTTTACAATTTTACTGATGAGTTGAATCGATTTTCGATCGGTTTTGTATTTTTAATATATTTTCTCGATAACATTGCTTTAACTACGCCATTTTTAAATTGAATTGATTTTAGATCTTTGAATTTCCCTTATGAGTTGAATTAATTTTGAATTTTCAATCTTTTTTCTTGATAATATTGCTTTAATTATGCTATTTACCAATCAAATTGATTTTGGATCTGCTTTAAATTTCTCTTGCTTTTACTATTTCACTTATAAGTTGAATTTATTTTGAATCGATTTAGATTTTTCAATTTTTTTCTCAATAATTTGATAAGGCGCCAAACGCATTTCAGTGGCGCCACTTTCTCCTGTTCCTCCATCATGTTCTTTTTCCTTCAAAAAAGCCGATCTCTTTCTCTCCTTCTATCACCGGAGCTTCTTTGCTTTCATTTTCGTTGTCTTCGCAAGTGATCCAGCATTGTTAACACTACAAATCTTGAAGTCGCCATCGTCTCCAAAGAACGAATCAAATCGCTCTGAGGTACTCTCTTTGATTTCTTTTAAATCCTTCAATTTTTATCTATCTTTCTATTTTTTTAGAAAAAGATAATGCATTAAGATTGCTTTAATGTTCTATCATATTGTTTTGTGTTATCAATGTCTCTACGTTGTCATTTTGGATCACTCTAATTTGAAAATCGAGGTAGTCTGTACAATAGTTCTAGGGAGATTGAATTTAGGAGAAAACTTGCAAATAACATTTAAAGCTGTAAAATTGAACAGTAAGCATCTGCGGGGATAGCTCAGTTGGGAGAGCGTCAGACTGAAGATCTGAAGGTTACGTGTTCGGTCCACGTTCACCGCATTTTTTATTTTTTTAATCGGGTTAATTGGGATCAGGGCAGGTCTAACGCTTGAGTATTCCTTTTTGGATCGAGTCAATTGGGGTCAGGGTAGGTTTAAGGCTTGAGTTTTTTTTTGGGGTTGGTTCATAGAATTAATTAAGGTTTTAAAATTTTTAAGTTCTGACATTTTGAGTTTGAATCATTGAAGTTCAAGGCTTGGATTTTTTTTTTATAATTTATTACGAATTTGTATCATTCTTTATTTTTGGTCAAGTGTTCGATCCTGTTCATTGCATTTTTTTTTTTTTTGGATTGGGTTAATTGGGATCAGGGCAGCTCTAAGACTTGAGTATTCTTTTTTGGATTGAGTCAATTGGGGTCACAATAGGTTTAAGGCTTGAAATTTTTTTTTTGGGGGTCGGTTCATAGAATTAATTAAGGTTTTTAAAATTTCAAGTTTTAACATTTTGTGTTTGAATCATTTAGGTTGAAGGGGTTTTTTTTATAATTTATTATGAGTTTGTATTATTCTTTATATTTAGTCACTTTAGGATTTTTTTTTTTCCAATACTTTAGAATTGAATCAATTTCGAGTTAAATTGGTTTTGTATTGAGTTAATTGGGATTTTAAAACTCATGTTCTATTGGTTTTGAGTTTGAATTATCCGAGTTTAATGCTAAGTTTCTCTTTTTTGGGATTAACATGTAGTTTACCCTTTGAACATTTCCAAAAGTACTCATTTAGTACTTAAATTTATATTTTGTCATTTAAATTGGTACTTTCGGACTAATATTGTTAGTTTGTGTTGACGTAACACGAATAATTAATCTAATGGCGACATGTGTCAACATCTCAATATACTATGTAATGAGCATAAATTAAAATATATATATTTAAAAGCAAATAAATTAATTAAAAAGCATAAATTTTTTTAGGTTATTTTTAATGTGAAAGAAATTATATATATATTTTTAATGTGTATATTTTTAAAGTTTTCTTTTTTTGAAGATTTTGAAATTTATATATGTGGTACGTTAGTATAAGTTAACGGTGTTAGCGTAGAATAAACCTGGTCATAAGTTAGTTTACTCACCCAGAATCGAAGGCCCGCATGAAAAATTGTAGAGTTTGGATAAAAATACGAGACCCAAAAAATGAGTTTGGGAAAGATTTGAGGCCTGTTTTTAATATAAGTCGAGCTTTGGATAAGATTTTTTTGCCTGAGCACGGCCTAGTTATATTATGTTATTAAAAAAATTATATTAATTATATATGTTAAATAATAATTAATATATTTATATTTATATTAAATCACTAACCCCAATTAAACTCATTATCCAAAAGTTAAAATAAAACTCATTCAACTAAATAACTCAACCCAAAATATAAAATTTTAAAAATTATATTTAATGTAGTAAAATATTTATTATATTTATTTTTATTTTTTAATATAATAAAATATTTATTATATTTATGGTATTGTTTTTATTATAAATACTTTTCAATGTATTTTTAATATGTTAGAAAAAAAAATTATTTTAGTGTTTTTTTAGTACATTTAGTGTACTATATATTTTTTAAAATTTTTGTTTTTAAATAAAATTTAATCTAAAAAATAAATATGTTCATATTGGGTTGGCACTAGGTTTACTTTTCTTAAATTGGATCGGCCATATAAAAAAATATAAACTTATTTTTTGAGTCGGGACAAGTTTAGAAAATTGGTCTAGATATCTTGTATGGACGGACTCATGAGCAAATATACCAACCTATATGATCGAATACAAATTCAGATACTATTTAAATATTTTTAGAGAGATATTATCTATTTTTTTAGTTCATTACGAGTTAAATCATTTTTTTTTTGTCATTTTAAATTTGGATATTTGAAGTTGCTTTTTCGAATTTTTTAGCTTCTATCTAATTGTTCAATCTAGTTTAGGTTGAAGTAAATTTGGATTAAGTTGATAAATTCAGATTATGAATTTTGAGGTAAAATAAAATTATGTTAGATTCAAATGGCGCTACTTTCTCCTCTTCCTCCGCCGCCATGTTTCTTCTTCCTCTTCATCTCTGCAACTACACACTTCATAGCCGATTCTCTTTCTCTTTCAATTTTTATCAACCTCCCTAAATTTCTAGGTGATAGGAAAAATTTAATCAGCTACGATCCATTGTAAAATCTAATAATATGATAATGTTGTTAAATGAAAATTAGTCTGTAGATAAATTGTAGTCAGGGCAGATGAAAATTTGAATTTAGCATCTCATTGGAGAAATTGCAAATCGGATTTAAATTTTCCAAAGCTGTAGCATTCATCTGCGGGGATAGCTCAGTTGGGAGAGCGTCAGACTGAAGATCTGAAGGTCGCGTGTTCGATCCACGCTCACCGCATTTTTATCTAATTTTGAAAATTATATATTCTTTTAGTTAAGTGGAGCTTTTTTAGGCTCAGATTACCTAGGTTTGAAGTAATTTATTTTTGGTTTGGTTGTTTGTTATTGGGTAAATATACATTTTGGTACTTGAACTTAATTTTAAACAAGTTAATTTTGTTCAAATTAGTACTTGAATTTAACTTTGTGATCCACATTAGCACATACATTAAATGATTTATTTGAATCTATTTGAACCATAAAGCCAAGTTCATATACCTAATTAAATCAAAAAAAGTTTAACTATCAAATTAAACTTTGAGATCAAGTCCTCAGTACTTAATTGAGCCTTGAAGCCAAGTTCAAATATCAAAAAAGTATATTTACCCTTTGTTTTCCTAATTGAAAAACAACAATCTTCCCTCATTGATGATTTCAGTGCAAAGATTAGATCTAACTTTGCTCTCATTAGAGTACAAAATGGGTGGTAAATAAAACAAGGAAAAAAGAAGAAGAAAGCAACCTGTTTCTTTTGGAAATCCTTTAATGTCTAGGATTAGATGTTATGAATCTAAAATGCTCATGTGAAGTGGAGGAGTGAGTGGCAAACTAGTTATGGGTGTTGGTTCTTCTTAGGCAAAACCAAGAAAATAACAAGATACAAGCTAAAGCTAGCTTTGTAGTTGTTTTATTTGTGCCATGAAACTAAACTAGAAAATAAGATTGTTAAAATAAAGTTTAGGTATATTGATAAAATATAATAAAATGTAATTAACTAAAACATGTTTTAATAAATTAAATAAACATGCCGATTGAGTTTTAGCTCGATTGGCATGGGTATTGTTGCCAATATAGGAGAAAGTAGGTTCAAGTGCGTTGAAGCTAATTATCCTCCTATTTATGGGTTAGGAGAGGCTATGAGTAGTTCTAGACATTGTTTAAAAAAAAACAAATAACATTATTATTTTTACTTTTCTTTGTTTAAATTTTTTTACTTTTTTGTTGACTTTTTTAGTTTAATTTTAGGTTTTTTTTTAAATACTTTAGTTTTGATTTTTTTTCACCTATTATAAAAATATTTATAAATCCGTTAATTTTTATATATTGGTCTTATGCAACTTATTGGACCTATCTCTAATATATTCAACTTGTTGTTAATAATAATTTTAACTAATTAGTTAAGGTTAAACTGTATTAATCAATAACCAAAATTTTTAAAAACCATCAATTGATCCCTAACTGAATTAGATTAGTTGGCCAACCGATTAACTGAACTAAGTCGGTTTGGTTGGTTAATCCTGTTAAAACTCAAAAATGCACACCCCTAAATATACTCCAAAACACAATAATAAAATACGCCATTGTGGGTCATTGTTTATTTTTAGTTTCGATTCATATTATTTCAAATTTGAGGTAATTCACATATGAGCAAATTTGAGTTTAATCTTTTGCCTATGACTTTTTATGATGAAATTGATGCAATCAAGTTTGGATATAACTCATAGATCTAATGAAGACTTATGAATGTCTTTTGCAATGATGATATTTCCGGGACAAAGTTGGGGTTGTGTAAAAGCAATCATACTTAAACTTTACTTTGAGCCCCAACCCAATGTGGCTTTTGGTTCATGCCACTAAATAAAAGATATATACCTTTTTTCACTTAGTTGCTTTTGCCCTTTTTTTTATGAGGATATGGATTATTGTATCAACCCCCATTGCCAATTTGCTTATCCAATTTTTCTATTTTGGCTTGACTCTCCTACTTGAAAACCTAAAAGACTCCAAAAACCCATGGGAATGGACTGATTTGTAGCTTCCATAGACAGTAGGACCACTTACCTTTGATGCCTATGGCTTTTTGATCTTTGATGTCTTCAATACTCAAGACATTGTTGATTATGATATATTCCCTTTCACATTCACACTAATTCCTATATGCCTAATGATTTGCTTCAAGTATTGCTTAACTTGAATCATCACTAATTTCTCACTTTAGGGTTTGCATTCTATTATATCTTTCCCTTAATGTTGAAATTAATGATCGTTAAGCTCAAATGGTAACATATTCTAACAAGCGCAAATATGAGATATACTTAGTGGATGAGGTGCTCTCACTTGATACGGCTAGAGATGATAACAAGGCAAGGTGGAGTTATTTTTTTTGCCCATCTTGGCCCCTACAGATTTATCCTCAACATAACCAAATCCAACTAGAAATTAAATGTTAATTTACCCACCTTGAAAAATCAAAGATATACTCGGCTCTAACTTGATATACCATAATTTTTAACTTTTTATTTTTTTATTAATAATAATATTTTTTTATTTTTAATGATACTATTAATTTTTTTTATAGGTATAGTTATGCTAGAGAAATACTAATATAAATTTTATTTTATATATTTTAAACTAATATTTTATGCAAAGGGTGTTCTGATAAATATCTTGGGGTGAGGTGGATTTTCCCTAAACCTGACCTGACCAAACTAATTGAATAATTAGACCTAATCCAAAACCAAATTTCAAAAAAAAAAAAATTGACCCTATTGGATCGAGTTGGGTCAGAACCCGCAAAGTCTAGGTTTTTTTGCCATCCCTAGATACAACCTAGAGCCACAAATAATATTTCAAAGACTTCTCTATGAAAGAGTTCTTAAGGTTAAAATGGAATATATTTACCTTGAGAATACAATACTATCTATATTATTGAATTCGTTGGTTCCCAGCACTTCACAAACTTCTCTTAAAAGAGTCGAAAATCCCTCAACAAAACTAATTGATAAGTATCTGAATTTTCTAACATTGAATTTTACCTCTTTGCTTCAAATTATGATAATATATATATATAATATATATATATATATATATATATATATATATATATATATGAATACATAAGATGGCAGCTTTGGTGAAAGAAGTACAATGATTTTGAGGAGCATGACAAATGATGTTATTTCATTTCACAAAGAAAAGGTGCCCACATGTCCACATTGACTAAGCTTTAGAGTCCTATATAAGTTGTATATAGGCATATGTGTTGGTAGGGTATTATGGTCTTGGACCATCATTTCCTTTATTTCTTGGCCTTGTTTGAAGCCCTACTAATACAGGACCAGACCAATGGCAAAAAAATTGATGGGGATGTAGTGAATAGTCACATTGTTGATTACACCTATTAATGATTCCCCTTGTCTCTCAATCTATTTACTTATATTTCTCTTTTGGGGGCTCAACCATGGACCTACCTTTTTAGACTTCCATTTCACGCGTTTTCCATAAATTGTTTGAGTTTTTTATTAAATCTATACATTCTTACCTTATCTCAAAAGTTTGATTTCATTAATACCGTCTTAAATTTAATTCAATATGATTTGGGTATAAAAATATTAATTACTTGAATCAATCTAATTCAAACCCGGAATTTATATGGCATTTAAAAGATCAAAATACGAAAAATAAATCTCAAATTCGAATGAAATGAACTCAAAATGATTTGAATCTAAAATACATCGGACCCAAAACCAACTTGATCCACTAATTGACGTGTCTACTTTTTAGACTTCCATTTCACGTTTTTTTTCATAACTTGTTTGAACTTTTTATTAGATCTATAGATTCTTACCTTATCCCAAAAGCTTGATTTCATCCATTCCAAATTAAATTTGATTCAATCTAATTCAAACTCGAAATTTATATGAACTTAAAATGATTAAAAAAAAAAAAAAAGAATCTCAAATTCGAATGAAATGAACCCGAAATGACCAAAATCCAAAATTGACTCAAAAACCTCGAATTAATCTTATCCTAATTGATCGGACCCAAAACCAACTTGATCCACCAATTGACGTGTCTACTGTTTACCATATTGTTTCAATTAACTAAATATGTAAAGTTTTAGTCTAAGTGTGGTTTTAGTCCTTCTACTATGTTGAAATTTAAAATTTAATCCTTTTACTTTAATTTGACATAATTGGACTTCTCTACTTTTATTAATAGATGTAAAATTGTTGACATTGCTAATGGTTGTCATTAAAATGATAATGCTATCCTTTTTATTGATAACTCTCTTACAGTAAAGATAGTCTGGACAACTATTTTTACAAAAAAAAAATCCACGTCATCACTTTAAAACAGTAGTTAACAGCGTTATTAATTTAGACTTATTAATAACATTATGAAAGTTGACTTTGTATCCTAAAAACATTATAAAAGTAAATATATATATATATATATATAATTAAAGTATAAGGATTAAATTTCAAAATTAGACCTAAAATTTTTATGGATGACCATCTGACATTATTAATCGAATAATTACAAACACTGATATATATATATATATATATATATATATATATATATATATATATATATATATGGAAAGGAGAGGATGGTAAATTGGTAGGTCCCAATATGTTTGTTTATAATGAAAAAAGAAGTAATGTTTGGTAACCAATTCATCCAGTGATGCTAAAGAAGAAGCTGTTTCATCTTTTTCATGTTTCCACTATGGCCCCCATTGATCCAATTCCTTTGTCATTTACAACTTTGCTCCTACCAACAATTAACAATGGCATAATTAACTAATAATTAATGAAAAGATTTTTAAAAAAAATATTTAATTAATAAGAGGATAAATCTATAAGTTTGTGGACATTAATAATAATAATAATAATAATCAATAATTGTGATTTCTTTGAGATTGTTGAATTGATAATCTAATTTATTATTTTTGTTTTTATTGTTGTATTATGGAGATATGATGTAAACCCCATTAGTTTCATTAAATATTTATAACATAATCACAAATTTCAATTTTGATTAGATTTCTTGACAATGATATCTCATCATCTAAGAGATTGGTCAACTAGCTAATCAAGTTGAGTTAGACCACTGTTCGATTTTAGAACATTTTAATGTGTTAAAATCGGGTTTAATTTAATCTAATAAAATCACAATCATCTATCTCTTCATTCTTGAAAAGTTTATCTTTAAAATATGAGTTTTTTTTTTTTTTTTTTAGCATTCATTGTCTTTTTAGAAATATCCTCACCGCTCACTTGATCGTTATCTCAGAGACCAAGGGCATAGATAAAGGACAGGTGTTGGCATTTTGCCCCTAAAGATAGTAAAACAATTTTCTGGCTTCGTCCTGTTGAAAACGCATCTTTTTCGTCACCCTTCCCCCTTTGCAAGGATCATGGGGTTACCCTTGAGTGCCAGAATGAGACATTGACAGCAAGGGTGGCGAGAATGGCTCTATCCCTCTAAAGTATGTTTTAGTCCCTTAAAAAGTTATAAAATATATGATAAAATTATATTTTAACCTCTTAAAATAATAAAATTTAATTAAATCCTTTTTAAAAATAAAAAATTATAAACTAATGTAACAGTAAATTTACACTTTAATTCTCACACAAATTTATAACTCAATTCTAATCTATTGAATTATTTTAATTAGACATATTTTTAAAAGCATGTAATTATGAATAAGCTGTTTATACAACCATTTTAATCGAACATCTTTTTACATATGTATGGTTGGTAACTTATTAAGCGCGTTACCATATTTTTACATTAATTATTAACTCAATATATAATGGTTCAAAATGTACTACAATCTAATCATTATATGATTTAACAAAAATAGTTAATTTTACTGACTACGTTTTAACTCGATTGATATAAATATTTTGTCAATATAGAATGATATAGGTTCGAGTGCGTTGAAATACATTATTCTCTTATTGATGAGTTGAGGAGGGGCTGTGGGTAATTCTAAATATTATGTCAAAACGAGCAAATATGATCAAAACCTATAATAAAATTATTTAAAAAGAAACAAAAATAATTATTTTCAAAGAAAAAAATAGTTAATAAAAAAAGTTTCTGCCAAACTATAATAAATATTGGGTTATTTTCTAATGTCTCTCTCACACACACACATATATATATATATATATATTATGTATAAACAAATATTGATTAAATTTAGTGTTAGTAACAATTTATTTAAAAATTAGAGAAATAACAAAGTTCCATAAAATAGGGAAATTAACATTAATAATTTTTTTGTTAAAATACATTTAAAAATAATCATTTTTTAAAAATAATTTATTTTTATTGTTAAATTTAGAATATTAGAATATTTTATTAAAACTGAAATTACATTTTATACTCATTTTAAATTACATTTCTTTAAATTAATTACATGAAATAAAAAAATATTTAATAAATTAAAAATCAATAAATATACAAAATTAAATACGAAGTATGTAACATTAAAAACTAATTTAATCGTTAATGAATTTTTAATTTTTATTAGACATTAAAATGCAATAAGAAAACTATATATATTTTTTGAATAATTTTATAACAGATTCTAATCATATCTGTTTTTTTTTTTGGTACAATGTCTAACCCCTATCCAACCTATAAATAGGTAGAAAATGCGTTTCAGAGCACTTGAACCGACGTCATCTTACATTAACATCAATACCCATACTAATTAAACTAAGACTCAATCAACAAAACTACAATTTTATTTTAATTTCACTAATCATTTTCATAATCTATCATTCCATTTTATTATAACTTATTCCAAAATATTTTATAATTATTATACATATAAGTTGTCTGCTTTAATTGTCCAAACCCAATTGGCTTGTTCGTAGTAGATCTGTTATCAACCTCAGTAGTCAATTAACAATGATAAAATCATCTCCTCAAAGAATAAAAATAAAAATTAATAATTTTATTATAATTATTATAATAAAAAACCATTGGGAATCCATTATTTAAAAAAATTGTGAGGAATTGACTGAATTCCCAACAGCTAATAATGATAACAAATTAAATTAAATTAAAACGTATTAATTAATTATTTTAGTTTAATAGTCGCCATCACATGCTTATGGGTGGTGCGTCCATTTCATTTATACATATCACAAAATAAAATAATAAAAAAAAATCAAACATATCTTTTAATTTTATTATGTCGAGTGAGTCCTAACTCAATTAACATTAATATTATTGTTTTGTAAAAGGACGTGAATTTGAGCGCATTGAAACGTATTATATTAATCATCCCAATATTAATCATGAAACAAGAAAAATCTAAAATAAAAAAAAGGTTTAGTTATGCATTTAATCCCTTTATTATCTTGAAAATTGAGATTTAATCCTTCTATTTTAATTTTTTTGTCGAAACTAGGATATCCACTTCTGGTAGCAATAACTAATTCGCTCACCATAAGTGCTTTCCGAAGAAATAAACAGCTGGCTACAAAATGTGTTTCATTTCATGAGCGGGATCAAATCAAACCATTGACCATATGATTAAAGGATGGGATGAGCAACTACTATGTCACACCTTGACATAATTTGGTCACACTCTACCTTTTATAATTTTATTAGTAGGTCCAAATTAATAAAATTGTAATTATTTTCATTAAAGTGATAATATGATTTTTTTAGAATATTAAACATTCTATGACATATAAATCTATTGTTTATTGAACACGGTTTGACTGGATTTCCACGTGACTCTAATTTTGTGACCAAATAAAAGTGTTATTAGTTTAATCTATTAATAACATTATAAAAAAAAACAAACGAATCAAATTATGCCTGGTTGAAATAGACGGATTAAACCGTAAATTTTAGCAAAGTGGAGTGACTAAAACCATAACTAGACCAAATAAATCTAATTAGAGTCCATGCATAAGTTTTCTTAAAAGGAAATATATAGCTCAAATGTAGTTTGTATTTTTCTTTAAAAAGTATAGGGTTTATTCAAAAATAAAAATATATAGGTCAATTGTATTTCCTAAAGTATTGTGTTTTTTTTTTTTTGGAAATTCTAAAATTTACCCAAAATACAATGTGGTACAATTTCTAATAATTTATTGCATCAATATTATTAATGTTTTACATTAATAAAAACATATTATAAGTATTTTTTTTAAATGTTTAGTTGGCAAACATGTGATTTGTGCAGCTTTTCCCTACAAAATTCAATCCATAAATTACTTTCCAATTCTTTAAATAAAAAAAACCAACATTCAATAACCCATCATTATATTCATTACCATATGTGTGTATATATATATATATATATATAATAACCCAACATGTGATTTTTCTTACATTTAATGTCAAAGATCTAATAGTAATTTGATGACTAAATTGAAAACAGTTGAAGTTTAGATACCCAATTTAGAATTTAACCCATAATTTAAGAATCTCGTGTGAAATTTAGTCCTTGAATTTGGTAACCTTTTTCCAACTTAGTCCCTCAGCTTTTTTGTTTATATTAATCTTGAAACTTGACAATTTTTCTAAATTTTGATCCATGTGATGACATGGCTCTCTTATATTTTACCACATAGAAAATTTTAATTAATCACGTGACATAATCTCAAAGTGTCATATCATTACCTGGACCAAAATTGTGAAAGTTTCTAAATTTAGGGACCAAATTTAAAAAATATTGTTGACTAATTTGTTCGTTCTGTCCCATTAGAGGGGACAACTGAATCTTTATATACATAGCTACTGTTCATAGAATTGACGGTCTTAACAAACTCTATGCATGCTGGATACGTGTTCTGCTCTGGGCCGTCTATTGGACACTCTTTGGGCTCCTGCAAGCTCCCCTTGCAAACTCCTCTTGTCCCTGTGCGAGCTAGGTTTACAAGCTTCCTTGTGAACACCCTTTGCGAGCTTCATTCCGTAAGGCTTGCATGTATACAACTGGTGGGCCCTATCTGGGCCGCGGGTAGACAACCCAAACCTTATCTAGTTTTCGGGTCGCTGAACATAAACGCCTAACAAATATCAAATTCTGAGAGTAAATGTTGCCTTATCCCAAAACTAAATAAAAGTTGAAGAAAGGGGACCTTGTAGGTAAAAAAGCCATAACCGAAGAATATATTATCATTATTTAGTATTTAACAGTTAGAGAAGTGAAAAAGAAAAAAAGAAAATAAAAGACTCACGTTGATTCATGATGACACAGGCAAGTGAGTGTTTCTTCTTCATGGAGTTTATGTACGGCCCTATCTTGTTTCCAAGATACCCCCCCCCCTTTTTTTAACTCTCTTTGCTTCAACTTTAAAATTCACACATAGAAACATTCTTTCCTTTGATTCTTTTTAGAATTTGTTGTTTTTCATTTTGATTCTTCCATTGATGAAAGCTGTTTCATTTAGAACTTTTACTTGGTATTGAAACCCTTTTAAGTGGCCTGAATCTATTGGTGAATTATTGAATTTGCTAAATTGTTGTAGTTTATATGAAGTTTTTCTGAATTTGGGTGCTTTCTTTTTATTGTTGCAGATAAGGTGTTTTGAGTGTTGAAAAATATGAATACCAAAGCCAAGAAAGTTCCACTGAAGCTTGAAAAAGTAAATTTTCAAGCATTTTAATCCAATGGTTAAACTGGGATTTTTGTGGAATTCCAAATTTTCCAGGGAATTGTGAATTTTCTAGGCTTAAACAAAGCTAACTGTTTGCTTTTTTTTCTCTTTGAAGGAGAAAGCAGATATGCTGGGGACCAAGTCAATGGTTAATACAAAGGCAATGAAAAACAAACGAGCTTCGATCAATGAGAGAAAAATGGCCCTTCAACAAGATGTATATACATTTTCTTATCTCATTTTCTCAGTAAAATTTAAAATTAGGACTTGATTGTATTGAAAATTTGAAAGCTATTTCAATCTCTTTTTTTTTATCAGGTTGATAAATTGAAGAAGAAGCTTAGACAAGAAGAGAATATTCATAGAGCTTTAGAGAGAGCTTTTAATAGACCTTTGGGAGCTTTACCTCGTCTTCCTCCATATCTTCCTCCTTCAGTTAGTAAATTCACCATTGTTGCTTCCTTTAAAAACTTCACATATTGGTGAATGACATTGTTGATTCTGATTTTTGTAGACATTGGAGCTTTTGGCTGAAGTGGCAGTACTCGAAGAAGAGATCGTTCGGCTCGAAGAACAGGTCGTACACTTCCGACAAGACTTATATCGAGAAGCTGTTTATACATCATCGTCGAAAAGGAACATGGAAAGTTCAGTTGATTTGAATGAGCCTTGCTTGGATAATCCTAAACATCAGCAACCGAAAACTTTAACTCGATGCACATCGATGGCAAGTTATTCACAATTCTTTTCGGGTTAGTTCTTTCGGGTTTTTTAACTTCTGATGAGTCATGCCAATGCCATTAGCATATTTGATCATCCATTGTTATTTTTCAGATGATAAAAGAGGAAAAGAGAATCAGTCTTGGACTAATTCCACAAAGAGCAATAAGGGACCTCTTTTGAAGAGACCTTTGATCGATTCGAAGTCATCGGAGAAGCGTTTAGATCCTCAAAAATTGCAGGTACGACACCGGTTTCTTTTGATTCAAGTTATTGTAACTGCAGCTAGGTGTGGATGACTTGTTTTACACTTTCAGATGGAATGTAGAGTGAGAGACCAAAGCAATGCAGAAACACGAAATATAAGCATCCCTGATGAGAGAGAGTCGGGAGACGATGGACCGAATAAAGCTTCGGAGGACCTTATAAGATGTTTATCCAGCATTTTCTTAAGAATGAACTCAATAAAGAAAACATTTCCTTCATTATCAATGTTGGGGTCTCAAGAAACCGGATTCCGTGATCCTTACGGTATTTGTTCGGATTATGGAAAGAGAGATATTGGACCATATAAGCATTTAGTTTCGATCAGTGATGACTCGATCAATCTAAATCGAACATCGAATTCTTTATTTCTGTTTCATAGATTGAAGTAAGTCATATGTTATTACATTTAGTTTCTTTGTTCATTTGATGTTTTTATAAACAATGTTGATGGTTTTTTGTGTTGTATTTCACAGACTCCTCCTTGCAAGATTGGCCTCATTGGACTTGCAAAACCTTAACCATCAAGAAAAGCTTGCATTTTGGATAAATATTTATAATTCTTGCATGATGAATGTATGTGAACCTTGATCATCATGATGGTACTTTTTATCTTTTAATGCATTTAGTTTATGCTATCATGTGGAATTCACTTATTTCTTGATGTTGATTTCAGGCATTCTTAGAACAAGGAGTACCAGAAAGTCCAGAAATGGTTGTGGAACTGATGAGAAAGGTAAGGATGTCCCAAAACCACATTATTTTGGGGTAAAAGTATCATAGAGACTCCTATACTAGAAATTGGATTGTATTTTGTCCATTCTACTCAAATAATAGGTAAATTAGTCCCTCTATATTAGATAACAGAAAAAAATAATTCTTCTATTAAAAGTTTCATCCATATTTACTACTAAAAACTATTCCATTCACTATCTAGTTATTTCATCAGTAACGTCAATTTTTAACAGTACAAATTGACAAATAATTTAACAAAAAAGATCATTTTACTTTTTGATTTAACGTTTAGAAACTAATTATCGATTTTTTAGTAAAAAAAGCAAAATAGAATACTTGTCCTAAACAACAATTCAATTGCATGTTTTTATGTAACAGGCCACCATAAATGTTGGGGGACACCTGTTGAATGCAATAACTATAGAACATTTCATTCTCAGATTGCCTTATCACTCAAAATTTGTAAGTGGTCCCTCATTCCAATTTGTTTCACAAACTTCAATAATCTCATCTTATTTCAGCTTGATAATGAAGTCTTCCATTATATTTTGTACTTGAATTTTGATATAGGCTTTTCCAAAGGGTACCAAAAATGATGAAATGACAGCCAGGGGCATATTCGGATTGGAATTATCTGAACCATTGGTGACATTTGCCCTTGCATGTGGAAGCTGGTCCTCTCCTGCTGTAAGTTCGCAACTCTTGTATTGCAAAACACTTTCAGTGGTCCTTGATGCTTTGATAGTTGATTCTATGTATCAGTATCACCTAGTTTTAATGCCATTGCCATTGTTTCCTTCTTTCTTTATTTTGACTCCAAAGCACTTTACTGATGGTAAAAGTATTATAGAAGCCTTTACATTAAAAGTTGATTGCATTTTGCTCCCTCCACTTAAAAAATGGGCAAATTAATCCCAATACATTAGATCAAAAAGCAAACAGATCCTTCCATTAAAAATTTTTATTTCTATAGTTAAAAATTAATCTTTGTACGTTAGAATAAGATACACGTGGGACACCACGTAGAATAAGATACACGTGGGACACCACGTGTAATTCTGTAGTTATTTTATTAACCATGTCGCTTTTTAACAGTGAAAATGAATAAAATTTTTAATAGAAAGGGTTGATTTGCTCTTTGATCTAACTTTGATCTAACGTACAATAATTAATTTGCCCATTCTTAAGTAGAGGGTGCAAAATACAATCAAGCTCCAAATAAAGGCCTCCTCCATGGTACTTTTACAGTCTTTTGGTTGTGGCATAATACCAAATTTTTCAATTCCATTGCATGAAGGTTCGAGTTTTTACCGCTTCTCAAGTCGAAAACGAGTTGGAAGTGGCAAAGAGAGAGTACTTGCAGGCCGCAGTTGGGATTTCATCAACAAAGTTTGCAATCCCAAAGCTATTAGATTGGTACTTGCTTGACTTTGCTAAGGACTTAGATTCATTGCTTGATTGGATTTGCCTTCAATTACCTAATGAACTAGGAAAAGAAGCAATTAAATATCTAGAAAGAGCTCAAGAAGAGTCTCTTGTAAAGTTTGTTCAAATTATACCTTATGAGTTCAACTTTAGGTACCTTTTATGCACATAAAATATATCATTTTGGCATTCACTTGGAACTTGTTGAAGGTCACCTTTTGTACAGTCTTAGATCAAATACCAAGTATAGAGTAATTGGAAAGTAGTTGTGAAAAGAATGTTCATCAGGGTTTTCTACATGTAATTAATAAATACTTCTATCTATGGATAATTATCTGGCACACGTGCGCATATATATATATATATATATATATATATATATATATATATATATATTCAAGTTGTATTCCTTGAAAATGAGTTAAACCATCGAAGAAAAGTAGGTGTAACCATTATCAGCATCATTAATTGTCTAGAATGTTTAGGGCTAGTGAGCATTTATGTCTCTTTTGAAAGAAGAAATTGAACTGGAATTCTTGCATACGTTAATGGTGAATGTACTGGATTATAAGGACTTGATTAAATTAGTCTCTATTATTAAATAAATTAATTTAATTCTTTTACTATTAAAAAAAATCAAATAAGATTAAATTGAAACAGAATTAACATTTATAATAAAAAAATCAATTTAGTCTTTTTATAAAATAAATGTTAACTCTGTTGAAATTTGAACTTATTTGATTTTTTCAATAATATAGAGACTAATCTGATCTAGTCCCTAAAATGCAGGGACCTTCCAGATACTTTAACCCATTATTAAGCCTTTGCATTCAAGGAAAGCTACTGATACCTGATGCAGGTTTAACCTTGTTGATATCCAAAATCTATCCCTTATGGTCCATAAGAAGCAGGCAACCTAAAAACCCTTTTTTAGGCTAGACCATTATGATCTGTTTGGACAACCATTGAAGGTCAATACCAATTGAAGCTGATAATGACCTTTTTTTTGGCAAAAGATCAAATACCATATAGAAACTAATAGGAAAAGGGCTCAACAATCCACGTTTGATACATTAATTCATATTTGTAGCTTACATAAGGAGTAAAAGTAGCAAGGAAGCCTTATACTAAAAGTCAGATTGCATTTTGTCCTTTCTACTTAAAAAATTGAGCAAATTAATCTCTAAACATTAAATCAAAAAACAAATCAATCCATTATGTTAAAAATTTCATTAATTTGTATTGTTAAAAACTGACACAGCTGAAAGAATAACAAGACAATGACATGTAAAGTGCCACGTGTACCTCTTGATGTATAGGAGCAAATTTTTAACAGTAAAAATGTATGAAAATTTTAACACAGACCAATTTGCTCTTTGATCAAATGTATTGATATTAATTCACTTATGTTTTAGAAAAAATGGTAAAATGCAATCCAACTCCGACTCTTAATACAAGGGCTTCCATGATTCTTTTACCCTTAGGCATTTTGGTGGGAATATGACAAAGCTAGCTTAGAGCTTTAATTATCATGGTTCAATAAAGTAGTGCCGTCCCAACTATTCTGAGGCTGATAGGATCAAAAGTTTTGTCTTGGGCTCAAAACAATTAAATGTCAAAATAAGGTGGTCCTGATTTATAAAGCCTATGTGGGGCAAAGAACATTGAAGCTTTTGCAAAGTGGGCATATAACTAAAGCTATTAAAGCAATGAAGCCTTTAGTTTTCTCATGGTGGTTCCGGTACATTTAACACTTTATCCATTCACCCATGTTACCTTCTGCTATGCTGTGACAAAAATGAAAATGTACTTAAAGCCATTGCCATGAGGACCACGGTGGTGGCCCTATATAATAAATGATCGTTCTGAGAACTTAGAGATATGAAAATGACCCCTCTTATTCATAGAAAATCGTTACGCTTATCAGGCTACTTTTTCGGGTTTACAGTGATGAAAAGAGTTTTACGTGTTCTAAGTGCAGACTCTAGTAATAGAGCTACCTGAAAACTATAAAACAGTAATATGTTACAAGTAATTCGTACGTAAGTGAACTCCATGAACTAAAAGACTTATCTTGGTGCTCAGTCGAAGTTGTCTACTTTGATCGGTGTAATGGGATCGGCAACATTGAAGCGTCCAATCAACCGTGCAAAAAACACCATTTGTTGTTCTATCGTGAATTTAATGTTCTCAGCCTGTTTAAGTATGGTATCACAAGGATCGATCATATTTCAGTATGATGAAAATTCGAAGTATATATAGAAGAGTGGGATGTATATATACCTTGCGGAAACCATGCTGTTCGCCTTCATACTCAACAAGAGCAACAGGCAAACCCTTTTCCTTCAATGCCTTGTAGATTTTACGAGCTTGATCCGGGGGTACAACCTGTAAAACGTAAAGGTTATTCAAAATACTGAAGTCTGCTTGAATTGCAATAACAATTCTCGAAGACAAATTTCAAGTGACGAAGGGGTAAAAATACCATGGAGGCTCCTGACAAAGAGTCAGATTGCATTTTGCCCTCTCCACTCAAAAAATGACAAAATAGTCGTTGTACATTAGATCAATGAGTAAACTAGTCCTTTCTGCTAAAAATTTCATCCATTTGTACAATTAAAAACTGGTGTATGACAAAATAACCAGACAACGACTAGTTTTTAATAGTAGAAATGGATGAAATTTTATCAAAAGGGCCAGTTTTCTCTTTGATATAACATACAAAGACTAATTTGACCATTTTTTGAATAGAAGGCAAAATGCAATCAGATTTCTGGTATAGAGGCCTCCATGGTACTTCTACAAACTCAAGTCTTAACTAATATCACCTTGATCTTCACTATTATGTACCAAAAAAGAGTTTTAGAAGAAAATTTATTTACCTTGTCTTCGAGTCCCTGAAAGAGAATGATGGGACAAGAAAATTTATCTACAAAATTGATGGGCGATCGATCGAAGAAAGCCTTATCATCTCCTGAAAATGGCAAGAGATATGAGAAACAACTAAACGGATAAAAATTTAAAATCAAAATAGTGATTGGTTGACTTTTTCTAATTACCAACGAGTTTATCAAGATAATGGGATTCGAATTTATGTGTCTCGGCCTTCAACAAGTTTAAGTCAGCTACCTGTTCAGAAAAGAATTATACCATATAAAACTGTCGGTTTTCATTTTCGTGCTTCTAAGATTCAAGATATATGCATACAGCGCCAAAATACAAAAGAGAAGGATATTTCGGTGGACTCTTAATTGAAAAAAATGAGAAATAAATTACCCCATAGAGGGAAGCTCCAGCCTTGAATGTATCTCTAAAAGCAAGGGCTGCTAAGGTTGTGTAACCACCAGCAGAGCCTCCTGTTATACAAAGTCGTTCCTTATCTGCCTTCCCATTCTCCAACTAGAGAAAAGAAACATGCATTATAATGACAGAGCAGTATTGTATACGATATATCTCCATTCATTAGAATTTTGGGAATAATTGAACAAATTACCAAAAATTTAGCACAGCTACAACAGTCATCAACATCGACAATTCCCCAACGGTCCAAAAGTCGTTCACGAAATTCTCTTCCATAACCTACAAAATTGTGTCGTGTAGTCCAAACAAAGCACCATACTTAATCAGATATAAACCAAAAATGAATGTGTCTGCATATTAGGCAAGGAGAACAAACCTGTGCTTCCACCATAGTTAACATCCACAAATGCCCAACCTCGGCTAGTCCAGTACTGGATGCTTAGATTCAAAATTCCACGAGTTTCAGCAGTAGGTCCTCCTGCCATATATTTCGTAACATATACGTCATAATGCAATCAAATAAGGAAGGAATTTAGGTAAAAGTATCATAGAAGCCCCTGTACTAGGAGTCAAATTGCATTTTGCCTATTCTACTCAAAAAATGGGCAAATTAGCCCCTGTACATTAGATCAAAGTGCAAATTAGCCCTTTTTGTTAAAATTTTCATCTATTTGTACAATTAAAAACTAGTGTGCCTGGCGGAAAAACCAGACAATGATACGTGGACATATACATTATACTGACATACAAAGACCAATTTTTAACATTAAAAATGGATGGAATTTTTAACAAGATGACCAATTTGCTCTTTAATCTAACGTACAAGGACTAATTTGCCCATTTTTTAGTAGAGTGAGTAAAATGCAATCTGACTCCTTTTACAAGGTCTTTTGTGGCACTTTTACCAAAGAATTTGCTAATGCACGGGGGACAACACTCATTAAGTGAAGGGGCAATTAACCAGCCTTCAAGATAAGCAAATATCATACCGTGACTTTTCAACAGCAATGGCGGCTTTTCTTCCTCGCTAGCTTGATAAAGCGGATTAGTTGGCGGATAATAGTAAGCATAGGCATTTTGACCAGGAACCACTGTTGGAAATTCAATTAACTCCGGCTGACTGAAGTAAGACTCGTACTTTAAACAATCTGACGAAGACGACCAACAAATCTTGAAATCAACTACTTTACGACCATCTAGAGTCACCTTCAATGACAACAAAAGAATGTTAAGACCGTAATCAAAAGATCTCTACATGTAGAAGAAGAGGGCAACCTTACCTTAGCCACTGATGAAGGATGAACCGCAGAGGCTCCCTCGACATACAGATAATCGTTCCATGAAGCCTGCAAATAAAAAAGCATATTTAAAAGAATGTCATTATAATTTCCTACCTACAAATAAATTTGGGGTTTTGAAAGTACAATATTATCTATATCCGTGAAAGGAATATCGAGCAGTGAAAATGAACCCTGAACATCGTCCAAAATTCCAAGATACGACTTCCCATTCTGCCTGCATTCAGACATTGAAGGTATCAATCAACAAAAAACTAGAAACATGTTCTTTTTTCTCTTTCCAACAAAGATCTTATTTGTATATCAAAGTATGTTGGGTAGTAATTTTCTCGGAATTACCTATAAGTGCAAGCAATTAAGGTTTTTCCAGCCTCATTCTTGATGAACTCGTAAGAATTCATCCCAAAAATCCATAATGGTCTTGCAAACTCAGCATTCAAAGGATAAAGTGGAAGCACCTCGTTCTTAGATTCAACCTGTTCCAAGAGATGATAAAAGGTGATTAATTTTGATAGACACTCTTAAGGTTGGATAAATGCTCAAACAAGTACTATAATGCAGAAAACCTCGACAAGAGAATGGGAAAAAATGGCATAATATCATCTAGCCCTTAATGCTTATATCTTTTTGTCAATTTGGCATTTATTCTTTTTTCTTTTTTTGTGTATGTTAAATTAGGCCTTCAACCTTTTAAAAATAGTAAAATTTGACCATCAACCTTTTGAAAAAGAGTCGAATTGATTTTTTTAATGGCAATACTGACTAAAATGTTAAATTTTTACACATCAGTCTATGTGGCAATCTACGTGTACTTCATGTTAATATTTTTGAATTTTTAAGAACTTCTTATAATTCTTTTTCAATTTGATTTATTTTTTATGTTTATAGTTTTAAAATTATTTGTTGAAAGTGACATATAAGACAAATAGTGCCATGTCAGCACGAATTGCATGTAAATTGCCACGCAAGTTGTCATGCCAACTTCATTAAAAAATTGATGTTTTAGTCAATATTTCTGTTAAAGAAAAGCAATTTGACACTTTCTTAAAAGGTTAATAATCAAATTTAGCTCAGAAAAAAAGGAATAAGGATCAAATTAGCAGAAAATGAAAATTTTTAAAGCCAAATTTATCATTATGCCAAAAAAATTAATGAAACTGATCTTATAATACAAATTAGAACTATTACAAGCAATCAACAAAAAGGAACTTACCCATTTATAGAGATTCCAAAATCCATTTTTTCTATCTGTAATGAAAAATAGTTCTCCTGCACAAATTCAAAAATATTTTAATATTTCACTGATAAATTATTAAACAACTGATACATGAATCGTCACTTACCTATAAGATAAGAAAATATCCAAAAGAGGGAAGAACATCGAATTAATTGGCCTAAACCAGGCAGAAATGACTGTATTTTTTGTGGGGGGGGAGACGGACTTTCCCCAATAACACAGATGTTAAAGAACATACCGTTTCATTCATGAAAACTCCAAAATGTTTACGTAAGTATCATGAAAGCCTATATTTCATATTTAGAATTGTTCACAAAATAAGAAAATTATTACAGAATACCTGTAGGGGACCACTTCGGTTCAGTAGGAGACTCCACGATTTTAGGATCATAACCAGCTACACAAACACGATTGTGTATGTCTCTGCGTAACATACCAATCCATAGTTATCAATATATTTATAGTACCAAAGATGAACAGAATAACATGGTAAAAGTACCATGGAGGCCCTTGTAGTAGGAGTCAGATTGCATTTTGCTCCCAAAAAAAGGGACAAAGAGCAAATTGATCCTATTAAAAATTTCATCCATTTCTACCGTTAAAAAATTGGTCTTTGTACATAGCATGACATATACATGGCATCACTATCTAGTTATTCCATCAGACACATCAATTTTTAATAGCAAAAATAAATGAATTTTTTAACAGAAAGGATGCTCTTTTATCTAATGTACAAGGATTAATTTTCCCCCCTTTTTAGTAGAGGGAGGCAAAATACAATCTGACTCCTAATACAGAGGCCTCTATGGTGCTTTTACCTCTATAACAACTAAGCTTTCAATTTAAACAAGGAATGTTATACGAAACAAAAAGAATTCCAAGGACGAGCTATGTGACCACTGAAAGAATTCAACTCACCCATTCTCGGAAATATAGCCAACCCAGAGCTCGGATTTATCCCATGGCATGTTAGGATGACTCCATTCAATCCATGCCATCCTTTCACCTTTCGAGTCTAATCGAGGGAAAGCATAGAAATCATTGCCACTCACTAATACATTTGTTTCTGAAACTTGACAAAAGGAAACAAAATTCATTTCTTGTAAACATACTAAACAACAAACAATAACAGAAAACGTTAACATCATATGCAACATAATTTACAAAGAAGATAAGTTGCATTTCTAGAGAAATTAAGTACCTTGGATATTCCCGTCAAGCGGCACTGCTACAATTGTTGTGGTTGAATTTGTACTACTTACACGGCGATCTGTGATAGATAAGATTGAATCAATAAAAAGGGAAAATTCAAAAACCCATTAACTCTAGAGAAAAGGAACATACAAAACAAAGTGACTAACCTTCCATTACGGTGATATAACGATTAAACCTTGAATCAAAAACCCCATCGGCATAACTTATAACTGGTCCTCCATAATCTGGAGTGATTGGTACTGGACAAGAACCTGCTCTGCCATCCATTGGAATCAGTTAATTAAAGCCAATAAAAAAGCTTAACTTTTAGGATAAACTACCAGATAGTCACCCAGTTCGAGGGTGTTATTATTTTGGTCACCGGTTTTGATTGGTATAATAACAAATTTAGACCCTAACATTTCCAATTTGGTCCTAATTCTAAAAATTCAACAAATTCAACACTCTAAACTTACAAATTCTATCAATTTAATCCTAATCCTAACTTTTTAAGGTGAAAACACAGTAAAAGTATGAACCTTTGGAACTGATTGATTGCTTATACAATCTCTGATCTTTATAATTTGAGAAAATCACGGTATCCCCAGAAATCCTAAACGCTCCTCCTCCATACTCTTGAGCCAACGTCCGTACAGCAAACTCCGGTGGAGTAATATCAATCGGTTCATCTCCAGCTTCCTTAACAAGAACCACCCGCCTTTTCCAAAAAAAAAAAAGAAAAAAGAGGCAAAACTCATAATCGATATCAAAATAGATATTATATAAGCGATTCAAAAACATTGAAATTACCCAGATTCAGAAGGTCGTGACTCAAGCCAAAAGAGGTGACCCTGAGGGTCAACGGCGGTGCCACCGAGCCGTTTAGATGAACCCGAAACGACGTCGGCTGTGATGGGTGATTTCCATGAACCGTACGGTGCTATTACTTTGCTGTTTTGAGAAGAAGACATTTTTTTGAAACTGCGGGGTGGATTCTTTTTTTGAGTAGCTGTGGTGAAGATGATTCTTCTAGAGAAATAGCGAGAAATTATGAGAGCGGTGGTGAATGGTGGTGGTGGTGAAGTAATGGTGGAAGTGGCTAAGCGAGTGAGGCTCGAAATAGCCATGGAAGAATTTGATAGTGGATCAGGTGTAAACAGATGTATTTTAGGAAGGATTGAGTTCTTGTCATCGTGGAATCATCCATACCGTTGGATTTTCGGAAATCAATGGCTTTTAATGTGTATATCTATAATATTTTAAATATATCAACAAAATTATGAAATACAAATATTAATATTAAAAATAAATAAAATTATAAACAAGATTTTACAAATTTAATATTTAATTAAATTTAAATATTTATTTTTATTTGTTATAATTAACATAAAATAATATTTTTTATTTAAATTATCAAATATAATTAAAATATATTAATTTATCAATTCAAATATTATAATAGAAAATTTTCAAATAGACAATTTTAACATATTCAACCTATAATATAGTTTTACTTTATAAAATTAATGTAACATAATATTATTCAAAATAGTAACTAATTAGTATAAATAATTTAATATTAATTAAATGATAATTTATTCAGATGCTTAAAATTTTATTCAATAATAACTTTATTTTACATTAATAAAATTAGCACAATCTTTTTTTCAATAAAATTAGCACAACTTCATAAAAAAATTTAATTAGTAATTATAATTATAATTATAGTTAAATTTTTCGTTATGCTTAGATTCTATTCAAGCAAAAACTCTATTTTAAAATTAAAATAATATTTTATTTAATAATTGTAAATTAAATTATAATTATTTTTAAATATATAATTCTCACAACTCCAACTTTTAATAATTATAATTAGTTTTTAATGAATAATTATCGCAACCTCCATTTCACTTCAACTTTTTTATTTTTAAATGTGAATTTAGTAACATGATGAAAATAAAAAGTATTTTCGTCAGTTCAAAAATTATTTTCAGATTCGTGCTTATATGTATTAATTGTATGTATGAGGTATATAATATGAGTAATTTAAATAAAATGATCCAAACCCATTTTCAAAATCAAGTCTCAACGACTCTTGAAATATACACCATTGAATCGAGATTAAGTCTCGATGACTCTTAAAAGAAAATTGCATCCTTCTAAATCAGACAACCCTTAAATCGAAGCTCAAACTGAAGAGAATAATCAAATGAATTTTTTTGTAAAAACAATCCAAAATTGTAACCTCTTTTTGAATTTATCAATAAATTTGATTCTAAATTTTTAGTACTTTTGACTCAAAATATGTGCATATATATAATATTATATATTATTATAGATTTAATTTTTATGTATTATAAATTATATGATATATAAAAATATAGTCTAATTTATAATATAGTAACTTTATAACACTTTTTACTTAATAAATTCTAAAGATATATTTTTTTAAACGAATTATTTCTTATAAAATATTTATTTTGACACAGTAAAATGATTAAATAAAACCCTTTTAATTAAGTTTAAATCATCATAATTTACCTCGATTTTCTCTACCTAAGATTTTGGTGCCCAGCTGGAAATATCAGAGGCCCACCTAAAACTCCAAAAACAAATCCTAAATGTCTGTGGGTCTGACACGTGTACGGTAGAGATGCAATCATGATATCAATCCCCGGTTCACATCGCTAGACTCCAATTTATCATTATCCTTTTTTTCGCTACCGCATGCATCGTACTCCCTAATTAAGCCACCCCCTTGGCCCTTTAAATTTAGCGGTACACCAATTTTATTAAAAAATATTTAAAAAATATTAATTTAATTGGTTTATACTTTATACTGATTTTCGATTTAATCGGTTTAAAATTTTTTTTGGATTGATACCTTGACAGACTCTCATTTCAATTGATTTGACCGATCAATCTGACCCAATTCAACATTCTTTATGAACTTTCTTTAGTGTAATTGGAGAAATACGGATAATCAATTAACCAATAAGCGTTGAATGCAACATTAAAACATATTATATTTTTAGAAAGAGAGCTCAAGTTGAAACTTTGTAAAAAATATTATTGGCAATAGTGGTCACAGACCCTAAAAGGATTAATCTTCGTAAATTATAAACCAAACATAAAAAAAATCCAATTAACAGTTACACATTTTTGTTTGCTCAATTGTTCATTTTGTAATTTTTTTAAAATTATGTCATTAATTATTGTAATAATTATTTACTACAGTTATTGAATTAATTAATTAATTTAGTAAATTAACTCACTTCACTTAATTTATATAAAGGAGACTCGAACTTAAACGTTGAAGTTTCCGAAGTACTTAATAGTAAAACATTGTGACTATTCTCTTTTTGCTATGCATATATCACATATAATATATAGTTTTGGAAAGGTCTAATTATTCTCTTAGTCCCTATTCTATTATGAAACTTGATATTTAATCTCTTTACTAAAATTTGACATATATAATTTAATTCTATATTTTTATATTGTTATTAATAGGTCCAATTAATAATATCATTGGTTATTTTTGTTAAAGTGATGATGTGAAATATTTAACAAAACAACTTTTGGCCTTAAATCGACTTATAAATATATATTAGTTGAACATGATTGATTAAATTTTCACGTGACTCTGATTAGATGTCAAATTAATGTAGGTGATTAAGCCTTAAATTTCAGTGTAGTGGAGGTACTAAAATCATAAATAAATATTCTAAATTTGATGGCAATGATAAGGGAGTGAGACACACGCTCCGTAGTGGAGAGTGAAACGAGAGAGTTGTTGGATAAAAAAATAGACTAAAAAGTCAAAGGGATTCAACTCGAATCGTGTGAGATTCTTACAGGCTGGAAGTGGGGCCCGTCCTATGTGGAGACCTGTCCCTTTTTAGTATTTAATAGTGTTCCCTTCCTTTTGTACTTTTTTAAAATTATAATAATTGATGTTTTTTTGTTTATTGTTATATAATTACTTAATTAATTAAACTCAAAATAAATATTTTTAGGATTAACAAATTGAAATTGTTGTTTATTGTTATATAATTAATTAATTAAACTTAAAAGAAATATTTTTAGGTCAAACCAGATCCACGATGACTAAATTTCACTAAATTATTAGTAAGTTTTAGTTTTGATTACTTAACTTCAAAAAGTTATAAAATGGTCATTGAACTATTCAAAAGTTTTCATATAAGTCATTAGGTTGTTAAAATTGTTATTGTATGACATTATCTATAAGCACTGGCTATACTAGTCGAAAGCTCTCATTCTCCTTTTATTTTATAGTTTAGTGTTTTTTTTTATGAAATAACTTTGAACATCATGATTTTGCAAGTAAAATCCAAACAATTCTTTTTTTTTTTAATCTTCGCCACCAGCTGTTAGATCTATTTGGATCCAAGATATATTCTTCTACTCGTTGATGGTCTTGATCTATCATATAGATCGTTAGCTCGTCACTTGGAGCTCACTAGGCATAATTTAAATAAATAAATAAATAACCTTAATAGCCTGGTGCCTTAAATAAGATATTTTGAATAGTTCAATAGCTAAAATGAAAATTTTCAAGTAGTTCAATGACCATGTTGTTATTTTTTAAAATTAAGTGACCAAAATGTAAACTCACTAATGACTTAGTGACATTTGTTATAGTTTACTCTAAATTTAAACGATTTGCTTTTGAAATGTAAATTCACTAATTCTTTCAATGAATGGAACCATACAATTCAGAGAAAAAAATGGCAAACACTCGTCGTAGATAGTGAAGGACAAGCTCTATCAACACAACAAAAGTTTTAGCCTCAGTATCAATAGAAACATTATGACACGTTAACAGTTGACTTTGTTACAACTCAAGCACGACATATCTGGATTGACTGCAAGCACTTAATGCGATAAGGAAATCAGCCCCGGATGTCCAAAGCGGCGAGCAAAAATTGACAAAAGAATCGAGCATTCACCAAACTAGAGAGGACGACAACAAAACTATTAAATCACTTGTAAAACTAAGATTACATGCATAAGCAATACTAAAAAATGCGCAACAAGAGCAGATAAAAACTTATAAAACTGAAGACTTATTAAACAATGGAAAAACAAACAAAAAAATATAAAACTCAAGACAACACGGGTCCAAATCAACATGTGAAATCATTTATTATTTTAAAATACTCTCAAAATATAAACATATTAAGAAGTTGACGAAGAGTCACCCACTTTTCAAGAAAAACTATTGGTGGTTAGTGAAGTTTTAGCAAACAATAGACACTGTCATCTGTCCATCACAACTTGTAAGGACAATAAAGATACTGACAAAATAGATCTGCAAAATGAAAATAGAGAAATCATGTGTAGTGAATGAGAAGAAGAAAAAAAGAAATGATTGAAATGAGAGGGGAAAGGCGAGCGATAGCCAACCCGAAAGCTGACACAAGAAATAAACTACTTGGAGAAAAAAAATGAAATATTTTTAAAAACATTATACGGTAATAAAATCGGATATTTACGGCAAGTTGAATAAGGGTGAGTTTGGATGGGCGGTGTGTTTACCTGCGGTTGGTGTAAAAACAGCGGTGACGGTGAGATTAGACATCGTAAGCGTCTTTGTAGCGTGAGATAAAAAAATAAGCTAAACGCATCGCTTGCACCGCGCACACGCCTTCCAAACTCACCCTAAGAGCCGTTGATTTGAGTGACAATGGATTTAGACTTACAGCTGTAAATCTGCTGCGGGCAAAACTAAAGTAGTTGAAAAAGTAAGAGGATGGAAGGCCCCACTTTCCGTTTTAAAACGTTTTGTTATAATGTTATGTGTTAAACAGCTCTGCCTTTCCTGTCGTCTACGAGAATGATTTTTTTTTTTCATCTTTTGGTTTCCCTTTAATTCCAATAACACCCTTACTTTGACTAAATTGAAATTTTTTAATTTTTCCACCCATTCCCTACTTATTTGCTCCATACATCTAAAATTTTAAATTAACCAGTGGTAAGAAATTTAATACCTCTTAAGATATGTCTCGAATTTAAAGTTTTGTGATAAAAATATCATAGAGATCTCTATATTAGGAGTTGGATTATGTTTTGCCTCATTTACTCAAAAAATAGGTAAATCAGTTATCGTACGTTATCACTTAATAAGAGAGACAAACGGAATTTTTAATAGAAGGATCATCTTACTTTTTGATCTAATGTACAAAGATTAATTTGTCCCTTTTTTAAGTAGAGGGGACAAAATGCAATATAACTCTTAATATAAAGGTCTTTACGATACTTTTACTGAATTTTATAGATAAAAAAATCATTGTAAGAGCTTGTCTCTCAAAATGGGGTTCGATTAGCTCAACTTTAGGCTTAGTTGAAGTCGTTGAGGCTACCAAACATCGACAATCTCATACAAGGAAAAAAACCAAATTAACATTAACAATCCTTTAGATAATTTCTTATCACATTTTTTTTACAACAATGTTAAACATCTATAAAATTTTAAAACCATAATTTATTCTTTCACCATGCTTTTAAATCACATTTTTTTTCAACCTAAACTTTTCTTAAACCAACATTTTTCACAACAATGTATTTCATTTGGAGTTAGTGGGCTCCTCAACAAGTATGGTATTATTTTTGGAGGTTTTGTCTCCCAACTTTACCGAAAGCCTAAATGCTTGAAAAGATAATCAAATAGACGACAAGTTCATATATAGAGAGTGTTATGTTGGATACCTAAGAAAACGAATCATACGCAATATGTATAGTTGATCTTGAACCCATGCCCTATAGGATATAAGACACTTATAGGTGAAAATGTTCTTACTTGAGCTATCTAACACAAGTAACCTCCAGGGAAACAATAAAGGAACAATTGAGGTATAATCCTCATTCGTGTTCGATATAACTATCGAATACCCAAAGATATTAAAAATATAGGGTGAATTACATTTAAGATCACTAAATTAATAGTAAGTCTGCGTTTTGGTCACTCAAATTTAAAAAATTACAAAATGGTCACTGAGCTTTTTAAAAGTTTTCATTTGAGTTAGGGGTGACATTAAGGGGGCTAGTAGGGGCCCTGGCCCCTCTAAAATGAGATTTTTTTTTTTTTTGGCTTTCTATAATTTATAAAAATTTTAAGTTAGTATAGGTAAAATTGTACATTGGCCCTCTAAAACTGACAAAATTTTGATTTAGTCCTTTAAAACATATAAACATATAGGCTATTAAAATGGAAAATTTGCATTTTAACTCTCATAAAAATATAAAATTTAATTCTACCCCTTTAAAAATAATTTCTGACTTTGCCCCTGATTTAAGTCACTGGGTTGTTAAAATCATTACTGTATGGCCTTATTTGTTCGCACTGCCTACACCAACTAAAAGCTCTTCTTCCCCTTCTCTTTTACAATTCAATTTTTTTTTCACGAGACAACTTTGAATGTCATGAACCTGTAAACTAAAATCTAAACAATTTTCTTATTTGATCTTCGACACTAGCGGCTAGATTAACTTGGACCTAATATATGTTATTCTACTCAATGATGGGTACTAATCCACCGTATCAATTGTCGAATTGTCACATGGAGTTTACTAGCCAAATTTTTAAAAGAACTTAACAATCTAATGACTTAAATAAAAAAAAACTTCTGAATAATTCAGTGACTTAAATGAAAACTGTAGCGACGTAAAAATTTCGCTTTGGTCGTTAGTTGAGGCAATTATTTAAAATTTTGAAAACGAAATTTTGGTTTTAAAGAGAAAAGGAGTCGCCACCGATCTTTTTTCTAGGTGTGATCGGACACCTAATAAATACTCTTTTTTTTTAAAAAAAAAAGAAAATTTATTTTTGAACAAAAATGAAGGCTGAATTTGGGTCTATGCGAAAATCCAGAGAAAAGTAGGGTTCGGGAGTCGGTTACGCACGAGGAAGGTATTAGCACCCTCGCGACGCCCAAAATTGGTATATTGTTAAACACACGTTGTCTTAATTCTCAAAAATACAAGTTTAATTTAATGTTTAATCGCGATCCGATTGAAATACGAGAATTTGAAATTTTTGGTTTTTTAGAAGGACGTCTCGTTTTTAGCACGAGCCAATGATATCCACCCAACATAGCGATGAAATCAGCGGCTTAGTGTTGAAATCGGTACGTTGCCTTATTTATTGAAATTAATTAAAAACATAAAAAAATATCATTTGCAATAGGAATTTGTAAATAATGCAAACGATGATACAATTAATGAAAAATATTAAAATACAATATTAGAATAAAAATAACAATAATATTCACAATAAAGAAAATAATAATAAAAATAATGTTCTAATAATATAATAAAATTTTTAATAATAGTAGAAAATACTAATATGTACATGAAAAATACACATGTATATATGTATGTTAATAATGATGATAATGATAATAATACTAGCAATAATAATGAAATACAAAAAGCAAACATAATATAATAATATTATTAAAATAAAGTAATTAAAAATAATACTATATATAAAAATATATATATACGTATATAATAAAAACATACACTAACAATAATAATAATAATAATAATAATAATAATAATAATAATAGTAATAATATTAATAATATTAGAAATGATAATAATAATATTTAATAAAGAAACGAAAATAAACAAAAAAGGACTAAAATTGAACTAAAAACAGAGTTTTGGGGCAAATTTAAAAAGAAATAAAGGGAAAAGGATCAAAATGCAACACGCGTGCAACCTGGAAGGACCGAAACAGAAATTATTCCTTCCCCTCAAAACGCAGCGCAACACGGGGGACTAAATTGAAGAGCATAACAAATTTCGGGGCCAAATTAAAATAAATAGAAACTTGATTGCAGAACATAAAAAAAGCGGAAGGGCCTAATGCGCAATTAGCCCTTCCATTATAAAACACGCGGATCTTCAACTGGGTCGGATCAGATCGGGTCGAAGGGGGCAAAGCGACGTCGTTTTGGGCGTTTAAGGCCAATCCCAAAACAGCGTCGTTTTGGTGGCCTATATAAATCAGATTTTTTTTAAACTTTATTCTTTCTCTGTTTTTAAAAAAAAAACTTCTTCTTTTCCCCTTTTTTTCTCTGCAGAGGCCCCTACCCGGCGAGGGTTCAGACCCGATCGCTGCTTTGCACTTTGCAGTTGTGTTGTACACTACAGTGGTAGAAAAATAAAAATGTATGTTTTTATATATATATATATATATCTATATATGTATGCTGTTTTTTTCTTTAAAAAAAATAAAGAAAATATGTACTTATGTATATTCGAAGGAGGAAAATAAAAAGAAATAAACTAAAAAAGAAAATAAAGACCTTAGCACATTTTTCCTTCCACTGCTTGCTATTTTTTGTTATTTGATATATTTGAATATTTTTTTTTTTTTTTGTGATTGTATTCTCCAAAAACCAACCATCTTTACATTGATTTTGCTTGGCTTATATAGCCATTTCACATATATTTCCTATTATTGTAACAGCCTAATTTTCAGTGGTGTCGGAACAGTGATTCGACATCACTAAATCCGACAAATAAGTAGGAAATATTATTAATGTAGTGAGTATAAGTTAAATGTGAAGTTAGGAAAAAAAAAATTTGAAATAGTGAATAGTGTACTAAAAATAAATATTAAAATAATTAGAATAAAAAAAATTGAGGTATTGAGACCTCGAGAATTTTAAATCGAGCCATAAATATTTTTATAAATATTTATGGAGCGTTAATAAGTTAGTATTAAAGTTTCGTCAAGAAATTTTAAAGTTCTGATAGTTAATTGAACAAAAAGGACAAAATCGTATCAAATGCAAAATTGTGGGAAATAATTAAATAGCTTAAATGATAAAAGAAAGAGGGTTTAAAAGGCAAATAGACCCAAAGTCTCTTTGGGCTGGACGGCAAGGCATGAAATCAGCAAGAAAATAAGGAGAATTAAGGGCAAAATTGGAAAATTGCAAAATTCACATAATAAAGCTAGGACTAAAGTGGAATTATCTAGATTCCTCTTTATTTTTCTGCATTCTCATCAGCAAAAACACCATGGAAGAGTTCCTTCAAGCTGGTTTTTCATATTTTTACTTCAAGTAAGTTCAATTCTTGATTATTTCTTGAAATTTTTGTGTTTTTGTGACTTTTACAACTAGGTTCACTTGTTGAATTCATTAGTTTTTAATTCTATGAGAGAATTTGAAAATTTCTATGAATATGTGCTGGAACTATATGATGATTTGGCATGGAATTAGAGCTTTAAATTGTTTATATGCTGATTTTATTGAAAGAATTGAATAGAAAGTGAATGTTTAGGACCTAATTGTAAAAGAGTTTGAAGTTAAAGTTTCATGTGGAAATTCTGAATTTCAATAGTTATGAAATAACTTCTAATGTATAGGAAAAGTATTAATTGAGAAAATTATCTTAATTGAGGGGTTAATTGACCAAGGACTGAATTGTATGAATTGTGAAATTTGGGACAAAATGGAAATCAACATTTTGCACTGAAACAGTTTGGACAGCAGCAGTAGTCTAACTTTGAAAAATAACCAAAAATTGTAGAAATAGAATTAGAGGATGAATAAAATATGAAATTAAAGCTTATTGAGTCTAGTTTCTTATAGAATAAATTATGTAAGCAATGGAATTGTAAATCATGAGATATGATAAATTTTGTGAGACAAGGTCATAATGATTTCGGGTTCCCCTATTCTGACTTTGAAAAATCATAAAAAATTGAATAAAAATAATTAGGGACTTAAATTTATATGTCTAGAATCCTGAATGAGTCTATTTTTAAAAGAAACAAACGGAAACATCATTCGAATCTATTAGGAGGAGATAATTAATTTTTAGTGAAGAAGGGTCGGAACTGTCAGACAGCAGAACAGGGGAGACTTCAATGAATAAACTGTATTAATTGGCCCAACCAAAAATTATGAAATTTTTATGGTAAGAAAACATATGAGTCTAGTTTCTGGGAAAATTTATGGATCTTAATTTGGAGTTCTGTAGCTCAAGATAAAAATAATTTAGTGACTATGACACAGATGAACAGCTTGAATATTCACATCAGCAAATAGTGAAAATTATGGATGATGTTACTTGCAAGTGTGTTGTTTATATTAAGGATGTGGATGGAGAGGAGGAGGAGGAAAAATATACATATATATATGAATGACTCGTGTATAAATTGATCACATGCCCGATTGTAATCGATAAATGTTGAATTAGAAATGATATAATGTTTTATTTGGAATATATTTATTATGAAATTATGAATATCGTTATAATACAAAAATCGTACTTGTGAGTTTGTATAACTAAATTTTAGTGACCATTTGTTAATTTTATGAATTTCATGATGTGTTATTTTATATGTATTGATGATAAAATTGCGAATAATGTAAAAACATGAAAATTGAATAAATGATCAAATTGAGCATTACAATTCAATGACAAGATGAATTGAAGGAAAAGACCATGGTTGGACCATGGCAACAAGTGATAAGTGATAGCTTCGGCTACACTTATCTGATCAATGACAAATAAAAGTGATAAGTGATAGCTTCGGCTACACTTATCTGATCAAGGATAAATGAAAGTGATAAGTGATAGCTTCGGCTACACTTATCCGATCAGAGACAAATGAAAGTGATAAGTGATAGCTTTGGCTACACTTATCCGATCAGAGACAAATGGCAAGTAAAAAGTGGTAGCCTCGGCCACCGATCAATGGAAAGTGGTAGCCGGCCACCGATCATCGGCTACTTGACCGTTGAAAAATGGTAGCTCGGCTACCGATCGATGAATAGTGATAGCCGGCTACAAGTGACAAGTGATTTTCGTGTAAGACCATATCCGGGATATGACATCGGTGTGATATGTGTATAAGATGTAAGACCATATTTGAGCTATGGCATTCTAGTGAAAAGACCATAGCTATGCTATGGCATCGATGATTATCGGTGAAATTCGGTGTATATGCAAGTGTGCAGACCAATTCCATAAGATGTTCACTAATTTGAAGAAGTTTGATAAGTATTACATAGAATTATGTGACATAAGGAAATACGAGTTGATGAGACATAAGCATAAAACTTGGTTGATGAATGAGTTCATTTGTAATTATATATTTCTACGCCTTGAGTATATTATCCGTATGAATTGGAATTCCAAATGAGTTAATGAGAAAACTTCTAGTATGAAATAATTTGAGTTCGAAATTAAATATCATGAAAACGTGCCTGAAATACATTGGTGTGTCTTGTATATGCTATTTGAATTCATAAATGTGGAAAGTAAATGTATGTGGAAATAAGAGATGATGATATCTGTACATTGAATTTATTGATGAATACATACATCTAAATTTATATGATAGATCTTAGTGTACACTGAAATTGGGCTCATTAAGTGATTTGGCAATTTAAATCGTAATTGGCAGGAAAAGTTAGTGAATTGCATATTTATGAATTGTTACACGTATTTGTCCAAAAATACGAGGAAGTGATGGTAATTGATACATGTAAATTTGAGACTATGATATACATAAGAACATGGAATATGTTTGATAAAAGTGTTCATTTATAACTACGGAATTATGTACCTCATGTGAGTTATTTGCATAAAGATGATATTTCAAATACTTTAGTGAATAAAGCTTAAATACGAAATAGTATGAAATCGAGACAAGTTGTTATGAAAATGTATTTAAATTATCTATAAGTGTTTCGTGCTTCTCGGTAATGCCTCGTACTCTATTCCGGCGACGGATACGGGTAGGGGTTGTTACAATTATTTTCACTGTTGTTTGCGTGTTCCTCTTGCAGGAGCAGTTGGGGCGGTGCTGAGACGGCGTCAGAGGTGTCAGAAGGGTGGTGGTAGGTGATGGTGGCAGACCATAGGGGCGGCGGCCAGCTAGGCTAGGGTTTCTTTTCTTTTTTGTTTTTTGTTTTAGGTATTGGGCTAGGGTTTGAAATTGGGCTTAGTTGGGTTTGGTTTTTTTTTAGGTTTAGTTTGGGGTGGGTTTAATTTATTTGGGCCGGGCAAATTAGATTTATAACAAAAACTTTCGAATAGTTAAATGATCAAAATGTAAACTCGTAATATATAAAGTTATTTTCCGTCAAAATTCTCAACATTACAAATGAGAAAGAAATTGAATTTTGGACCCATATTGGTAAAATTAACAAATAAGGACAAAACAGAATGACAAGACAGATCTTTTACAAAACAAAATAAAAATGTCAACAAATAAAACCTAGGGCCAAAGGGTACTCATCTACTAGACAAAACCTTCCTTAGATCCCCCCCCACCAACTTTACAAAAAAAGAGCCATAACCCTATTTCCTGGAAGTACCCACTCGCTACTTGCCTTACTACATTCATGCACCATTTCCTTTCAAAATCTCCATCTTTAACTTAAAAAAATCCACTTCAAATTCCCCATAATCTTCATTACCGACTTTCATTAGCTATGAATGGGTGTTCATCATCAACATCATCATCCGATACATCCTCATCGGAGTCATCAAGGATCAAAGGTCCATGGAGTGCTGAAGAAGATCGGGTTTTAACTCGTCTTGTTGAACGATACGGTGCTCGGAACTGGTCATTGATAAGCCGATACACAAAGGGTCGCTCAGGGAAATCGTGTAGGTTACGGTGGTGTAATCAGCTCAGTCCTGATGTTGAACACCGTCCATTTACAAAAGCGGACGATGAGACTATATTGGCTGCTCACGGTGTTTATGGTAATCAGTGGGCTACTATTGCTAAGTTGTTGCCGGGGAGGACGGATAATGCTGTGAAGAATCATTGGAACTCGACGTTGAAGAGGAGAGCAAGGGAGCAAAAAAAGGAACAGAAGGGATCTGTGGTGGTGGATGAGGAGGAGGTGTTGACGGCGTTGACTCTTGCGCCGCCAGGGAGTGGTGGGGGGTTGACGGTGGAGGGGAGGAGAGAAAAGGGAGTAACGGCAGAGTTTTGGGATGCGATGAAGGGTGTGATTTCTAGCGAAGTTAGTATATGAGCTCTACATTATCAAGCAACGCATCGAAGCTTCATTGATGAAAAGAAAGGTGAATTTACTTGATAGGTCCTTCTGTTATAGGAATTCGGTCAAATCAATTCTTATACTATTAAATGAATTAATTTAGTCTTTGTACTTTTAAAAGAATCAAATAATCTTAAATTGAAATATAGTTCACCTTTACTGTTTAACAAAGTCGATAATTGTAAAGTTTTTTTACGGTTTTGTAAATTAAATATTTTGTTTGGAATTAAATTTTAATTGAAAAATAATAATTTTTAAGATATTTTTATAACTTTGTTAGGACTTGAACTTGTTTGATTCTTTTTAATAGTATAGGGACTAAATTAATTCATTTAATAATAGAGAAACTAATTTAATTCAATCCCTATAATACAGGGACCTTTCAATTACTTTGATAAAAAAAAGTTATTTATGTATTCTATTGGGTTTTAAATTTTTATTTGATGTTAATATGGTGGATTTTGTGTTTTTTTTTTTTTTTTACTTTAAAATGGCAAAAAGAAGAGAGGTAATTTTAATATTTTTATGAAATTAATATGCTTTAGTTTAAAGGTTTTATTTATTTATATAATATCTAGAACTATCGATAACTCTTTCTCAACTCTTAAATAGGAGGATAATACCTATCAGCATACGTGAACCCATATCCTTCTATATTGATAATAATATCAATATTAATCGAGCTTAAGTAATTTTTAATTAGTTAATAAGTGGTTTGAAATTTTGAAAAAGATTTGGCGGCAAAACAATGAGAATTTCTCCTTATTCTAGGAGATTTTGTTCGGAACAATATTGATTTTCATGACGACATAAAAGTACGAAAGTAGGGTTCAGGTGCATATAAAGGTTTATTCATAATTTGGTCCTTAGAATTATTATTTTTAATTTTCATATTAATTTGTAAAGGATCAATTTTGATACTTTAAATATGACTTTTGACCAAAAAGGACTTTAAGGACCAATTTAAAAATTTGAGTATATTCCAAGTTCAATTTACAAACAAAATCATATATATAATTTACTTAATTTCGTTTTACTTGTTTGAAATAATATATATTAAAAAACTTTATAATTTAAAATTGACGATTGAGTATTAATTTAATCGACATTGGTATTGTTGCTAGTGCAGGAGGACGTGGGTTCGAGTGCGTTGAAGCGCATTGTCCTCCTATTAAGGGTTGGGGAGAGGGTTATGAATAGTTCTAGGCATTGCATAAAAAAAAAACAGATATGATAATAACCTATAACGAAATTAATTCAAAAAAATAAGTACAAAATAAACATATTAAAAAGTATTGAACATCTTACAACCTTTTATATTTTGAAGTTTGAGATTTAATTTATGTAATTAAAAAGTTAAATAACTTTATAATTTAAAATTTTTAATTTAGTATTTTTTTTCCAGAATTTGTTTATCTTGAATTCATAATAATTTGTTTTTTTTTTAAAAACGGTTTAGTATTGTTTTCAATGGAAGATTGACTCTCTACTTTTTGGAAAGCTTGAGCGCTTGAAGCTACTTGAAAACCACCTTTTAAGGAATAAGGCGTAGGTTTAAACCTTACTAAGTGCAAATGCACACATTCCTTTGGAAGGTGACAAGGTGATCAAGCACCACGCATAGTTCGGTTTGACGAGATGCTCCCCCTTTATTGAATCTATCGTCTTTTTAAGTAGTCTTAAGCACATAGGTTCTCCATAAAGTTAGGAGACAAATCCTCACTAGAAACAATACCAATCTGTTAAGAGGTTTATCAGTTCTTGATAAACAACAATTTGAGGACTTTTCTCAAAAGAGTCGAACTTTTCTCAACAAATAGAAAATTTCGACATAAAACACTGATGATTTTATCTATAAATCAGGAAGATAGAATGATTTATTTTTCCATCAAGTTGGGGGCCTAGGTTTGATACTTCGACAGCTATGGTAAATCAATTTGTTTTATTTTATTGTAAGAATTTTGTAGTGATCTTTGTTTCAAAAGACAAAACAAACTACTAGTGAAATTTACTTACGTTTTTTTTGCTCCAAGAACAAAATCCAACTTATATTATTTTGTCTCAAACTGGAAAGAGCTGTCAACCAAAAGGAAATTTTTTTTTATCAAACACTTTGTTTGGGGGTGAAAGGAAAAAGAGTTTAGGGTTAAAGTTTTGTTAATAGAAAAAAATAGAGATGGAGAAAACTTTTTTCAATTCAACTCGATTTAATTTTGAAACTGTTGAAATTCGATGTTGCTATTAGCTATTAAAAGATCTTTTTTTCTGCTACTTGAAAGCTTAAACAAGAAATTAAAACAAAAAACAATTATTACGCTTGTTGGATCGAGTGGTAAAGATATTGATACCTCTTGAATAAGATTTCAAGTTTGAATATTAAAAGCCGAAAAAAGCAAAAGCATTAAAGAGAGGAGAGGCATACATTCAAACCATTTGCAATAAAGCTAACATTTATTGTATAAAATCTATCTTGAAAATTATTTTTCCAATTACAGTTTAATTTCAAATAAAAAAATTCATTGTTTTCTATTTAGTTGAAAATAGATTCAATTAATCAATCAAAGCACTGTACCACTTTAAGTTTTGGGGTTTTATATCAACTTGATGCGAGGCATGCATGTTTAAAAGGTTAAAAATGCTGATTTGAAGAATATTTTTTAATTTCGAGAAATTGAGATGATAAGAGATTTACTGGTTCGCATTAGATGAAGAGACTTTTTTAAGAAAAAGTAAATATTTGCATTGGAATAAAACAATTGTGATAAATGTTTGTTTCGCTTCGTCTATTAGACTTTCAAGATTAATATTATGCTTCTAAGAATATTGTTTGTATTTGTTTTATATTTGTGGTATATATACTTGTTATATCACTATAAAATCATTTATAGATTAGACCTGTTCATAGGTTGAGTAACTCATTTGTTCGACTCAATTTCAATTTGAATAATAAAAAGTATTCTTTAGATTTATATATAAAATATATAAAATGTCAATTAAAAATATATATTTAATATTTTATTAATTTTTAAATAATAAGACAAATTTTTTGGAGCTTCAAAATTTTTCTGGAACTGAGACTCCACATTTCTCATAAACACTTCCATTAGAGACCTTACTAAATAGCCTCTTGGCACAGTTATAACATTTTAATTAGGAAATTTGAACTTTTGTGAGACTTTATATCATTTTAACTATATAGAATATTAGATTTTTTTTTTAATTCTATAAGATTTTATAATATGTATTTTATTTAATCTTGTATAATGTAAGAAATTATTTAATATTTTATGATGGGTTAGTAAGAGTCGAATTTTTCATTTTCTCGAGGTCAAATTCAAGTATTAAATTTTTAAATAAAATTGAGGTTTGGGGAGCAAAAATTCATCTCATGCAACTTTGTTACTATTGCTAGTTGTTTGGATCTAAGCTCATGTCAAAGCAAAATTTACTCAAAATTGTGTCTATAACTTATCAATTTTGACCCGAATTCAAAATTCAATTTGATCAATCATAATTCAATTCATATTAAAATTAATCTAAATTCGAAATCATCGAAACTCAAAACAATCCATAAAATACGAAAACAAGAACTCAAATTCAACAAAGAAGAAAACTAATAGAAAACTACTAAAAATGTATGGTTAAGATGGAAAAAGATATATGTATATATATATATACTCCTTATGCATATATGCATGATTGCATTCAACAAGGAAAAAGAAATTCAATTCCTTTTGTTTAACAAAAAAAAACACACACCAATACTTCACCACTTATAAAGTACATTAATATAAAGCAAAAAACAAAATGCATACTAAACATACAACAATTTTATTTCCAATGATAAAAACCCTTAATTTATTATATATATTCAATCATGGTTGATATATCATCCTCTCCCCAATGATTGAAACATTCTAATAAAAAGACACAATGATATCTATCCATATATATCAAATGATATATTTTTTTAAAAACGTGGCCAAGGGACAATAACCATCTTCATCAACCCTTCTTTACAATCATTAGCTTCACCAGAAGCAAAATAGAAAACCCTCCATTGATTCAGCACAAATTCGAACCCATCACCTTTCACTTGTGTTGGATTAGCCAATAGCTTTGCTTTGCTGAAATCGCAGGTCGAGTAACTCCACAAGTTTGGCAGCAAGTAAACACTGTGGGGTGGGGTGCTGTTTTCGTATTTGAACACTGTGCGGCAGCAAGTAGACAAATGGTTAAATAAATAATGGTGTTTAGGGTGTATTTAACGATGCTTTTGGAGTTTAAAAATAATTTAGAAAGCACTTAGCAAAAGCAGTTTTTAAGTGCCCCAACAATGCTAAATTAGCTCTAGTTTTGTATGAAGTACCTAAGGTGTCTTGGAAGTAAAAAGGTGCAGTGTTGGCCGCCCATTCGGTGTAATTGTAGCCATAACGCCAGTTTTCAGAGCCTCCGACAATCACCGTCGCAGCTCGAGTGACAGTCAAAAGAGAAGCACCTAAAGCAACCAAGAGGATGATTTGTTGAGCATTGAAACCAATTGAAGCCATCTCTCAAGTTGATTTGCTTGAAGGGAAATAAAAAACTTGCTAGGTAATTGAAATGATGACAATGGGAGAAGGGAGTTAAAACCTTATATATATATATATAGGAAAGACATGCATGACAATGGGATCCTCATCTAGAATCAAATATATATATATATATATATTCTTTTCTCATTAGCTAAATTACCTTAATATCACCTACATGAAACGGTCCAATAGAACATTGTGTAAAGTTGTCATTGAAATGAGTTGAAGAACAGCATTTTAGTCATAAAAAATTGGGTGGAAATCCAATAGTTTGAAACAAAAATTGGGATATGATTAGGGGGTCCTTTAGGTCATCAAAATACAATTGTGGGTTAGTTAGATGAAATTTTTTTCAATGTTGAAGACTTAATTGTCAAATGATGGCATTTTCTCCTAACTTTCATTTAGTTGGAGTTGGATGTTAACTAAATGCCTTTTAACTTTTATTTATTTATTTCTAAAGTCAAAAACCAAACTAAGACTTTAATCTATTTCAATTACAAGATTGATTAATGATCTTTGGTCTAATTTTTATTTTAGTCCTTTTACTGCGTTCAAATTTAAGATTTAATCTTTTCATTTTAATTTGACATAATTTAACAATTCTATTTAGAACTTTATTAGACATATTAATACAATTAATTATTGTCTTTAAAGTGATGAGTTGAAGTCATTTAAGAGTAAATGCTCTCTCATAGAGGATTCGCATGAGGTTCTGGAGTCATTTAGTTATAGTTGAGTCTTCATCTACAAATTAAATTACATCAACAACTAATATTTAGACGTAATTACAAGATTTTTAAGAGAAAATTTAAACTTTATATTATTCCTATTTTTAAAATTTAAATTAACCCCATAAATTATAACTTATCAAAATGTTTATTAGGTGATCGAACTTTGAGTAAATAGGCTTTTAGAATGATTTAAGTATTGGGTCAATCCCCGTGGATTAAACTAAACTCATTTTTCTCTACCATTTATGCATAGGTCGAGTCATGAAACCTTATCCCCTTTGTTAAATGAAATAATAACACTTTTAGTCCTTACCATTTTCCATAATTCAATTTAAATTCTTTTAAAGCCCTCCAAAGAAATCATAATTTTATTTTAGCCTCTCACTACTAAATTCCTCGCCTCACCACATGAAAATCTAATCAAATTAGAGACTTGTTCGGTCTGGTAATGGAAGTTCTAGTTTGGGCTTAAAGGGTTGAACAACGAAGAGCAAATCCTTAAGGCCTAAAAGAAAGGGGTTATCTCACACCAAAGAAATATACCCATGGAAGTCAATAAGACAACTCAGCCCAACAACATGAAGAAATCATTGTTGGCTTATGTTATCCCCATAGCCTACACCATTGTTGTCTTCCTCCTTGCAAATCTTTGGAGACAGAGTTCAGTTTTGGAACTGAAGTGTTCAGAGGGGTAACTGTCCTAAAACTCCCTTGTTTTTTTTTTCTTCATATTGGGTTAACAATTTTGGGTTTATTTCCTTATTTCTTATAATTGTGAAAATAAACTACAAATATGATCTTAAATGTAATGTATATTTGTTTTGAATCTAGGTTTCTTACTATATTGCGGAAAAAAAGAGGATTTTGGAGGCTATAATTAGACAAGAAGATGAATTCTGGTTCTAAACAAGGTTTGTTTTGTCTAAAATGGCCTTGGGATGTTAATAAACAGTCTAAAAGTTCCAATCTTTGTACCTTTGAAGGTCCTTGGTTATTCAAATCTATGCAAAATCTTGGTTCCTTTGTTTTAAATTCATTCAATTCAGTTTCGGGTTTAAGGTTTAGTAATTTAAACCCTACCCAAATAGCTTTTGGGGTTAGTCAAAATGGGAACTTGAAGTTTAAAAGGAAACCATTGAGTCCTGATGAACAAGGGGAAGCTGAACAGAGGGCTTTTGCATCAGCATTGGCTAGTGGGAAATCGGCTACGGTGATCGAGTTTTACTCGCCAAAATGTAGTTTATGTAATTCCTTGCTTAAGTTTGTCATGGAAGTGGAGAATAGGAACTCGGATTGGTTGAACATTGTCTTGGCTGATGCCGAGAACGAGAAATGGTTGCCTGAGGTAACTTTTTTATCTCCCGGTTTTTTATTATATGTTCGAGATTGAAATACGAAATGCTATTGTTTTTGCCTATGATGTATATGCTTGACATGTTTTGCATTTAGTTTTTTGATGGACATGGACTCAGATTACGGATATTGCTATAGGTTGTAATCGGTTGGTATTTAGGGTCAGTATTAGATCGTATTTCCTATCCATAGGTCAATCTCTTTTGTTCCTGTTCTGCTTCAATATCAGAATTTCTCGTGATAGTATTGTAGCACTCCTTTTCTTTCCTAGTTTTGGTGAATGAGGTTCGTTTCCCCCCGTTTTATATGGCTTTATATGGACCTAAAAAGACCTCTTAAGTTCGATATTCAACCCTTTGGCCATTGCAGCGTTTGAGGTTCTCAGGATATTCTCGGTTTGCTATTTGAAGGAAGTGTGTTTAACAACACGATTTGAGTAGCAAAGTTCGAAGAGACCTCTTTGCATAACTTTCTTGTTATTGCACTTTTTCTTTCTTAAAATCATGTACTTAGTGTACCATATATATACAGTTTTTATAACCCCTAGCTGCTGTTTCTTGTATGAAACAAAAAAAAAAAAAAAAAAAGAGTATAGTAGCAGAAATTTTTTTCTTTATTAGATAGATAATGGAAACAACATTGCAGAGAGTGTTTATATTTTGGATTTCCACATTTTAACCCAATTGTGTTGAGCTTCTTCCAATCCCAGCAAAGAACCCTTCTTCTTCGGGTCTCAACTTGCAGACAAAGTCCCATAAGCAATCCTAAGCGTTGATGCCCCAAAAGTATTGAACGTAGTCAAGAATGGCAGCCATAATGGCACATCCCACAAGTTTCGCTCTTTCGCTACACCAAATAGGTGCAGTAAAGCCAGCCCGTGGCCATTGGAACTCCCACAGAGGCCAAAATCCTTGCTATCATCCTCTCAAACACTACCTGGGGAACTTCTTTGTCCTCATTGTTGTTGTTGTTTGAGCTTTTTTTGGCAGCGCTTTCTTTCACGGTAGCCTGTAGTGTGCCGGAAAATCCTTCGGCGTTGGCCTGAAGTTTCCGTGTTGATGAGGGTTGGTTTTATTTCTGGGTTTTGATGATTGTAGGAAGGATTGTTGGGGATATCGTATCCCATGAAGAAAGCTTTGGAAGGTATTGTAAGTTATACTAGTGAAGTGCAGAATGAAGATAATATTTTTCTTTCAAAATTATATAGTAATCTTATATCAGTGTAAAATTAATATGATTTTATATATTTGAATACTTTTTTTATGGCACAATATTTTATTAAATTATAATATTTTTACTCAAATATAATTAAATTGTATTAATATAAAATTTTAAATTTAAATCCAAAATATAAAAATTTATATTTTAAAATATAAATGTTATCTTCATTCTTCAACAAATGTAAAATCTAAAATGAAAATATCTCATACTAAAATTATTGGAGAAAGCACTGCCATTCAAAGTTTTGGATAAAGATAATTAAGTTATAAGAACATGTAACATTGCTTGGTGGAAAGGAGCCTGACAGAAACAATGAAGAGTACACTCTCACTAGAAACCCAGCACTTTTACCTTCCAAAGCTTTCTTCATGGGATTCAATATCGCCAACAATCCTCCCTACAATCATCAAAACCCAGAAACAAAACCAACCCTCATCAACATGGAAACTTCAAGCCAACGCCAAAGGATTTTCCAGCACACCACAGGCTAACGTGGAAGAAAACGCTGCCAAAAAAAGCTCAAACAACAACAAGAAGAAGAATGAGGACGAGGAAATTCCCCAGGTAGTGTTTGAGAGGATGATAGCAAGGATTTTGGTCTCTGTGGGAGTTCCAATGGCCACGGGTCTGGCTTTACTGCACCTATTTGGTGTAGCGAAAGAGCAAAACTTATGGGATGCGCCGTTGTGGCTGCCATTCTTGACTACATTAATTACTTTTGGGGCATCAACGCTTGGTATTGCTTATGGGACTTTGTCTGCGAGTTGGGACCCGAAGAAGAAGGGTTCTTTGCTGGGACTGGAAGAAGCTCAACGCAATTGGGTTGAAATGTGGAAAGAAGAAAATAATGGGCAGTGGTGATTGGTGCTGTGCTCATCACACATTGGATCAACATCAAGCCGATTGCCTCTAGTAGTAGTAGGTGTCATATTTACGGCTTTTAATGTACAACCCAATCTCTTTTCTTTCTGGTGCCTAAAAGGAAACACTCTCTGCAATGTTGTTGTTTTCATTATCTATCTAATAAAAAAAAAATTCTGCTACTATACTTTATGTTTCACACAAGAAACAGCAGCTAGGGTTTGTAAAAACTGTATATATAAGTTCGGGTTGTTACTTACAGATATTTGTTTTCATATAGCTTCTCCATTACGACATCAAGTACGTTCCTTGCTTTGTGCTTTTGGACAAAAACGGATTGGCACTGGCAAAGACCGGTATCCCAAGTAGTCGACTCCATGTAATCGCAGGCCTCTCTCATCTTCTCAAGATAAAGCGTCCTACATCCGATGGGTAGCTCCTGCCCGCATCAATGAAAGTATTTTTAGTCTCGTATTTACAGTGCCTTAGTCCTTTACATGAAGAGTTAGAAACCAACATGTTAACTACTGTTATCCATGATGCAATTCTGACTACTGTCTTTATGCTCATAATCAATGTATGTTACAAAATTTTCCTACGTTGTCAGCCCGACATTTGAGAAGATAAGTAGGAATGAGGACATGCTGTTATTTGTGTACTGTATGATCTGTTTCGGTATTTGCTTAACCGAATATTCCGATGAACAAGATCCCCTTTTAACCGCGACTTCGGCACTAAGGACCTGCAGGGCTTCACTCTTGTTTTGATAGAGATAAATATAGTGAACTTTTTACCTGGTGTATGTGAGTTCTTGGTTTTCATGATATTTGATGGTGGGGTAAAAGTATTATGGAAGTCCTTACACTAAGAATTAGATTACATTATATCTTTTCTACTTAAAAAAAGATAAATTAGTCTTTATACGTTGATCAAAAAACAAATTAGTCTATACTCGTTAGCATGAGGTACGCGTAATTGTCTAGTTATTTTTTTAGTTACACTAGATTTTTATAATAAAAATAAATGAAATTTTTAGCGGAAATGGCTAATTTGCCCTTGGATTAAACCTTATTAGAGGTTGGATTTGGCTTTATTTTGCAATAATTAGGGGGTGTAATATATGGTTAGGGGAGGGTCTTGAACAAAATAAAATAAAGATTTGGCAAACATTTTCAAATGAAAAATAAAGTTCCATAACCTACAAACCATAATCATCTCCAATTGAGCTTGAAGCTCATAATAAAAACTAGCAATGCCAACAATAAAAATGTTACAAAGTTGACAAAAATCTAGCAAAAAAAGGACAAATTACAAGACAAGAACAATCCATGTTTTAAGAATCAGTGTCAAGTGGTGGGGTTTTGTGGAGATTGATCTTCTTGCTGTGGTGGCTGTCGTTGAATTGGTGGTGTTAAAACGGAGGTAGCTGGCGGTGGTGGTGGGGGCGGAGGAGGGTAAACCCTACCGTCGATGCAAGAAGAACACTTTGTTTCGATCCAAGTTTCAACGTCGAAATGACCCAAACCCATGATTTTCCGGCCCGTACATAGACGTCCGATCATGCCGGCGATAATGCCTAAGATTATGATAACTAAAAGTACACCTATAAGAGGAGGAAGGGAAGGATGGGTGGTGGTTTGAGAGTTGTGATATGGCTGCTGGTCAGGTACGGTCACCGTCGGCGGCGGCGGTGGTGGTTGCTGGGTTACCGTCATTGACATTTTAGTGGTGACCCAGAACCGGAAAATGATTGATGGTGGTGCTTGTAATGCAGAAATGGAGAAGAAAGAGAGCAATGGAACAATGTGAAGAAAAAAAAAAGTGAAGAAAGAAAGGAAAAAAATGTTATTTGCTATTTAATAGAGTTCACATCTTTAAAGCTATTATCAGTGGCGACGTCAGAAATTGTTTTTAGGGTTAAAAGATTAAATCAAATTTATATTATTGGTGGGGGAAAAGTGTAATTTTATTTTTATTAATTTAAAATTTTTAAAATTTTCTATTTTACGGGGTCAGAGCCCTGCTAGACCCTCTAGTTTTGCCCCAAGCTATTATGATTCTAAAAATAAAATATTTTGTTTAGAGTTAAACTACAAAATAAATTTAATATTATTTCTTAAACAATAATTGTTAAAATTTAATCTTATTTGATTCTTTTTAATAATATAAAAATTAATTTAATCCTATTTCTGTAATAAAAGGACCTACCAAAGACTTTCACCCTAAAGTATTTTAAAATATAATGATTAATTTGATCTAGTCCCTACAATAAAAGAATCTACAAGTACTTTCCTATGAATTATGCCAAATTATAGTGATTAAACCTCGAATTTAAGCGTAAAAGGACTAAAATCACAATTTGACCCATTTGAAAAGATTGATGGCCAAGATTCAAATGAAAGATTTGAGTGAATGAAACATCATAGATCAGCTCTCTACTGAGTACTACTGCCTACTGGTGACCAATGGTAAAGATGGGTAGTTTCAGTAAAAGGACAAAGGAAAGGGCAAAATGTAATCAGAAAAGGGGAGTGGGGAATCTATGGGACTATGTCTAGGGTAAGGTTTAAGAAAAAGGAAGAAATTTAAAAAAAAAAAAAAAGTGGAAAAGCCTTTTTCCTTGAGAAGCCATTTTCAATTTTAAAATCATTTCAAAGTTTTAGATTATTTTAAATTTAGATTATTTCGAGTTTGGATTATTTTAATTTTGGGTTTATCAAAAAGTTTTTTAAATTGAGTTCTTTTAGAGTTTAAATTATTTTAAACTTTTATCATTAGGGTTTGACACTCAAGTTTAAGATTATTTTACGCAATAGGAATATTGGGACTTAATTTTGGTGGGATTTAATTAAAATTTTTATGAGATTAATGAGAATTTGCAAAAAAATTAAGAGAATTTAATTAAAATTTTCAAAAAAAATCAAGGGGCAAGCCCCCATGGCCATCATTACCATTTACCCTTGGTTTTGAGTTACTTGTTCAAACATTTTTCATGTTCAAATTGTCAACTTTTTATAATCAAATCAAATTTGTAATACATAAAAAAACTTTGCACGATAATCTACAATACATGAAATTCACCACTTTTTTGTGTTATATATTGATTAAATTACTCAATTTATAATAAATTTTATATTTTTACCACGTTTTCAAATGTGAAGCTACCATGTATTACCATTGTTATTGGTCGCCAGTGTCACCTCAATGCATTTTAATAGCATTAATCAGATACTTAAAAAAAGTACTAAATTAACTTACGGTTTCTAAATTTAGATATCAGTTAAGTTTTAAAAAAAATTAGGGACCTAATAGAAAATTTAACCAAGATATACAACCTTTGCAACACATCAAGGGACAATTAAGAAGAGGCTAAATTAGCATTGGTGCAGGCTATTTTCCAACATCTGAAAAAGGGATTTATAGTGCATGGTAATACGTGGTCAGAAACCTGTAATAAATAAAGCCAAAGAAATAACTGATTAGATGCTTTGTTTCAACCAAGAAAAACATGGATTAAATCAGTATTTCTTTTTTATTTCTGTATGTATTTATTCAAGTGAGTTCACTAATTAATATTCTATATCTAGGCCTATTAAAGGATAGATGTTAGCCATAAGTTTTAAAGCTACTCTATATCCGATGAGAGAATCGAATCTTGATCATTAATTAAAGTAGGAGAGACCCTTATCATCTCATCTAACACTCATGGTTAAATTTAATGAGTAGTTTTTTTTCTCTTCAAAGGTCCTGAAATTTTGCTTAGCCAAACACCAATTTTTTGTAAAAGAGAAAAAGAAAACTTGGGTCTAATTGTAATTTTAGTTTTTTTTTTCTATGATGAGAATTAGGATTTAATCCTTTAATTTGACATATGTCAGTCCATCTATTTTTATAATGTTATTGGTATATCAAAATTGATACATGACAACGTGGAATTTTTGTTACTATTAGTCGATTGCATGGTCGACAACACATTGGAATTTTATATGTATGCTAAATGTCAATGTGCACCCACTAATAACATTATAAAAATAGAGGGTCCAAATCAAATTCGACCCTCAAACTATACCACTTTTCCCACTTGGCTACTTTTCTTCTTCTTTTTTTTTTTCTTTTTTTGTTGTCAAAATCGATATCTAAACCATCGATTTTGTCTTATTTTATTCCAAAACACAATGGTAACCAACAATTACCTAAAGTTAGACACTTTTTTGGATAAAATGAGATAAAACTGATAGTTTAGGTATTGCTTTTAACCCCATAAAAACTTGGTAAAAAGACCTCTTTAGTCCCTCTCAATTTTGAAATTGAGAAAATTGGTTCCCTAAAAAAATTGGAGCAATTTAATTCCTATCAATTTCGAAAGTGAGCAACTATAAGGCCAATTAATCACTGCGTTAATGCCATTCATCAATTGTACTTAATTCTTATTGACATAGTGACAAATTAGCCTTCGATGTTTACATATTTTGTTATTTTGGCTTTAATTCTAAAAAATCAACAAATCCAACCTTAACATTTACACAATTGTTGTGGGATAAATTTGTTAAATTAGGCCAAATTGACAGAATACGTAAACTCTAAGGGCTAAAATTTTTTATTATACTGATCAAAATCATGTACAGTTGGTTGATCACTTTTGAAATTAACGAGATTAAATTGCTTTGATTTTTTTAGAGGGGGAGGATCAAGTCACAAAATTCATCATATTAAAAGGACTAAAACCAAATTAAACCAAAAACTTCAAAACCCATTTTTCTAAAAAGGCTATTGCAGGTCATAAGTGGGGGACCTGTGTTTCACAGTTATGGTAGCTTAACCTAAAAAAAAAAACCAGTAATAATGGAGTCAAAGCATATATATATTACAATAATAAGTGCTGAATATTTATAACTTGTTTTTACCTCATTCATAAACATTTACACCAATGACCAAACCCTACTTCATAGTAATCCCCACCTCTCATTCTCTTTAAAAACCAATCAATTTTCAAAACCTATTTGCAGAAAAATTCTTACCAATTTTGTGTTTTTTTAAGCAAAACATTGAATGGTGTCTGGTCATAGGTTTGTAAATTTAAAATCTCTTAGGAACTGCAGATACCATTTTGTAAATAAACGACAAAACTGCCCAATTTGCATCTTCAATATCATCTGTATATATAATTATATATATATATATATGCTGTAAGAGAAAATCACATGCACATGCATTTCAATGTATTTGGAATTTTTGTTCGTTGTTATGCATCTTAAATTCATCTTCAAGGGCAAAGTTGGTGATTTTAATATTAGGGGTCGAGATGAAATTGTAAAATTTTTGGAGGTTTAAAAAAAAGTTGGTGTTGAAAGGACTTTAGTTATATTATTGGTTTTTGAGAGGGACTAGAAATGAAAATTTCCATTTAATCAATGGGCTTAAGTTTTATTATTAATTTTTTGGAAGAGGTAAAAATGCAATTGTTGTATTGAACTAAGGGGCCAAATGTTTCAATTGTTCAGAAAAGATTGTTGGCATAATGATAAATTTAACCATTAATGTTTGCATATTTTGTCAATTTAGTACTTTTTAAAGTTAAATTTGACTATTAACTTGTTAAAAAACCAAATCACTTCTTAACAGAAATGTTAAAAAACATTATTTGTTTAGAAATATTGACATGACAACCAACATGATAGTCTACATGTATTTCATGTTGACATAACGTAATAAATAATTTTAAAATAATAAAAATATTTTTTTAAAAATATGAAATATACCTAGTGGGCTACCATATTTAAAATTTTTATATTTCAATTAATATTTTCATTGAAAACCAATAATAGACTATTTTTGAAATGTTAATAATCATAATTAACTCTTTTTAAAAGATTGAGGATTGAATCAACTGAAATAAATAAATGCAGGTCTTAATTTATCATTATACCAAAACTCTTTTAAAGAGAGTAATAACAAGATCAGGTAAAATTATGTCAACAGTCCCTATATAAGGTAAAAACATAAATTGTTAAAGAAGTCCCCATATTATGCACATTTTTTATAATTCAACAACATTAAACTTTTTTCTATTAAATGTGTAGAAAATGTCCTACCCATATAAAAAATGTTAAAATGTAAATACCACATCATCAAATGTTCAAAAAAGAAGAAGATAACTTTAAATGTGAATAGAAAGTAAAACTATCAAATTATAAATAACAAAGAGACTGAATCGCCAAAATTATATTGTACAGGGGCCTTTTATAAAATTTGACCAATATTATTTGCTTAAAGAGTTCAGTAGGATAAATATAGCTTTAGCCAGTTCCCTGTTTCTTTTTCTCAGCCAATTTCATCTACATTCACTACTCTACATACCTTGAAAAACCGACACGACATTCAACGGTGCTGATCACCGGTTTACAAGAACCGATTTAACCTGAGCCTCATGCATATGGAACACAAAATATGCCCTGTATTTTGTAGCTAATATAAAAACAATTTAGTGATAATACTTTAGAGAAACCGGGACGGAATATATTCATTTATTCTTAACGGATAGCTGTAGAATTCCTCAGTTCGAGAATCGCCTTTGCGGTGTTGGAACGGTTTCCACCACGGGATTCCTCTATCGTCCACCTGTTTTGCTTCTAATGTGTTATCAAGCACGGTCCCAACAATGATGGCCACGGTTGCAGGCGATGAAAAGAAGGTGTTCAATATACTGTTAAACTGCATGTGTTTGGAAAATTAGAATCAAGTGAATATCGGACCAGTGAAACAAAGAAGAAATCGGGAAGACTTACCCATCCGGCATTTGTTCTTACGGGTCCATGACCGTCACCGGTTGTGTTCATTACAAAGTATTGAGGAATCGATAACCCGAGGAATAGAGACACACCCAAAACATAGATGTTTCTCATGGAATTACTATTTGCAAACTGTATGAATGTGATCCCACAAGCAGCTGCATCAAGAGGGAAAAAACGGGGCATGGAATTGCCGATTAAAGAAAAAAATGAAATATCGAGATACAGGAAGTATCATTATAATCGAGTTACTTACCAACAATACCCAATAAAATGCAATATATGGCTGCAAATATTGGCAACGGGATAGAGGCGAAGAATGCGCCGAATTTCCCTGGAAGAATGTATGGCGACACGATAAATATAACACAAAATTTTCAATACGACTAAAGAGAAAGTACTAGAACTAACCGAATATGGAGAAGAATATCATAAAACCGGTGGAAATCTGTACCACCCTTCTGCTTCCTATATGTGTAAGTCCGAGAAGGCCGACATTTTCACTGCAATATCATTTAGATAAGACGCGGAAATAATTTTTTTAAGTATATTGTTGTCTATCGGTAACAGCATTTTACGGTTAATAATTATATAAAGAACGGATTTTTTTCCTTACACAGAAGCGGTAGTACCAACAAGTGAACCAAAAAGTCCTTCAAGTAACATACCGATGCCCTACATTTACAAGCAAGACAAGTAATCTTCACTGATGAAAAAATAATATCATGAGATTCATGATAAGTTAAAAAAAGACCCAACATAATAATCTAGGAAAAGACCTGTAAGCCAATACTTCTGCTGAGTACATGTGCCGGAGGGGCTGTGGCACCCGAAAGCCGAGCTGCTGCAAAAAAGGTTGCAGTTGACTGCATTGAAAGTCGAAGAAAGTTCAATTACCGACCAGTTTCTATACTAAAGCATCAATTGGATCAAGCGAAACTGAAACATTAAACTTAGAAAATAAAATCACTAAATAGATAGTGACAATACCTCGGCGGACGAAACGAGTGCAGCACCGATCATCCCGAACACATGGCTAGCTCTGAATATAGGCGTGCCCCATTGAAATGGGTACGGGATTTTAATCCTAGAAACAATGACATTAAATAAGGTGTTATAAAGAGGGTTTTTGCAAAACCAATTAGAACGCGATTAAGCAAGCAGAACAGCACGTTATGACCATACCAAGGAGCAGAAGACATCAGGTAAGATCGATCCGTGCGGCAACTCAGTTTAGTAGCAGTCTTAACGTTGTTGTAAGCACCAGACACGGTTAGGACAGAAGCAAAAGCCCACACAATTCCAATGCAAATAAGCAAGGCAAACCTCTCGAGTATTAGATGGGCTCTCGAGTGGACACGCTTCAGGTACTGCAGCAAACAAGTACAATAGTCAAATCAATGAACAAAAATGTCGGAGCGAAACGATGTTATTCTCGGAATAGCTTACGTGCCTGTTGAGAAATAATCAGTAGAATAAGCATAGGCAGGCCGATTTCCATGCAGTTACCAAGCTGTATCATACATTAATTGCATTATTTATATCAGCATATTATTGGTTCCAACCAAGCATTAAAGTGTTCAAAGAAAAATTACCAATGGGAAGCCTCGTGCAAAGAGACCGAGACCAACGAGACAAACAACTGGTACCATGACTATGGGAGTAAAGAACCTAGAGAGAATCATGTTCAAGTAAAAACGAGATGCAAGCAATAAATAATATAGGTCGTACAAATTTATACTCGAAACTAAATACACCATTACCTTGTTAGCTCGCCCCATGCCCTACCGTACCCGAGGATGATATTAACAAAGGAAGCAACGATTAGTGATCCCTGAACAGTTCTTATACCACGAACAAACCGCTACAAGCAAGCAAACAAGCACCCGAGTCAGTCGTTTATACGTTACTATTAGCAGAGGCGAATCTCGGGGGGGGGGGGGAGGGCAGGCAGGGGCTTTGCGCCCCAAAAATGAAAAATTTTCAATTCAGTCCTCTTATAAATAGATAAACTATAAATTAATATATAGTGAAATTGCACTTCAACCCCCCCCCAAATGAAAAATTTTCAATTCAGTCCTCTTACAAATACAGAAATTATAAACTAATATATAGTAAAATTGCACTTTAGCCCCCCTAAAAATGAAAAAATTCTGTTTAGTCCCTTCAAAATGATGAAATTATAAATTAATACATAATGAACTTATATTTTGAACTATGGAAAATTATAATTAAATTTCAGCCCCTGCTAAAAAATTCCTGGATTCACCTTTGACCACTAGTTCAACTTATATATATCCTACTAAAGCATATACATACATCATGCTCAGTTGCAAAGGCCTCATCGGTATAATCGTTGATGATAGACAACAACGGCAAGGTATAAGCAAATGATACACCCATCACCGTGGGAAGTCTCGAGCCGATAAGCGTTTGAAGTAACGTATTAATGCCAGACATAAACAGCAATACTTGAATAACCCGAGCTTTATCACCCTATTCATAACACAACGTGAGGGTTTTAGAGGTTAAACATGCATCAATTCCATTTTTCAAGTATCGGAATTATACAGTTTTATATAACATACATGATTACCACCCATACGAGGCACCATAGTACTTGCAATTAGCACCGTTGTACCAAGATTCACAACGAAGTGTTGGAATGCCAATAAAAGTGATTGAGCTGTTCAACAACAACCAAGAAAAAAGTGTCTCACACACACACACACACACATATATATACATGGTAAAAGTATCATGGAGGCCTTGTACGAAGAGTCAAATTGCATCTTACTCTCGACTCAAAAAGCGAGCAAATTAGTCTCTGTACATTAGATCAAAGAACAAACTGGTCTTATTTGTTAAAATTTTTATTCATTTCTACAGTTACACGTAGTCGTTTATTCTGTCAGGCATGCCAATTTTTTACCGTAGAAATGATTGAAACTTTTAACAAAAAGACCAGTTTACAGGGACTAATTTGTTTATTTTTCGAGTGAAAGAGGTAAAATGCAATCTGAGTCCGACTTCTGCCATACATACAGAAAATTTTATTGATTCTTAAAGGGATCTATTTGATTCTGTAATTTCACCATCAAAGGACTAACATGCAAAAGAAAAAAAAAACTGGATATACCAAATAAAAAGCAAGCAACTTTAAGCATAAAATCTTAAAACTTTTTACAAAAAGGGAACTAACGCCAAGAAGGATTGGAGTGGATGCAGTATTGAAGTTGATGAAGTTGTTCAGCTGGAGTCCAAGTAGGTCCCCTTGAAAGAGCGAAATTAGGAGGAGGAGCAGCCGGCGGAGCAACCACTTGTGGCGGCGGTGGGTGGTGGTGGTGCTGATGATTCTCCGTTTCACCCATTTTTTTTAAACTTTTTTCAATTACTCTTTTCAGCTATTTGTAATCTTCTTTTTGTTCAGATTCCTAACAAATAAAAAATAAAGGTTTGAACTTTGAAAGTGTTCTTCCAAGTAACTTTTATATTCTTTTTTCAGAACTGCCAATAAATCACCGACGAAAATAATAATAAATAAATAACATAAATACATAGATTATAAATAAAGAAATTACCTTCTGTATAGCTTCGATGATGGGAAAATATTAAAGAACAAAAAGAAAGTTCATTGAGCTCAAAATTATATTTTTTTATTAAAAATTAAATATTCTTTTTGGAGACAAATTAAAAATGAAATCTTTTGAAATATATAGAGATAAGAGAGAAGAGGATGAAATGAAGAAAAAGCTAAAAAAAGTGAGTTTGGATTACGTCATGTTTATGATTTGTCGTATTTCGTAAAGAATATAATACTCAATTTTTTAAAGAATTTTGTGTAAATTTTAAATTCGTCCCTGAATTTCATCTGTTTTCAAATATGAGTAAAAATTTAGTTGGATCTTTCCGGTGGCGGAGCCTTAAATCTTTTTAGGGCTAGAATTAAATTATATATTTTTAAAATAGTAAAAATTCAATTTCATCATTTTAATAGCTAAAATTTTTATAACTTTTAAAAGATTAAATCAAATTTTTATCGTCTTTTGAAGGTTAAAGTGTAATTTTACCATTACTAGTTTAAAATTTTATAAATTATAAATGGCATAAATTAAATCTTACCATTTTAGGGGGACATACTACACTCTGCCACTGGATCTTTCTATCAACTTGGATGCTAAATTTCGTATGGGCTAATATAGTATTTGGTATTTGAATTTGGTTTCGATGTTCAATTTGGTATTCATAATCAAATGAATATTTGACACTTATAATAAAAAAGCATGACAAAAAATAAAGCGACGGTACTAAATTGAACATTGAAGCTAATCTTGAGTACTTAAATGGGATAAAGAAAAACTCAAGTATCAAATTTAAAAAACCTACGTATCGAATGGAACATTGAAACCAAACCTAAGTACCAAATAGTATATTAATTCATTTCACATGTATAAAACACATGAATAGAGTTTTAAACACGGGTGTATTTACTATATGAACAACCTAAATATGATACGTTTAGAAAATAGCTCTTCTAAATTGTTTGGACAACAATACACTCGTGTTTTCTATTTTATCTTTATATTTTAAATATGCTTAGCATGATCTGAACTAACATTTAATGCTTAAATTGATGGAAGATCTACTTGATACGATATTGATACTTTGAGGATTTAATTAAAATATTCTGAGTTTTAGAGAGATCAAATTAAAATTGAGACAATAGTTTGAGGAGATTAATGAAATTAACCTTTTTTGCGGAGGGTGTAAAATTAAATAATGTGGAAACCGGGAATGGGCAAAGCGCGTGGGGACTCTGTTTTTCAGTTTTTCTTACAGTAGATTAGATGATGTTCGAGAATCTTACGATGTTGGCTTTTGTCGAATTTAGCTTTCAATTTCGTTGAAAATAACATTTATGCCATGCGGGCATTTGAAATTTCAGTTATTATTTCCTAAAAATAAATTTATCTTATTTATCAATTTGGTCCTTTTTTTTAAAAGATCACTTTATCCTTTAAATTTTAGTTAAATTATTTTATTTTAAACGAAAAAAATTATTAAACTATTAAATTTTTAATAGCATTAGCATAATAGCATGCATAGTGTATATGTGAATTATCATACATGTTTATTACGTTAGTGTCTAATTAACTTTTACATTTAAAATTTAAAGGTTAAGAGTCAAAATGATAAAAATAATTAGGGTGAAAATAATAAAAGAAATAAGTGATAAGGGCTAAATTTACTATTAACCTTTTTTAATATAGAAGATTTTTGTTTTTAGTTAATGTCCTTTTCATTTTAAGAAAATAAGATAATTTAGAATCATCGAATTAAGTAATATAACAAAAGTCTCTCCTACTTTGACTAATAGTTAAAAGTTCAATTCTTACTCTAAATATAGAATAGCTTTAAAACACGTAATTAGCGTCTACTTCTTTAATGAACCTATTAAACATAAAAGATTAATTATTGGGTTCGCTCGAGTAAATAGCTTAAATCACCAAAAAATAAAAATAAAAATTTAGAAAATAGAAATGGGATTGTTGATTGATGGGTATGTTGTCAGCCCATGGTTTTACGTGGATTGTAGTGAAACCTTTGAATCTAATTCTTTTTTTAAGGTTAGACTTTATTTGACTTTTATAAAAAAAATTTAAATTATGAAGCTTATTTTAAATTAATATTTAAATATTAAACTATTCTAATTAGATTCTTAAATTATTGAGGTTATATTAATTATATCTTTTCATTACTAAAATCGTTACTTTGATTGTTAAATGACATATTAAATCTTATTTTAAGAAAAATAAATATTTTAGAAATGGGTATTTTGAAATTCTTAATTTTGAGATTTTCGAAATTCCAATTTTTTTCAATTTTACTTTATTTTTATTTTTATTTAACTTTAGCTTTCTTTGAATTTACCCAATAAATTTTCTTTTGATTGCATTGTTGACTATATATTAGATAAGTTGAAAAATAAAAAAGACACTTAAAAGTTAAAAAGCACTTTTATAAAACCCTAATCTACCAAATGATGGTCCACTTATCTTTAACTTTGAGTTTATTCATATAATTGAGAGAAAAAATTTAAAGTGGATTTTTAAAGGTTAAATTCTGCTATTAGTCTCTATATTTTACAAATGTTATGAATTTAATCCATATACTTTAATTTTGTCATTTTTAGTCTTTATACTTTTTAAATTTTAAAATGTCAGTCCTCATCAAGTGATAACTGCTAAATTCATTTAGTTATAATCTGTTATTTCTAAAATCTGGTGTGGCAAACATATTATCATATATATAATTTTATATATAAAATCTATGTATTATATATACACAGTAGAATTATATATAGCAAAATTATGTTAATGAATAAATTATAAATACTTCTATAATATTAAATTGAAAAAGAATAGTAAAAAAGTCAAAAAAAAAATTTAGACTAGAATTAAGTTACATATTTTTGTGAGAGCTCAAATATAATTTTACAATTTTACTAATTTATATCTTTATAATTTGGTAAAATGACTAAATTAAAAACTTCCATCTTTGAGAGATTAAAGTACAATTTTATCATATAATAAGTTATAATTTTATAAATTTTAAAGAGCCAAAAATGTAATTTCACATTTTAAGGGTTTAAGCCCTTGCTAACCACTCGACACCACTTCTGGGTTGTTCATGTGCTAGGTCAAGCTAGGTTCAAAGCAACCTATGTATGTTATTAGCACACTCCATACTTGTTGAAGCCCGACTTGACTCAAGATACGATCCTCAATTTTTGTCAAGCCTGCACATATTATTTTTAGCGTTTTTATTTGAAAATTGCTATTGTTAATTTGATATTTAAAAATTTAATGTGTATTTTTATTTTATTAAAAATTAAATATAACATATATTCTAATATTTAGATTAAATTGTCATTACATATTATTATAAATTTAATTTTTTATATGAAATAAATTACATAATTAGAAAATGAGTCGAATCATGTTTAAGCATTGAATGTTGAAACTCAAACACAATCTCTATTTTAAACTAATCAATTTTTTTTACTTAAACCCACTAATATATTTGTTTAAATCCCCAAAATCAGACAGATTTCAAGCTTTGACGGATAATTCAACTTTTGAATAAATCTAATATAGAAAAAAGTGCAATAATCACATATATAACTGATATTCTTAAATTTATACGTAAACACGAGACAAAAGCAAATAAAACAATTTCTGTCTCGCTCTATTTTCATCCCTTATACTATTCAATTATTAAATAAAATGAATAATTTTTTTTTTCATTTAAGCCATTAAAATGGAATTATAGCACAATCCTAGAACAGTATTAAGAGACAAAGCACCGACTAACAGATCAGATCACCTCCCCACTTATACCAGCTTTTAACTCTTTCAATAATTGCATGCATTTTCCCTTAAAACTTTTTAGCCCTATGTAATATGAACACAAACACTAAGTTTAAGATTTATGGGGTCTCATCATCAACCTTATCAACTTTCTAATTTTCAACTCAGTCATTCATGATTTACATTTGTTTATAGAATTCGCTAGAATTTGATAACAGATGCAATGATAATGCATATCGCAAAAATAGGAGATTCGGGTTTGAATTTTAAACATGACATTATTGAGGGAAATAATCACAAAATCCAAACAAAGATTGTAAAATAGATATAAAGAATTTTAGAAAAAAGTTATATATATTAGATAGATTATGTTACACTTAAGAGTGAGTAAAATTCGATTCGATTTGAAAAAATCGATACAAAATTTAAATTTTGAATTAAATAGTTCGAGTTAATCGAGTTATTCCGATTAACTCGAACAAAAAAAATTAAAATTTTCGGTTTAACTCGAATATAAATTACACAAGTCGAGTTATTTAAAAATCCAAATAAGAAGAAGTAAAACTACATCGTTTTGATAAATGTTTACCCATCAACCTTACTTATGTAATTAAATAATCAGTCCATGTAAATGTAATATTTAGTATAAATAGTAGGATTCGTTAACTCAATTTGACTCGATTCGGAAAAAATTTCAAATTAAATTTAGTTGCTAAAATAGGATTCGTCAACTCAATTAATTCAAAATTTTTTAACCCAATTCAACTACTCACCCGTAATTACACCTAGGGAGAGTCGGGGCTAAGATTACAAATTGGACTACCTAAAGCAATTCTTAGGAAGAAATGTATTCCTAAAAGGGAAAGTGGGCTTAGAATGAAGGACCTTTGATTGTTGAAATCAAGCTTGCATTATGGAACATTTTGGTTGGAAAGTGGGCTTGAGTAAAATGAGAGGAAAGTTACCGTATTTAAAATTCGTTTGGTTAAATTTTGTTATTAGTTTTATATACGTGTAAAGTTATAAATTTAATTTATATTATCTAATTTTATTATTTTTCGTAAATACAGCAATATAGGGTAAGTAAGAGCCTGATCCTCTAAAATTAAAAATTTATGTTTTAATCCCTTTGAAAGTTATAAATTTATATGTTAGTATGATAAAATTATATTTTATGGTCGAGAATGACAACTGTTAAACCCATTAACTAATTTTTTTTGTAAGTAATATGCAAACATAATAAATTGACATTGACATTACACAAGTGCAAATATGGTCGGTGCATAAGATTTAAAAAAAATTTAATTTAATGAATTTAACCAGAATTAAATTTTAAAATCTTAAAAAATATAAATCTTAAAATTGACGCTATTAAAATACATGAATTAAATTTACAATTTATACATAATACAAGTCTGACAGCAAAATTTGACTCAAGTCGTTGACTTCGAAGTTACGCAAACAGGGCTTTCAAAAACTGCCCTTGTGTATTTTTTTTAAAAATAATTTAGATATATCATGTTTTATAAAAATAAATTATTTATAAATATATAAAAATAATAATGTGGTAAGAATATGCATAAAATAATCTCTCTAATCGATAGGTGGGAGATGCATGCGGCTAAACTGCAATTACACGTGAAATTTCCAGTTTTCCATGCGTATAAGCATGCCCTCACAAGTCACAACGGTGTGTGGGTCGACAAGAAAATATCACCTTATTAAAATAATAAAGAAGTATAAATATTTATTTCGATATCTGATTTTATAAAAAAAAATATTTTTTTTAACTTTTAATTTGTGTTGTTTATTAAATTATCTTAAAATAGATGAAAAATTGAATGTTTGTTAACTTTATTTATATGACATATCCATGGATTGTCATGTGGATGTCAAATCAATAATTACTTAATTTTTTAAAATTAAATATTTATAAAATTTATAAAAAGTAAAAATATATATTAGTATTTTTAATTTTTAAAATATTAATTAATTGCTAACATGGTAGACACGTGACTATCGCGCTAATTTTTCATCCTTTTGAGGTAATTTGACAAATAATACAAGTTTAAGAACTAAAAATAATGAAAATTAAATGAAAGGCTAAAATATAATTTTTTATAAAGTTGGAGTGTCAAGAAAATCATTATGCCTAATAAAAATATAATCATCTACACGTTTTAAGCAAGAAAATTGGAAATAATTTTATTTTCCAAGAAAAAAAAAATTACAATTTTAAATGTTTAAGTTGAAGATTTATACTTGTAGGCTGTTAGTTTTAATTTTAATTTGGTATTAAACATATATGGGTCATGTCGAAATAAATTTTAATTATCAATTCGCATTGTAATGATTTAATTTTAATTATAGTTATATAATATATTGATTGTAACTACAAATTATAATTGTATCTTGAAATATAATATAATAAACCGGACAAGTTTTTTCTATTTTTTTCAAGTTATTTTGAGTCTAAATCATTTAAGTACAACAAATTTTCAAAATCAGGTCAAACTTAACAAATCCAAAATTTTATTCAATAATAATAAACATAAAATTAATTCTGAATGTTTCATCTAACACTTAAACTGAAAATGCAAAGAAAAAAAAAAACAGAAGAAGAACCAGAATTATACCACACTTGAATGAATTGCATTGGGAAAATGAATGTTTCAAACAACGGAACATGCAAAAGCATGAAACAACCAAGTACCAATACCAATACATATGAATATTAGAAAAAGATAATTCAGATTCAAAAGATCTCAAAGCATGGTTGTAATACAAATTCAACAGCCTCCTCTTTCCACTTTCAACACCTCATTTGCTTGATTCAAAATGTTAGCCCTCAAAGTTCCTCTTTTTTCCAGCCATGAAATCTGATGTAATCCACCTGCTTCATGTTTACACAATCCTTGTATCTTTCTTAACAACCAACCTTGAAAGATCAATTCAACCATTTTCGTAAGGGCAGCCCCCACTTTCTAGCATGAAATAAGCAACAAAAAAAAGCTTTTTTCAGGAAACAGAGATGAACCCGGATTTTTTCTTTTCTTGATCTGGCCTATTCCGTGTCTGATGGGTATTCAAAGATGCTCGACATGAGCCAAGTAAGTACCTAGTCTATTTTAAGTTATCTCAGATGTCAAGAAACTGCTACAGCATCTTTCCCAACATGTGTATAACGTATGGTATCTGAAACTTTGGATGGAGGCCAATAGCGGAATACTGATCTCCCGATAATGTTATCGATGGGAAGCGGGCCCCTGTGGAAGAAGATAATTCAAAACATGACATTATAATCCTTCCCAACGCATTGCTGAAAGTAAATGGTTATTAGTGGTAAGAAATGTTAGGATTACCACTCATGGGAATCGAAACTTTTGTTACGATTATCTCCCAACACGAAAACGTAACCTTCTGGCACAACCTGCGGAAGCCAGCCACACACAAGAGACCATAAAACACTGTTTAACCAACGGCATCAACTAGAGGACCGTGTAACAAAACCATGACAAAGAACAAGAGAAACATATGGATATGAATAATTTGTGCAATATACAATCATAAGTGAGAAACTAACCAATGGTTCCATTTCGTAACCCAAGGGCTCTAGAACAAAATCTTCATCTTGTTCAATACCATTTATCAACAGTTTCCCATCACGAGCCTATTAGAAAATCATTAACAATCATGCATTTTGCAGATAAGGGATAAAGGGCAAAAAGTGAAATAAATGAAGAGGGACAAAGAGATCTTATATGTTAAAGAGAATGAATTTCAAAGATCTTAATAAAGAGCTTACTTCGACGCAGTCCCCGGCCTTTGCAACTATCCTTTTTATAAACACATCACCTGAACTGTACCCGATTTCCTACATATTGAAGTAAACACTGTCACCAATTATAATCTATAAAATGATGCAAGGGAAATGCAAAACCAATGGGTTAAACCGAACTGAACCAAACCAATTTGACCAAAATTTTCAGTTTAGTCGATTAAGGAGTTCGGTTTAACTAGATTTAGTCAGTCAATTTTCACTTTTGAAACCTAAGCTAAACCGAAAGCCAGTACCTATATCCATCCTGACCCAAATAGTCTATTGGTTCAATCAATTTCAAGATGATAATAAGCAATTCTAATCTATAAGATGATGCAAGGGAAGTGCAAAAGAAAAGGTTAAGCATATAAACCAAATTGAGCCAAACCAATTTGACCACAAATTTCAATTTTATCAGTTTTCGGTTTAGTCGATGAAGGAATTCGGTTCAAGCAGATTTAGTCAGTAGATTAAACCAAAAGCCGATACCTGTATCCATCCTGACTCATATAGTCTATCGGTTTTAAGATAATTATAGGATTATCGGGCCAATGCTCATTGCTATAAATTCTACAAATTATAAGGCAATGAATTTTCAGATTTTGAGACGTACCTGCAAAACGGGAGGTGCCGTGAATATGACAATATCTGAAACTTCAGGTTCTCTAAAGAAATATGAAACCTGTTCATAATTAAAAAAGAAACAAAATTAAGCATACAATCTTTAATTTTAGTGTTCTATAGAAGTGATTTTGGAGAAAAGGAGATACTTTCTCAGCCAAAATGCGGTCACCAACATCCAGTGTAGGGCACATAGAAGATGAAGGAATCGATCTTGGCTCAGCTAAAGATGATCGGAAAAGTATACTAACGGTGACGGCAGTGAAAGCTGCCTTGGCATCTTTGGAGCATGAATTTAACATCTTTGTAATCCAACTGGATTTGGGATCTAATTCCAAGGTTAAGCTTTGAGTACCATCGTCGTTTGTTCCTCCTTTATCCACCTCGGTACTCTCCGGTCCGACCGGAGGGGATTCGTTACACTGCAGCCATTTGGAGCCTTGAAGGAAAGGGATAATTGAAGCGGCTTTGAATGGTAAGATTCCCACACTGGTAGATGAGGAACAAGAGCTGTAAGCCGTTGACTTCATTAACGAGATCAAAGCAGCGACGATCGGGTTATTGTAACCGTCTTTGAGGAATTCAGCAGCTAGAGTCGAACACATGGTCGACCGCGGGCGGCGCAGGTCGGCTGCGGCGGTGGCGTGGTAGGTACGAGGAGGGGATGGGTCGACGTCGGATTTTTGTTTGGGGGAAAGGAAACGAGACCGGAGCCAGCATTCGTGGACTGACCGGGAAGGGCAAGAACCGAGACGGGAACCGGCGGTGGAGGCTAAGTTTTGGGCGACGTAGCCGGAGAAACTGACGGTGAAACGGATAGCCATATTGATGAATTGGATAAAGTAGAACAATAAGTGGTACAGATTGGGTTCGGAAACTAATGGGTTTGATTTTAAAAACCCTAAAAGCAAATGAAAGCCATTTTCGAGGATGGAATCGGTGAAGGAGAGACAAGAACGGGGAATTGAGGAGTTTGATTAGGCCAAGGGATGAGAAACGGAAGCCGTTTTTTGAAATTGGTTGCGTTCCCGGGCGAGCGGGTGGAGAGTGTGGCGTTTCAGCGTCGTCGTCGGCGGCGGCGGCGGCGACGAAGACGAGATTTAGAATGTTTGGGAGGGGAAACTTCAATAACGTCAAAAAAGGAGAAAGGTTAGGGGTTTATAAGAGACGGCGGGTTCTTTTTACACTTCAATAGTGGACAGAGTTTTTTGCCATATTTACGAAATTGCCCAATTTATCTTTTTAAAAAGGGATTTCTTTTTGTCATCGGCCGGTGGTCGGACCAACCAAGTCATGCCACCAGCTTTCGGTTCCAACGGTTTAATTGATTGTTTTAATTTAATTAAAAAATTATTAAAACTTCATAAAAGTAAAAAACTCGATTTAATCAGTTTATATTGACCTACAAGTTAATCGATTCAACCTCTATTTTTAGGGCTGATATACCAACCAGTTTTTAATCCAAAAATCTTGCTCGGGTTGGTATTGTTTTTATAATAATGATGATGATGATACATATTAGCATGTTTGATTGTTGGTATTAATCTTATATAATTTTTTTCCTATACTCACAAAACGAGTGTCGTGTAATTTAGTTTTTTTATTAGATAATTATTTAATATATTGACGGTAGAATTTCTTTTAATTACTACGAATAAGTATACTAATTTTTCTTAATTAATGTTTATAAAATTGAGGGGATTCAATGTTAAGTAGAGTTTCAACTCTAAATTCGAAGTCAATTTGGATTTAATACCATAAAAAAATTTGAGAGATATTTTAAAAGTTACTTATAAATCCTCAAATTAATTAAATCGGAGAATATTACACGCGCTTAAGCGTGCTTGATCTCAAGACCCTTCATATTGTTGTAACAATGATGATGTCAACCGAATTAAAATTAAGTCAACTCATAAACAAGTTATTTATCACTAAATCGATAATTTATTTAGAATCAGGACTAATTAGTGGAATATGTAAATGTTAAGAATTAAATTTATTTAATTTTTTAGATTCACGACCAAACTGATAAATGTATAAATATTGAGGACTAGATTTATTTCGGAAAATTAATGAAAGATTAAAAAAATACAAAAATAAAGGATATGGTTGCTTTGTGGTTTGATTGTGTAATTTTGTAGCAAGATGTAGGGTATTTTTGTATTTTCAATCTTTCTACCACTTAGATTGACTTTGAAAACCAATGGGCATTTTCGGGTTTTCATTTTCCCTTTTTTTCTCGGAATAACTCTAATGGGAAAGACGTGGCTTCATGGAAGATTCCTTCCTCAAAACAAATCTCATTTCTATTAGTAAACTATTGGGTAAATTTAAAAAATTACAAAATTATTATTAAATTATTTAAAATTTTTTATTTAATTTACTAAATTATTAAAATCATTATCATTTGGCTTTCTCTATTCAGACCATTTGTACCCGTCGAAAGTTATTATTCTCTTTCTCTTCTATAGTTCAGTGTTTTTTTATGACATATCTTTAAATGTCACGAATCTATGAACCAAAATCTAAACAGCTATCTTTTTCGATCTTCAACACTAGCTTTCAGATCAACTTGGATTCAATATGTGTTATTCTACTTGTCAATGGATACTGATTCATAGTATCGATCATCAAATTGTCACTTGAAGCTCGCTAGCCAAACTTAAAAAAAAAAATATATATATATATATATAATAGCCCAATGTTTGAATAAAAAATTTTCAAAAAATTTAGTGACCATTTTGTAACTTCTAAAATTGAATGGTCAAAACTTAAATTTATCAATAATTTAGTGACATTGTATGTAGTTTACCTAGAAAAATAACTAAAAACATAAAAGAAAAATCCAAAACAATTAAATTTTTTATATTTTAAACATTAATTAGATTAAATACATGTTTAGCCCTTGGAATATGCCATTCTTTATATATAAATACCTCAAAATAAAAACTCTCAATTAAATATTTGAAGTTTGAACATTACTTTTGATCAAATGGCATGACAATAACTTGAGATGTTGAAGAGAAGAGAAGGTGTAATGAGAAATTGGATGAAATTGCAAAGTATAGAAAAGAAAGGGGAGTGTTTGGATATATTATAAAAAAACTGTTTTAGCGAACACTCGCTTTTTAGTGAGTGACGTAAGCGCATACATCAGCCTAAATAAGTTGACCACGATTTGTCTATTTAATAAAATTCCTTTTCTATTAAGGTTAGTTAATAATATTATTAATTAAGGAACCATTTGTTTAAGTGTTGTGTTTTTTTTTTCTTCTTCCAAATTACAACAATTTCTAATTAATTATTTCATTGAATCGACTGAAAATGAGACGAGACGATTTTTTGTCCGACTCCGATCTAATATGCTCCTAACATAATTTAATTCGATTTGATCTAAAATTAAATATTAATTTATTCGTCTTGAGTTTGACTCAAAAATCAAAACTATACTCGATTCTGATTTTGATCCATCTTAATGTGTCACAATTCTTATTTAATTTTTTTTTCAAAACAGAATAATTAATTTTAATGGTTTTGGCCTTGGATCCAAAAAATAAAAGAAAATTTATTTATTGATCCCTTTAATTTTTAGGAAATTATATACACTTTGACCTTTTAAAAAGAATTATTCATTTTTTGCCCTTAAATAATTTTCTGGTTTCATCCCTATTAATATTATATATAAAGGTATTTTGGTAATTATCTTAGACATAGCAAGTTGAGAGATTTTAAAAAAGGAGGGTAAACTATCTAGTTGGTCATTCAACTTTTAGGGTGCTTTCGTTGTGGTCACCAAAAATAGAATTCTTACAATTTCATCACTCAAATTTTAGGGAGCTTTTATTTTAGTCATCCAACCGTTAAATATTTAACGATAGTTAACTTGTACACACCACATCATTTTCACATTTTCGTTTTGGTCACCCAAATTTTAGGTTGCTTTTATTTTGGTCGCCCAAAAATGTCATTTTTTTAATATTGATCAAGATAAAAAAATAAAAAATTAAAATGAAAAGGTGGTAGGAACTAAAATAATGCTTTGAAATTTGCCAAATTGTAATTGTTTACTCATTTGCAAAAAGTTCTAAACTTCTTTTTTATTTAAATATTAAAATTTTAAATTTTAAAATATCAAAATTAATTAAATAAGTTATTGATAACTTTTTATCTCTTGACAGTGCCAACCGATTTATTACTATAATATTGAAATTAATTTAATTAGTTAATTTAGTCTCCTTTGAAATCTTAAATTTTTATTTTACGTTCCCAGATTAAATCAACTCAAATAAATCATATTTAACAATTGTACATGAAACTCAAAATTTTTAATGCAGTATTTTAGTTTCTATCGCTTTTTCACTTTAATTCTTAATTTTTTTTTACCTCAATCAATACTTTAAAAAGTATATTTTTTAGGTGACTAAAATTAAAGCAACTTGGAAGTTGGGTAACCAAAATGAAAGTGTGAACATGATATGACATGTACAAGTTAACTATAGTTAGGGAGGGATTTAACGGTTGGGTGATTAAAATGAAAACGCCCTAAAAGTTGAGTAACGAATTTGCAAATATTTCTTTTTGGTTACTCAAAATGAAAGCACCCTAAAAGTTGGATGGTCAACTAAAAATTTACCCAAAAAAAATAATTTTATCATATCATATCACAATGCATCATATTTAAATTTTTAAGTGAGGCTCGAACTTAAATACTCAAAATCTCAATCATTCCAAATGCAGAAAGGTTTATTGTAGATCATTTGTTGAATTTTTACATAATACCTAAAACTATCAATAGTCTCTCATCAACCCATAAATAATAAACTAAAGCACTTTAGCATGCTCAAACCTACGTCCTCCTATATTGACAGTAATATCTATACCAATCGAATTAACACTCAATCGAATTCATTGTTTGATGTTTTTAATATTATTAATTTAGTTAGAAATCCATGCTTGATGGATCACCTACCATTAATTTTATTCTTTAATGTCTTTAACTAGTAATAATTTAATACTAACATCAACTTTAAAAGCATTTATTATTCACCTATCAAGAAATGTTAATAATACTATTAAACACTTCAATAGAATCTTTGACCAGCTTTTAGTAATTAAAAATATTTATATTCAACTAAATAAAAAAATATAAAATAATATTCAGAGTAAAACAATTTTTTAAAATTAAATTAAACAACACTTTCTTATTTATACATTTTGATACAATATTTGATAATTGTGAATGCTTCACATGGTTGTATTGAGAAAGCTAGAGGTGTAGTGAGAATTTTTTCTAAGTAAAAAGTGTAATTTTATTTTATATTAATTTAAAATTTTATACATTTTAAATAATTATAATTTAAATTTTTTATTTTGAGGGGATGGGCTCCTGTGAACCTTCTACTATGAACCCCGGATTCAAATAGAGGTGACTTGATGTGATTAGTCTAGAAGGTTGATATTGAAATCATGTGATACAATACGATGAGATTGTAGTCATTCGAAGGTTAATGAAACAAAATTATGTTATATATAATATTGTTTAAGTAAGCTTCATTTGACTAAATGAATATGAACTTTATTTATTGCAAGGATGAATTATTGAATATGTATAAACAATATAAAAAGGGTGAGCAAAACTCGATTCGATTTGAAAAATAGAAAAAAATTAAATTGAGTTATTCGAGGAAACTCGAATAAGTAATTCGAGTTCGAGTCAAGTTAAAATTTTACAATTCGAATAACAAATTAGTGTAAATACCCTTTTGGCCCCTGTCAATTTTGAAAATGAACAAATTGGTCTCTCTTTCAACAAAAATTACAAAATAATTTTTAAATTTAAAAATATTTATAAAAAATCAAAATTTATATTTTTTAAAAATAAAAAGAAAATTTAAAATTTAAAAATTTTCTAAAACAATAAATCTGGGAACCTAAATAAATAAATTAATAATTCAAGTTTACCATACTAAAGTCTTTTATTATTTTTATTCTTATTTTGCTTTTTTTTTTTTCAAATATATATGCTCTAAATGGAATTAGTTATATTGTAATAAGATTTTAATTTGACATATTTAATTTTTTAATTCAACTCGAATAATTTCACTCAAATTGACTGGACTTGAATTTGATTTAACTTGACTCGATTCGAAAAAATTCAAATCGAGTTAAGATGATAAAATATGATTCGTTAACTCAATTAACTTAAAATTTTTTCACTCAATCAAATTTGATTCAATCGAACACTCACCTATACAAACTCATATAAAGAAAAGTGTTTATTTTTTTAAGATAATGTGAGTCCATGAATAATATGACATATGAATAATTTTCATTTTTTTCTCTCACAAAATTAACAAGGAATATTCAACTTTACCAAGCATTGTCAAAGTTGAAGATGGATATAATTTATTTGACAATTCTAAAGCAAATAGTATGGATTGGGATCAGACTTGGACAGTGTTAAAATGCAAAATGGATTTAAAGTACATAATAATGTCCAAAAAAAAAATGTAGCAAAAGTCAAATAGCAAGCATCTTTGAATATGTTTGTCATCCTATACCACTTTCAAATACCAAAGTCAAATGCTATGGACTAATATTTTAAGCTATTCGAGTTTGACTTTTGTTATGATGTTAGTCATTTCTACTTTGATTTTCTTTATTTTAATAGTTAAATTATACAATTTGTTTATATGAATTTGTGCAATCGTACCGGTGATTTCATACTCAAGAACACTTGAACTACCCTTAATCACTTACAATAATTATAACAAAATTTTACGTTATCCTAAAACTATTAATTTCAATACGAACTTAAACTTGACTCAATTTGATTTAATTAATAAAATTAACAATTCAAATTCATTTGACTTAAATTCAAAAGTACTCGTGTGCTGGACTAATGATTAAGAAATTTACCATTTAAATATGATTTGGGTTCGAGTTGTGCTAGTCACGTTGTTGTTAGAATTTTACCATTCTCTGATATATAAAGTCATTTACTATGTGACAACTTTTTTTTAAAAATTGGATGATTGCTAATAAGGCTAATATGCGCATGTTTACCATAAAAACATAATTAAGCATGCTGTTTTACAATAATTAGTGGTGCTCTACTCTTATGGTAATAAATTTAAGGATAAAAAAATTGATTTTTAGCCAAAAAAAAATGTTTTTTTAACGGTGGTCACGCGCGGTGATGTAATTATCAAAAGAGTAAGACATTTTTGGAGCAACGCCACGCGAGACGGTGGCACGTGGTTATGTCGGTAAAATCTGACAGCTTTGGTTTCGTATTCCCAATTTTTTGTTTTTTCAAAGTTACCGTCACATTAAACATCGATGACTGTGCTCAGTAAATAGACCACTTTCCATTTCCTCACGCGCTCTTCGAGAACCATAAATGATTTATAAATTGTATGAAAATCCTTTTTTTTTTAATGATGAAAGTAATAATTATTTTAAAGAAAATCGTTTTCGAAATTTAATTTTTATATTTTAATTTTAAAATAATTTGATTTACGAATTAATTAAATAGTTAATATAATTAATTTTTTAATTAAAATGTTACATAATTATATATAATTTAAAAGTAAATTTATAAATTTAAAAAGTAGAGAGATTAAATTCTTGAATATAAAAGTAAGACTAAATTTAAATGTACGAAGTGTAGAGGCTTAGAGTTACAATTGTTTGAACTAGGTATTGATTCGATAGAGGCATCAGACCAATTGACTCGCAAACCAATACGTACCAGTTGAACCAAGTTAAAAAATTGATTGAACTGATTTTTTATTTTTTAAATATTTTTTCTTAATGATTTATTCAAACAAACTATACGAGCTAGTGGCCTGACCAATTCGACTACCAGTTTAGTTTTGAAAAACTTACTTAATTATTACATAAATATGAAAATAATTTGTCATAACATAAACAATTTTTTCCCAATTGTTAATATGATTTAAAAAAATAATTTTCAATATTTGGTTAACATATAAATTTATTGTCGCTCCAACGTAATTAATCAGTGATTTTGATTATGTGATTGAATAATAATAATGATGATAATAATAATAATAATAATAATAAATCCTTGTTATTAATTTTCTAAGAGTAACTAATAGTGATATTAATTTAAACATATTAATAATATAATTTTAATAAATATATATTTTTAAAGAATTTATATGTAAAAATATAGTATAGATTGCAAGTAATATATACCGATCAACTAAAATTAAAATCAACTCAACATAAAATCACTTTGAACTAAAAATCGAAATATATCTAAATCTAAACTAAAATAAATCTAAATAGAATGTACATGTATTGAGACTTAAAATCAGAATAATTTAAGAAAGAACACAAAAATGACATATTACGTATGAAGGGATTCGGATTTGATATTCAAAATCCCAAAGTATTGATTCAATAGACTAGACACGACTTAGGTTGGACTTAAACAAAATTTTTTAAATTAATTTAAATAATAAAAAAATATTTTGGAATAAGACGTGTGGAAAATGAGCGTAGTAAATTAAGCAAAAGACAGGGATTTTGTTAGTTAAAACTGAAAATGATTTTAGGACAAGAGAATTTGTATCTTAGTTAAAACATACAGTGTCGTTTGCTTACAACTTGTGAACTTAAAAAAGGCTGCGACAGTGCTACCCCAAATAGAATTGGTCAAATTCTGTTATTAGTCCCTGTGTTTTGTATAAATTATGGATTCAATATCTATGCTTTAATTTGATCATTTTCAGTCCTGTACTTTTAGAATTTGAAAATTTTAGTCCTAACCAAATGATAACTATTAAATCCATTAAATTAAATTCTGTTATTGTTAAAATTTAATCTGTCAAACATATTATCATATGTGTAATGCTAAGTAAATTTGTAATTTTCATATATATTACTCATAAAAAATCAGTTAATAGATTTAAGGTCCGTGTTTGCATTAAGACTAAAATTTTAAAAATATAGCCACTAAGAATAAGCTAATTGGTGAATGTATGTTAAATCTATAACTTTACGCATAATATAGGACTAATAACATAATTTAACCAAACAAATTTAGTTGTTACCACTAAGTTACTAAAATTGATCAAATTAAAATACAGGTACTGAATCCACAATTTGCACAAAATACAGGGCCTGATAGCAGAATTTGACCAATAGAATTTCACGACTAGCCTAAGTTGCCTCAAAGTTTTAAGACAAAGTTACTTTTTTTTGTAACGCGCCCCGACATCGCGTGATTCTTCCCTGTCCCACCACAACCGTAATAAGCGCGTACCAACACCATTGGACCCCACAACATTTTTGTATAGTTACCTATACTTTTCATAAATTTAGAATTTGGTCTATATATTTTTATTTTTTAAAATTTAATATTAAAATTTAATATTTAAATACAATTGTTAACTTTGTTAATTTTTTTGTTAAATTGATTGATGACATTTTAAAATAATAAAAAATACTCGCTTAATAGGAATTTAATTAAAAAATATGTGTAATAAAACTAAATTTAACAAATAATTTAAATAATATTAATAATTAAATAAAAATTTTGATATCTAAAATGTAACAAAAATTAAAATTTGAAAAATAAAATCAAATAATTAATTTTTAAATTTACGAAAAATTATTTAACCTGAAAATAAATTAATATTTAATTATCATGTTACTTGCAGTCAACCCATCAGTCAAAGTCATACACGTCAGCATCACCATATGATTCCATTTATCACCTAGATTTTATACAAAAACTACATCACAACCGTTCATTATTCCATCATTGTCGATCAACGGCCATGATTAAAATATTTTATTCCTTTTTATTTTCAATTTTAGCCAATTTTATTTCACGTACTATAAAAATCCGACGAACAAAACACCACCTCCCCCACTTCACCTTCTCACTCACAGTCATGGAAGAGAGACCGGAAACGGAATTAATATCGATTCCGGCGACGCCACGTGTATCGACGCCGGAGATACAAACGCCGTCAGGTCAAAGGTCACCGCGACCAGCTTCAAAAGAGACGAAATCATCGGCATGGACACCGACGTCGTTTATTTCACCAAGGTTTTTAAGTCCAATCGGAACGCCGATGAAAAGGGTTTTAATCAACATGAAAGGTTATTTAGAAGAAGTGGGTCACCTTACTAAGCTTAACCCTCAAGATGCTTGGCTTCCTATTACCGAATCTCGTAATGGGAATGCTCATTATGCTGCGTTTCATAATCTAAATGCCGGTGTTGGGTTTCAAGCTCTGGTTTTGCCTGTTGCTTTTGCGTTTTTGGGATGGTATCAATATCTTTAAATCTTTTTGCTTTAAGATTATATATACTGGCAATGGCAATGACAATGGCGATGTTATAGGATTTTTTCAGCTATGTTCCTTGCTTGTTTATCTCTATTTCTTGCATTAATATCTGTCACTCTTTTTCTTCTTTGGAATCTCTTGTATTTGACTAAATGTTTATGTGGGATTGTGGGGTGGTCATAAATTATCCTCTATTATTATCTTTTCTATAGTTTATCATAGATTTGAATTGAAAGTAGCATTAACGTAGAGGATAAGATCTAGTGGTCCAGTTCAGTGTTAAGTCACGTTGCATTCCAAAGTAGACAATACATGTTAAACGATATTGTTGGGAGAGAAACTGAGCACGGAAGATTAAGGAAAGGGTTAAATCACTTTCTTTTCTGTACAAGTTATTCCATGGACTTAGTAATTGTTTCTATATTAGGGTTTAATTTTTTTATTTTATCTAAGATAGACATTGAACTTAGCAATCGTTTCACTGGTATAAGTCAATTCTTGAATTTGACAATTATTTTCGGTTTAACTTTTTTTATCCAACTTAACTCCTTGAAAACCCAAAAATTCAAGCTTTAAGGTGGGAGCAATTGTCAAGTTTAAGCCCTAATATGAGAGCAAACATCAAATTCAGGGACTAATTTGGATAAAAAAAAGTTTAAGCTCCAATGTGAGGACAATTACCTAATTTAGGTTCCAATATGATAATAATTACGGTTCAAGGATTAAGTTGTAGGAAAAAAAAATCAGGTCCTAATGTGAAAGGTTTTTCTAAATTTAGTCTCCAAATAGTGATTTAACCCTTAAAAAATATATGGTCCACTTATTGCTTTCTGGTTCTTTTTGTGTGATTAAGCTGTGGGGTAGGGGCCTGCAAGGCGCTTCATTTTTTATTATTACTATTTGTGTTGCTTTTTCCTGGTTCATTATTATGATCCATGATGTTCCATTGCTCATGATTTTGTACCCCATCATATCAGCTGATAAGCATTGTTGCAAAAAAATAAACTATGCTGTCCTGCCATTGTTGTAGGTTGGACTGAAATTAATTTTCATTGGATTCTTTTTTGAGGGAACAGAGATTCTTCCCTTGTCCAATATTTTGCAGATATGTAATAATTGTAACAGCAACTTGATTTGTTTTGTTTGTATAGGAGTTGGGGTATATTGGCTTTAACGATAGCATATTGTTGGCAACTTTACACTTTATGGATTCTAGTTCAATTACATGAAGCTGTTCCAGGAAAGAGGTACAATAGATATGTTGAGCTTGCACAAGCAGCTTTTGGTGAGAACATTAAGCTTAAAAAAACATGTCTTTAATGTTGTTATGTTACTCGGACACGGATGTAATGTGTAATGTTCTTTTTGTTGTAGGAGAAAGGTTAGGTGTTTGGCTTGCTTTATTCCCAACTGTTTATTTATCAGCAGGAACTGCAACAGCTTTGATTTTAATTGGAGGGGAAACTATGAAACTGTTCTTTCAAATCGTTTGCGGGCCACTTTGTACGTCGAATCCTTTAACGACGGTAGAGTGGTATTTGGTGTTCACTTCGTTGTGCATTGTCTTGTCTCAACTACCTAATCTTAATTCAATCGCGGGTCTTTCTTTAGTCGGAGCCGTGACGGCTATTACGTATTCGACTATGGTTTGGGTGCTTTCTGTTAGCCAAGAAAGGCCGCCGATGATCTCTTATGAACCTCTCTCGTTGCCATCTTCTGCCGCTGCTTTCTTCTCGGTAATGAATGCGCTTGGAATCGTAGCGTTTGCATTCCGTGGCCATAACTTAGTCTTAGAGATTCAGGTATATGCACAATGTGTCATTTGTTTTTACTTTTTACCAATAGTTCTTTTGTGTTCAACATGTTTTCGATATCGTTTCAGGCAACAATGCCATCGACGTTTAAACATCCGGCTTATGTTCCGATGTGGAGAGGAGCCAAGGTTGCTTATTTCTTCATTGCAATGTGCCTTTTCCCTGTTGCCATTGGAGGTTTTTGGGCTTACGGTAACCTTGTAAGTAACTAAATGGGACTTTTTTTTTTTTTTTGTCATTTAACTATGAAAAGTAGCAGTTTTTAAATTGGCATAATAGTAATTTTAACCCTCAATATTTATAAATTATGTCAATTCAGTCTTGAATCTACAAAAAGATTAACCCTTAACATTTACACATTATTTAATTTGGTCCTTTTTTTTTAAGTTTTATTTTTCTTTGTGATATTGATGGTTAGTTTTAAAAGAATAAGAAAAAAAATAAAAATTATGATCTTGAATTTTTGGGTTTTTTTATTTTTGTATATTTTCAATAAAATTTAGCTAATAAATTAGTTTTTAAAGAAAAGCAAAATTGCAAAAATAAAATAAAATCAAATTGCACAATGTGTAAATGTTGAGGGTTAAAATTCTTTATAGAATCAAGAGTAAATTGACACCATTTATAAACATTGAAGGTTAAAATTGATATTATGCCAATTTTAAAAACTATCATCATTAGCTCAACTTGTGAATGACCATTTTATAATTTTTCATAATTGGGTGATAAAAAAAAAAATTTACTACTAGTTAGATGACTACTAGTGTAGTTTATTTTTTTTCGATACCTCGAGGTAACGCCATTCTCTATGTCGGTTCAGATGCCATCGGGAGGGATTTTAAACGCACTTTATGGATTCCACAGTCATGACATTCCAAGAGGTCTTCTCGCCCTAGCTTTCCTCCTAGTAGTATTCAATTGTCTAAGCAGTTTCCAAATATATTCAATGCCGGTTTTCGATAGCTTCGAAGCTGGATACACAAGTCGTACAAACCGCCCTTGTTCAATCTGGGTTCGGTCCGGTTTTCGAGTTTTCTACGGATTCGTAAACTTCTTCATAGGAGTAGCATTGCCGTTCCTTTCGAGTCTGGCCGGACTATTAGGGGACTAACGCTCCCGGTTACGTTCGCGTACCCGTGTTTCATGTGGGTTCTAATAAAAAGACCGACTAAATATAGCTTCAATTGGTATTTCAATTGGATACTTGGTTGGCTTGGTATTGCTTTTAGCTTAGCTTTCTCCATTGGTGGTGTTTGGAGCATAGTGAATGATGGTCTTAAACTGAAATTCTTCAAACCTAATTAAAAAACAAAGTCTTTTTGGATGTTTGCTTGTTTGTCAAGAAACATGTTTTGAATGTTTGGATGTTTGAAATTAATGCTGTTGAGGGTGTAATATTTTTCAAGTGTCTTAAAATTCTGTGTAAAGTATTGAGTTGGGTTTATTTTATATGTATTCCTTTTTTCATTAAATCAGATAAATGTAGAATGTTGTATGGTTAAATGCAATGAGAAAATTAATCTCGTACGTTAGATTAAAGAGTAAATTTATTTTTTTGTTAAAAATTTTATTTCTTTAACTATAAAAATGAATAAAATTTTTAATAAAATAATCGCTTTACTTTCTATTTTAATATGTAAATATTAATTTATCTTTATTAAATAAAAAAATAAATTTTAATTTAATTTGAATACAAGAGCCGCATGAATTTTTATGAGGTTAATGGACCCGTAAACTGCGGGTAACATGTTAGAATGCGCATGCAACAGACATGCGTGGTCAGTAGTGTTTCATTGTCACTGTCCTGGTACTGTTCTTATGTATGATGACATTACAGATGATGGAAAATGATGAATCTGCTTGAAAAAGTTGCATCGATGATTTAAGGCATGTTTTAACTTGAAAAAAGGCATGTTTTAACTTGAAAAAGGCATGTTAAAGTTTTTCACAAACTTTGATTTTCTAAAATTTGACCATAAATATTTTAAAAAGAGTCGAATTCTTATTTTTTTATTAAAAATATAATTTAAAATTTTAAACACAGCAGTTCGTATAGTAATTCAATGTGTATTTCATGTTTGTTTTTTAATATTTTAATATTATTTGTTAATGTGACATATAAAATAAATAATGTCATATCAACATAAAGTATATGTGGATTGCCACGTTGGGTTTTCATACCATCTTTAAAAAATAATGTTTTAGTTAACATTTTCGTTAAAAAAATCGATTTGACTCTTTTTAAAAGGTTAATGATCAAATTTAGCTAAAAAAAGTAAGGATTACATTGACAAAAGATGTAAATGTTAAGGGCTAAACTTATTATTATGCCTAATATTTTTAAAAATTGTGAGTATGGATTATTTAGGTTTAGTGTCAGTTTTGGTTTTGGATTGTTCCAAGCTCAAATTATTTTGAGATTAGATCTTTTAAGTTTAAATCATTTTGATTTTGGGTTCGAGTCAATTTCAATTTAAGTTTATTCAGGTCAAAGTTATTTAGGTTTAAATTATTCGAGGTTTGGGTTATTCCAGTTGCATTGTTCTGGGTTCAGATAATTTTGAATTTTTTTCATTCAATTTTTTTATTTAATTTTAACATTTGAGTTCGGGTTATTTCAAATTATTTATTCAAATCAATTCGAGTTTAGATTATTTTAAATTTAATTTTTTCAAATTAAAATCAATTTTAAGTTTGGATTGCTTCATATTATTAAAATTAAGTGGGTCAAATTTAGGGATGGCAATGGATAATGCAAATTCAGATGTGTGTGGATATCCAACTTGTTTCTTTTTGCATATCAGATAGTATTCAAATTAAGATATTCTAATTACCATCTGCAACAAAATTCAAAGCAATCCAGATATTAATTATCAAATATCAATTATTCAAATCCAATTATTATCTACTTAATTTTTTAAAATTTTATTTTAAAAAATATTTATATACTTGAATCGATTAGACCATCAATTCATCGGTCGTTCGGTTTAAATTATTCATTTAAATAAATAATAAAAAAACATTTAACAATATTAAAAGCCACTTCAATTGATTTAGTCTCCTAATCAAATAATTAGAACTAAAACATTAGAGCCCAAAAAACTAAAATGAATGCATTATTTTTCCTGTAAATTTGATTTCAATTCTAGCATTGATTGCAACCCCATAATCCAATGATGATGCATCAAAGCAAACCTGTATAGACTTTCATATTTATTTATATATATATAGCTCAAGTTCTAATTGTTCCACTGCAATGTTCAAAGCCTGTAAGAGATCTAACATTCGTAGTTTCTAGTCTCTTGGTTTCAAGACAGCAAGCAATGGATGCAGTTTCTGTGAGGTAAGACCGACGGTGTCGACTTTCTCCTCTTCGCCGTCTTTCAGTTGCCACTCGAATTCCTGCACCAATCTACCTATTGCACTACAAGCTAATAACATTGCTTGAAGTGAACCGGCACACGCCCTTTTCCCGGCTCCGAACGCCATTGTCTTTTGCAAATCCAATGGGTCGTATTTCTCGTCGAGGAACCTTTCCGGGTTCCATTCTTCGGGGTTTTCCCAATAGTTCTTGTCCATGTTACAACCATAGATGTTAACAGCAATCTGTTCAAAGAATGTATGTTAATAGCAAGGCCCGGGAACAAATTCACCACCGTATGGCTGACTGGCGAGTTTAAAGAGGCAAAAGGGAAACTAACCTCACTTCCTGCTGGTATATGATACCCTCCAATTTGTGTGTCTTCATGCACGTATCGTAACGGAACTAACGGCGCCGGACTATGTTTCCGAAGAGTTTCATGAAAAACGGCGTCCAAGTATCGGATTTGTGAGAAGTTTTCTTCTTTAACCTTGTTGGAACCGCATACTTTTTGGAGTTCGTGATAAAGACGGTCCTATTTAAGATACGAGAAAATTTTGGAATCGGAGATTGAGTGGATTAGTATAAAGTAATGAAAAACGAACCTGTCGGATCGTATCTTTTGCAAGTTGATACATTGCCCATTCTGTTGTGACTAAAGTCGTATCCGCTGTTTCAATGATTGTCTCCCACAACAACATCGCTAATTGGTCCATTGTAAGTGTCTTTGCTTCGGATAATAAGTAATTGAGGTAACAATTCACTTCCTGGATCATAGTTGGTATTAGAGATTAAATCTCGAATTTGAACATGGTAAAAGAAATCGAAATTACCTCCCCTGCATCGATTCGTTTCATTTGGTCTTTGATCAAAGCATTCATTAATGCCATCCTTCGGAAATGTTTTCGTTGGATATTCATTTCGAAACTTTTGTTCGGAATCCATCTCAAGTATGGGAAGAAATCACGCCAATCTACATCGATAGCGCCTTCCATCATGTCCATGACCAAAACTTTATGTATCTCTTTCCTCGACAACATACCGATCTCCTCAACGTAAATTGATTCCACGTCTTTACCTAAAGCTTGTTTCATCGCTAATCCGAAAAGTTCGGACTCGAATACTTCCCTGAAATTGATAGGTCTTATAGGATCTTTCTTCAACGTATCGTGCAATTTGCTCGATATGTTCTCGATCATGGTTTCTCGGTGGTGACGGTGTCGTCTCTAAGGTAATACCGAAGAGTAAAAAAACAATAATGGCAATCGAAAACAAAAACAAAAACAAAAACGAGAAATTCGAGTAAACCTGAGCGTTTGAACCCAAAGTATTTGTTAGTAAACAACGTTTAGCGAGCTTGTGAAACTCGTCGTAGTCGCTTGTCGCGACCATACATTTATCGAATGTGAGGATCTTCAAGGCATTTGATAGCTTTCTTGTTGAAATGGATGAAAATCTGGTCACCATGGCCTGTAAGGGACGAATATTAGTAAATCAAATGATAACTCGAAAAATTTAAAATCAAACTTTATTTATAATGGTGCATAAAATTATAGACCCTCGTTACATTGGTCTCGGGAAAATTAGTTAATTTTGAGAATAAAAAAGCATTTTTCATTGACTTGAATGAGATAAAGGAGTCAAATTACATTTTATTTTCTTTACTAAAAAATTGAACATTTTTAACGGAAGGACTAATTTATTTTTTTATTTAATATATATAGATTAACTTATCAATTTTTTGAGTAGAGAGAGTAAAATGTAACTTTTTAAAATCAATTGTGAAAGATTGTATGTATCTTTTCTTTTGGAATTTTTTTGGAATAATGCGCTTCTTGGCACTCAAGCTCACGATCTCCTATCCTAAGAATAATACTAATACCAATTGAGCTAAAACTTAATTGGATTTGAGTATTTTAATATCAAATCATTTTGAGTTTTTATTTAATTAGGAGGATTTACATGCTGTCATAAAATGTAGTCTTTTTTTTTTTTTTTTTTAAATATTACCATAAAATTGCTGGTTTTAATTATTTTCAAAATTTTAATTTAATTCATTCAAATAAAAACTTAACTCGAACTCAATTTGAAATGACTTGAGTATGAAACAATTTGAACTTTGAAATATTCAATCCAACTGTCGAATTAGAATGAAAAGCACTAGATGTTCTAACTTGAAAATTTTTAATTGGCAAACTCGAATGATACAAATCCAAATTCAACCTTAAAAATGGCCGAACAATCCAAATCCGAAATACTTAAATACGAAATTAATACGAATTTTGGTCCAAATATCTTTAAAAAAAAAATTATGAAACCCAATTTAATTTGAATAAAAATTAATAATTCAAATTTTAAAAATGATTTGAATCTAAAATAACTTGAGTATAAAACAATCTAAACTTTAAATAAATCAAAGTCAAAATTATCTAAACTCGAATTAATTTAACACTAGAATGAAAAGCACTAAATAATCCAACTCAGACAACTCGAATCTCGAATGACTCTAATACAAATCGAAACTTATAAATAATCAAAACATGAAATAATCTGAATTCGAAACTAAATCAAAATATTCAAGGAACCCAAAGATTAAAATCACAGTAAGGAAGAAGATAAAAGTGCGAACCTCTTTGGCCGTCTCCGGCGAATTGATGACGATAACGGTCGAAGCTCCAGTTCTGATAGAATAAACCGGTCCATGTGTCTCTGCCCATTTCGTGAACGTCTTGTGAGGCTTCTTCTCTTTCAACTGCAGCAAGTTTCCGATGATCGGCAACCCTGGCACCTCTGCAACAACAACAAAACAACAATCCCAGCAAGAGTTTATATTTTAAAAAAATTTGAGGGTTCAATAATATATATATGATGGTCTGTATGTATATATATACCAGGGACGGTTGGGAGGGTGTTGGATCCCATTTTTCGACCGGAAGGAAGGAACCTTTTAAGGAAAAAGAAGAAGATGAAGAAAGGTACGGCGGCGACGGCGACGGAGTTGAGAGAAGGTAGCATAATAGTTAGTTTAAAGTACTGCGTATTGATGAAACCAGTCGTGGTGGTGAACTTTATAGAAATGGACAACTTCACAGGCTTTTTTTGTTTTTATTTTATTTTAATATTTGTTTAAGAAATATAAACAAAAAAAAGAAAGTTGCGAGAAAAAAGTTTTAGATTGTATTTTGCTCCTTTAGTTAAAAAATAAGTAAATTAATTTATGTACTTTAAATGAAAAAATAAATTGATCATTTCTATTATTAAAAATTAGCTGGTTGATAGAATAATTAAATAGTTACATATAGTGTGTTATGTGTACCTTATGCTGACATACATGAACTGATTTTTAATAGTAAAAATGGATGAAGTTTTTAATATAAAGATCAATTTTCTTTTTTATCTGAGGTATAGAGACTAATTGGTTCACTTTTTAGTAGATGGGACAAAATGTAATTCGACTCATATTATAAAAGTCTCCATGGTAATTTTTTTTATAGTTATATGGAATATACATGAAAGTTGAGGAAAGATTAAGGTTAATTGCATCAAGCATCCTTGAAGTTATGATTTGGGTTTTAAATTAATCTTGAATTTGAAAAAAAAAAAGTAATTGACTTTTCAAAGTATTAATTAAGTCTTTCTATCAGTTTAATCATCCGCTCAAGCGCTAAATTGTTCAAATCTATATATTTTGGGCAAATTTTTATTTTCATAGATTTTATATAAAATGTAAAAGACAAAAATATGCTCATAATTATATTTATTACACTATAAAGGAATTAATCTTTTGGTTATTTCTCGGCTGACATTAACTCAAAAAATGGTTTAAATATAGTACAAAATAGATTAGAGCTATTTTTTTAACACCTTAGATCCAATTTGTACATATGATAAGTATAGACGTGTATAAAATTCGATTAATGTGTTTTTAAGTACGCTACATGTCATATTTGATCTAACATTTAATATCTAAACTGTATATTAGGTTAAAAAATAGCATAATTTGTATGATATTGATAATTAAAGGACTCAATCGGAAAATTTTCAAATTAGAGGACCAATTAGAATCTAAATTAGATAAAATATGGTGATTATGGCTAAGATATTAATAACATTAAAAGCATTTTCTAATTTTGTTTTTTCCCCCTAAACTTTGCCTTGCTGTCTGAATTAATTAAAATTATAATTTTGTTTATACAAATTTAATAGCAAAATTGAATTTATTATCAATTAAAATTGTAAATATAGTTTTAAAATATTAAATCAATAAATTATTTTTTCCCTTATTTATCATTCTAAATAATTAATGAATTTGATCCAAATTTAATATTTTACTATTTTGAGCAAATATAACTTATTTTAGTCTAATAAATTAATTAATGGCATGAACCTAAATGAGCAAGCTAAATGCTTCAAGTATGGACCTAATCTCATAAATAACAAAATGTCAGGGACTGAATCTGACATTAGTATAGTATTCATTATCCCAAATGCTCACCAACATTTTCCATCTGGACATGTCTCACCATGATGATACCCATAGACATATGTATATACAAATAGTGACAAATTGGATGCTAGGAAAATTTTGGAATCTTATATATAGTTAGATGCTTTATATATCTTGTGACTGGAATTTTGTCATTGGGAAGTAATCAAATGAATAAAGTATACAATTTTCTTAATTTAGGGAATCTTCGAGTAATATTGGATTTGAGATTAATTTTTATCGGGTCTAAAACGATTAACATAAAGTTTCCTCAACAAATATACTTTTCGAAGTTTAAACTGGTGTTTTCATCCTTATAAAGGTGATGCTACTGCCATCTCGACTAATAGCTTGTTGTTTATATAATACTCGATTTGTTCATTGATCAAATTATTTACTCATAATATGAGAGGATTCGGACAAAAATATAAAGTTTAGAAAATGAATTTGTAAAAAAATTAGTCAAACTTGAACTTTAATTTTTCAATTTTCGTAAAAGATAAAAATGGAAGGAATTCATAATTATTCCTATACTAATGTATTAATGTCACTGTTTTTATTTAAAAAATGGATTTATTGTTTTAAGATTTTTTTCCCTAATAAATGAAAGATGGTTAAAGTATTTGAGAGGTCCTTATATTATAGGGATTGAATCAAATTAATTTCTCTATTTATTAAATAAATCGATTTAATCCATATACTGTTAAAAAGAATCAAATAAATTTAAATCGTAACAAAGTTAACATTTATTGTATAAAACATGTCTTGAAAATTATTCTTTTCAATTGCAATTTGATTTCAAACAAAAAAAATTTATTTACAAAGCGATAAAAACTTTAAAATTGTTGACTCCGTTAAATAGTAAATGATAACTCTATTCCAATTTAGCTCTATTTGATTCTTTTTAATAGTACAAAGACTAAATTGATTCATTTATTAATAAAGAGATTAATTTAATTTAATCTCTATAATAGAGAGATCTTTCCAATACATTCACCAATAAAAAATTATAGTAATTATTGACAGAGACCTATATGACAGGTATATAAATTAGTACTTAAAATAGTAATAAACTATGTTTGATTAAACAATTAATTAAAATATCATAAAATTTTAAAAATAGAGAAAATCAGTTTAATCTATTTAGACTAGTTTTTTTAGTTCGATTCAACCTGTTCATATAAGTATAGATTAATTATTCAATTTTTTATTAAAAGAGGGCTTTTAAGTAATTTACTAAATGAGTAAGTGACGAGTTGACGAGTGACTCAATTTAGCAAAGATAATTTACATAAGTATATAGATATATAGTAGATCTTTTGATACTTAAAATTTTATTTTTTTGGCATAATGATAAATTTAGTCTTTAATGTTTACTTTTTTTGGGGGGTCAATTTGACCTTTATTCTTCCTTTGAAATAAATTTAGTCATCAACCTTTAAAAAAAAAAAAGTCAAATTACTTTCTTTCAACGAAAATGTTGACTAAAATATTAATTTTTTAAAAATGTTAACATGTGGCAACCTGCACGGAAGTCCACGTGTAATTCATGCTAACATAACACTATTTTTCTTATACAACCACATCAACAAATGATTTAAAAATAAAAATAAAGTACACGTGAATTGTCATGTTAGTTGCCGCATGTAAAAAATTAATATTATAGTTAGTATTTTCGTCAATCTAACTCGTTTTGAAAGGCTGATGGTCAAAATCGATCCTTTTTAAAAGATTGATTTCAAATTTAATTAAAAAAAAGGACCAAATTAATAAAATATGTAAACATTAAGTGATAAATTTATCGTCCCGTTTTTATTTATTTATGAAAAGTTATTGGGTGATTGAATTGGATGAGGCCCAAGCACTTAGGCTCTGGGCTTGTGGCTAAGGCATTCAATAGATTGGGTTAGGCTTGTTTGTTTATTTCCTTGAATGTAGCCCAAACAATTTGGATTCAGAGTCCAGAGAAATAGAAATACTGCTATAGTTTTACCTCTAATGGATTCAAATTTAATTCAATTTGATTTGATCATAAAAAATAATCATTTAAATTTGTTTAACTGAAATCTAAAAATAATTAAAAACAGTAATAATCTAAAATTAGAATAAGCCCAATTCAAAATAATGGGCAAGTAAATTTTCTTTTTATTAATTTCTCGATACTTTATCAGTTTTAATCTTAAATCCTAAACTTGTATGCTACTGTCGTTTTAAGGATTTCAGATAATAACTAGCTCAAAAGTTAAAAGGTTCAAAGAAAATTTCAAACATAACATCATCGATAACAGATAGAACAAATTTTATTTACTTTTTAATCTAACGGTTGAGAGTATTATGTCGTTAAGGAGTTATATTGCACGCAAATTCATCTAAAGCATACAAATAAGAAATTTTCAGTTCTGAAAAACCCAAGCACTTTTTTTTTTTTTTTTTAATTTTCTTTTGGTACATTGGAATTTTCACTTTTTGTCTTTTGGACCCTTTGATATTGGGAAATTTTCAGACCAGTTAACATTATTTTATACTTTTTTCGTTTCTACCATTTTTTTGGTTTTGTTTTCTTCTCTGTTTCTCATTGCAAGTTGTCGTTTTGTCTGAATCCTGGAACTTTGTTTCTTAAGAACACTGAGATTTGTAGGGTTTTTTTTATTTATTTAAATAATGAAAATTAAAAATAAAGAAAAGTGACCCACTATCCAAAGCAACATGTTCCAATATTTTGTATTTTTTTTTTTTGAAATAAACAATATTTTGTAATTAAAATGGATCAAAAGAAGAATCATATGATTATAATAATGAAGTGTAGAAGATAACAGAGGGTTCCAACCATGATCAAAATTTGTCTCAATAATTGGTTTCTTCAACGCATCAATTGTGTCTTTTTTCCTGTCTTTATTTCTTCCATTGTTTATTAAATTCAAGGGTTTAATTATATCATATGTTTAATTGACAGACAAAATCAGAAGGGAAAATCATATTAAATTGAAGGGTTAAGTGTGGATTCAACCTTTATTCATTTCCCATCGTTATTGTTTTAATAATTAAGAGGATGTGTCGATTGCGTCTTAACTCGATTAGGGTCGATATTATTGTCAGGGCAGAATGGCGTGAATTTGAGTGTGTTGAAACATGATATCCTCCTATTTAGGGATTAGGATGAACTATGGTTAGTTCCAAATATAATATAAAAAAGAACAAATATGATAAGAACTTGTAATGAGATTAATATTTAAAAAAAAAAACAATGAGTTAATCATATGTATCCATATTTAAGGTTAAAATAGTCTAACTTTATAACACATTATTTGATTTTTTAAAGTATTTATATCATATTAATAATGTTTTTTTATCGATCTAACTGTTAATTTGAAACTTAAATATTAGTTGAAATATGACATAACATATTTAAAAAGTTTTATTAGTAAATTGGTGCTATTAAACTATACCCTAATTCACAAAATGATTTTTAAAATTTGTTTTTTGGTCAAAGTCGTCCTAAATTATTAATTTTATCCTATTTTATCGTGATATCAACTAATAAGAATATGATAAATGTTATCATTTTTATTGGATGTCAAATACTTTTTTTGGTAAAATGGATAAAATTGATGGTTTAGGATTATTACCGACTCCTCCAGAAATGGTAAACTATATCACACGTCATCCAACTATGGGTTTTTTTTTTGTCGTCCAACTATAAATTTTTTAAATTGGTCACCCAACTATAGATTTGTTTCTTTTTTTGTCACAGAGTTATGCTTTTTTTAAATTAGTCACTCAAACTAATCGAGTTTTTTTTTATCCATTTCCGTTAATTGCACTATGGCTTATAGTTGGATGACCAAAAAAGAAAATGACCCATAGTTAGGTGACCTATGATGTACTTTACCCCAAAAAATACGAAAATTGAGATAATTTAGATTTTTTTTTAATAATCTCATTGTAAGTTCTGATCCTGTCAACTCTTTTTGACATAATGCCTAAAACTACCCATAGTCCCTCCCCAAAACCATAAATAGGAACATAATACGCTTCAGCACACTCGAACCGACATCTTCCTGCATTGACAACAATACTTATGCCAATTAAGCTAAGACTCAATTGACATTTAGATCTGATGTCTTAAAAGAAAAAAATAATAAAAAAAAACTCTTAAATTTTAATAATATTTTCTTAAATATATCATATCCAATTTGTCCATATACTAATGTTTTGAAATTTAAAAAAATTAAACCCTAAGATTCAATAGCTAATCTTTACGAGGTTTCTGGGATTTTTTTTTTTCTGGCCATTTTCTTGAAAGGTAATTGGAGCTGGTAAGATCATGATTTTGCAAAAGGAAATGGCCAAAACATAAAAAATAAATTAAAAAAAAAAAAAACACAGCAATGTAAGTGTTGTAATAAAGAAAGAAATGGAAAAGACAGCACCAACCAACATTTGCATGGCTGTCTGGCTCATCTCGATAATTAAAGAAAACAACTTTAAAGAGCCTCAGCATCATCCCCAATGGCATGGATATTGATGAACTTTATGCCCCAAAAGATTTAAAAATTCATATATGAAATGGACATTATAGGGAAAGTGATTCAACTAAAACAAATTTTCAACCCCTCCATTGCTCATTTTCTCACAAATTTTAAACATATACACCTCTATCTAGCATTGGAAAAGTATAATATAATACAAAATTTTGAATGTAACACAAAATTTTGATTTGATTTTGTTAGAGCTGTGAGCCGAATCTCATCTTGATTCGGCCTGAAAAATTTGAAATGCAACTCATTTATTAAAAAAATAAAATAGAGATGTGAAATAGGAAATCTGTGAGGGTGAAGAACTGAGGGTCGAACAAACAATGCCGCATAAGTTGAATCCATATAAGACTATACTTCTTCTATTAGACATTTATTATAACACGGTTGTTTAACCCTTAAAATGTGTGTAGTCGAAAACCTCTTGTATTGTAGTTTTTCAACATTAGTAAATTTTTCTTCCTCTTTTTGTGATTTTCCCAATAAAGATTTTCCTTGTAAAATCTACGTGTTCTTATTTTTTTTTCTTATTGCTTTGAGATTATCCATTATCAATATATAGTATAACAAATTTATATGAATGTAAATTAGAGTTAACCCTATATAAACTTACATATACATATTTATTTACTTATTTCATTTAACTCAAATTAGAATTGATCTAAAACTAAATTAATCTAAACATAAAATAACTTAAAACTCAAAATGATATGAACGTGAAATTGGGGTGAAGTAGAGGCAAAGGGGGCAATGACCTTGGCCCTTAAAATGGTAAAATTGTCTTATAACCCCTTGAAAATTTTAAAAATACACGTTAATATAATAGAAAATTTACACTTTACCTCCTCAAAAATTATGATTTATCATTGATCCACTCATAGAGCAATTTATAACTATTTTAAGCCAAGTAATATTTTCGATTGGTCGGTTTCTTTTCTTCTTTTCCTCTTTTGGCTTGTTTCTTTGTTATTTTTTTCTTTTTTGTTTGTCTATATTCCTTTTGTTTCTACTTTAATATCATTATTCAAATATATTTCTAAATACTTTAAAGAGGGATTATATTGTTAGATAAATTCAAATTAGGAATTGTGTGATTGGGAGTTGAGATGAAATTAAAAGCTTTTTTGAGGCCAAGCTAAAGTATTTGCACTAAAATGACTTGATTAAAAACTTTTAACTTTTAAAAAAGGGTCAAAATGTAATTTTTTTTATTAAACAAATAGGCTAAAGGAATTAAATTATACTAGATTATGGCACATCTTGTGTGCGAAAAAAAATGTGAAAATTATATTTATAAAAAAATTGGTAAATTAGTTTCTGTATATTAGATCAGAAAGCAAATTAGCCTTTCTGTTAAAAGATTTTGTCTATTTCTACTGTTAAAAATTAGTCTCTGCACATCAAAATAAGGTACATGCGACACATCACGTGTAATTGTTTGATTTTTTTATTACAGTAGAAATGGATGAAGTTTTTCACAGAAAGGTCCATTTTGTTTTTTAATTTAATGTATAGGGACTAATTTGCATTTTTTTATTATAAAAAAAGTAAATATAATTTAATTCTTAATATAAGGACCTCTATAATAATTTTACCACAAAAGAAAACAAAAGAATCTAGATTTTGGAAATGATGATAAAACATTGAGAAAAAAAGAAAACATTAAAAGCCAAACAAACTTCAATGTTAAATGTTTGTTGGAGATTAACATAGATTTAGGGTTTAATTAATTGCATTGAAAAGAAAAAGATGACTGAAAATTTCGAGGTCATTAATAAAGATAAATACTTTGACAAAGAGGAAAAGTAAAAGCTTGATACTTTAAAGTTGGAAACTTTAATGTGTGAATTTCAAAATTATTTGTAGCTCAAAAATTGTTGATTTGGCTCATTTCACCTTTCAAATCTAATGGGTAACTTTTGAAATTATGAGAACCCTATTAGATAAATCAATGGTTAATTGATGAGAAAAAGGACTTAATTATGAACTCTTTACATAAATGGATTAAATCTCAAACTTTGTTAAAGTATATGGACTGATGACAAATCTCTACTATTATTAAATGTATACTACAACTTTAAATAAATCTTAACGTGGACAAGATTAAAATTAAAATAGCGAAAAACGTGCGTTTGTCTTTCAACGAATTCAATAAATTTTAACATCAAATAAAGAGAGAGAGAAATAGAATGGGTTTGTGTAAGAGAAGGCACATCTTTTCTCTTTTTCGATAATTGATTGAACAAGTTCAAGATTACCGGTACATATTCAGAGTTCTTGACATAGCTTCATCTAATGGTTTCAAGTTGTTTATTTTTATTTTTTAACCACAACGCTAGGTTTAAAATAGATCATATTATAATAAGATTCCATATTAGACGACATAATATTTTTTGTATAATTTTTTTCCACAAAAGTGTCAACAGGGGCGAAACTAGAGGCTGACAAGAGCCTCGGCCTCCTAAAATGGAAAATTTTTCATTCAGGCCTTTTAAATTCTTTAAAAATTATAAAGATATAAGCTATTAAAATAATTAATTTACAGTTTTATTATCGTAAAAATTATAATTTAATTTCGACGCTAAAATTTTTTTCTGATTTCAACCCTGAGTGCCCAATCATTTTAATCTTAAGAAATGAAAGTAAGTGAGATACCAATTAATAACTTAAATTTCTATTGCTGTACTTATAGCCTTTAATCCCCTAAAGTAAATGATATTTAACTGTTTAAACACGTTTAAATTTACATCCTCGAAATTATTACAATAAAAACAACATCAATCATATTAAGATACAGTCAAAATATATTATTTGGTTCAATACTTACATTCATAAACTCTTAAACTTTTAAATCGTAAAAAATGTATTTAAACACATTTAAACTCACATTAATAGTATATTATCAACAGTTTGAAATGTTTCATTTTCCATATTCCAAAGAACCAAAGGTCAACGACAGGGGTTAGTCACGTGGTTTGAACTTTGAAGTTCTCGAAATCTAACACATCCTTAAAAGTTTTGATTATGTCCATTGTTTGGTCAATAGATGTTTATCCCCAAATTATCTCATCATCAAATATTCAATTATGATAAAAAAAATAAATTATACCTTTAAAATAAATATTATTGTTTTATAAATAAAATAAAAAATTGGTAATTTCTTAATATTAATTTCATTATAAGTTTTTTTTATATCTGTTCTTTTTTTTTTTAAATAAATTACAAATCAAATATCAAGTATTAAAAAAACTCAACACGTAGTCTTTATTAACCAACTGCAAACTCGGTTCCTTGTCCCGCCTAAGCTTGACTATCCTGTCTGCAATTTTATTATCTTCTTTGGGAATATGTTGAAGATTCTAGCAACTCAGAAGCTTCAAAAACAAAAGAATTCTCCTAACTAAAGCAGAATTATAACCAATACGAACTCCTTCTTGAATAAGGTTAACAACTTCAAGATTAGGCATAATTTTTCCTCAACCCATAAATAAAAGAATGTTACGCGTCAACGCACTCAAACCTATATGTTCCTATGTTGACAACAATATCGATATCGATCAAACTAAGACTCAATCGACTTTACTATATAATATATAGATATAAATATTTATAAATAATATAATATAATTTTTTGTATAATAATAAGATATTAAATAAAAAAAATCATAATTTAATGTGACAAAATGTCGAAAAGGAATTAAATGAATAGTGTCTATTTTCCAATATTCTTCCAAAAAAATTGGTTGGAATCCTAAGTGATAAAAATCACAGTTGGAACTCAAAATGACATTCCTACCCTTTTATTTACTTATAGAAATTGGCTATAAACATTATTAGTTAGGTAAAAATTGGAGGAATGGTGGGCCAAAGATTCAATCTAAATTCTAAATCATGTTTCCTAGTTTCCCTTTAAAAGAAAAATAATACTAACAACAACTTTGAATTATTGCGTGATGCATGATTGGATAGGTACTTACATTACATGTCACATTTAAAAAAATGTGATTCTTCAATGATTTAAACTTATTTTATTGGAGATTATCGAGTTAAATAGTAAGAAGTTCGAGTTTAAGTATTGTAGATTAAAAAAACACAAAAAAGATAGGAAGATTGTTTTACGGTTTGACTCGACTTGATTTTGTATATAATCAAAATTCAGTGTGATTATGTTAACCATCAGGTGTGCTTAGTTTAAGAAATGTAAGATTGCTTTTGGTAATACGATTTCGAGAATGTAAGATTACAATATAGAATATCATCTATGTTACATTACGCTATTTGATTCGTTTGGTAATTGGGAGATGAATGTAAGATTACTTATAATCATATTTTAGTAAATCGTCATTGTTATAGAATTCTTTTTAACAAGTTTAATTATTTTAATATTTTTTTAGTTTTAAACTAAATTTCTATAAAATTATGATAATTTTTATTACCGTTTTGTATATATTAATAAGAGAATATATGTTATTGAATTATATATATAAATCATTATTATAATAACTCATATAATAATTTAAAATTATAATTAATATATTAAGAAATAAATATAATAATTATAATTTAAAATGACCTCTATTGTGTTTCCTTTTTGAAAAAAAGGGATTTTTTTATTTTTAACAATATAAATATAAAATTAATTAAAATAATGAAATTAAATGATTAATTTATTCAAAATTTACTCGTAACATAAGATAATGGAGGTAAAAGTATCATAGAAACCCTTATATGTTAGATTAAAGGTAGAAGCAGGGGCTAGAAGGGACTTCGTCCCCTAAAGTTAGAAATTTAAATTCTAGACCTTTAAAATTTATAAAGTTTTAAATTAGTAAATGATACAATTACACTTTGGTTCCCCAAAATGACAATTTTGATTTAATCGTTTAAAAAACTATAAAGATATAAGTTATTAAAATGATGAAATTATATTTTAGCTCTGATAAAATTATACAACTTAATTTTGCCCTCTTCAAATTTTATAGTTTCGTTCTTACCTTGAACATTAACATGAGCTACACATGACATATTAAATGTCATTATTTCAGTTTTTAATAATATAAATAAATGAAATTTTTAATAGAAAAAATTAATTTACTTTTTAATCTAAATGCATAATAATTAAATTTTCGTTTTTGAGTAGAATTACGAGAGGAAATGTTATAAGCAAACATGGCATCATTTCAACTCGAATCTTTTCTGTTTTTATCATTGATTTTTCCATATTTGTCAAAAAGATTTTAAAACCAAGAGTTTGACTAAAAAAACTAAGTAAAGAACAGTGTAAGGAGTTTTTTAAAATATTTTATTGAATGTGAGGGGCAAATATGGTACACAAAAAAAGCAAGGTTGTAATAATAATGGTGGGCAAAGGAAGAAAGGTAGCAGCAAACAGCATTGAATGCAGACATGTTTGTATTAACTGCCATTAGTAAATGTAGGAATTGATTGCTCTCAAAGGATTCACCTTTTTCCATTATAAAAATTTTTATTGAAAAAAGAAAAAACCCCATTTTCTTCCCATTCTTCTTCATTGTGTTTTCTCCTTTGATGTCTTCAAATCTGGGTTTTGTATCTTTGGGGGGGTTAAGTTGAATTTGAATTGAAAGTTAAGGGTTCTTATTCTAAAGATTAATTCTTTGATGAAAGCTAAAGCTTTTTTTTTTTTATTTGTTTAATTCTTATCTTTGCTTTTTATTCCTTTTGATCTTATTAAAGCTCTGAGTGTTCAACAATCTTTGTTTTTTTGAATGTTTTTAGGCAATAAAGTGAAGGGCTTTAGAAAAAAAAAAAAGTTAAAGCTTGAATCTTGAAAACCAAAAAACATAAACCCCATTTGAATGTTTGGTTCTTTGAATTAAACTGCCCAAGAAAAGTTTGGTTCTTGTGAAAAAAAGAAGAAGCAACCATTCATGCATTTTTCACTATGGAAACCAATATCTCATTGTGCAGCTTTAATAGCAGAGAAGAAGAAGAAGAAGAAGACCAAAAGAAGAAACAATGGTGGTGGTTCTAGTTTATCAGTCCTTCGTCAATTACAAGAAAATAAGCTTAAAGAAGCACTTGAAGAAGCATCTGAAGATGGGTCACTTTCAAAATCACAAAACATTGATCCATCATCATTAAATCAAGATGGTTCCAATGGACGGTCAAGATCATTAGCTAGACTTCGTGCTCAAAATGAGTTCTTGAATGCTACTTCTCTTGTTGCAGACCGTATTTTTTGTCCACAAGATTCAATTCCAAGCTTCAATGACGCTTTTTCAAAGTTCATTACAGTGTACCCTAAGTTTCAGGGTACTGAAAAAGTTGATCATTTGAGAATGGAAGAATATGGTCACTTGTCTGAATCTTCAAATAAGGTATGTCTTGATTATTGTGGTTTTGGTTTGTTTTCTTATAACCAAACACAACTGAATTGGGATTCAACTATGTTTAATTTGTCTGAAGTGACTGCAAATTTGAGTAATCATGCTTTATATGGTGGTGCTGAGATTGGTACTACGGAACATGATATAAAGACTAGGATTTTGGAGCATTTGAACATACCTTGTAATGAATATGGTCTTGTTTTTACTGTTAGTAGAGGGTCTGCTTTTAAATTGTTGGCTGAAGTTTATCCTTTTCAGACAAATAAGAAACTTTTGACCATGTTTGATCATGAAAGTCAATCTGTAATATGGATGGCTCAATGTGCTAAAGAGAAAGGCGCTAAGGTTTACAATGCTTGGTTTAAATGGCCTTCATTGAAGCTATGTTCTAGGGAGTTAAGGAAGCAAATTTCAAATAAGAAAAAGAGGAAGAAAGGGCATGCTAATGGTCTTTTCGTGTTTCCGGTTCAATCTAGAGTGACGGGTGCGAAGTATTCGTATCAATGGATGGCACTTGCTCAACAAAACCATTGGCATACGTTGCTTGATGCCGGTTCCTTAGGTCCTAAAGATATGGATTCGCTTGGTTTGTCGTTGTTTAGGCCAGACTTTATTATCACTTCGTTTTATAGGTTGTTTGGTTATGATCCGACGGGTTTCGGTTGTCTTTTGATTAAGAAATCTGTGATGGCGAGCTTGCAGATACCGTATGGACATACCGGGTCTGGTATGGTGAAGATATTACCGGTTTATCCTCAGTATTTGAGTGATTCTATTGATGGACTTGATGTTTTAGTTGGACTTGATGATGAAAGAGGTAAACATGAGGAAGAAGGGTTGCCGGAGAGGAATGGTGGGTCTCAAATGCCGGCTTTTTCGGGTGTTTTTACTTCGAATCAAGTTAGGGATGTGTTTGAAACTGAGATGGATCATGATAATAGCTCGGATAGAGATGGAGCAAGTACTATTTTCGAGGAAGCTGAGAATCTTTCGGTTGGTGATCTTATGAAAAGTCCGATTTTTAGTGAAGATGAATCGTTGGACAATTCGTATTGGATTGATTTGGGGCAGAGTCCGTTAGGGTCTGATAATTCTGGTCAACTAACCAGATTGAAAACAGATTCGACCCTACTACCATCGTGGTTTTCCGGGAAGAGAAACAATAAGAGATTGTCTCCGATAATGACTTCGAAATTGTCTACGAGTCCGGTGTGTGATGACAGGAAAATAAACATGAGATCGCGGGGTGATACAGTGTTATCTTTTGATGCAGCTGTATTGTCCGTGTCACATGAGCCAGACCAAATTACGGAGATCCCTGAAGAACAGCCTGCTGAAATGGACCCTGCTTCAGGAGATGATGGGAAGCATAAAGATTCTCAGTACGGGGAGATTGAAGAAGAATCCGGCATCAGTGTTGAGTCGGAGCTAGTTAATTCTACCTTGAGTTCTAAGGTAAATGGATTCAAACCGAAGATCGGTATGTTTGAGAAGGAAAGTGCTATTAGGAGAGAGACTGAGGGTGAGTTTAGACTGTTGGGTGGGAGAGAAGGGAGCAGGTTCGCCAATGGTAGACTTTTCGGTTTTGATGATGACGACCAAGTGGCAAGCTTGGGTCGCAAGGTATCTTTTAGCATGGAAGACAGCAGTATTGAAATTCCGAGCCGGTTGGAGCCTGGTGAAGTTTCGTTGACTACCTTGCCTGATGATGAATCCGGTACCGATGAAGACTACGATTACGATGACCAAGAGTGCAGTAGAAAGGAACCTGAGATCATTTGCCGGCACCTTGACCACGTCAACATGTTGGGTCTAAACAAAACAACTCTTAGACTACGTTACCTGATCAACTGGCTTGTTACGTCTTTACTTCAACTTCGGTTACCTAGTTCAGATGAAAGCAAGGGAGTCCATCTCGTGCAAATATATGGCCCAAAGATCAAATACGAAAGAGGTGCAGCCGTAGCCTTCAACGTGCGTGACAGCAACGGAGGACGACTAATTGACCCGGAAATCGTTCAGCAGCTAGCTGAGAAGAGCGGTATTTCTCTTGGCATCGGTATACTCAGTCATGTACGAGTTGTGGACAACGTGAAGCAACAATGCAAGGAACTCGAGCTCGAAGATTCAGCCCTTTGTCAACCAATGGCTAATAATTGCCGAGACGGAAAAAGCTTATTCTTTCGAGTTAAAGTAATTACAGCATCACTCGGTTTCCTAACCAACTTTGAAGATGTTTACAAGACATGGGCTTTTGTGGCTAAGTTTCTTAATCCATCATTCATCGAAGAAAACGATTTATCCGCGATATCTGAAGGTTCAGGAACATGAGTCCAAGAGGATTTGCTCTCGTAAAATCGAGGTGTGTCTTTTGTTTTTCGCCTTTTTCGGGTGTTTTTAATCATGGGTTTTTTTAGTGTAATGTAGAGTTTGGTTTACAATTGGCATGTTAGCTTAAGAGTCAAGTAATTTGTAATGCAAAATAGAATTGAGAAAAAAAAAAGAGGGATTTTCAAGACACAAAAATATAGTTTGATGATGAACTTGAAATTCATGCATATCTATGATCATATTTTTTTCATTATGGTGACCTTATTTTTGTATGATAATTGTGTGGGATTGTGAGTTAGGTATGTGGGTTTTGTTGACTCATCACATGACTTAAATTAGTAAATGGTATATTTTGTCAACAAAATTTAGTATTTTCCATTCCTAGTCCTTGTTTTTTAATCTACCATTTTTGTTCCTTTTATGCTAAGTTCAATGATGTTTTATAGGTAAAAGGTAAAGTCACTGTCATATGCAAGAAATTTGACATTGGGTATAAGGAGAAGTCCTTTTTTCTTGGGGGGGGGGGGTGTTTGGGTGTTTATATGTGCCATTGAACCTACAATAAGCTTTGCTTGAAATAATTTCAATATATGATTCAAATTCAATTAAGTTTCTTTTCTTTTTACTTATTTTTTTTTTTTGGTTGGTCCAAAACAATTGAAAGAAAATTAAATAGGTAAAAGTGTCTTAGAGGCCCTTGTACTATGAGTTAGATTGCATTTTGTCTCCTCTACTTAAAAAAATGACAAATTCATTCCTGTATATTAGATCAAAGAGCAAACTAGTCCTGTTAAAAATTTCGTTCATTTTTGTTGTTAAAAATTGATCATTGTACGTCAGCATGAGGTACACGTAGCATGCCATGTGTTGTAGTCTGATTAGCACGGCAAATTTTAACAATACAAATGGATGGAATTTTAATAAAAAGGATCAATTCGCTTTTTAATCTAATACTTAAGGACCAATTTGCCAATTTTTTAAATAGAGGGAACAGAAAGCAACTCGACTCCTAATACATGGGATTTCATAATACTTTTACTAATGGAATATGACTTCCAATAATGACTAAAAATTGAGTTAATAAAATACTCGGCTCTTGGCCTAATGCTATTAGATGGGGTAGTCTTGTTTGTGGTGTGAGTTGGTAATGATTTGTTTCTGTTACGGGTGTACGAGTCAATTATAAATATATAAAAAAAATTATGTAATTTTAATAATAAATCATTACAAGTACGGAACAAAATAATTAACTATAATCAAAATAAATCGAAAAGAGAATTTATGCATTCACATTTGACCCACCCTCAAAATAAACCCAAGGAAACATTGATATTCCTTAAGATTTTAAGTTCGTGTCTTGTAGACGAAGAAAACAAGATTGTAAGAGTTTTATCTTCCATTAAGCATCTAATCTAATTAGGATCCAATATAATTACCGATTATCAAAAAAATTTAAAAAGAAACTGAAAATAGAAAAATACTAATATTCATTTTTCATAGGATTAAAAATAGTTTTTTCTCATAATTTTTTTATATGTTAGTTTGGTTTTTGAGTTTGGGTTATTTTGAAATTAGATAACTTCAAATTTAATATTTAAGTTTAGGTTTTTTCAAATTACTTTTGCAGTTTATTTTGGTTGTGGGTTTAGTTATTTTCATGTTACGATCATTTTTTGTTTGGATAATTTCTAGGTCAAATATATGAGGACTCAAGTTGGAGAAGTTCGTATTAATTGATTTTGTAGTTAAATTGAGTTGAACCAAATTTAAATTTTAATTAATCGAATTTGATTTTTAGGGGTAAAAGTATTGTGGAGGCCTTTATATCAGGGGTGAAGCCAGAACAAATTTGGGGGGGTCAAATGAAAATTTAATTTTTAAAAGATTAAATCGAATTTTTATAATTTTAAGGGGGGCCAAAGTACAATTTTACCTTTACTAATTTAAAATCTTAAAAAAATTTCAAGGGCCTAAATATAAATTTTTCATTTTAGGGGGGGCCAGGGCCACTGCCAGCCCCCCTTGTATCCACCTCTGCTTTATATTAGGGGTCAGATTACATTTTGTCTTTCTACCAAAAAAATGAGTAAATCTCCATCCATTTCTTCTGTTAAAAACTGATTCCTATATGTCAACATAAAGTACACATTACATGTTACTTGTAGTCTGGTTATTCTATTAGTTATACCAATTTTTAATAACAGAAATAGATGTACATTTTAATAAAAAAGACCAATTTATTCTTTAATTTAACTAAAAAGAACTAATTTATCCAATTTTTTAAATAAAATGAACAACATGCATTCTAACTCATACTTTTACCGATTTCTAGCGTATTAGAATAAATTTGTTCCATTTAAAGGGCCCATCATATTCTCATCTCATGTTTTGGCAGCCAACCAAAATCCAACATACCTTATCCAAAATCACTCCCTACATACGCCACACTATCTTGTTCTTCCCTCTCCTCTATCTCCAACATCCTACACGATCCAACTGACCAGAAAAGGTTATAGCTTTGTGAACATGGCAACAAGTACTTCGGCTGTTGTCGGTCCAACCACGGTCATCGCGTCGGTGGTGAATTACGGCAGCAAAGCTCGAAAAACAACACCCAAAGTGGTTTACATTGGTGGAATGAGTTGCTATGGTGGATTGAAAGCACAAAACAACGTGGTTTCACTTGGGATGCCGGTGAGTACCGAGAAGTGGTTTGCTAATGTTGTTAGCAACTTGAAAGGGAATGGCGAAGGAAGAAAGGGTGGTGGTGGTTTATCGTCGACGTGCAATGAAGCGGCTGAGATATTCAAGATTGCGGCTATAATGAATGGACTCGTTTTGGTTGGGGTTGCAGTTGGGTTTGTTCTTTTGCGTATTGAAGCATGGCTAGAGGAATCAGAGGAGTGAGCACAACCCCTTGTTTTTTCTTTTCTTTTAGGTCCTTGGTGTGATGTTGATGTGAGTTTTTGCTGGTTTGTGTGATCAAAATAATTGCAAGTTTTCAATAACTTGCAATGGAGCTAATCAATTTTGAAATAAATAAAATATAAGTACTAAATTGAATAATAATAATTTTTTTTTAAAAACATCTGTACAACCAAGAGAATTTAGTACCATAGCATTGAATGTACATTTCAATGTATTATATTGAGTTATTAAATTATGTTATTAGATCCTATATTTTGATTAAGTTTGGATTTATTTGTATTTTAATTTAGTCGTTAATGACTATTGTTTACATTAAGACTAAAATTTCGATATCTTATGTTCTAGAACATGAACTAAATCTCGAACTTTACACACAGTACAAGATCAATAGTAAAATTTAACCAATCCTATTTAATTGTCACTATTTAGTTAGAATTAAATTTTCAAAATTTAAAAAGTGCACGAAATAAAAAACATTATAAAATGTTTCTGGCTTTGTCCCTGCATACTGGTACAATACCAACAACCCCATATATGTATGTAAAGAAGATCCAATCCATCATACAAAACATGTAAATTTCCAAATTAATGCCAACATTTTTATGTGATGCAAAAGGTCATTGAAGAATGAGGTATAAAACAATAATGCTTCCAAATTCTACAACCAAAATCATTTTTTTTTTCTCTCTAATTTTTCTAGAGATACAAAATCTTGAGTTTTTCTGCCATTGGCAAAAATCTTACAGATTGATGTTAAGATAGTTCCAACAGTACATCAAAGATGATTGAAAAATTGACAGGCAATAAAATCTCTTTCAAACATCAAGTGGAGGGTATAAACTGTGCTCCTCACGAAGAGGGCCTCCGGCATGCAGAAAACAATTGCCAACTAATGAAAGCCATGCTCAAAGACGTGAACAATTCGAAGCCTACCACCTTTGGGAAGTGCCATCCCAATCCTCGCCTTAGATAGCTACCGACAACCAAAAAACGAAAAATTATCATCTAGTATTCATTGCAAAGGCGGCCATGTATAGAGAAAATGATGTCATGGAGAAAGTTAAAACAGACCTTGTAATGGATGGCATGGTAGCAACGATTCCGGCACATGCGTATATTATGGGAATCAAAGTCTTGGGCTTGTTTTTGCGAAGCCACATTAAAGATCCCAATGCAGCAAGAGATATACTTAACACCTGAAATGATAAAAGGATAGAGATAAATTCTAGCCGTTACATGGTCCTTTTTTTCTAATTTGTGAAAGCACTTAGAAACAAACTACTGATATAACATCGAGAATGCCAACAAGCTGGTCACAAAAGAAATGTTCCAATCATTGAAGAAATATACATACCAAATTAGCATTTGCTTCCAAGCCTTGTAGAATGAAATCCCAAGTGAATTCTAGTCCTCTAGCTCCCACCCAAAGGGGTGCCAATCTATGTAGAACCGAATCAGCAAATGCCCATCCTATCAACATAAAAGAAAGGAGCCATAGTGCTCAAGAATTAAGAAAAGTGAAAAGAACCACAATATATATGCTATGTCGCTAAGACACTTCATTATTCTTGAAATACCCATGTTCGACATATGAATGTGGGATATAAGCTTAGAGGATGCTCCAAATACATAGAAAACGTTGGATAGATGCAAAACTTCAAAAAATCTAAGCACATCTGTATCTGATGCAACCCGTATTCAACACTCACACCTGAGTTCAAGTAAACAGAGCATTTCATTGCCACATTTTCAAATATAAGTTCATTCATCTACTAGTAAAACCAGATTTCAAACATTCACATTATTTTCAAGTAAGATGACCGAGTCAATCTCACTCACCAAGTCCAACAGCTTGAAATTTATGATTTTGAGAGATGTTCCTATGAGTCAACTGTGTTAAGGCAAAATAAAGTCCGGCAACATCTATAAAACCAATCACTGCCTTCAAAAGTTCCTGAAAATACGAAAACAACACAAATTGTTGATAAGTTGAAATTCATAGATTGTTTCCAAAAAAAGACTCATAGTACTAATACATGGCACATGCTACATCCGTAACATATATCATGCAACTATAAATAAGAAAGTGGTACTAATTTTCAAAATATTATCTAACTTTCGAATATAATTATCTTCAACTACATCACAAAAAAAATCTGCCCAATATCTACGTTCTTCCATGTAAATTCCGATTTAAGAACTAAAGAAACAGAAGTACCTGGTACGGATCGAAGCCGTCATTCTCAGAAACCTTCAAAAATGTTGCGAGACAAACAAGCTGCCACCATATTAAAGCCAAAAGAAAAAAACAAATTAACAATCCAAATAGAGTGACGAGAAACACAAGAGCAAAGATTTTTAGCACGTACTCACCTTTACCAAAGCAGTTCCAAGATAAACAAGGGCAGCTTTAACAGAAGTACCAAGAGTATCATACTCCGATCTACATAAACATGATTTACTATTAAAGACACTGATTCATAAATTAACATCGCCATAATTATAGTAGAAAACAAAAAATTCCTTCAACATAATATTTTTCAGCATTTTAATCAAACTAATTAAACATTTCGCTCTAGATCTTAGTTCATTTTAGCAATTACTACTTAACAGTGGAATTTTTTTTAAAGAAACATTTTTTTATCGAAACAGCTTCTGTTTTTCATTCAAATTTTGAATTGAACACCAGATCGGTATTAATTTATCATTAAATTACAAAAATTAAACGATATTAAAAAAATAATTTAATCGATTCACAAATCACAAAAATTACATGAAAATGAGGCAAAAAAAGAGAGGAAGAAGGGACATTACAAGGGAGTGGCGGAGTAGTAGACGGCGTGAGGACCGAATGTGAGGATCGCACAGTTGAAGAAGTGAAACATCGTCATTTTTCTTCGTATTTTTTGGCCCCAATTTTCGATCTGAATCTGCGATGAGCAGATGGTTTTGTTTCTGTTTAGGGCCTTCAATAAGCCCTGAAAATACCGATTAGTATATCATGGGCAATGGGCCTTTGGGACTACAAATTTTATTTGTGCTTTAACTTTTTCGGGTGAATTCATCTAAAGTCACCGAATTATTAGTATGTTTACATTTTGGTCACTCAACTTTAAAAAGTTACAAAGTAGTCACTGAAGTATTCAAAAGTTTTCATTTAAGTTACTGGATTGTTAAGTCTGGCTGGCGAGTTCCAAGCGGCGATTCGACAATGGGTACAATGGAACAATACCCATCAACAAGTAGTAGAACATATCACAAATCTAAGCCGATCTGATGGTCGATGCTGAAGATTGAAGAAGAAAGCTGTTTGAATTTTGGTTCACATATTGGTGATGTTCAAAGTTGTTTCATGAAACAAAAACTAAATTGTAGAAAAGGAGGTGAAGTTTACCCTTTCAATTGGTGTCAATAGTGAGAATGGAGAAGGTTATACAATGGCGATTTTAATAACTCGGTGACTTAAACGAAAGTTTTCGAATAACTTGGTGAACATTTTTGTAACTTTTTAAAATTGACTGACTAAAGTGTAAACTTACTAATAGTTTAATAACTTTAATATACTTTACCTTAAATTTTTGCACCCATTGTGTTAGCTAAAAGTTATTTTCTAAAATTTACATGCATTAAATTACAAGTCTAATATATAATATGGAGAATTAGTTAATGAGCTCGTTCCGGTAAATACTTAAAAAAAAAAAAAAAGAGATTATGTATCCTAAACTTTATTTTAGTTTTTTAAAATAAGTTCTTTAATTAAATTATTTTTCGCTCTTTAATTTAATAAATTTGAATGAATGAAGATTAACAATATCTACACGGTTAAAATTTGAATTTTATCATATATAAATATTATATGTAGATTCTCTAAATTATTTTGAACTTAAGTTTTATAATATATGTCCTTATTAGTTTGTATGTGGATCAAATTGGGTCGGACTTATACAAAATGTTCATATTAATTTTCTTTGCCCAAACCAAATTCAACCCACCAATATTTAATTTTTTTACTTTACTAAATGATTTAATTAAAATAATATTAACACAAAATTTAACAAAATTATATTAAATCAAACTTACAATTCAATATAATCTAAAACTATATACTAAAATCAAGCATAAAACTTAATATAATCTATCTAATATTACATAATTGACTAAAATTATATTTATTAGATTAAAAATTTAAGGTTTAAGATTAATGAGTTTTGGACTTTGGGTTGGGTACTTGAGTTTGGGTTTATTGACATCATATTTATAAATAGAGTTAATTTCATCAAACATTCTTAAATTATAACCATAATTTTATATTCGTCTTTAAATTTTAAATTATTTTAATTACATCTCTAAACTATTGATATTACATCAATTAGGTCATTCTATCACTAAAATCATTAACTTAATTGTTAAATGACATGATTGATATTATGGACATGATTTAAAATGAAAAATTTAAGAAAAAAATGAATATTGTAAAAATTGATGTTTTAAAAATATTTGTTTTAAGGTTTTTGAAGCATTTACAGAAGTTTTGTTATTCATATTTTTTTCAATTTTACTTTATTTTTACTTGTTACATTTACGTTCCATTTATTTAAATTTCTCATTTGAAATTTAGCTATATAGGATTTGATGTGTCATTTAACAGTTTTAATAACAAAAGGACTTAATTGATATAACGTTAATAGTTTGGGATGTAATTAGAATATTTTGAAGTTTAGGGATATTTAGTGCAATTAACTCTTATAAATATATAATAAATATAACTATTATATCTCGGGTTGGGGCAAGCCTAATAATTATGCCCAAGGCCTGACCCAAGTAAACATGGACCCAATCCTATTTTTCAAGCCTTATATTTTTGTTTAAAACGCATTCAAGCTTGGACAGTTAACCTGGTCCATAAACAAATATAGTCTAAATTTATTTTAGTCTAAGTCTAAATATATTTCAATTTTCAGTCCAATATGCTTTTTATTAAGTTAATTTTATTTTTAATTGATTATACATGTATTATCATACAATCAATCAAATTATTGATTTAGAAGCAAAATACATTAAATTTAGAGATCAAATATGAATAACCCAATTCCCATTACATTATAAAAAAAAATTGCACGAAATTTGAATGTACCACCATATAATACAATATTGTGAAACACAAATCAGATCAGATTCGAGTTTTGAATATTGAAAATCAAATTAAAAACATATTCTAAACATACCAATTTCTTTTTTAACTACCGAAAGTGATTATTTGAATTTAATATTTTGGTCCAAAACATTTGAAATATCATGTGATTTAATGAGATTGTAATTTCAACCATATATGTTTGTGCTTGATCACCCCCTTCTTCTTCCAAAGCTACATTTGGATTTAATCTGTTTAATTGGATTTTAGCTATTTATTTTCATATTTGATTTTTTCCTCCCAAAGCGACAAATATAAAACGATGAAATGAATGAAATCCCAAATGAAAGCCTCAGTCGGCCGGCCGGTTGGCCTGATATTTTAAAATGCCGCAATTGGCGGTCGGCAGCAGATCCCACTTACTAATAAAAGAAAAATTGATCATTCGAAATTCAACACTCTTTATTATTTACTATTTTATGTCATTTTCTGATGATTATTTCACAAAGGGAGATAATGTTGCATTAAGCAACAAAAATAAGTAGCATATGGAGTAGTTTGTTTTGGTCAAATTCTTAATTTGGTCCTTGTTTTATACTTAAATTTGATATTTAGTATCTATATTTTACTTTGATATAATTTGACCTCTATTTTTTTTTAATAAAAACCATTCATTAGTCCAAATAGTTAATAAGTTAAAATGTTTATATAATTTTCTTCTTACAAACACCTTTTCAATAAAAAATAAAAAAAAGGTCATTATGATGAGTTAGAAGATGTCTTTTGAAGAAAAGTCCATGATGGCATCTATCTATCTATTTGTACTATTATTATGTCATTGATTGAGTTGGTGTCACGAGTTAATCGCACATCAATTTAATTTAATTTTTTGCTAGAAAGAGAATTTTTTAATATAAGATCTATTAAAATGTGCTGAGAGTTGTTGAATGGAACTCGGTAGTGTCAACTACATATCGCTACTGAGTTGGTTGAATACTTGCCTTATTCGATTTGGTAATTTAATAAAGAAAATCTTTGGACCTGTTTATGTGTTGTTTTATTGGAGATATTTGGTCCATTTATCGAAAACCAATCCTTGGTATATGGAGATTGGATTTGATACGTGTGAATCAAATCAACCCTTAGAATATGAAAGATTGATGAAGATTATGTAGCTTGATTGTACTTTGATTTTTGAGATTGTAATAACTATTTCTAAGGAGTTATGTTTGTATTCACATAGATTCTATGTTAGCAAGTCAAATATGATATATGCTTCGAGGCTTATATAGGTTTTGTATGAGAGCTTATTGAGTGCATTCTAATCTGTTCATTAAGGAATTATTTTGTGAAAGAGTGCAAACTGTTAAGTATAAACAATGTTAAGTGTTTACTAGCCAAGTTCTCAAGGGGAGGATTTGGAGGTAAGTGTTCTAGTATTTAAGTACAAATGTGAAATCTTTATATTTGGAGGAAGATGAATGTGAATCATTTGTTGTATTTGTGATTAATGATAGTGGAATTACTCAAAAGGTGAGATCTTTATACATTTGGCCTCATTTACTAAAAAATTGATAAAGTAGTCCTTATACATCAAATCAAAGAGTAAATTAATTCTTTTTGTTAAAAATTTCATCCATTTCTACTACTAAAAACTGGCGTAGTTGATGGAATAACTAGACAGTTACACGTGGTGTGCCAAATGTACCTCATGGTGGCGTATATGGAACGATTTTTAACAGTAGAAATGGATAAATTTTGTAGCAGAATAACCAATTTACTTTTTGATCTAACATACAATGGGTAGTTTGCTTGGTTTTTTAGTAGGGGAGGTAAAATGCAATCCAACTCCTAGTACAAGGGTTTCCACGGTACTTTTACTGGTATAATTGCTTTAGAGCCCCTTTAAATATTGTAAGAATATAAGTAAGTTGGTAACATTTTATTTTGGCTCCCAAACATTTATAATTTACTTCTGGCTCTTGAAGGAAAAAAAAAAAAAGGATTTGTCCATGCATACGAATTTGTCCAACTTGAACCAAAAGATGAAGCCAGAAATTTTTTAGGAAAAAATCTCAACTATATAACTTTTGATGGATCAAATTGTAATTTTATCATTTTAGTAATTTATAATTTTACAATTTTTAAAGGACTTATATTGAAATTTCACCATTTTTGAGGTTCCTTAGCACCATCCCTACTTGAATCCCAATTAATTTCAACTCCATAAATTCAAACTCAAAATTACTAGAATAATGATTGGAAAAGACTCCAAGTTAAAGTCAATAGAATCCAAAATAGAAAGGGTATTTTAGTTCCACATTTGAAAGCTTGGCTCAATTAATGTTGGGATGTTTTGATGGAATCTATTGTTGATTAGGTAGTAAATTAAATTAAATTAAAAATTATTAGCAATGTGAAAATTTTTAAATTTTCTTTTGGCATCATATGGTTTGGTCAATACTGTATTTCGCTTTCTTGAAGTTATCAATAATCACCCAACCAAGTTTGACGGACCAATTAGTAAGCTCACTATGATAGTAACATTCCAATATCATAATTATTCAAATCTAGTTATATATAAAAATACATAAAAAAAATAGGCTTAATATAACATTTAGTACTTAAATTTGACAATTTTTTCTAATTTGGTTTCTAAATAATTTTTGGCCCAATTTGGTATCTGAACTTGATATTTTTTTTTCCTATTTTGTTACTTAAGCTTTTTTTTTAGGTTCAATTTGGTACCTAAATTTATTAAATGTTATACAAATTACGCAAAACACTAATGATGTTAAAATGTTTTTTGCTATGCTACAAAAATATTGTAAGTATTAGAGGAAATTCATGTTGAAAAAATAGATATTGAGCTATGCTTAACGAATTAATATTAAATAAAAAAAAGAGTTTAAAAAACCCAAATTAAAAGAAATTCATTATTTTTGATTAATAAAATAATTATTTAAATAAATAAAACTAAAAGTTATAAAATATATAAAATACAAAAAAATATCATATCATCTGTCACATGTCGGTCATGAATTAATTATTATTGCTACCTCATAAAAAAAATAACATTGTTAACATATTGGAGTAATTTGTGAAATGTTTGACAAGTTTAAATATCAAATCAAATAAAGAAAATGATTAGGTACCAAATTAGGAAAATGTGTCAAGTTTGGACCAAAAAAAGGTTTAGGTATCAAATCAAGAAAAAGTGTCAAGTCCAGGTACCAAATGTTATATTAAGCCTAAAAAATACAACGGTAAATTACACTCATGGTCACTAAATTATTAAGTAAGTTTATATTTTGATCATTCAATTTTAAAAAGTTACAAAATGATCACTAACTATTTGTATGTTTTCATTTAAGTCACTAGACTATTAAGTCTTTTCTTTTAAGTTCGGTCAGCGAGCTTCGAGTGACGATTTGCCAATTGGTACGGTGGAACAGTACCCATCAACGAATAGAAGAATATATCTCAAATCCAAACTGATTTAATGGTCGGTGCAGGAGATCAGATTAGAAAGTTGTTTGGATTTTTTTTTGTAGATCGGTGACATTCAGTTGTTTTATGAAAAAAAATTAAATTGTAGAAGAGGAGGGAAAATTTACCCTTTCTATTAGTGCCAGAGGTGAGAGCGAAGAAGGCCATAAAGTGATAATTTTAATAGCCCTATAATTTAAATGAAAATTGTCGAATAGTTTAATAATTATTTTATAATTTTTTGAAGTTAAATAACCAAATCATAAAGTTTTTAATAATTCAATGGCGATGGATGCAGATTACCCAAAATATAATATAATATAATATATAAGATTTTCCAAGTCTCAAGGTCTGAAATCGTTTTCAATTTTGAGCTCAACAGCTAAAAAAATTATACTGTTAGGTGTTGTGTAGGGTTTGACTTCATTTATCTTTAGTAAATACAATTAATTTTAATTAACAATGACGTAATTAATGTTTTGTTGTCATTTTCAAAACTCAATTTTTTTCTTTTTTATGTTTACCTAGGAACTCTCCCCCTTTTAAACCTAACCCTTTGACAAAGCAAAAAAAAATAAAAATTGCCTACGTCCACTTAATATTAATTTCTTTTGTCGATTAAGTCTTAATTCGATTAGTACGAGTATTATTATTAATGTAGAATGACGTAGATTTAAATGCGCTAAAGCATATTATCCTTCAATTTATGAGTTAGGGAAGGATTATGAATAATTATAGGCATTGTATAAAATAAAACAGATAATAATTAACATTATTTTAATAATATTATTGATGTTTTTTAAATGCTAGTTTTGACCAAGTTGTGTTTTCTACATAGTTTTACTCATTGATTAATTTACTATGGTTAACATCTTAATTATAGTTATAGTCCTTTTACTTTCTTTTTCTCATGCATTAATTATTGGTTGCATCACATTGATTTTGGATCAAGTATTCAAAGTTTGAGCCTTGGTTGATTTGAGTTTGACACTCAAATTTTTTAAATTGGATTATTTTAAGCTAATTTTGAGTTTAGATTAAGGCCAACTAAAGAATTTTTTGAAGGGGAATTGAGATAAAAATTATAAAATTTTTAGAAGACCAAAGCTTAAAAAAATTATTAAAAGGGTTTGAATTGAATTATTAGATTTATTGGTTAAAATACAATTTACCATTAATAAAAAGCTTAAATTGAATAAATAATTATTTAAAGGGGCTAAAATTAAAATTATCTCATTTAACCAACGGACCAAGTGAGAAGATTTAGATATTTAACTATTAAGAGGGGTTAAAATTAAAATTATTTCATTTATCAAAAGGGGCAAGACTAGTGACTTCACTCCTGATTTTAGGTTCGTTCTAATTTGAATTGAGCAAATTTGGATTATTAATACTTGTTATTGATAAAAGTATAATGGAGGTTCTTATACTAGGCGTTAAATTGCATTTTGTCTATTTACTAAAAAAATTAGTAAATTAATTCTTGTATATTAGATCAAAAAGTAAATTAGTCATTCTATTAAAAATTTTATCCATTTTTACTATTTAAATTTGATCCTTATATGTCAACACAAGGTACAGGTGGTACCCCACGTGTTATTATTTGGCTATTTCGTCACCCACGTCAATTTTTTAGCATAAAAATAGATGAAATTTTCAACCAAAAAGATTATTTTAATCTTTGATCTAATGTATAAAGACTAATATGCCTATTTTTGAATAAAATAGGCAAATACAATCTGACTCCTAATATAGGAATCACGGTGACACTTTAAATTCAAATTTAGTCATGATCAATTTTTTAAATTCAAATAAGATTAGATAATTCAAGTTTTTATTGGTAAAAAAGACTTAAATTTGAATTTTGAAAGTGATAATAATGAAATGAAATAACCATGAACTTAAGAAAATTATTAACCTTCAAAATCCGTAAAACAACTATAAAAAAAAAATACATTGATGATAAAATAAACAAATATTGCAGATTGAGACAGAGGAAAATTCTACAGAAACCAACGGGAACGATGTGGGATAGGGAGCCATCCGGATCCAGCTCCCGCCAGGGGTTTTATTTATACATTCACAGTGATTCATGTGATGTAATGTCGTGGAGCACGTCAGCCTAAACGGCGTTGATTTCGGTGATTCCTTCCTTTCTCTTTTGTCCACTTCCTTCCCCAAATTCTCTCTAATTAAACACTGTTGGAGAAGGTGGTGGTAGTGGCCATTATATTTATTTATATATGTACATGCAAATCTCAAAGCAACACATGCCCTATAAACCTAACTCACGAATCACCATGTACAACCTAATATTCTTCCACCAGGAATATACACATCTTTTTCTTTTTAACCTTCAAGAATCAAGACAAAGTCTGTATGAAACCAAAACTTACCCGTACATTACCATTCACACTTTCATTCAATCGTGATAGCAAGGTTGAGTTGTTATAATTTCGAGTCTTATTTTATGTAAAATTTGTGGGTTGTTTTAATTACTTTACTACTTAATTAGTTATTCAATTTAGTTGTTGAGTTAATTATTGGATGTATTGGAATCGGGTAATAGTATCATGAAGATCTCTGTATTAGGAGTTAAATTGCATTTTGTTCCTCATCTATTTGTAGTGTTAAAAATTGACATGACTGGCGGAATAACCAGATAGTGGCACATGGTGTGCTATATGTAACTCATGCTAACATACAGGAACCGGTTTCTAACGTACAAAGACTAATTTACTATTTTTTAAGTAGAGGAAACAAAATGTAATTTGATTCCTAACATAAAAACACTCATGATACTTTTACCATCGGAATCGATATATCTTTAAAAAAAAAAAAACTTACTCGTACATTGTGTAAATATTAAGTTGACTTTTTAGTGTTATTGGTTAGAAAACCCTAACCATATATTTAGGTATAAAGCTAGGTCATTGAATATTGTTATTATTATTATTATTTGTGCTGTGGACAGGCATTTACCAGCAGATGACTTTGGTAATTAGCAAAAGTAATTAACATGTTTGTTCTTGCTTGTTAAGTGGACAAACATCACACCACTAAAATACATTTTTATATATATATCATTTAAATTACAGCTATCAACTGGAAGAGGTGATCATCCATAAATAAAAAATAAACACTATTACTAAATGAGATCAATTTAAATGGCGTAGTTGTTTTCATATAACAAAAAAAAACCCATAAAACACAAATATATTTTTTAATCGGATTGATAGTTGAATCAATCAAATCAGTAATTTTTTATTCAATTAATTTAATCGTTGGTCTAATGATAATTAAATAAATAATAAAAAAATTATGAAAATGGTTCAATCGTTAGTTTTTCGTCTTGATATAATTTTTTACTGGTTCCGATAAGGTCAATTCAACCCCTATATTTAAATAAATTTATTAATCAATATTCAATTTAATCTGATTCAAATAACATTATAAAACACAATAAGATGTGTACGTTATGTTCTAACTTCTATTTTTTATTATTATTACTTTTAAGTTACAAGTATAATTAAAGGTTGCAAGTACAAATATTACATATTCAAAACAATCGGATTGATAATCATAATAATATTTAGATCTAGACCAATAAATCTAGGTATATAAAATTTGAACTGAGAACACATAGTGTATATATATATAGCGAAGTTTAAACCCAAAATTTCAAAATTCTCAAAATCTTACCTTTACCATTAAACTAAGACTTTGTTGATAATGGGTTATTTAAAAAAGAGAGAGAGTAAAAGTACCATGGAGGCCCTTTTCTAGGAGTCGAATTGTATTTTACTCCCTCTACTCAAAAAATAGACAAATTATTCATTATACATTAGATCAAAGAGCAAATTAATCTTCCTGTTAAAAACTGGTCCTCGTATATTAGAATGAGGTACATATGGCATGTCATGTATAACTTGACTATTTTGTCAACTACGCTTGTTTTTAACAGTAGAAATGAATAAAATTTTTAATAAAAATGATCAATTTACTTTTTAATTTAGTGTACAGAGATTGATTTGTTATTTTTTTTTTATGTACCTAATACAAAAAATTCCAAATTACTTATACCAAAAAATTATATCGAAAAACTACATGAAGTTATAGGAAATTGTTCTTATAAGACAAACACATGGAATATGGAATAAAACCCAAGCAATTGAGCCATAGAGAGACATGTTGACCGGATATTAATTAACCTCACTGCAAAAATGCAAACCCTATGAATTCATTAATCCAAAATATAAAAAACCCTTACATCAAGACAAATAATAAAAGACGACAGAAGTTAAGTGAGATGATGATGGTTTTTTCTATATTAATTAGTGGTCGAAAGTTTAATCCTCACATTAAATATGAAGCAGCTTTAAAACTCGTAACTAACATCTACTTTTTAATGGATCTACAGAATGCGAAAAATTAATTGTCAGACTCGCTCTGATATATACCTTAACAAATAAATAAATAAAAAGACAAATAACAAATGAATTCAATTACATTCTTAAATTTTAAATAAAACCCAACACAAGCAACCAAAGAGAAATAAAAAAAAAAAAAGATTATTTTTTTCATTTCCCAAAGAATCTAGAGCGCATCAGCCGCTGACCCTGCATGGCTTCCAAAACTTTTATTATATATGATTTTAAGCATTTCAAACAAATCTACTTATTTTTTTTTGTAATGGTTAAAATACGAGATAGATTCTATACTTTCACGAATTTAGAATTTATTCCCTATACTTTTATTTTTAGGAATTTAGTCCCTTTATTTTTTATATTTTAGAATTCAAATTCAATTATTAACACTGTTAAATTTGTTGGTGTGACATTTTAAAATGAAAAAAAAAATATTCACTTTGATGCAATGTAAGTACAAAAATGACGTTGTAATAAATGTGAATTTAAGAAAATAATTTTGACAATATTAATAGTTAGACCTCGATTTTAAAATTTGAAATATGAAGGAGCTAAATTCTTAAAAATAAATTTACAGGGACTAAATTTGAAAATTATGGATGAAATTCTTTAATTAAAAAAAATGGGATTATAGAATAAGGAAGGGAGGTCATTGGAGTTGGAGAATTGAGAATAAATTAAAGGGAAAAATCAGCATATAAAACGGGGGAATTGAAGAAATAAAAGAACTAGAGAAAGAGAACAAAAGAAGGGGTCAAATTACGGTTTTGGTCCCTATATGATGTTTACATTTGATATTTAGTTTTAAATAAATTGATCACTTTAGTTTTTATAATGTCGTTAATTAGTCCGAATAGTTAACTATTTTGATTAAAATGTATAAATTTTCGTGCCAAACACTATCTGCTTGTGGAGTACTTTTTTATTGCACTGGAATTGCATATAATAAGAGTCATATTTCAAGTTTTGGTCCCTTTTACTAAATTACAGAGAGTAAATCAAGATTTGAATATAGTAAAAGGGACCAAAACTTGAATTTGACCAAAAGAAGAGGTTAAGACCATAATAAGAGTCATGTCGACGCCGAGGAATATGTTTTATTTTTTAGGGAATATGAATTTATGGTTGTGGATTTCCACGCGCGGGTGGGGCTCGACAGCATAATTAATTAATTGATTAATTAATGCAAAATTAAAAACAGGAATATTTGGACACGGAGAGGGAATATTGGGGCATCAGCCAAGATTACGCATTAGACAAACACTACCCCTTTTTATTTCAATCTTTAAGTTTCCCTTCACGTGCTCTCAACGCGCCTTCCATCTATCTTTTTATTCGGTTAATTCTAAAATTGGCCCTTAAACTATTTTGTTTTTCTTTTCTCAGTTAGGCATATAAAGTTTTTGTCATAATAAACGTGGATAATGGCGGTAGAATGATTGCAAAGCAATAAAAAAAAGGAAAACTAATAATATACGGATTTTACATGGAAACTCTTTCGGGGAAAATCCACGGGCAGAGGAGGAGAAAATCATTAATGTTGAAAAACGAATGATACAAGAGGAGTTTCGGCTACATCTATTTAAGGGTTGAAAAGCCCTGTTCTAATCAAAGTCAAATAGAAGAAGAGTAGTTCTATACGGATTCAACTTGTGTTGTACGACCCTTGGCCTTTCGCCCCCATTGATCCCCTTATTTTGCCACTGTATTTATTTCTTCAACAAGTAACGAGATTCAGGTCACACAATTTTTAATAGTTTTTTAGTCAAAAGGGGTATATAAATTATCAATTTTGTCTCACTTTACCCAAAAGTGTATGACATATGTTACATTCTTATTGATTGGTATCGTGATTTGGGAAAAAATTGATGGTTTAGCTTAGGGGGTGTAAATGAGACATTGGTGTTTACAAGTTATTTGAGTTTGACTTGAAAAAAAAAACTCAAATTTGATTTAGTAATTATCGAGTCGAGCTTGAGATCAAGTAGCTCGAGCAACCGTTTGAGCCGAATTCGAGCACTGTGATACTTAATTCGATTGCCTCATGAGCCTAATCGAGGTTTTCATTTTGACACGTTCTTACTCTTATTATATAGAAAGAGCTTAAGTATGAACAAGCTTGAGCATGAATACGAATGAGCTTAATTGAGCTTGAGTATGAAAATTGATAAATAAGTTTAATTGACCTCAAGCTCGAGTAGCTTGATTATGTCTCAAGCTAAACTTGAGCTAAGCAATTGATGTTCGATTGAGTTTGAGTTGAGTATCCAGCCCCAAATTTTTAGTTGAGCTCGAGCTTGCTACTTTTGAAAAATTGAAAAACTTCAGATACCTAAGTGAAAAAAGTGATATAATTTGAGAGCCAATGTTGCATTTAAGCCATTTTTTTCATGTACAACCATATTTACATTTAAAATTTGCGAGGGTTTAATTGTTTTTATCCAATAATATCCCCAATTTATTTTACTGAATTCAAAATTTAATTTTCGAATTTTAAAAAAAATAATATCAAATTTAATGACTCTGTGTGGAAAACTTTATATGGCCTACCATATAATTCAATGCATATAAGGTACTAAATTGTCAATAATGTACAAGTTATATCTCTCTCTTTCTATTTCCCTTTTTTGGTTTTATTATGTACAAAATTTTCAGAAATCAATGCATTTTATACTACAATTTTATGTATTTTCAATGTTCATTCCAAATTTAGTTAGAATAATAAGTACTATTTATGCTTTAATACTAGAAAATAGCTATGTTTGGATATAAATATGAGGTTGATAAATGAGTCAAATCAATTAATGTAGCATTGACCATGGGGCACATCTTGATATTTTTGTTGGCATTATTCTTCAAACATTAATTTTGTGAAATATGTCCCAATAAATTGGAGTAGACTAAACTCAAATGTAAATTTTAAACGATAAAATCGAAATGGTTTAATTAGTTAAATTTGTTTGACAAATAAGATTAAATTGATTCGAATTTGAAATTGATCAAAATTCGAAATGATAAAAAAAAAAATTAAACTCAAATTGATCTAATTTAGATTAACTCGATTTAATTATATGGTTTGAGCTTGTTGGTTAGAGGATTAAAGTGGAAATAAACTAAAGAAAATAGGGTCATAAGGCAATTAACAAATAGTTGCATGTGTGGGACTGGCAGCCCTGGTGTCACCGAACGTTCCGGCCAATCTGTCGACATTGCTCTTCTCTTAAATAGTTATAGTCCCACACTAGGAGACTTCTTCCCACGTGTACAGCTCAACGCTCATTTGGGCAATTTGAGTTTTTGCCATACATGCCGAATCGACAATTAGGGATAGCAATGGAATGAGGTGACGAAATATCAAATACAAACAGGGCGTCAATGGTCGTGTTTGGTTCAAATATCCGAGAATTTGAATGTGTTTTTTTTATTATTATTTTAAATATATTAAAGTACTAAATTCATAAATATAATTGAGAAGGTAGCTCAATTCATAGACATGTTGCATTTGTATCTATCTATACTTATATTAAATTTTTGATTGAGTTATTATCACGAGTCAAGCGGGAATTAGTGTAGTTGATAAGTTGCTAAAATACACTTTTATATACAATAAAAACTTAATCACAATAAGATTTGACCCCGCAATACAATAAATTTTAAACATTTAACTTTAACATTTTAACTAAATTCTTTTTTTGATCTTTAGGTTCTGGCATGCTCGCGTGTGGGTGAAATTTTTTTTAATCAAAAGACGCTTTACGAAATTAAATGTTTAAAATTCATTGTGTCATAACTCATTAGCTCAAATTTTGTTGTGATTGCATTTTTATTGATTTATAAAAATGTGAAAATGGCAAAAATATTATCATAATAATATAACTTATTTTGTACATAAAGAGGCCTCTTAGTAATTTTTAAACTGAATTGGTATCCGGTTGATTTGTGACACCAATTTAGTCAAGGGTTTAATCTAAGTATAAACAGAGGCAAGGGCCCCCAAAATTAAAATATGTTCTGTTTTAGACCCTTAAATTTTATAACTTCTCCCCTCGAAACAATAAAATTTCAATTTGTTCCTTCTAAAACTGTAAAATATAAGTCAACACAATGACGATATTAGATTTTAGCTTCCATCATTCTAAAAAGAATTTCTAACTTCGCTCGCTCAATTATAATATATATTACATATTTTTTTCACCACATCGTAGATGTGTCATAAATATAATAAAGAAGGTTGGGGATTAATTAATGATTATTGTTATGAGTTTGATTAATTAAATTTGTGACTTTATTAAATATCAACATCATAGCAGCTTAAGCATAAACATCATGTGTTAGGCAGTAATAACCTTTTCAAAGAAAAAAAAATTAAAAGAATAAATTAAGCCACGTGTGCATGGGAAAAAATAAGACTAAATAAATGCAGCTATTATCATGTTTTAATAATAAAAAAATGTATTCCAAATATTCCATTGAAAAGGAGAGATAAAAGGGGTTTAATTTTGTTCTTGATCCTTAAATTTTTTGCATATTTAAAATTTAGTCCAATTATTTTTAATCTTAGAATTGTAATCTTTCTACTCTTTTGATTCATAATTGAAATCCAATTGATAACGACGGCAAAGGACTTATGTTAACTTGGATTATGTGACATTTAAAAAGTAATTATTGACGTGACTAATATTACATGTGTGGAAGTCCTCTGATTTTTTTTTATTTTAAAATCTTAATCCAATCATTAACATTATTAGTACATTTTTTTAAATTTTATCAAATTGACATGTCGATTAAGCAACATTCATATGAGATGCCATAATTCTAGTCAACCTGGCAAATTGTAATGAAAAATACTATTGCGGTTAATAATTGGATTAGAATTCTTAAATTGTAAAAGGAAGAAAATTTAATTTTTACCCTTTTAAGTACAATGCTTAAATCTCAATTTGAATATGATGTTTTAAGATCCAGAATTTGAATATAGATTGAAAATTCATCACCGTGTGAACAAATTTTTCATTTTAAAAATGTCACACAATTCAATTTAACAAAATTCATTTGACGCTGTTATCAATTAGATTTCAATTATTAAATCAAAACAACAAATTATCTAAATTGCAGAAACGCAAATTAGAAAAATTAAACTTTAAATGTCCAAAACGTGCAAGGACTAAAAAACAATTAGACCCCAAAAAGAAAGAGTAAAGAGAGTGACTAAAAATACATTTTCCCATTAAAAATTGAATATTGACCTTTATTTAATTTTTTCTCGAATTCCAACCATTCCTCTGGCAATAGCATAAGTATAAAAACCACCATTATTATACATATATATATTGTATATATATATATCTTTCTCCATTCAAAAGGGCTCTGATCTTTTTTCTCTGCATCCTTTAAATGCATAAGTTTCCCTTTTTTACTAACCTTTTCTCTTCAAAACTATCATCCCCATAAAAAATCAATCTCTCTTTTCCTGCAATCCTTTTTTTTATCAACCCTAGTGTAGATCCTAATAAAAAAGCCTATATTCTCTTGTATAACCAAGCACCATTCATGCAAACTAATCATAAGCCACTCATGATCTAATCAATCCACTTTTTCCCTTTTGTTTCTGGGATTTTTTAGCCTTTCACAATAATGAGAACCACAGCTTTGCCTGATCTATCTTTGCAGATTAGCCCACCATCGGTTAAAGAAATGGCCGATGATGGGTTGTCGATGAAATCTATTTACAGTGATAGGAGTTCAACTACTGATTCTGGGAGCAGTGGGAGTGATTTAAGCCAGGAAAATGGGTACTTCAATAATCCTATAGAGCCTACTTTGAGCTTAGGGTTTGAAATGGTTCATCATCAGCATCATCATCATCAGCATCATCATCATCAATATCAGCCACAAATCTATGGTCGTGATTTCAAGAGAAGTTCAAGAACGAATATCAATGGAGCCAAAAGAAGTATTAGAGCTCCTAGGATGAGATGGACTACAACACTTCATGCTCATTTTGTTCATGCAGTTCAGCTTCTTGGTGGCCATGAAAGTACTATACATATACATATATACAATATATCTATTTTTGTTTTGTTTTTTTTCTTACATGTTTTCGGCAACTGAAACAGGAGCAACACCAAAATCTGTCTTAGAGTTGATGAATGTTAAGGATCTAACCCTAGCTCACGTGAAGAGTCACTTGCAGGTGGGCTTTAATTCTGCAATCCTTCAGTTTTTTTTATACAATGCCTGTTTTTGCCCATAAATTCCCGAGATATGTGTTTAAGCGCGTTTAAATCCATATTTTCTTAATTATTGCAATAATTGAATTAAGACTCCATTGAAAATATTATAAGAAAATTGTTATTTTTTATGATTTGAGAGTTGTTTTAGCACTTTTATCTTGTTCTATTTTTGTATTTCTATATATGTTTCAATTGTAGTGGGTAAGGGAGAAACAAAGGGAAAGGACAAAAGGGTATCTAAATGGTAATCTTAACAATGCAATTTCTTTTTGCATATTAGTCCTTGGCCAGGATGGCAAGCTTAAGGTTTTAAGATATTAAGCTTTCACCACCTATATAAACGTCGAGTTAATTTTTATTTCTGGTTTTTTCATGCAGATGTATAGAACAGTGAAGAGCACTGACAAAGGATCAGGTAATTGGAAACTTTTTCCAACATTTTTATATCTCTTCAATTATTTTCTTGTTGTCCTCCCCATACACAATTATTACAGATCCATTTTTCATTTGGTCCTATTAGACATAGCTTGAGCCTAAAAAATCTAAAATGTGAAATCATTTTTTGCCAACATCACCATTTCAGGACAAATGCAAACAGACATGAACTTGAATCAAAGGTCAGAGATTGTTGATTTGGATGGTAGACTAATATCACCACAACCGACACCACAAAGGACCCAAAGGTGAGGATCATATTAACTTAACGTGTATATATACACACATACATCCTTGGCCATGGAGAACTGTGTTTGGTCCAACATGTTGTCTGTTCATTGTTTATGGTGTGTAGATAAGGCTAAGTTTACATAGATTTTGATGAAGATGAGGTATTTAATTAAGCTTAGATGTGGAATTAATGTATTAATCCTCATAATCAAAGTCAAGGCTTTTTTGTTCAAATCTCAATGCCATTCTTTTGTTACATTTTACGAGAAGTACCCTAAACGATGAGTTTTGTATAATAATAACAATAATAATATAAAATATGGAGTATAAATTTTACTAAATTAATTCTTTATAATATTTTAGCTAAAATTTAAAGTGAAATAAAAATATTTTTTTTAATTAAGACATTATTTTAATAAAATATTTAATCATATATTTACTAAATGAAATTATATTTATAAATTTTATTAAAGATACGATTGGAGTTTCCCTGATTAATAAGTTAAATTTTTTAAAATAAATATGATATGAAACTCAAATATTTTTATAAGTGTCTCAAATGCTGTTATAAGTATATAATGGTCAACTCTTAATAACATTCAAAATTTTAATAGATAAATAAGACTGTAATAAAAAGAGCCGACTATGTATATAGTCAAATGATAAAAGTAAATGATCTGTAGAGTGATATTTCTATGTTATTAATTAGTGATTTCCTCGTTTTGTAGTGGTTCTTGGCTACCATCATTGGAGGTGAATAATTTGAGCATATCAAGCAATGGGAATGGATTGACTTTACACCCAAATGATGCTAAGGTATGATTGCTTCATTGAAAGGAAAAAAATGGAACATTGTGTTAATAATGAATATTAATTTTGTGTGTTTTTCTTTCATAGGTGGATGGAGACAATAAAGTGCTTCATGTGTCAAATCCAGACATGTTGCTTAACCTAGAATTCACCCTTGGAAGGCCAAGCTTTGCTCATGAATCTTCAAATGACTTAACTCTTCTCAAGTGTTAAAAAAAAACATGTTTTTAATAATAAAAACAAAAGAAAACCAGCAAATGTATTGCTTTTTTTGTTGTTGTTATTTTGGGGATGAAATATCTAACTTGTATGAATATGAACTAGCCTTGTTCCTGTTCTTTAAATTTTGTCATGCAATGAAAGGAATAACAACACAAAAGGTGAAACCCCCTTTTTTTTCTTATTCATGTTTTCATGTATTATTTTATCATTACAATATCGAGAAAGGGGAAAGAAATGTTAACGTTTGAACCGTATCATTTATCTTTAACTAATGTAACTAATATCCTACTGAGTTTTAGCTTAGTTGACAATGATATTGTTGCCAGTATAAGAAGATATGGATTCGAGCATGTTGAGATATATTTATTCTTTTATTTAAGAGTTAAGAAAGACTTATTGACAATATTAAGCATTGTACCACCATCAAAATATCAATGACATTATCTTTTAATTTTCTTTGAGTTTGTGGTTTAGATTTTTTTGGGCAGCTGATTTTGTGGGTTATGACCCATTATATGATGAATAACAGTTTGAAGGTACAAAACTTGATAAAGAGACAGGTTCATGCTCCATGCAGAGGGGTCATGGAGAAATTTTGTAATAATAGCTCTATCCCTATCCTATGTATTAATTAAAGTGACACATATTCAAAAGAAAGTGTGATCATATTCATTTAGGACCCTTTTTTTTTTTCAGAATAGTCATGAATCATGATGATTAATTGTTTCTTAAATTTACTACCCTGGCCCAATATATGCAGAGAAGAAACTTAAAAGGGACCACCAAGTTTGGCTGGTTGTTAATTGTTTCAATTCGGACAGATTTAGGCTTTGTTTAATATTACTATTATTATAGTTTTTAGGGATAAATATAAAAATTATATATGTATTTTGATATAATGTGTAATTTCATACATGAACTTTAATTTTATATGATTTTATACATGCAATTTTAATTTGATTAAATTTTCACACATCACTAACGATATTATTGAATTAGCATCAGTACACAAACAATTATATTAATCCAATATGAAAATAGATGTTTGTATTTATTTTTTAAATGTGTACAATTGAATCAAAATCAAAGTTTCATGTATACATATGAACCACAATTTAAGTTTCGTGTGTATAATTATACTAAATCAAAATTCATGTATCAAATTACAGATTATAAAGTTCATATATAAATTTGATATTCATCACTAATTTTCAAGGTTAAAACTAGGTATTCTATCTAAAGCAATGCTAAATGAGCAAAACATTTTAATTTTTGTTGTTAAAATCGCAACACTTTTTCACTGATATGAGAAGCAATTAAAAGTTTTCAAAACTCTAAGCGTTGATTTCGCATATACAACTTACCAGGATTTCTTTCTTTTTAGAATCAATAGTTGAATTTTCTCATCATTATCCATCCGAGAGTTATTAGTATTTATTAAATTTGTTGTTATTTAACTGATGACTATTGAATCAAATCAAAATGGTTAAGAGGAGGAAAGTTTCCTTTACTTAACTGGAAAGATGTGTGACCATGAAATAGGGATTAAGTGAAACAAAATTGATCGGATGATAGAGTTATGAAAACACTCATTTCTTCTATCCATCCGAGAGTTATTAGTATTTATTAAATTTGTTGTTATTTAACGAAAGACTATTGAATCAAATCAAAATGGTTAAGAGGAGGAAAATTTCCGTTACTTAACTAGAAAGATTTGTGAGCATGAAATAGGGATTAAGTGAAACAAAATTGATTGGATAATAGAGATGTGAAAACACTCATTTCTTCCATATTTTGAACCTTAGCTTTACGGAACAACATACAGCTATTGAAACATGAAAGAATTGGAATATTAGATCAAAATGCTATATATGAATAATATTTTGCCGGGAAATAAAAGAACATGCCAATTTAGGTGCAAATGTCACAAGCCACCGTTCATTCTAAGTCATTTTAATATAATATTTTTAATTTCACCTCATCTTTTTTAAAATTTTATCTCATACCCACTTTACACAATTCCTAGGTTAATACAGACAAACATACACGTCGGTGAAATGAGGCTGATTTGGTTGAGGAGGTATCCTCTCCAGTATACTTGAGGGCTTAACTTGTTCATGTATTCAAATAAAAAGGCAAATCAAAGATCTTTTGAAAACACAAAAGAATCGATGGTTTTTTAAAATCAAGGGGGTAATGAGAATGTTAATATTGATTAAAGTATCATTGAGGTTCTTTTATTACGAGTTAGATTATATTTTTTTATATTTAAAAAATGGATAAATTAATTATTATACATTAAATTAAAAGATAAATTAGTCTTTTTGTTAAGAACTCTATCTATTTGTATGGTAAAAAATTGGTGTGACTTATGTAATAACTAGATAGTAACACGTGGTATGCCACTTATACCTGGCGTACAATGGCCAATTTTTAACAGGATGACCGGGACTAATCCGCTCATTTTGAGTAAAGGGATAAAATATAATCCAACTCCTAATACAAGAGTTTTCATGATACTTTTACCTGTTAATATTATAAATGCATTACACTCTTAATCTTAAAAGAAAAAATTCAAATTTGAACCATGAAAATAACATTTTTTAAAGAGATAATTATAAAACCGAAGCAAAGGTAAAGAATATTACCTAAATACCTTGTACTATATGACAAGAGTGATAAATGGAGGAAACACGCTCAGACTATAAAAAAAGCAAAACCTACAATTTTTCCCCATTTGTTGGTTGTCGTGTAATTGCCCACGCCCTTTTTCTTCATCATCACTGCAATGAAGAAATTGAAATGCTTCTGGTACTGTTTTTTCTTTGGATATAAGGTGAAGGGTCGCTTTCAATATTTTATTACCCTCCATGACTTTGTACAATTTGCATTTACAAAGGTTAAAAGAAAAAGGCCCGTTAGATCCAATTTCGATTCTGTGTTGAGTATCTATGGTGGGGACTGCAATGCTGAAAAATCAAACATTATTATGGGCCTATTCGACACTGTTTGAAAAATGGGGGGTCCAAAAGATAAAAAGAAATGGTGTTGGAAATTGGGAACTGGTCCTTGTTTTACATCGACAATGATTGCATGGTTGTCTGTTGCGTGGAAACTGTGTGTAGAAGACAGCGTTACGTTTTAACAGACAAAAGCTATAAAAACCATGAATAATTTCATTCCAGTGGTACCATAGTTGCAGGTAAGTGAATTATAAGTTTTAAGTCGGTGGTTTGAGTCTTCTCATGCGTAGATCAAATCATTTATAGAATTACTATCACACCTTATGTCTTTTGCTTGAATCTTATAGTTCCGTCAAGTTATTTACAGAATTACTATCACACTCTATATGGTATGTTAGGTTTCGATAAAGTACCGGAGATAAAAACTTTCACTCACAAACGATATTTCAACGTCTTCTCTTGCAAAAATCGATCCATCGACCAATTTAAAAGCTAAACTATAATTTGATTAGCCTTGATTTTGGACTAAACGTTTTCTTCTAGCAGCTCACTACGAAATTTCTAGGCTGTTTTTATCATTACAATCATATCATTCCGTTGAAAACAAATGTTTTGGACAAAATACTTTTGTAGCCAATGATCCATTTCTTTCTTTGAAACTTCTTTTCTTGTCTAAATCTCTTCTGTTTTTTATCCTTTTCATTTTAGTCTTAATCTCTTACTGTTTCCAGACAAATTGAAAAGCCAAATTGAAGTTAGTCTTGTTGTGGCATTCAAATTTCCGAGTCATTTCCCCCTGCCGCCAATATCTTAATGTAATGGATTGTTGATATGAACAAGTCTCTCTCTCTCTCTATAGATTGTTACTAAAGATATGAAGCCCAGATATGTTTTCCAGCCCAAGAGAAAAGAATCTTCATAAGTAGATAGTAATGGCGCAATGGGCAATTACTGGGTTTTCCATTAAGAACTGACAATAGTACTTGGCTAGGATAAGTTGGCAGGGGCAACAAACGAATAGCACGAGGAACTCTGCCAACTAAGGATATCGGCCTTGACCAGTCATGAGCAAGGAGTGGCAAAGCGAGTGTGTTTGATTGGGTTAAAAAAAAAAAAAAAGAAATGAGGGAGTGGAAATGTGAAAAGAATCATCATGAATAAAAATCAATTTTTCTAAAGCTGAATGATGAGAGGAGGAAAAAATAATAGAAATTTGAATGTTAGTTAAAAAATATACATTTTTCAAATATATTAATTTTATTTCTTTCATTTTTTAACTTTACCAAATAATGAATAGAAAGAAATTTACTTTTTTCTTTCCATTTTTTCATCTTTTTTGCTAGGTACACGTATAGAAAAAAATATTTTTTATCTTTCTATTTTTTCGTCTTTTCAATTTTTCATCTTTCCAATTTCCTTTTCAATCTACTAAGCAAAGCCCTAAAATCCTCATTAATCTCTTATTTGACTTACGCATAGGGTAAGTGATACGACCTTAGCTCGGGATGTCTCTACCGAATCCATTGAGTTGCCACAAGGGCCTGGGTCACGAGCTAAGAAATTTAAAGACACATTGGCAAGCTACGTGAAACGAGTTTGGGAAGAACAAGAAGTCAAACCCATTAATCATGCATGGATGAATCCCATAGGCGTTACTTGCAATTTATTGCAAGTAGAATTTAAATTTTAATAAACTCATCTTAAGTTTAATAAATGAGTTGCTAGTTTTAATTCAACTCATCTTAGTTTATTTATTTGAGTTTTTATTGAACTTTATTTAATAAGATGTTTATTTAATTAATCTGGTTACTAGGATAATTTATTGAAGCATGAGTTCAAGTTTATTTAATTCTGTTTCTTTTAATTAAACTAGTTGCTGCATTAATTGATGCCTTTGTTTCTAGTTCATTTATTGAAGTCAAGTATTTAATGTGATTGAGTTTAATTAGTGATTAATTGTGTTTAATAAAGTTCATTGTAGTGTGTTTATTGCAGGTATCCCTTCATCCCACAACCGTTACATTTCAAAGCTGTTACAACTTAATGGAAGTAACTTTTCAAGTGTTTTTCGGTTACAAAGGAAGGAGCTGTTACAAGGGAGGTTTCATACATCAATTAAGGAGTTTTAAGGAGCATTTTAACACCCTTTTAAATTCGGCAGCAACCCCTTCACCTATCAGGTGATTTTGTTCTTTCAAATACTAAAACAAGCATTCAAAATAACATTAAGTAGCTGGTGTCTTTTTGGCTAGCCAAGGAACATCTCAAGAGACATTTTTCAAGCAATCAAGGATATTTATTCAGCTAAATTAAAGTGAATTCAATGATGGGGTTAATTGTTACAAGAATGCCAAGAGGCTTGAGTTAATTTCAGTTTTAACTAGCACATTAAGATGTAACTATTCAGCTAGTTTTTCTATACCTATAAATATGTGTAACCAACCGTTTTGAAGGACAATTTTTGATATTTTAATGAAACTTTGCTCACTTGGTGAGAAATACTTTTCTCCGATTTTGTTCAAAGACTTGTTGGCTTATCTACAAAGCTAGTGAAAAGTAGATACACAAAAGAACCATCATTGTTTTTCTTAAAGTAAACACAACTGTCAAAACTACTTCTTTTGAAATCGTGAGAAGTCATAAAGGAATCAAACCTCTTGTACCATTGCCTTGGTGATTGTTTCAAACCAGTAAAGGGACTTTTTTCAAAGCAAGCAAACATAATCCTCTTTTTCATAAATAAAACCCTCTACAGTTGTTGCATGTAAATATCTTCCTCAAGTTCTCCATGCAAAAATGCGGTTTTACATCTAATCGCTCAAGCTCTAAATCATGCATGGCCACAATACCAAGCAAAGCTCGAATCGAACTATGCTTCACAATCTGGGAGAACACATCCGTGAAGTCCACTCTGGAACTTGAGTGTAACCCTTTGCAACAAGCCTTGCTTTATATTTAGGTTCTTCAACTCCTGAGTCCTTCTTTCTTTTAAACACCCATTTACAACGAACAGTCTTCTTACCTTTAGGAAGTTTCACAAGATCCCATGTTTTGTTTTTGTGGAGTGATTCCATCTCCTCTTGCATAGCAAACATCCATTTTTCAGTCTTCACTGACTAATCGCCTCGAGAATAATTTGATGGCTCTTGATTCGCATCTATATCTTCACCACATTTAAAGCATAAGCAACTAGATCACCCTCAGCATACTTCTTTGGAGGTTTAATTTCTCTTTTAGTTACATTTTTGGCGATAGAGTATTGAGGCGAAGAAGCAACTCTATTCTCAATTTTTGTACTTGACTTGAGAGTCGACTCTGTATTAATCGATGCTCCACTGCTTTTGATTTTCTTTATTGGAACGATCTTTAAGAGATAAGTTAGGAAGCATAGCGGTTTCATCAAAAACAACATCTCTGCTAATCACAACTTTCTATTTTCAGGACACCATAACTTATACCCTTTTACACCACTTTATAACCAAGAAAAACACATTTAATGGATCTCGGTTCCAATTTTCCATTATTAACATGAGCATACGCAGGGACACCCAAAGATCTTTAAATCAGAATAATTTGCAGGATTACGGACCATACCTCTTGTGGAGTCTTTTTCTCAATGGCAGCGGATGGAGATCGGTTGATCAAAAACATGCATAGAGGTCACATACGCCTAAAACGACTTGGTAAGTTGGCATTTGACAACATACATCGAACCTTCTCCATGATCGTTTCTGTTCATTCGTTCTCGCAACGCCGCTTTTCTTTGTGGAGTATGACGAATGTCAAGTGTCTCACGATCCTTCCGACTTGCACAATCTATTAAACTCATCGAAGCGAACTCTAAGCCATTGTCTGTGCGGAGGTATTTTATCTGTTTTCCGTCTGTTTTTCAATCATAAATTTTCCAAGACTTAAATGCGGAAAACACAATCGCTTTTCTGCTTCAGGAAGAACGCCCAAACTTTTCTGGAAAAATCATCAATAAAGGTTAGCATATAATTAGCTCCACCTCTCGAAGGCACTCTGGATGGTCCCCATAGATCAGAATGAATATACTCCAACGTTTCCTTCGTGTTATGGATTCCTCTAGTGAATCGAACTCTCTTTTGCTTCCCAAAAACACAGTGCTCACTGAGAAATCGGGGTTTGCAAATTCCTTGCCCATCAAGAAGTCCTCTTTTGCTCAATTCTACCATGCCATTCTCACTCATATGCCCTAGCGCATATGCCAAAGTTTAGTAATATCATCATCGACAAGGAAGAGGAAGCGACAATTTGCATCACGATAAGTAATGAAGAACCTGCAAAACATATAACTTGGCAGTTTTTTCTTTGCCCTTTCATCACAACAAGGGAACCTTTGGAAATCTTTAAAACCCCACTTTGACTGTGTATCTGTACCCTTTTGAATCAAGAGTACTCAACGAAATTAAATTTCTTTTCAATTCTGGAACATACCGTACGTCACTAAGTGTTCGACAACTCCATCAAACATCTTAACTTTAATTGTTCCAACACTGCGATCTTACACGAAGCATTATTTCCCATCAAAACAACACCTTCAGAGACACTGTTTCGTAAGTTGTAAACCAATCCCGATTGGGACTCATATGGAAGGTGCACCTGAATCAAGTATCCACTCCTCACTTACTTTAGAATCATTGACAGAAGCGACTAGAAGTTCACCATCGCTGTAGTCTTCTACAACATCAGCTTCACCAGAATTTTCTGGTTGTTTTCCCTTTTGATTCGCAGCCTCCCCTTTAATCTTATTTTGTAGCTTATAGCACTCAGATTTAATGTGCCCTTTCTTCTTACAGAAGTTACAAGTTTTACCTCTATTTGAAGACTTCGATCTACCCTTAGATTTACCACGATGATTTCTTTCCTGTGTCCTACCACGATCATCATCAGTATTCCGATCTTGTCTCCCACGAACAATGAGACCCTCTCCCTGAGAGTCAGGTTTAACCACAAGATGTTTCATCTTATCATACGAGGTTAAAGAATCATAAACCTCATCAACTGTGAGAGACTCAAGTGCTTATATAAAATCGTGTCTCTAAAGGTTGAATAAGGCGGAGCAACGAACAAAGTAGAATCAACCCTAGATCTTCCTTATCATACTGAACCTCCATGGCCTCCAAGTTTGAGAGAATTTCTTTAAACACTCATTAAGTGTTCGTGTCTGAAAGCACCTTCCTCCAAACGATGAGCATAAAGACGCTGCTTCATATGCAACTTGCTTGTTAGAGTTTTCGACATACATATTTGTTCTAGCCTCTTCCATAATGCAGCGGCAGTCTTCTCTTTCATCACATCCTGCAAAATTTCATTGGACAAATGCAGATGCAATTGTGTTAATGCCTTTCGATCCTTACGCTTCTTCTCTTCATCTGTTAATGTCGAAGGCATCTTATCTATCCCTAGCGGGCATCCTCTGATCCATCTGCAAGAAGGCGCTTGCATCTTAATGCGCCACAACGCAAATCGGTGTTGCGATCCAACAACGAATTTCATATTTCAAAGACGCCATTACCGTGAGACTAAAATGTTGGCTTATCTACAAAGCTAGTGGTGTCAACCCGTTCTTTGCCTTTTCCAAACTTATCACTTTCGCAAGTGTGGCGTTCGTACCCTATACCAAGGTTCCTATCTTTCTTGATAGTGGGTCGAGGTCTTGATCGAATATACAAACCTTTTCAAAAGCATATAAGTATTGGGTCGACACTAATTAGAGTTGGTTCTTGCTTGCTTCTTGAGCCATTTCTTTCCATCCTTTTACCATATCCAAAACATAATCAACATTTACTACTTATTTGATAACCAAATATTTTTCCTTTCCAATTAGCCATTTTATTTTTTACCCTTTAATCCCAGTTGAACCTATTTCATTGATTTAGTTAGATATCCATCTAATTGAACCATACTTTCTCGTAGGCGATCGGGCAACGTAAATACGACTTGACTCATCATTCGAGGCGGATCGTATCAGTAAGGTGCCACGACACATAGGGAGTAAAATTCCTTAATGTTACTAACTTCTAGGCCTAAGAGTACTACTAGGACTTAAATTCTTATTAAATAATTATTTTATGTACTCTGAGTTAAAGTAAAACTCTTGCAATATTTCTTCTATAAATATTATATGGTACATTGTCGAAATTTAGTGAAAGAAATTATTTGAGTTACATATCTTTAAGCTCAAATAAATTATATTATTGTAATTCAAATTTATAAGTTGATTTTCGGTCTTGACTCTTGAATCCCTACATATAGTGGAATTAGGCATCCCTTGGAAAGTTTTGGAATTTCATCTTGTGTTCGGTTTTTTGAGTTAAAGCCCACTCTCTAAACATCTAAGGTTTCGAGAATAACAGAAAAGATCATTTGATTGAAAGCTTGAAGGATTTAAACTCTAGTTTGAGTCTATTGACAAATCTGAGTACTTTCTTAGAAGGCCTTGCAATTTCATTTTCTCCCCAACCTCGGGGCACAAATACTTAATTTTATTAGATTTATTACGGTAGATATCACGATAAAGATTGGTTTTAGTAAAGTTTCTAAACACTTTTTCCAATAGGAGATTACTAGTGCCAATTGCAATTGTCAAATGCAACGTTAGTTGCAACTTAAGAAATATCTAACATGTTATTGTAACTTGCCTTATTTGATTGACATGTTTTGATCAAAATTGTTTAGATATTTAATGAATGATTTATTGGAGGAGATGTTGACATTGATTGCATTCCAAACAAATCACTTTATATTTATTAAAAGATAGCTTGTTTAGTTTAGAAATGCTTATTAATAAACGACTTGTTCACAGAAGAATTGATTTGTAGTGCCAAATTGTGCAAGTAAACTGTCTTGTTTGTCAATTTACATCCAAGCTCTTAAGGGAAAAAGACTTAGAGAGAGAGAGATTTAGTTCAAAATATAAAAGTGAGGTTGAAACTTGATGACGGAGTTGAACTTAAAAAATAGTTTGTGCTTGTCGATTTTATAGTGGATTCCTCTTGGTTAAACTCTACTATTTATCTCTGTAATTTGCAAAAGTTGTGAATTTAGTCCTTATACCTTAATTTGATTAGTTTTAATATTTAAACTTTTCAAAATTTAAAATTTCAGTCCTTATCAAATAATAATTGTTAAATTCAATAAATTAAATCATGCTATTTTTAAAATTTGATGCGATAAACATATTATTATATATGTAATGCCATGTTAGCTTGTTATTTCCAAAGATTACTCATTGAAAATTCAGTTAATGGATGAACAATTGTCTTTTGCATCAAGATTAAAATTTTAAAATTCAAAAAGTATAGGGACTTAGAATGATCCATTTGAAAAATATGAACTAAAGTTAGAACTGTACACATAGTATAAGACTAGTAATTGAATTTTATCAAACAAATTTAATTCCTACTATTTGAGTAAAGACTAAAATTTCAAAATTCGAAAAACACAAGAACTAAAATTGACCAATACGGAAAATACAAAGACTAAAATTGATTAAATTAAAGTATAAGAGCTAAATCCGCAACTTTCACAAAGTACAAATATTAATAATAGAATTTAACCATTATTCTTTGAATAATGCCACCCAAACGTAAGAAAATTCCAAATCACATGAACAATAATATTCATCTCAATTTTAAAAACTATTAGTAATTTAATCCAGTTGCAACTGAACGAATATGTAATCAATAAAATCAACCAACCCCAATATTTATATTTAAAAAAAAAAAGAACAGCGTTCTTCCTATTACCAAGCACGTTGTCTTGACTGTAACTTGAAACGGTGGGCGTTTCATATATCCTGAGAAAATCATCCGCAGTTTTCTCTTCAACTTGTTTACCAACCACTCCTCGTTCAAAAATGCTTGCTGTGGTCTGTTCTAAAAGAAATACAATGTCTATTTCTTTGGGTTGATTCAATTGCAAATAATAAAATATTACAATATTACATTAATTTTACTTTATTTTATTTACATTATTTTTAATGTAGTATATATTTATACTAATTTTATCAAATTAATAGTTAATTAATATATCTGTGTGCTCTTATCTTCTACTTTCAAACTAAAATTGTTGATAGTGTTATATATACAACTTGAATTATACATGGAGTATTAAAGGATTTGTGTTATATTAATTTTAAATAATTTTTTTATACAATATTTAGAATTATTATTAGTAATCTTTTTTAAGTCTTAAATAAGAAGAGAAATGCGCTTCAACGCGTTTAAATTAACGTCTTCTCTCAAGTTGACAACAATACCGCTGAATTAGGACTTAGTTTAGATAATATATAATATTCTTAACGTATGAATCAAGTGTTTAAGATTCACTCATGCGGCATTGACTTAATATTTTTATTTGCAACAAAAGACTTGACTTATTTTGTTGAAAATTTAATACAAGGATAAATAGTGTTATTTAACCTTTTTATTTCTTCTTAAAACTGTGGGTTTTTCATTTAAATAAAAATGAAACCATGGTTTTTTGGTTTATTTTGTTTCTAATACCTTATACTAATTTAAGAATGACATTGAAGATTAAAACAAAATTCAAGCCGCCATGTATGACCAATTGACTACCAACCAAAATGTCCAACACACTTCACATAAACATAGTTCATTTAGTATATGGCAGCCACAAGCCTATGGTTTTCGATTTAACACTTGTGAAGGGATAGATGAATATAGAATTTAATTTAGGATGAAGTTTATATATTGTTAGTGAATTATATTATAATATTTAAATTTATTTTTAATTAGATTATAACATTCTTATAACGTGAGTATTTTTATCATTATGAAATTGAGATCAGTGACATCAAGTTCAATATATATTTTAATTTAATTTATTGACACTGTATGAAATTATACAATATTAACTAAGTTGAAAATGTTTTTAATATTTTTACTATTAATTTCAACCTACATCATGCATGCATGCACACAAATATTCAATATCGGCACACGAAAAAATCTTTCAACTTTGGCTAAGCAGCTTGAAATAAAATATAAAATAAAACCTATAATATTCTCCCAACTATATGTTTGTCTTCTTAGACCCACCAAACTATATATACACATGCAAAAACCCAAACTTTCCCATCACACACAAGTTCTCTATATACTTAACCAACTTAAAGCTTTGCATAATGGAACTTTTCAATATCCCATATCTTATTTACTATCTTGTGTTGATTGCCATCACAACATTGTTTTTCTACACTAAGCTCAAAAGATCCAATGGCAAAGCTGCACCGGAAGCAGGTGGTGCATGGCCAATAATCGGTCACCTCCCGTTGCTAGGGAAACCTGTGGCCGCTCATGTAACGTTGGGAGCCTTGGCTGATAAACTTGGACCAGCCTTCATGATCCGGTTAGGTGTTCATCCTGCCTTGGTGGTGAGTTCACGAGAAGTAGCTAAGGAAATATTCACCACCAACGACATGGCCGTTTCATCACGTTCCAAAATGGCAGCAGCGGAACACATGGGATACAATTATGCCATGTTTGGGTTCTCTCCTTATGGACAATATTGGCGTGAAATGCGTAAGATAACAATGTTAGAGGTGCTATCGAACCATAGGATTGATCAGTTGAAAAAAGTTTTTGTATCCGAAATAGAAGGTTCGATAAAAGATCTATACAAGTTTTGGGTTAAGGAAAAGGATGGTGAATCAGGTTTAGCTTTCGTTGAGATGAAGAAACGGTTCTTGGACTTGACGTTGAACGTTATTCTTAGGACCGTTGCTGGGAAGAGGTATTCGGGTGTCGGTAAAGAAGAGCAACAAGTGGTGTCACGTTACCGTAAGGCCTTGAGGGATTTTTTTTATTTGTCGGGCATATTTGTGATAGGCGATGCCATTCCTTTCCTTCGAAAGCTTGATTTGGGGGGATACGAGAAATGGATGAAGAAAACAGCACAAGAGTTGGATGATATCGCCGAGGGATGGTTGAATGATCATAGGAGGGAAGGATATTGGGATGAAAGTAAAAAGGAGAAGGATTTCATGGATGTTATGAACTCTGTTCTTAAAGGTGCTGACCTTGCTGGTTACGATGCCGATACCATAAACAAAGCCACTTCTTTGGTACATTCTTTTCTCTCTTTTCTTTCCATTTTCGAATTTAATGTCAATCAAGACTTGAGTATTTAAATATTATTTGTTATGTATTTTTTGAAGCAAATGATTTTAGCTGGAAGTGACACGACAACAGTTACTTTAATCTGGGCACTTTCATTATTGCTAAACAAACCTCATCTACTCAAAAAGGCTCAAGAGGAATTAGACATACATGTAAGCAAGGACAGGTTCGTGCAAGAATCAGACATAAGTAAATTAGTCTTCATCCAAGCCATAATTAAAGAGACATTGAGAATGTACCCTCCAGCACCATTATCAGCACCCCGTGAACTCAATGAAAGTTGTACCATTGGTGGCTACGAAATCCCCAAAGGCACTCGGCTAATCATCAACCTACATAAGATCCAAAGAGACCCTAAAGTATGGTCTGAACCGTTAGAATTCATGCCAGAGAGATTTCTTACGACATACAAAGATGTTGATGTTAGGGGTCAGCATTTTGAACTGATGCCCTTTGGTAGTGGGAGGAGAAGTTGCCCTGGAACATCTTTTGCACTTCAAATGTTGCATTTGACGTTGTCGAATTTCTTACATGCATTCGAGTTTTCGACACCGGACAAAGGCTTGATCGACTTGACTGGCACTGTTGGATTGACCGACATGAAATCTACACCACTTGAAACAGTCATCTCACCACGCCTTGCCCCTGAACTTTATATATGATCCATAAATCCTGGGGAGGATAGATAAATAAAGGGTGAATTCGGATTTTATACCTTTATTGTGTTTACTACGTTGAATTTTTGTCATTTGTTAAACGCACCTTTTCCTTTTATTTCTCACACACGATGTAACAAGGTTTAAGTAAAATATAAATAATAAAATAAGATTTTATTTTCAAATCATATTTAATTTCCTTTTACATGGCTATCTGCTTCCATTCTCTGCCCCACCCTTGCCCCTTTAATTTCCTTTTTAAGTAAAATATATGATTTGAAAATGTATAAACTAAATGATAAATGATATGTTATAAATTTGAAGACGAGTCGGGCTATGCTTGGCTCAAGTTTTGAATATTGAACCTCGAGTTCGGTTCATATTTTAAACATGCTTAATTTTTTTGTAAAAATCTATTTCTCAATCCTAATATTTTTTTCCTAATTTTAATGAAATAATTTTAACAATATAAACAATTGGATATGGATTTTGCAATTTAAAATGTAGGGGACCAAATTCTTAGAAATAAAAGTACAGAGATAAAATTTCATATTTACAAAGAGTACAGGGATTGTGGTACATTTTAACAAAAAAATTGTGGATGGAAATTGTACGTGAAACTCTTAAAAGTCACAGATGGTTAAGAACTGTTGGAAATTTTTTTTTCTATAATATATATACATGATTTAATGATGATAAATCAATGGTAAAAGTATCATGGTAGCCCTTATATTAAGAGACGGAATGCATTTCATCCCCACTACTCAAAAAATAGGTAAGTTAGTCTATATTAGCTCAAAGAGCAAACTATTTTTTTGTTAAAAATTCTATCCAATTCTACTTGTCGTAACCATTTTTGGCTAAAACGGTAGTTGACTTGGATTTTGAAAATGAAAACAAAAAAATGGGAGTCGCCACCAATCCTTTTTTGATGAGGTGTGATCGGATCACCTTGAGTCAATCATTTTAATAAGAGTTGAAATTTATTAAAACGATAATTTTTGGTCTACGAAAATCAGAAGATGAGTTCGGGATTCGGTTACGCACGAGGAAGGGTTAGCACCCTCGGTACGTCCAAAATTGGTACCTAATTGATTAATTAGTATCTCAATGTCGAAAATTTGAAAACTTAAAATACTTTGGAATACGATCCTTCTATTTGTAAAAAGCTCAAATGTTAAAGACCTTCCCGTCTCGCAATAATGAAATACCACGTCCAGTAAGTTAGGACACGATATCTCGAACTTTGAGACTGGGCTAGCCCTTTTATTTAAAATCAATGTATTTTTAATTTCTTTTAAAGGATATTCGGTTAGTTAGAATGAACGAAGGAAATCGAAACCCAGTAAGTTAGGGCACGTTTCCTCGAGTTTTCAAACTCCGAACATGGCCTTTATTTGCAAAAACTCTTATTTCGAGGTGTCAAGATGTTGTACCCGGTAAGTTAGGGCACCACACTTCGTATCCCCGTAAATAAGTATTTTTAAAGACTCGTATTGTGATTTAAAAAGAATATTCCGTTGTTTAGGTTAAATGAGAAAAGTCGAAACCCAGTAAGTTAGGGCACGATTATCTCGAATTACCTAATAACGGATATTACTTTTATGAAAGAATTGTTATAATATATTGAGCAAAAAGTGACGCGATTTATAGTAAAACGTAAAGGCAAAATATAGTATTGACATGTATAAAAACATAATAATGGTGTGACGGTGTCAATAACAACAATATGAGAAATTATAAAAGGATGAAAGCGGGGCTAGTAATATAAAAATATAAAACAAAAGCATGAGGTAAATAAAATGATCAAATGCGTAAGTAAATAAATAAAACATGGCAAAATAAAAAGTGACAATGATGACGAAAACGATAAAAATAATAGTAATATAAATAATAATAGTAGTAAAATATAATAATACTAATTTAATAGTAGTAATAATAATAATAAAGTAATAAATAAAGATAATAGTAATAATAATAAAGTCAAAAACAATAATAATAGATTAAATAAGAAGAAAAACAATATATTTATAATAACAATAAATAATGATAATAACAAGTTAAAATAATTAGTAATGAAGTAACGAGTAAATAAATATAAAAAGGAAGGTATATAATATAATATCTATATGAAATTAATCAGTTTAAGAATAAGATGATAATAATAGGGATAATACCAAAATAAAGGTAATAACTATTTGTTAAGTCATAATAATAATAGTAATAATATTTAAAATATATGTATATAAAAACAGTAGTAAAAGGATATATATATGTACGTATAATAATAATGATAATGGAAATAGTAAAAAAAAATGGTATTAGAATAAAATAAATATAATAATAATAATAATAATAATAATAATAATAATAATAATAATAATAATAATAATAATAAAGTAGTAATGAAAATAAGAAGGAATGATAATAAATAATAATAAAGATACAAAATGATAATAAGTAAGATGCAAATAATATAAAAATAGCAATAGTAAAATAGTAATATTCATACGTAAATATAAATATAGATATAATATGTAAAATATAATAATAACAGAAATATAAATAGATAAATAAAATTAGATAAAATATATATAGATTAAAATATAATAGTAATATTGATAACAATTCAAAGAAAAAATAATAATAATGCTACAAATGAATAAGTATAGAAAAGAAAGGTGATTTTAAAGGTAATAATAAGGAAAATAATAACAATAATACAATAATAATAAAATAGTAATGAAAATAAAAAAAATAACTACAATAGTAAAAATGTAATAGTAAGAAAATAATAAAATTAACTGATTTAATAACAAAGGAGTTAAATAACTAAACTAAGGACTGCATGGAATTTAAAACAACAGTTCTGGGCAAATCTGGAAATAAATAAAAGAGGAAGGGACTGATTTGAAAGCACGAATAACACACGGGGTCCAAAAGTGAAATAATCCCTGCCCTCCTAAACGACGTTGTTCGAATAAGGGCCAAATTGAATTCCAAATAGATTACGGGGTCAAAATTAAAAGGAATAAAAACTTAATTGAAAAGTATCAAAAAAGCGGAAGGACTTATCGGGAAAATATCCCATCAAGGCAAAAACGCGCGGATCCCCTAGCGGGTCGGGTCACCTACGCGGGTCAGCCCCAAAACGACGTCGTTTTGGGGCTCTTCAGGGAACCTTGAAACGGCGCCGTTTTAGAAGGCTATAAAAGCCAAATTTTTGAGGAAAAACATTCCTGCTATCATTTTAAAAAAAAACTCAGCAGCCTCTCTCACACCCTCTCTCTCGCTCTGGGTGAGTCCAAGTCCGCGATCAGTCGCCGTCGACCATTGTCGCCGCCCACCGCATGCTTGTGGTGTCAGAATCTCAAAAATCCTCTTTTCGGCCGATTTAAAAACCAAGTGAGTTCTTTTTGCCTTCCTTGTATGTATACTTCAATATATTTATGTATGTAGGCAATAGATTCGAAATAAATAATGGAGAAAATAAAAAACCTTTGTAACCCGATTCTTGATCTGATTTCCCTGTTTTGTTTCTGATTTTTCGTTTGATTCTCGATCTATGCTCTATCTGCTATTTCTATTTCTCTTTGTTTTGTATTTCTTAAACCTTGTTTCATTTCACAAAAAAAAAACCTCCTTTACATGTTTTGATTCGGCGTTAAATAGCCATTACATGCCTTTGTCTTGCTTTTTGTCCTGCCATTTCTTCATTAATGTATGCAGGTGCGCGTGGAGCGGTGGCTGGCCTGGGGGCGTAGGTGGAGCAGGTGGCTGGCCTGAGGGCGATGTGACTTGGTGGCGGCTGCAGGCTATGGAGCTAGGGTTTCAGTTTTTTTAGGGTTTTCTCTTTTTTTTTTTATTTGGGCTTGTTTAGTTTTTTTTTTATTTGTTTTAGGTCTGGGTCAAAAAAAGGTTTGGGTTTGTATTGGGCTTTAATTGGGTAGTTGGTTTTTTTTTAGTTGGGTCTTCTCCTTTTTTATTTGGGCTGTATACTACTATTAAAAATTGGTCAATGTACGCTAGAATTAAATACATGTGACACGTCCTGTGAAACTGTCTGGTGATTCTATTAGCCACATCAAATTTTAATAACAATTGGATATGGATTTTGCAATTTAAAATGTAGGGGACCAAATTCTTAGAAATAAAAGTACAGAGATAAAATTTTATATTTACAAAGAGTACAGGGACTTGTGGTACATTTTAACAAAAAAATTGTGGATGGAAATTGTACGTGAAACTCTTAAAAGTCACAGATGGTTAAGAACTGTTGGAAATTTTTTTTTCTATAATATATATACATGATTTAATGATGATAAATCAATGGTAAAAGTATCATGGTAGCCCTTATATTAAGAGACGGAATGCATTTCATCCCCACTACTCAAAAAATAGGTAAGTTAGTCTATATTAGCTCAAAGAGCAAACTATTTTTTTGTTAAAAATTCTATCCAATTCTACTATTAAAAATTGGTCAATGTACGCTAGAATTAAATACATGTGACACGTCCTGTGAAACTGTCTGGTGATTCTATTAGCCACATCAAATTTTAATAATAAAAATAGATAAAATTTTTAATAAGAAAAATCAGTTTCCTATTTGAATTAATATATAAGAACTAATTTTATTATTTTTAAATAATAAAATAAAATAAAATATAAAATTTAATAAAAAATCTCCATGATATTTTTAGGATTAATTTCCTCGATAATAATCAGCACCTTCTCTTCTCTGTTGATTTTTTTTTCTGCTAAGAGGAAAATATCAAATTTTGGGTTTTCTTTTTACGGCTTCAAAGTTCCAATTTCAGTAACGTAGGTTAGTGAAATACCAATATAGGATGGTTATGTCAATAACCATGATGCAATGAGTAAAGTACAGCAGGAGCTAAACGTTCATATTGGTAAACATAGATTGCTTGTGATAGAATTAGACACCAAAAATTTAGCGTTCGATCGATCATTAAAGAAATATTACATTTATTCCTTACTATTCCACTTTTGATTATTCATAAAGTTATTAAAGACTGCACTATTAATAGATGTTATGTTTCAGTTGGTATTTATCATTCAAACTTCATCAAACGATACAGTCGATATGTCTGAAGTAGTCGGGTTGACAAGTCTTAAAATAACTCCATTAGAAATTCATTTAACTCCCCGCGTTCCTAGATATATTTACCAATTATTATAATAATTGCTTTTCTAGTATTATTACTATTTATTATATTTTTCTTTTGTTAGTATATTGCTTATTTATCAAACTATTATTATATACACTATCAAAGATAAATATTTGGGCTACTTGGAGTTGGTGTTGATTTTGTTAATTTAATATTTCTATTTATTTTTGAATAAAAAATTTTAATCTAAATATGCATTATCAATGGTTGTGTTAAAAGAATATCTAACATATTAAAGAATCAGTGAGAACGAAAGTCGATTGGAACCTTACCCTTGCATTGGTGGATATGAACGTACTACTAAAGCACCAGGTTGGAGGTGTTTATTGGGCACTTTTAAGAAAAAGATATAATTTTAGCTAAATGATAAATTTAGAGTTGTTATGCCTCCACTGCTTAGATATACTCCTCACGAAAGCTCCACTACCTATTATTTGGATATAATTTTTTAGAATACTCTTCAACCTAATAGTCATATTAATTTATGTGAACTCCGCTCATGAATCGTCACTATTCATCTTTAATATCGTATTTTGTTTAAAGCGATTGAAAGCATGTCCAATCACCACCCTACCTAAATTTATGATCGCAAAGTATTTGACCCCTTGTTTGTGACTTGCTAATAGGGACGTGATATGTGGCATATTGAGATTGTAGCTAATGGTATAAAAGCTCTCAAATTTGACTAGAAAAAGGGACTTGTTTTCTACCCAACGAGGTGAACCGTTTAATTACACAGCCATTTTCATCTTATCAAATTCAATCATTAATAATTGATACAATAAATATAGACTCACTCCTATCATAATATTTCTTCAATGACTAACCCAAAAACTAACATCCCTACTAACCAAACTCAAAACCAAACGTAAAATTTAACGGTTGAATTGTTAAAATATTAATCATATAAAAATGATAGAAAATATAATATCACTGTAATTTTTTCTGAAAAGAGCTCCTTTATATGTAATTTTATTTTTCTATAAAAATTAATTAAAGTAAAGCTTAATATTATTATATTAATAATAAATTTTTATTTTTATTTTTAGAAATATTTAAAAATAATATAATTTTTAATATTATTAAACATACTCTAATCATAATAATTTAATAAATTATTATTTTAATAAATTATTTAATATTTTAATGTTATTTTAATAATAAAAATTTGAAAATAAAAATTTTAAATAATTTCATATATTATTGAAAAATATTCAATATTAATATTTTGATAATAAATATTTATTACAATTATAAATATATTAATGATAAATTTTTTGTAGTATAAAGTTTAAAATATGCCATAAGTCCATGTACTCTTCAAAAATTTAGAATTTCGTCCCTGTACTTTTATTTTTTAGAATTTAGTTTCTCTACTATTAAGATTTAAAAATTAAGTCCAACTGTTAATATTGTTTAATTTTTTGGTCAATTTTATCGATGTCACATTTTCAAATAAAAATATTCACTTAATAATCATGTAATTAAAAAAATATATTATAATTAATCTAAACTTAATAAAATATTTTTAGTAGTAGTAGTAATAGTCAACCTAAATTTGATATCTAAAAAAGTAGGCCGGACTAAATAATATAATTTTGTAATATCTAAAACGCAAAAATAAAATAAAATTTTTTGTAAAAAAATTTAAACATTATTTGAGTACACGAATCACCAAATCTATTATTTAAGTTATTTTAGATATTTAGTTAGCCAGAGATGGTGGTGGCATGTATGTGGAATGTGAAGGAAAAGTGGTTTGCCCAAGTAATGTTAGTCAATTTAATGGTCCCTTGCACGATATCAAATCTACTGGACCCTTGATCAGGCCAAATCAAGGAGACGTAAAGTATCGAACTACATGTCAAATCAAGTCCAGCTTTTGATGACATTTTGATTGATCAGTGTTTTCAGAACAAGAAAAATGGAGAGAAAATTGATAATGGAAATGGATTGATCATTGATGTATGATTTGGGGTGACGAGGGGAAAAGGCTACTTCACTTTACATCAAAAAGATCACGATCTTTGTCCATCACAAACAAAATATAGACCATAGATTTAGCTAATAATAAATTACAATTTCTTAAAACAACTGTAAATCCATCTCCCTCAACTTAATTAATCGCTATGGATTCATTTCATTCAACCCCAACACGTTCAACCCTTGTGATAATTGCTTTTCCATTACTGCTAGCCTTTCTTTTCTTTTTCCTATGGATATCAAAATCTAACTCTACAAATATAAACAATGGGAAACTAGTACCAGAAGCGGGTGGAGCATGGCCTATTATTGGCCATCTCTGCCTCCTAAGAGGGCCACAACCACCTAAGCTTGGGTAACATGGCCGAAAAATATGGAAGAATGTTCACATCAAGTTGGGTGTGCATAGAGCTTTGGTGGTGAGTAGTTGGGAGATTGCTAAAGAATGTCTCACCATAAATGATAAAGCATTTGCCAATCGTCCAAAGCTTGCAGCTTGGGAAATTTTGGGTTATAACAATTCCATGATCGCCGCTGCGCCGTACGGACCTTACTGGCGTCAAGTGCGCAAGTTTGGGTTATATATTTTTATTTTTAAATATATTTAAATAAATAAAATATTAATATAAAATATTATAGTTTTTAATATTATTAAACATACATATTTAATTATCTATATTTTAATAAATTATTTAATATTTTAATTTTATTTTAATAATAAATTTTGAAAATAATAATTTTAAATAATTTCATATATTATTGAAAAAATTCAATATTAATATTTTGATAATAAATATTTAATACAATTACAAATATATTAATAATAAATATTTTGTAGTATAAAGTTTAAAATATGTTATAAGTCTATGTACTCTTCACAAATTTAGAATTATAAAGTTTAAATATGTAGTCCCCTACTCTTCAGATTTGAAAATCAAGTTAAATTGTTAACATTATTTAAATTTTTTTTGTTTATTTTGTCGATTTCAAATTTTTAAACAAAAAATATTTACTTGTTAGTCATTTAACTAAAAAATAGGTTATAATTAACTTGAATTTAATAAAATATTTTTAGTAATAGTAACTGTTGAGCCTGAATTTGATATCTAAAAAGTAAGACAAAATTTTCAAAGATAAAAGTAAATGTACTAAATAATATAATTTTATAATATGGATCCACAAATCTATTATTTATGCTGTTTTAGATATTTAGTTAGCCAGAGATGGTAGTGGATCGTCAAGGAAAAGTGGCTTGCAATATTTGTCTTTGGGTTAATTTATTAATTGTCCCTAGAGTATTAATTAGATTTCAAATTAGTCCTTAAATTTTAAAATATTTTAATTGAATTCTTAAAATATTGGTATCGGACAAATCATATCATTACCTCAACTTAACCACTAATCTAGATGTTGAATAATAGTTTGAATTTGACATATAGCACATTCAAATTACGCGCAACAAATTATAAACACGTGTAAACTTATCACATAAATATGTTAGATATGAAAAATAAACAGTATAAAAGAATTTAGAAGGGTAATTTTTTTAATTTGTTATTGTTTGTATTCTAACTTAATAATTGAGTAATATTATATATTTAATTTGATGTATTTATTTATAAACAAATCATTGCAATATATAAAAAAACGTAAAATATATATTTATAGATATAAAATAAATTCAATTAAACTATGAAAATATAAGAGAATCTTAAATGTATTAATTGAAAATAATTTTTATGAAATATTTTCAAGAAAATTAACAAATAATAGAAAATATTTTATACTGATTTATTTAAACACCATAAAAAAATTAATTTTTTTTAAAAATAAATTATTTTTCAAAAATCATTTTTTAGAAATTATTTTCAAGAAAATAAAAGGAGCCAAGATTGGAATTCGTATAAACCTGTCGTCTTTCTTCACACCGCAGTACTTCGTTGATTTTCTTATATGGCTTCAAAATTCCAATATCAGTATCGTAATAATTACGTCAACAACAGAACAATGCATATATATGCATTATATGTATCTTAGATTGAAGGTAGAAATTTGGCGATGGATTATTCCCATTCACTCACAGCAACTTCAGCTGTTGCAATCATTGCTTTTCCACTACTATTTCTTTTCTCTTTGCTATTGATATCAAGAAGAAACACAAACTCGAAGAAAACAGCACCAGAAGCTGGTGGAGCATGGCCTATTATTGGTCATCTACGCCTCTTAGGAGGGTCACAGCCACCTCACATAAGCTTGGCTAACATGGCTGACAAATATGGAAGAATCTTCAGTATCAAGTTGGGTGTGCATAGAGCTTTGGTGGTGAGCGATTGGGAGATTGCGAAAGAATGTCTCACCGTAAATGATAAAGCGTTTGCCTCCCGTCCAAAACTTGCAAGCTCGGAACTTTTGGGTAACAACAGAGCCATGTTAGGCTTTGCACCATATGGACCTTATTGGCGTCAAATACGCAAGGTTGCCGCTATTAAGCTCCTCTCAAATCACCGACTCGAATTACTTAAACATGTAAGGGAATCCGAGGTGAAGACATCTCTGCAACAGTTGTACCAGCTGTGGAACAAGAAGAGAAGTGCTAACTCCGATAAAGTATTGGTGGAGATGAAGGGATGGTTCAAAGAAGTTACTCTGAACGTAATTATGAGGATGATTGTAGGGAAGCGAATTCCAAATTCCAGTGAAAGAGGTGAAAACTTGAAATGGAGGAAATCGATGGATGACTTCTTTGTACTAAGTGGAAAGTTCTTAATATCAGATGCTTTGCCGTTTCTGAGATTCCTGGACATAGGTGGAGACATCAAGTTCATGAAGAAGACAGCGAAAGAATTGGACCAAGTTGTGGAGGGATGGCTACAAGAGCACAAGCAGAAGAGAGCTGAAAATAAGGCAAATGGTGAGGAAGATTTCATGGGAGTGATGCTGTCTGTTCTCAGTGAGGGGGAGGAACACCATGCTGATACAATCAACAAAGCCAATTGTCTCGTACGTGCATATCTATTAACCAAATAGATTGTGATTAATGGCAATTTTTTTTTGGTCAAGATTGCTATTAATAACATACATAAGTTGGAAATGCCGTTATTTCATTGTTGATGTTTTCATGGTATTTGATGTAACAGGGATTTGTCTTAGCCGGGGAGGATACCACATCCATCACATTGACATGGGCCTTATCTTTGCTACTCAATAATCGTGACAAATTGAGTAAAGTCCAACAAGAACTAGATGTCCACGTTGGTAAGGATAGACTACTTCTGACCGAATCAGACACAAAAAATTTAGTATACCTTCAATCCATCATTAAAGAAACTCTACGCCTATATCCTCCTGCTCCGCTCTCTGTGATCCATGAAGCCATTGAAGACTGCATGGTTAATGGATACCATGTTTCAGCGGGCACCTGGCTTATTATGAATCTTCATAAGATTCATCATGATCCACTTATATGGGCAAACGCTTTTGAATTTCAACCTGAAAGATTTATAACTACCCACAAAGACATTGATGTGAGGGGACAGAATTTTGAACTAGTTCCATTTGGAAGTGGTAGAAGAATGTGCCCCGGAGTTTCATTTGCACTTCAAGCTTTACAACTTACGTTGGCTAATGTGTTGCATTGGTTTGAGTTTGAAACCCCATCAGGCATAGCGGTCGATATGCGTGAAGGACTTGGGGCAACGAGTTCTAAAGCAACTCCATTAGAAGTTTATATAACTCCTCGCCTTCCTGCTTTTGTTTACAATTCCACTAACTCCATTAGAGCTTACCCTGGGTAATTTGCTCCATTGGTTCGAGTTTGAAACTCTATCAAACGATCCAGTCGATATGTCTAAAGCAGTCAAATTAATGAGTCCTAAAGCAACAACATTAGAAGTTTATATAACTCCTCGCATTCCTACTTATATTTACCTATAATTACAATAAATAAGCTTATAGTATTATTACTATATATATCTTTTTGCTGATTTAATATTTTTATTTATTTATTTATTTTGAATAAATAATTTTATTCAAAACATGCATTATCAATAGTTGTGTTGAAAGCATATTTCAACATACTAAAGTATATGAGAACGAAAGTCAATTGGAACCTTACCCCTATATTGGTGGATATCAATGTACTACTAAAGCATCAAGTTGGAGTTGTTTACTCGGCTCTTCTAAGAAAAATTCCCAGAGTTCATTTTATAAAGATATAATGTAATACCCCCTACCCGTACTCATTACCGGAATAGGGTACGAGGCATTACCGGAGTTTACGGATTAATTTTTTTTAAAGAAAACTCAATATAATCCCTTTTACAGATATCTAACCTTCCCTACAATATTAAATCGAGACCAAACCACATCAACCAATCCAATTCAACATATTTTGAAGATAGATTCATGCATTTTTATAAGATAACCTCATCACATACCAAAACCAAGATTTGTTAGTCATACCATTGGCTAACCTTACATTCATTTCACATAATCATTTACTTTATCAGCTTATACATGCCATTGATTCCCAAAATAAAGTTTCTTTATATACCGAAATCCTGAGGTTGATAGTGTGATGTGTCTCCGACCAAATCCGACCTCCGAGCTCTTAACACTACAAAACAGGGGAAAAAAAAATAAGGTAAGCACTTTGTGCTTAGTAAGCTCATGTAACAAGAATTATACTTACCTAATACTTTCAATACAATGCAATAAACATTCATATATCCATTTCATTCAATATTACCCTAACATGCAGAAACTTAATATTCAAGTCAGTATAATAACTTCCATGTATCAATATATTATATACCATGATTGATGAGCTCATCAATACCATGATTTCCATTCTCTTGTTATTTTTCTTTCAAATTTATCCTGTTGAATTACTTGGAATTTCGATGGATTTTTCAGAGGTACACTTTTAGTGTACAAATCCGGGTCCGTCAATTCATATTCATGTGCGCACATTTTCATTTCAGAGAGCACACTCCCGCGAACCTCATCCTTACAGCAGAATTACCAGTCCAGGCTAAATCCCTTGTAATATCCATTTTACACATATTCTTCGGGAGGGCTATATCAGGATAGGATCACCCGTCCGGGCTAGATCCTTTTTACCGTCAATTCCTTTTCAGAGATCCACCGAATTTTCCTTTCATTCAACCGGGATTTCTTTCCCTTTTTATCAAATATGTCAATGTTTCATCAATTTTCATATAATGAACATTCAAATCATATTCATATAATGAACATTCAAATCATATTCATATCAAAAACATACATTTCAAGCATTTAAGAATATAATTCAAGTTACACGAACTTACTTTGATACTTGTTTGTATACAAAAATCTACTAATCTCGAACTTTTTCCTTTCCTTGATCTAGCTTCGTATTTGAATCTTCTGGATCTAAATAAATAAATTTAATTATCAATTTAATACATTTCATGTTCGTATGCAACATTCTCTATAATTTCATTATTATTTATAGTTCATTCAAAGCTGTCTACTTGAGTCATAGTCATTAAATTATTTTTATCTTAAGATACAGAACCTCAAATTAGGATCCGAAAATTTTCCCTGAAACTAGACTCACATATCTCCTTACCATAAAATTTTCAGAATTTTTGGTTTAGCCAATAAGTATAGTTTATTCTTTAAATTCACCCCTATTCTGCTGTCTAACAATTCTGACCCTTCTTCACTAAAAATTAATTATCTCTTCATATAAGTTCAGATAATGTTCTCGTTTATTTATCTTAAAAATAGACTCATTTAGGATTCTAAACATATAAATTTAAGCCCCTAATTAGTTTTATCCAATTTTTGATAATTTTTCAAAGTCAGAACAGGGGAATCCGAATTCATTCTGACATTGTCTCACAAAATTCATTATATCTTATGATTTACAGATTCATTACTTACATCGTTTCTTCTATGAGAAACTAGACTCAATAAGATTTAATTTCATATTTTTTTCATCTTCTAATTCGATTCCTAAAATTTATGGTGATTTTTCAAAGTTAGTCTACTGCTGCTGTCCAATATTGTTTTAGTGCAAGCTGCTTATTACCATTTTTCCCTTAAGTTTTTAATAAATAACAATTTCGTCCCTACTCAATTAGCCTCTCAATTGAGCTGATTTTTCTCAATTAACATTTATTCTATCACTTTAAACTACTTTATAACCTTTATGAATCAGAATTCCAGCAAAAGACTTTAATTTCAAACATTTTCACAATTAGGTCCTAAAAATTAATTTCTATTGAAATTACCCAATAAAATCATTTTATAAACGAATTTAAGCTTAAATTTTCATGCTATTTCATCATAAACTTTCAGTACTCAACCATGGTGACTTTCAATTTCATCCATGGAATCAAAAACTAATGAATTTAATAGTTGACCTAGTTGTAAAAGTCTTAGAAACACAAAAATTACAAGAAAAAGGCAAGGATTAACTCACTTGGTGCAAAAATTATGAAATAGCAGCCTAGAGAACCCCTCCTATGGCGTTTTGGTTGCTGATAATGAAGAAAAATGAAGAGAAATCTAAATATTTCCTATTTAGTCCTATCTTTATTTAGTTATTTATGCAATATTTCAATTTTGCCCTTAAATCATCAATTTTCCTGCTGTTTTCATGCCCTTGCCGTCTAGTCCAAATAAATTTTGGGTCTAATTTCCTTTTAAATCCTTTCTCATTAGACACTTAAGCTATTTAATCATTCTAGCAACTTTTACATCTTTTACAATTTAGTCCTTTTCATTTAATTGACTATCCAAACATTAAAATTTCCTAACGAAATTTTAATACCACATCACTAACATTTCATAAATATTTATAAAAATATTTTTGACTCGGTTTTATGAGGTCGAGATCTCGACACTTTGTTTTTACCCGATTTCATCTATAATTTCTTTTCTTTTCTTTCTTTTTTTTTTCTAACTAACCACTGAATCGATAAATTTTTTATCAATATTTTAATACAGTTTTCCTATCATATAAATATTTATGAAAAAATATTAAAATAAATTTCTCTTTAAATCGAATTTGTGGTTACGAAACCACTATTCTGATAACCTTGAATTTAGGCCATTACAAATAATTTTAGCTAAATCATAAATTTAGAGTTGTTATGCCTCCACTACTTGGATCTACTCCTCACGAAAGCTCTACCTATTACTCGGACATATCTTTCGGGAACATTCCTTGACCTAACAGTCATATTAATTTATGTGAGCTCCACTCATTAATCGTTACTACTCATCCTCACTATCGTGTTTCATCTAAAGTGATTGAAAGTACGTCCAATTGCCACCTTATCTAAACCTATGGTGACAAACCATTTGGCCCCGTATTCCTGACTTGCTAATAGAGACGTGACATGTGTCATCTCGAGATTATAAACGAATGTCAATTGGAACCTTATCCCTGTATTGGTGGATATCAACTTACTACTAAAGAATTAAGTTGGAACTGTTTATTGGGCACTTCTAAGAATCATAAAGATACAATTTTAGTTAAATGATAAATTTAGAGTTGTTATGCATTCACCACTTCTCGATCTACTCCTCATGAAAGCTCTACCTATTACTTGAACATATTCTTCGGAAACATTCCTCGACCTAAGAGTCATATTAATTTATGTGAATTCCACTCATTAATCGTCACTACTCATCCTCATTATCATGTTTCATCTAAAGTGATTGAAAGCACATCCAATCACCACCCTATCTAATTTGCTAATTGGGACATGACATGTGGCATTTCGAGATTGTTATCCAAGCATTAACAACTGATACAGTAAGTATGGACTCACTCCTATCGTGATATTTCTCCAATACCAAACTCAAAACCAAACCTAAAATGTTATCCAAACTCAACCAAATCAACATGAAAACTACTACTATCATCCTTACAACTATTATGCTAAACGATGTTCATGTCAACAAAGATATTATAAAGCCTACCCCAAGTATTAAATTAGACAATTTGAATTAAAAGTTGATTTGAAATTAAATGCTTTTATCGTTTGTGTCCCTAAACGGAGCTTTCTAGATTAGCATGTAACTTGTTAGATGGAGCTTTCTAGCAGGCAGGGGCTTGAGCTTGACCCCCACTTGGCAAAAGGGTATAGCATGTAACATCGGGTTCCTAACCAATCCTGCTTTCTCCAATACATTAACCCAACAAAAGACTCCCTATTGACATGAACAAATTTCACGAAAAATCACAATAATGCAATGATCAATTGGTTCTCTCCAAAATAAATTTTAATTTCATTTAGTTCTTCCCAATACAAAGTTTTTGGTTTTGTTCCCAAAATCAAATTCTTTTAGAATAGTTTTGGACAATCTCCAAACCTCTTTTGTATATATATTCATGGGAGAGATCTATTTATATTCGTATAAAATTAAAGTCATTTGACATCCTTTTATAATTTTTTATACTATTTATATTTTAGAAATCCAATTGTCAGGGGCGAATCTAGGGGGCTAGCAGGGCTTTGGCCCCCCTAAAATGTAAAATTACTATTCAGGCCATTGAGATTTTTTAAAAATTTTAAATTAGTAAAGGTAAAATTGCACTTTGACCCCCTAAAATTATAAAAAATTAATTTAATCATTTAAAAATTATAAAGATATAAACTATAAAAAATTAAAATTTCATCCGGCCTCCCTACAAAATTAGACTGTTGAATTTATGAAGACATTTTAACTTGATATGCATTTAAATTTCTGAATCTATCTGATATCTTTTTTATATTGATCTAAAATATTATCTATATTAATATATATTTAGTGGTCGAAAGATTTTTACATAAAACTTATAGAAAATTTTAATTTATGCTAAATTTGGTATACATAATCTACATAAATGGAATATAAAATTCAACGGTTAAATTATTAAGATATTAATTGTATAAAAAATTATAAAAAGTATAATATCACTGTAATTTTTTTTGGTAAATTATAAATAGCACGACTCAAATCCAAATCTTACAGCGGGGTATACCCTTAACCATCAAACCAATACATAGGGTTCAATATCATTATAATTTTATACTAATATAAATGTATCATTTCCCTATATTTAATGATGATAATAGACAAGAATATTAATTTCGTGGAAAACAATAAGTGAACCAATCTCCTTTTTCATCTTCTTTTTTATTTGGAAATAAAAATGTGTTCCACGAAGATTACCAGGTTGATTTTTGTAAAGTAGAAAATAACTTTTACGAAAAAATAGTTTACGGAAAAAAGTGTTTGTTTCATGGAAAATAATTTAGTTTAATAAAAAAATAAGTTATTTTTCTTGTAAAATAACATAACATTTTGAGAAGCATAAGTCATTTTTTTCGGAAAAGAATTACTTTACAGGTAATTTGATTTTCATATAAAAATTAACTTTAATTCAAGCTTAATATTATTATATTAATAATAAATTTTTATTTTTAAATTTATTTAAATAAATAAAATATTATAATTTTTAATATTATTAAACATACATATTTAATTATCTATATCTAATCATATAATAAATTATTAATATAAATTATTAATTTAATAAATTATTTAATATTTTAATTTTATTTTAATAATAAATTTTGAAAATAATAAATTTAAATAATTTCATATATTATTGAAAAAAATTCAATATTAATATTTTGATAATAAATATTTAATACAATTATAAATATATTAATAATAAATGTTTTGTAGTATAAAGTTTAAAATATGTCATAAGTCTATGTACTTTTCACAAATTTAGAATTATAAAGTTTAAATATTTAGTCCCTCATATAAATTTATGTGAGCTCCACTCATTAATCGTCACTACTCATCCTCACTATCGTGTTTCATCTAAAGTGATTGAAAGTACGTCCAATCGCCACCCTACCTAAACCTATGGTGACAAACCATTTGGCCCTGTATTCCTGACTTGCTAATAAAGACGTGACATGTGTCATCTTGAGATTATAGCTAAGGGTTTAAAATCTCTCAAATCTGACTAAAAAAAGGGACTCTCTCTCTCTCTCCACTCCTTTCATTCCTCCTTCAACAACCTAACCCGATATCAACACCATCTTCGTCTGAACACCATTAAAGTATCTCGTGGAGCTCTCGTTTTGTTAAAAGGTAAAAGAACTGGCAGTCTTTATATTTTGGAAGGTTCTACAGTGACCGGTGAAATCGGACGTCCCTTGTTCGTTACAGAGTCGAAGTCAACTCGTTTGGAGCGGAGGCAACTTGGTCATAGGAGGGTAAAAGGTATGACTGTTTCATTGAAGAGAAGTTCTCTTTTGGATGCAGGTTTTGAAAAGTTAAGGCACTGTGTTCGTGAAAATCAGACCCGGGTTAGTTTTGATTTGGCAGTGTACAAGTCGAAGGCTAGAAGTTTTTCAGTTTCTAAGCACAAATTCGACTCAGTTAATTCTCTGTATAGTTCAAGATAGGCTCGTAGCGGGCTTTGGCAAAGATGGCGTTGTGAAAATATGAGTCAAGGTGGAGATTTGTTAAATATGACTCCTATTTTCAGTCAAATTTGAGAAATAATTTTTCAGTTGAACTCTGTTTTCTTGTTTCAATCAAACACTGATTAGTTTAGATTATTTTATTATTGTTTGACCTATGAATTTAGCCTATAAATAGGCTCTTTTACAACCTTAGAAAAATACACCCATTAGAGATTAGAACTCATAACACATTTAGAGAATTTTGTGTTTACGTTTTTGTGGGTTCTTTGTTTTCGGGTTTTCGGGGTTTAATTTTTTATCTCCATCTTTTGTACTCTTCGTTCTTTTGCCATTATAGTAAAATAATCTTTGCCCGTGGTTTTTTATCCTCTTTGGAGGGGTTTTTCCACGTTAAATTTGTATGTTCAATTTCTCAATTTATTCCACTATTTTTCTTGTTCGTTGCTTAATCGGGTCGAAATCCTAACAGAAACGCTACACTTATACCCTGCTGGTCTACTATCCATAATCCATGAAGCCATTGAAGACTGCACAGTTAATGGATATTATGTTTCAACTGGCACTTGGCTTATTATGAATCTTCATAAGATTCATCGTGATCCACTTATATGGGCAAATCCCTCTAAATTTGAACCTGAAAGATTTATGACCACACATAAAGATGTTGATGTGAGGGGACAAAATTTTGAACTGATTCCATTTGGAAGTTGTAGAAGAATGTGTCTTGGACTTTCATTTGCGCTTCAAAATTTGTCACTTATACTAGCTAATGTGTTACATTGGTTTGAGTTTGAGACCTCGTTAAATGAAGTCGTTGATATGCATGAAGCACCTGGCCTGACGAGTTCTAAAGCAACTCCATTACAAGTTTATGTAACTCCTCGCCTTCACGCTTCTGTTTACAATTCTTCCAATTAATTGGTATTTTAACTTTATTATAAAAATGAGTAGATTTCAGTAAATTTCTAAGATATCATATGTTATGTATTTATACAATAGGCAACGTTTAGTATTTTAACTTTATTTTAAAAATAAGCAAAGTTTATAAATTTCTAAGGTCTCATACTTGCCATTTAATTATGTTATAGTTTAACGTGAATTAATCTTTTCAGAGTTTATGGTTGCTCCTAATAATATTGTTTGAAAGATTCAAGCTTAGGTTCTCTTTTAAGAGTGCAATGCGCCTTACTATTACCCTAGTACCAATTTTTTTTAAACTAAGGCCCTTAATGTTCAGTTTAGTAGATTCTTGATTGCTTTGCTCCCAAAGATTGATAGAACACAGTGTGTAAGATTTTTTGAGCCTAATATTATGGAGCCAATTAAGTTCAAAATAATGTAGTCCAATTTAAAGGGAATAAGAGCTTTACTTTAATAGAAATTAAATTATTCCTATTCATTCAGTTACTTGATGGATGTACTATATTAAATGTTGATCATTAGAAATTATTTATCCCTCTACCTATTAGGGTTATACACGCAAAAGAACAAACCAAAGTTATAGCCTCTATCACTTAAGATTTGTGTAATTGAGAGATAAGATCAAGAGGGAGAAATCAATTTATCAAGTATTCATCTTCGTCAAACCCAATAACTAACTCAAATTCCAGATCAAGTAATTCATAGACTTGTAAAAACCATATTATTCTAAAGATCCTAAAATAATTGTTTATGCAACATTAGGGATTTGGTTGCATAATAGGATTTCCCTTTTCAATTTTGGTCAATTAGTTTGTGCAATTATCTAAATTATTGTGAATCATATTAGACTATTTTTGAATCGCTGGATTTTTCAATCTAATGTATACTGAGTAGAAGCAGTATATGTATAATAAGAACTTTGAATGAATAGACAAAAACATTAAACGAGAAGTAGATTGCATCGAGTATTATCTGCATTAATTGTTTTTTTCTGAGAATGCAAGAGATGACTTAGGATTAATTTAATTTCTTTAGATTATTATTTAGGTTGATTAATACATTAAATAATTGAGTTAAAAGTGAAAATTTAAATTATGTAGTAATCTTAGTTTAATTCTATTCAAATAATTAAATAAGTTTGTACATAAATTCTAACACGGTAAAGTCGTTTTGATTTTAATGAAATTAGAATTGAGTTATGTAAATTATTTTGTTAGAAATAATTAATTAAATTAATTTTTAATTAATAATGTTGAGCATGGGGCAATTGATAAAGAAGGAATTCAAGGCGATGTTTGAAGAGGGAATGTATCTTATCCTTGACTCTAGTGAAAATGAATTGTTTAGTATCAAGATGCAGAAGAAGATCTTCTCATTGAATCCACTTGAGAAGGAGCAAGTAGTATCCAAGTGTTAAGGAGTAATAACATCAAATCAAATGGACCTTCTTGCTGAGCAAGTTAAGACAATTCTGAAATTGATGACGCAATGTATTGAGCTTGAGATAAAATCGATAGATAATCGTATCCTACAAGAACAGCTGCAAAATAAGTATTCTGAGAATAAGGAATTGCATGCAAAGGTAACTCACTTGTAGCAATAGTTGACATCTCTCTCTGATGATAAACTATCATTTTCTACACATGAAATATCTGAAGAAGCTTCATATGTGAAAGAATTGACATCTGTAGATATTGTTGAGTTTAAGAATTTAGTTGGAGAGGTGATCAGACTTTTGGTGCAAAATGAAAATTGAAGAAGGAATTATGGACTACGAGAAGATTTATTAATCAAACTATAAATGGTGTTAATCGCAAGTATAATGACAACACAAGACCTTGGAGGAAGGGGCGACACTTTGGCTACTCCCGTGTTTTTTCTGGAGCAGGTGATGATGATTTTCAATTGTGAAATTTTGATTTAGATGATCTAAAGATGGAATTGCAGGAAGCTCTTAAAGCTACACTAGCTAAGAATGAATTTATAGAAGACGATTACTGAAAAAGTTAAAGAACTTGATTTATTGTAAATCAGAGGATCGGATGACATATATATTTACTAAATCTTTCTAGGTTAGTCTATTTGAATTTCTTTGCAATAAACTTGATGTCTGCAGCATTTAAGTTAGGAGGAGAATGTTAGTGTCTGCAAAGTCTTTTATCATTAAGATGACTAAGTCTTAGGGAGATTATTAGCTAGTTAGTAGGAGTAAGAAGCTAAAATTTACTAAAGTTGGTTACTTGAATCATGTATATAATGATTGCTTGATTAATAAATTAAATCATCTCTTTCATTCTTATTTTCTATGCTTGATTGAATAGGGAGATGTTCAACCATTGGTCTGTTTTTCAAACATTTTATGTGATACTTTAAGATTATACCATGACATCCCTGAAAATGTTGAAGAAAACAACACAAGAAGCTAGTGGAGCATGGCCTATTATTGGCCATCTCAACCTCTTAGGAGGGTCGCAACCACCTCATATAAGTTTGGGTAACCCGGCACACAAATATGGAGGAATCTTCACCATCAAGTTGGGAATGTATAGAGCTTTAGTGGTGAGCCATTGGGAGATAGCTAAAGAATGTCTCACCATAAACGATAAAGCGTTTGCCACTCGTCCAAAGCTTTCAAGCTCGAAAATTTTAAGTTACAACTGTGCCATGATAGCCTTTGCACTGTATGGACCTTATTGGAATCAAGTGCACAAATTTGCCACTATTGAGCTCCTTTCAAATCACTGACTTGAAATGCTTAAACCTGTGCAGGAATCCGAGGTGAAAACATCACTGCAACAATTATACCAATTGTGGAATAAGAAGAAAAGTAGCAACTGTAGCAAAGTAATAGTGGAGATGAAGAGATGGTTCAGAGATGTTACTCTTAACGTGATACTAAGGATTGTTGTAGGGAAACGAATACCAAATTCATACGAAGGCGATGAAATCGTGAAATGGAAGAAGTCGTTACACGACTTGTTTGAACTAACTGAAGAGTTTGTGGTATCGAATGCCTTGCCGTATCTGAGATGTTTAGACGTTTAGTGGCGATAAAAAGATTATGCAGAAGGTAGCCAAAGAATTAGACCAAGTTGTGGCGGAATGGCTATGAGAGCACAAAGAAAAGATAGCTGAAAATGAGGCAAACAGTGAGGAAGATTTCATGGGAATGATGCTATCTATTCTTCGTGATGCAAAGGAGCATGATGTCGAGACCATCAACAAAACCGTCAGTCTTGTACGTACATTTCCTAATCAAATCCTTTATTTTTTTGATATTTATATCCATCATTCACTTGAATTCCAATTTCAATCTCATATTAATAGTTTTACGGTAAATGATTTAATAGTAATTTATTTTAGTTGCAGAAGATACCATATCAATTACAATGATATGGGCTTTATCTTTATTACTTAATAACCGAGAAGCATTGAACAAGGTCAAACAAGAACTAAACATCCATGTCGGTAAAGATAGACTCTTAGTTATAGAATCATATACTAAAAACTTAGTGTACCTTCAATTTGTCATTAAAGAAACACTACACCTCTACCTTATTGCTCCACTTACTGTAATCCATGAAGCCATTGAAGATTGCTTTGTTCGTGGATACGATATTTTAATTGGCACTTGGCTTATTCTTAATCTTCAAAAGATATAACGTTATTCGCAAATATGAGAAAATCCTTTAAAATTTCAACCTGTAAAATTTGTGACTACCCATAAAGATACTGATGTAAAGGGACCTAACTTTGAACTTATTCCATTTAACAGTTGTCGAAACCATTTTTTTGAAAGAAAAAAGGGCCGACTTTTGTTTTGAAAACAAAAATTGGAGTCGCCACTAATCCTTTTTTATGAGGTGTGATCGGGTCACCTTGTGATTGATCATTTTAATAAAACGTTTTGATTTACTAAAACAATAGTTTTGGTTTACAAAATTCGAGAAAACGAGTTCGGGAGTCGGTTACGCACGAGGAAGGATTAACACCCTTGTAACTCTCAAAATTGGTACCTAATTGATTAATTAATGTCTTACCATCGAAAGTTGAAAATCTGAAAAGAATTTAAAATACGATCTTATCTTTTTTATTAATGTTAATTTTACAAAAAATATTTGGATAAGTTGAAGCGGATGCTAAAGACATTCTTGTCCCGAAGTAATAAAATGTCACATCCAGTACGTTAGGACATGACATTTTAAACCTTCGAGAATAAGCTTGTCTTTTGATTTTCAAAACTCATGCATTTTAATTTTAAAAGGATATTCAGTCATTTGGGTCAAACGAGAAAATTTCTTCAGTATACGATATAGTTTCGAATCCGGGATTTGGCTGTTTACCGTGTCGAGTGGCTTCTTTCCGCAATTTTCGGGCCAATTTCTCAATTTTTGGTTCAAATTCTAAGGTTCCCGGTTCTGATTGATCATCTAACCGAGATACATGTGTTCCTGATTCAAGACTCAGGCAGCCTTGCGTTCTGAAGAACCCAACTCGGATTAATGGCCTCAACCGCGTGGGTTGTTTAAATTCGATCACTTCTTCCTCGATTTGTTCTCGGAGATCTGAATACAGCACGACCTACTCGTTCCTCCAACTGTCAGCTAACACGACTCCAACCCAACGTGCACTTTTTGACTTGTAATCGAGTTAACCTTAGGGGATTAGTTGTCAATCCCGATACTTAGGAAAAGAATGAATACCAATTGGACGGATTTTAGCATGAATTCGTATCTCACGATTCTTGACCGGAAAGAGCACCGACCTAAAGCTAAGATGAAATTTAGTTGAGCATGAAAATATTCATACTTGTAAGTTGTGGAAGATGATTGAATTTATATGATAATGGAAGAAATTGAGGTATAAAAGGGCTTGAAAAGCAATTGGATGGATCTAAAAAAAAACAAAGAAATTGAAATGAAATGGACAAAATTACCACGTCAAATTGAAAGAGAAAAGAAAATAATTCAATTCCAATGAAAATAGGAAAAGAGAGAATAATCAAATTCTAAAACTTACATTAGCTAATATATTAAATTGATTTGAGATCGAGACTCTATCAAACGAAGTGATTGATATATGTGAACATCCAAGATTAACCAGCCTTAATACAACTCCATTGGAAGTTCAAATATCTCCAAGTCTTCCTACTTTTGTTTACCAATCCAGCTATTGTTTGTTGGATTTTAGACCTATATTTAATGAATAATGGCATGATTAATATTTGGGAAATCCGAAACCTAATATTATAAAATATCTTCGATATCTATTGATGTGGACTCAACTAATAAACTAATAAACAAAAATCTAACCAAAATTGATTTACACGCCAAATCAAAAATCAATTTGAATGCTTCCAAAATGACATCGTCACAGATTTGTTTTTGATTAAATTAATGAAATCTATTACTCACGAGATCCATGTAGTGGGTTTTCTTTAATTGGACCATATGATCGGTTTTAGTGGAAAATTAATGGAATCAATAAAATAAAGGCTTGTATGACATTTTTGTATTGTCCGAAGCTTATTTTATCATTATGCATATAGTTAATAATAAGATTTAATTGCATTCCATTCATAAATGTTCCCTATCGTATTTGTGGGCTACGATGACAATCACGACCACGACTTCTTTTATTGTTAAAATTACTATGAAGTAACTTTTGAAATAGAGTTTCATAATTTTTCATTAACCATTTCATTATTTTGCACCACCACCAATAATGCTAGTATTTAGTTGAGAAAAAAAGAAGAAGCTAAATGCTTAAAGTAAAGCAAATAAAGATAAGAAGTAAATAAAATTATCGTTGACTTAACTGTACCGACCTGTCTTGCTTAGTTGCATCATCAGCTTTCTTTATTGCTACAAGTAATCAAACTCAATTACTTCAACTTATAAAATATAAGGTGAATCACATCAAGTGAGGATACAATTCCGTTCGATTGAATTAATATCATTGGTCGATATACTCAAGTTTTCAACCATGAGAGACAACATAAAAAGATAGAAAATATATCTTTCCAACCTTAAATTAAAAGAGAAAAATAAAAAAAAATGCTATTGGTTGAATACACTCTGTTTTCCACAACGAGACACAAAATTCAAAGAGAGAATATATATATATATATATATATTTGAAGATTAGAATTTATTATCTTTTGAACCATTAGTTAAAAGTCAGAAAGGGATGCTATCGGTTGAATAAATGGTGAATGATGATACCCCCTGCGGTGACATTAAATTAACCCTATAAACCCAACTCTCTCATCTCTGCTATTGCATATAGATCTTAGATTAAAGTAGGAATCCAACAATGGATTATTTCCATTCAGTCACAGCAACATCAACTGTTGCGATCATTGCTTTTCCACTAATGTTTCTTTTCTCTTTCCTATGGATCTCAAGAAGAAACACAAACTCGAAGAAAACAGCACCAGAAGCTGGTGGAGGGTGGCCTATTATTGGTCATCTTCTCCTCTTAGGAGGGCCACAACCACCTCACATAAGTTTGGCTAACATGGCTGACAAATATGGAAGAATGTTCACTATCAAGTTGGGTGTGCATAGAGCTTTGGTGGTGAGCGATTGGGAGATTGCTAAAGAATGTCTCACCATAAATGATAAAGCGTTTGCCTCTCGTCCAAAACTTGCAAGCTCGGAACTTTTGTGTTACAACAGAGCCATATTTGGCTTTGCACCATATGGACCTTATTGGCGTCAAATACGCAAGATTGCCACTATTGAGCTCCTCTCAAATCACCGACTCGAATTGCTTAAACATGTAAGGGAATCCGAGGTGAAGACATCTCTGCAACAGTTGTACCAGCTGTGGACCAAGAAGAGAAGTGCTAACTCCGATAAAGTATTGGTGGAGATGAAGGGATGGTTCAAAGAAGTTACCCTGAACGTGATTATGAGGATGATTGTAGGGAAGCGAATTCCAAATTCCATTGAAGGAGGTGAGAACTTGAAATGGAAGAAATCGATGGATGACTTCATTGTACTAAGTGGAAAGTTCTTAATATCAGATGCTTTGCCGTTTCTGAGATGGTTGGACATAGGCGGAGATATGAAGTGCATGAAGAAGACAGCGAAAGAATTGGACCAAGTTGTGGAGGGATGGCTACGAGAGCACAAGCAGAAGAGAGCTGAAAATAAGGCAAATGGTGAGGAAGATTTCATGGGAGTGATGCTGTCTATTCTCAGTGATGGGGAGGAACACCACGCTGATACAATCAACAAAGCCACTTGTCTCGTACGTGCATATCTCTTAACCAAATAGATTGTTATTAATTACAGGTCCGTTGTTAATATTTTTAGGCCTCAAGCAAAACAATAAATTGGACTCCTTTTAAAAAGAAATTATAAAATATAATATAATAAAACTTGAAAAATTTTAGGCTCTAGAAGATGAAATATTTATGGTGAAAAATTGAAAGATCTAAACATTTAATTAATTTATTTTAGTTTGAAATTTTTATTCCCATAATAAAAGTTGAAAATTTTTTAGGCCCCTTTAGGCCCTGGGTGGCTACACTCTCAAGCAACCCCTAGAATCGGGGCTGATGACAAATTTTTTTTGGTCAAGATTGCTATTAATAACATACATAAGTTGGAAATGCTATTATTTCATTGTTGATCTTTTCATGGTATATTATCTAACAGGGCCTTGTCTTAGCCGCGGAGGATAGCACAGCCACCACATTGACATGGGCTTTATCTCTACTACTTAATAATCATGACAAACTGAGTAAAGTCCAACAAGAACTAGATGACCACGTTGGTAAGGATAGATTACTTGTGACTGAATCAGATATAAAAACTTAGTGTACCTTCAATCCATCATTAAGGAAACTCTACGCCTATACCCTCCTGCTCCACTCTCCGTGATCCATGAAGCCATTGAAGACTGCACGGTTAATGGATACCATGTTTCAACTGGCACCTGGCTTATTATGAATCTTCATAAGATTCATCATAATCCACTTATATGGGCAAACCCATTTGAATTTCAACCTGAAAGATTTATGACCACCCATAAAGACATTGATGTAAGGGGACAAAATTTTGAATTGATTCCATTTGGAAGTGGTAGAAGAATGTGCCCTGGAGTTTCATTTGCACTTCAGATTTTGTCGTTTACATTAGCTAATGTGTTGCATTGGTTTGACTTTGAGACTCCATCAAACGAACCTATTGATATGCGTGAAGCATTTGGAATAACGATTTCTAAAGCAACTCCACTAGAAGTTCATATAAGTCCTCGCCTTCCTGCTTCTGTTTACGATTTCACTAACTAATTGGTATTTTAATTTTATTATAAAAATCAATAAATTTCTAAGGTACCATTCTTGTCATGTAATTATACCATATGCAAGGTTTGGTATTTTAACTTTCTTTTAAAAATGAGTAGATTTCAATAAATTTCTAAGATGTTATTCTTGCCATGTAATTTTATTATTATTCTATAGAATAATTCTTTCGGGGTTTGCTTTTATTAATTTTATTGTTGTAGGATGATTTATTTTTTCCTTGGCCGAATGAGAGAAGAAAGAGCTGTGTTTGATGGGAGCAAATCTCATACTTATCATTTGATTTGATCTTACTTGGTGGTTAAGTTGAATTGTATTTGTTTACACAATTCAACAATTCCAAAATGACAATTTACCTTGCAATATTCACACGTCATGACAGATTTGGTTTTGAAGAAATTAATGAAATCTGTTACCCACGCCATCCATATGGTTCATGACAGATTTGGCTTTGAAGAAATTAATGAAATCTGTTACCCACGCCATCCATAAGGTCGAGTTTCCTTTTTGGGTTGGACCATAGGATCGGGTTTGCTATCAGCTTGGGTTACTGAAGCATTGCATTGGGTGAACTTTGGGGATTTTTTCATGGCTGCTCTATTGCATGGGATACTTGTCTCAAAGCCGTTTTGATAGAATCGGACTCCGCTACGTCGTTGGCAATGGTTTTTTAGGGAATTAGTAGCTGTCATCCGCTATTCTGCGTTGTCGAAAGTATCAGGGAAGCTGCTCAGGAGAGATATGGCCAAGCGAGGAAAATTTTGTTGTGGATTGATTTGTTGAGAGTTTATTAATAAATAGAGATTTGATTGTTTATATGAGCCACGGACGAGTATTATCAAACTCTTAATATCCGATCTGGCTGGTGTTGCTTATTTTATCATTACGCACAAAATTAATTGTATTCCCATTAAAATTATTTGACTACGTTATCGCGCAATGCCAGTCATATTAGAGATAATATCATTTTTTATCATTAAATTTGGTAACTAAATTCATTTTCGTGATATGTACATTTTTTCCACTTTGTTATTTGAGATCGACAACTATGTTCATTTTGGTTCTTAAACTTAGATTCTATCAAGATTTGATGATGTGACCAATGTTTTTGGAACATGATTGAATTGATCGGTTGGACTGATTGGATTGAGAATAGACTAGTATACTGATCTAAACAAGAGGTTGAATCAACTGAATCAGAAACTGCTTGAAATTGGTAATAATTGAAAACTGTAACAAAAATAAGTAGTTGAACGGGTTGAATTGGTTTAATGAAATTTTTATTTTTTTTATAATTTTTTTATTAATTAATTAATTGTTGTTGATCAAGTAGATGAACCGATCAAATTGATTGAATTGAGAGGCATTAAACCACATGTCCAGTTATTAGAACATTGTATATGGCACTTTAAGATTGTACCATGCTATCCCCTTAAAATTTGTATAAAGTTTTTAATTTTCAAGTGATGATGTGGTACAATATTAAAGTGTCACCGTAACAACTCAATTTTAAGTGGTGCCAGAAAATGCAGTTTCAGAATCTTATTTCCATAAAACAAGTTTGTAAAGGTAAAATGAGAATATTTATGGAGTTATTATGAAAATAAATTGAAGATCGATTAAGTAATTTAACTGAGAAAATAATTAATTAAAGCTCAAGAATTAAATTATAAAAGTCCAATCGCTATTGAGTTTTAATCTAGAAAATGCTTAAGGACCTAGATAGCAATCATCCAAAGCACTAAAATTGTCATTTAACCAATTTAAATAGGAGTCAATGGAGAATGATGACTTTCAATAATTATAATCGGTATAGGCTTATAGGTTCAGGGTTATGGGTTATGGGATTGGGATTTGGGTTCAGGTAAAAAATATTAAAATTATGTGTTAATTATATGAAAAAGTTATTGAAATGTTATTAAATAATTGGAAAGGGACCATGAATAATGTGATGGGAAGAGTTTATAAAAATAATTTCTCTATTGATGAGTGTATAATAATAATTTCATGCATTTAAAATTTGATGATCCGTATAATTTTATTCTCTATTGATGAATGTATAATAATAATTAAAATTTTATCATTTTTAAGAAGGACTAAAGTAGAATTTTATCTTTATTAATTTAAAATTTTAAAAATTTTAAATAAAAAATGTTCTATTTTAAGCGGTTGAGACCCCTACCATCATGTGGATACGCCCTAGGTGAATTTATTTAAATAATCAATTATTAATATTTTATGTGATCCCACCGATACCAACATAATTGACCTAATTCAACATATCTTTCTTTTTTTCTTCTTCTTCACATTGTAATACATTATCGTGTTAGGAAAAATCAAAATTTAAGACATCACTTTATGGCTTCTAATTTCAAATATGAAGGCCGTAAGTGCTTGAGTAATCATTATGATTATACCAACAACAACACATTAATTCTTAGGCTATTGGAAATTCTGAAAACATATACATATCATACATGCATGCGTGGTAACTAGATTATTTTGCTTTGGCCTTTTACGGATATTTATAATTTGTATCAATAACACCTAATAAATTTTTTACTTAATAATAATAAATGTTTATTTAAAATAACTACACCAATAATAAATGGTACGTGCTGTGGTCACATCCCTTAATCCTATAAATCCCAACCCCTCATCTCTGCTACTCATTGCTTGAGATTAAACTGGGAATCCGGCAATGGATTTTTTCCATTCAGTCACACTAACTTCAACTGTGGCAATAATTGGTTTTCCGCTACTATTTATTTTCTCTTTTCTATGGATCTCAAGAAGAAACACATATTCGAAGAAAACAGCACCAGAAGCTGGTGGAGCATGGCCTATTATTGGCCATCTCCGCCTCTTAGGAGGGCCACAACCACCTCATATAAGCTTGGGTAACCTGGCAGACAAATATGGAGGAATCTTCACCATCAGGTTGGGTGTAAATAGAGCTTTGGTGGTGAGCAATTGGGAGATAGCTAAAGAATGCCTCACCATAAAGGATAAAGCGTTTGCCACTCGTCCAAAGCTTGCAAGCTCGGAAATTTTGGGTTACAACTGTGCCATGATAGCCTTTGCACCATATGGACCTTATTGGCGCCAAGTACGAAAATTCGCCACCATTGAGCTCCTCTCAAATCACCGACTCGAATTGCTTAAACCTGTGCGGGAATCCGAGGTGAAAACATCACTGCAACAATTATACCAGCTGTGGAACAAGAAGAAAAGTAGTAACTGTGGCAAAGTAATGGTGGAGATGAAGAGATGGTTCAGAGATGTTACTCTTAACGTCATACTAAGGATTGTTGTAGGGAAGCGAATACCGAATTCATACGAAGGAGGTGAAACCGTGAAATGGAAGAAGTCGTTGGACGACTTGTTTGAACTAACTGGAAAGTTCGTGGTATCGGATGCCTTACCGTATCTGAGATGGTTGGACGTTGGTGGCGACAAAAAGCTTATGAAGAAGGTAGCCAGAGAATTGGACCAAGTTGTGGAGGAATGGCTACGAGAGCACAAAGAAAAGAGAGCTGAAAATGAGGCAAACAGTGAGGAAGATTTCATGGGAGTGATGCTATCTATTCTTCGTGATGCAGAGGAGCACGATGCCGATACCATCAACAAAGCCGTCAGTCTCGTACGTACATTTCTTAATCAAATCCTATATTTGTTTGATATTTATATTCATCATTCACCTGAATATCAATTTCAAGATGATACTAATTTTACACTAAATGATTTAATAGGCACTTATCTTAGCCGCTGAAGATACCACATCAATTACAATGACATGGGCTTTATCTTTATTACTCAATAATAGCGATGCATTGAACAAGGTCAAACAAGAACTAGACATCCATGTTGGTAAAGATAGACTCTTAGTTACAGAATCAGACACTAAAAACTTAGTGTACCTTCAATCTGTCATTAAAGAAACACTACGTCTCTATCCTGCTGCTCCACTCGCTGTAATCCATGAAGCCATTGAAGATTGCTCAGTTCATGGATACGATGTTTCAGCAGGCACTTGGCTTATTCTCAATCTTCAAAAGATACAACGTGATTCACAAATATGGGAAGATCCTTTAAAATTTCGACCAGAAAGATTTATGACTACCCATAAAGACATTGATGTAAAAGGACATGATTTTGAACTTATTCCATTTAGCAGTGGTAGAAGAATGTGCCCTGGAGTTTTGTTTGCGCTCAGTATTCTGGAGCTTACATTAGCTAATGTGTTGCATTGGTTCGAAATTGAAACTCTATTAAACGACGTAGTTGATATGCGTGAAGGTCCAGGGTTAACAAGCCCTAAAGTAACTCCATTAGAAGTTCAAATATCTCCTCGTCTTCCTACTTTTGTTTACCAATCCAGCAATTAATTACTATTGTTTGTTTGATTTTAGACCTATATTTAATAAATAATCTCCTCGTCTTCCTGCTTTTATTTACCAATCCAGCAATTAATTACTATTGTTTGTTGGATTTTAGACATATGTAATATTATAAAATATCATCGATATCTATGGAATCAACTAATACACTGTAATATAATTCAAACAAAAGTTTATCAAAACTGATTTACACACGAAATCAAAAATCAATTTGAATACTTCCAAAATGACAAATTTATCTTGCAATGTTATCAGTCACTTGTCATCACAGATTTGGTTTTGATTAAATTAATGAAATCTATTACTCTCGAATCCATGTGGTGGGTCTTTTTTAATTGGAACATATGATCGGCTTTAGTGGAAAATGATGGAATCACTATAATAAAATAAAGGCTTGTATGACATTTTGCATTTTCTGAAGCTTATTTCTTCATTACGCATATAGTTAATAATAAAATTTAATTGCATTCCATTAAAAATAATGGATACCTGTTTAAGTACGTTATCTCGAAATTTCAATCTATTTATTGTTCTATAAAAATTGTGTTGGACAAATGGGAATTGAACATTTCCTCGTCAAACTTTATAAGATACTAAGGTACTGTAGGCTTATTCATACCACATTAATAGTAGCAAAATTTTAAGATTGTTGAAAGATGAGTTAGGTTATTTTTCTCTTTATTTTCACTATTATTCTTCTTATTAAAATAATTGTCAACTCCATGATAATGGCAACCGTGATCATGACCATGGTTTCTTCTATTATTAAAATTACTATGAATTACTCTATTCACTTTTGCGATGGATTAAAACAAGTGGGACAACTTTCATAATTTTTTATTAACCATTTATTATTTTGCACAACCACCAAAATCTATGCGAATTAATCAGAGTAATTTTTAAAATCTTTTCATGATACTATTATTGTAGGAATATATTAATTGTATGAAAAGTTAAAAATAAAATAAAATTCTCTAATAGATTATTATCAATTATCCTTTGTCCATAAAAATTTAAATGAAAACTCATCTTGAATATTACAGAGTCCATAAAAATTTAATTGAAAACTTATCTTGAATATTACAGAGTTATATTCACTCACAAATTTAAAATCTTGTTATCTATAGTGGATCTGATTATAGCAATCAACATCTTATGTTTACAAGAGCCAAGGCGGGTGTTTTTAAGGCCAACGTCTATATGGTTGTTGCACACGAGGAAGTTGATCTTGTGAATGTGCATGAGGAAATGAAGCATCCAACTTGGCCGGAAGCTGTGAAGGAGGAATTAGATGCCCTTCTCAAGCATGGTACTTGGTCTCTGTAATTGTTTCCGCTAAGGAGAAAGCCTATTGGATATTAATGGTTATTTAATATCAAAACGAACCCCGATGGTTCAGTAGCTCGATATAAATCCAGGTTGGTGACAAAGAGATACTCTCAAGTGATAGGCTATGATTATTATGAGACGTTTAGCCCAGTTGTGAGGTCTAGTACTATATGACTGTTTTGTCTCTTGCGGTTGATCACAATTAGCCATTCAGACAACTAAAGATCAATAATGCATTTCTCAATAGTACTTAGCTGTCGATATACTCAGTTTTCAACCATGAGAGACAATAAAAAGAGAATATATATATATATCTTTCCAACCTTATACTAAAAGACAAAAACCAAAAAAAGATGCTATCTGTTGAATAAGTGGTCAATAATGATAGGCGATGCTGTGACATTACTTAACCCTATAAATCCAACTCCCTCATATAGATCTTCTATGAATTTCCTCGGTCAATGCACTCTGTTTTCCACAACGAGACACAAAATTCAAAGAAAGAATATATATATATATATATTCTTATCTCTGCCACTCACTTTCCATTTCTTATCTTAATCTTAAAGTGGGAATCTGGCGATGGATTATTTCCATTCAGTCACAGCAATTCAACTGTTGCAATCATTGCCTTTCCACTACTGCTTCTTTTCTCTTTCCTATGGATCTCAAGAAGAAAAACAAACTCAAGAAAAAACAGCACCAGAAGCTGGTGGCGCATGGCCTATTATTGGTCATCTCCGCCTCTTAGGAGGGCCACAACCACCTCACGTAAGCTTGGCTAACATGGCTGACAAATATGGAAGAATGTTCACTATCAAGTTGGGTGTGCATAGAGCTTTGGTGGTGAGCGATTGGGAGATTGCTAAAGCATGTCTCACCACAAATGATAAAGCGTTTGCCTCTCGTCCAAAACTTGCAAACTCGGAACTTCTGGGTTACAACAGAGCCATGTTTGGCTTTGCACCCTATGGAGCTTATTGGCGTCAAATGCGCAAGATTGCCACTATTGAGCTCCTCTCAAATCACCGACTGAATTACTTAAACATGTAAGGGAATCCGAGGTGAAGACATCTCTCGCTGCAGTTGTACCAAATTGTGGAACAAGAAGAGAAGTGCTAACTCCGATCTCTCGCCACTCACTTTCCATTTCTTATCTTAATCTTAAAGTGGGAACTGGCGATGGATTATTTCCATTCGATCCACAGCAATTCAAACTGTTGCAATCATTGCCTTTCCACTATCGCTTCTTTTCTCTTCCTATGGATCTCAAGAAGAAAAACAAACTCGTGGCGATTTATTAAAAATTGGAAATTGAAATTTGGTTTTAAAAATAAACTGGGAGTCGCCTCCAATCCTTTTTCCTAGGTGTGATCGGACACCTATTAGATTCATTTTTTAAAATAAAAGGAAAGCTGAATTTAGGTCTACGTTAAAAACTAGAGAAAAATTAGGGTTCGGGAGTCGGTTACGCGCGAGGAAGGTATTAGCACCCTCGCGACTCCCAAAATTGGTATCTCATAAACACGGATTGTCTTGATTTTCAAAAATGCGGGTTCAATGTAATATTTAATTGTGATCCGATTGAAGCACGAGAATTTTCAATTCTTTTGATTTTGAGAAGGGCATGCCGCTTTAACACGAGTCAATTGATGTTCACCCAACATAGCGATAAAATCGATGACTTAATGTTAAGTCGATATGTTGCCTTGATTATTGAAATTAATTCGAAAAAACAGGAATATGAGTCTCGAAATAATGCAAAGCAAATTGATATGAAATAGAAATAAATAAAAGTGCCAAGTATATGCTAAAATGAATAATAACTATGATGATAATATTAAAAACAATACTTATACGTGCGATATTAAACGTAAATAATGATAATATTAAACATGAGATAAAAAACAATGAAAATATACATAATAATATTATTAAAAGCGTATACATATAATAAAAGAGTCATAAATATACTATATCAAGTATTTGAGAAATATATATATAAAATAGGGAAAAGACTAATTAGTGTAGTAAAACATATATACATATATGATAAAAATGTATATAAAAGAAAATATGCATGTAAATATATATACACAAGACCGTATAAAAGTATATAACTATGATACTAAAGTATATATATACATATATATATTATAATATTTATTGAAACCAAAACTAATACTAATAATAGCGAAACTAATAAAATAATATAGTACAAAAATATGTAGCTAAAGACACTATAATTTGAATACATACATATAATATAAAACGTGTATTGAGGCTAATAATAATAAAGACGACACAAAGATATGTGGAATAGCAAAAGAAACATATAGCAAATAACATAAAAAAACATAATATATATATATATATATATAAGAAATTAGAAAATATGTACACAATATATATGTTAAAAAAATATGCATAATATAGTATTAGACCATAATAATACAATATTAAAAATATACGATATATGTAAGGTATAGTATTAAGAACATAATATATGAAGAATATGCGTATACATATAATACTAAACATTTAGGTAATATATACATATTAAAATAAAAACTTTAGTACTAATATTATATAAGTATATACAAATATATTAAGCGTGTATACGTATTATAAGTATATAATTGTATAATAAAACCTAAACTAATACATAATAATAATAATAATAATAATAATAATAATAATAATAATAATAATAATAGTACTAATATTATATAAATAATAAGAATATTTAATAGGAAAATAAGATTAAACAAAAGATAAAAAAAAAGGACTAAAATTAAATAAAAACAGAGTTGTGGGCGAATTTTAAAATAAGAGATAAGTCAGAGGGTCTATTTGAATGCGCTCTAAACATTGAGGGGCCAAGAGCGCAATATCCCCGTTTTATTAAAACACTGCGTAGCAAGGGGGACCAAATCGAACGCGGAGCAAAATAACAGGGCCAAATTATAATTAAAACAGAACTTGATTTAAAATACTGAAAATGCGGAAGGGCTGATTGCGCAAATAGCCCTTCCGCATTTAAAAACACGCGGATCCTTGCGGAGGCGGGTCGGGTCTAAAACGGTGTCGTTTCTTTAATGGGAAGGGAGGGACCAAAACGCACCGTTTTGGTCCCTATATAAGACAAAAAAATTTTTTAGTTCATTCGGCACCTGGAATAGAAAAAAAAAAAAAAAAAGGGAAGGAGAGAAGAGGAAAGAGAGGAGGAGGAGGCCAGGAAGGGCCAGTCCGATCGTCGGTCGGTCATCGGACTTTATTGCGCCGCACTTCGCATCTGGTGGTAGGAAAGGGTTTTTTTGTATTTTATTTTTATATTTTAGAAATATTATTATTTATTTATTTGTATATATGTTTATGGGTAGATAAGAAAAAAACAGATTTACAAAAAAAAAAAAATAGAAATGACCGAAAAATCACCTTAGGGTTTTGTTTTCTGATTTTTGATTTGATGATTCCCTGATTTTTGGGTGTTTGAATCACTGCTCTCGTGTGTATTATACTTTAGTATTGTTATCTGATCTCTTGAATATTGAGAATACAAAGAATAAAAAGGAAACCGAACCCCCCTTTGTTTTTACTTAGGGCTTTTATAGCCTTTATAAAATTTATTTAATATTGTTGTCCATCTTCTTTCTGGTCTTGCAGGGAATGGGCAAACGGCGGAGCAGGTAGCAGACGTGACCGGGGCGGTGCTGGTCAGATGGTGGTGTCAGGAGCAGGTAGGGATAAGTCAAGGGGCGGTTGAGGGTGAAGGCAAGTGGGGAGGCAAGTGGGGTTGATTAGGGTTTTGGGTGTATTGGGCTTAAGTTTTGTGTTGGGCTGATATTAAATGGGTAATTGGGCTTTATTAAATGGGTAGTTTTAGGTTTAATTTGGACATGTAACTGGGCCATTGGTCATAGGGTATTTGGTTTAATGTATTTGGGTCTGGTTTGTAATAGGCAAAATTGGGTTATAACAGCTGCCCCTCTTTGCTCATTGTCGTGTAACGAGAATAGAGCAAAGACATAATGAAAGGCCAATTTTGCCCCGTCCTGCCGAGTCTTGACCTTATTGGCGCTCTTCTTGCTCAAGTAGTCTCCTTCCAGTCCATCGCATCTTGTAACTTGATTCAATCCACTGCATCTTCTGATATATGCCTTGTAACTTCAAGAATATAAGATTTATGACTTTGAATTACTTCCATGCAGCTTCGGAAAGATGAGATCTACGACTTCAATCGCTTCTTCTATCGTTTCAATGAGATAAGGTTTGTGGTCTTTTCGTCTGTAACTTCAGGAGGCAAGCTTTGATATCTTTGATCAGCTCCACTGCAACTTCAGGGAGATTATTATCAATTATCCTTTGTCCATAAAAATTTAAATGAAAACTCATCTTGAATATTACAGAGTCCATAAAAATTTAATTGAAAACTTATCTTGAATATTACTGAGTTATATTCACTCACAAATTTAAAATCTTGTTATCTATAGTGGATCGATTATAGCAATCAACATCTTATGTTTACAAGAGCCAAGGCGGGTGTTTTTAAGGCCAACGTCTATATGGTTGTTGCACACGAGGAAGTTGATCTTGTGAATGTGCATGAGGAAATGAAGCATCCAACTTGGCGGAAGTGTGAAGGAGGAATTAGATGCCCTTCTCAAGCATGGTACTTGGTCTCTGTAATTGTTTCCGCTAAGGAGAAAGCCTATTGGATATTAATGGTTATTTAATATCAAAACGAACCCCGATGGTTCAGTAGCTCGATATAAATCCAGGTTGGTGACAAAGAGATACTCTCAAGTGATAGGCTATGATTATTATGAGACGTTTAGCCCAGTTGTGAGGTCTAGTACTATATGGACTGTTTTGTCTCTTGCGGTTGATCACAATTAGCCATTCAGACAACTAAAGATCAATAATGCATTTCTCAATAGTACTTAGCTGTCAATATACTCAGTTTTCAACCATGGGAGACAATAAAAAGAGAATATATATATATATCTTTCCAACCTTATACTAAAAGACAAAAACCAAAAAAAGATGCTATCTGTTGAATAAGTGGTCAATGATGATAGGCGATGCTGTGACATTACTTAACCCTATAAATCCAACTCCCTCATATAGATCTTCTATGAATTTCCTCGGTCAATGCACTCTGTTTTCCACAACGAGACACAAAATTCAAAGATAGAATATATATATATATATTCTTATCTCTGCCACTCACTTTCCATTTCTTATCTTAATCTTAAAGTGGGAATCTGGCGATGGATTATTTCCATTCAGTCACAGCAATTCCAACTGTTGCAATCATTGCCTTTCCACTACTGCTTCTTTTCTCTTTCCTATAGATCTCAAGAAGAAAAACAAACTCGAAGAAAACAGCACCAGAAGCTGGTGGCGCATGGCCTATTATTGGTCATCTCCGCCTCTTAGGAGGGCCACAACCACCTCCCGTAAGCTTGGCTAACATGGCTGACAAATATGGAAGAATGTTCACTGTCGTAACCATTTTTTGGTAAAAACGGTAGTTGAGTTGGATTTGAAAATGAAAATTAAAATGGGAGTCGCCACCAATCTTTTTTTGATGAGGTGTGATCGGATCACCTTAAATTAATCATTTTAATAAAAGTCAAGATTTATTAAAATGATAATTTTTGGTCTACGAAAATCAGAAAATGAGTTCGGGAGTCGGTTACGCACGAGGAAGGATTAGCACCCTCGATACGCCCAAAATTGGTACCTAGTTGATTAATTAGTGTCTTAGTGTCGAAAATTGAGAACTTGAAAGACTTTGAAATACGATCTCTCTTTTGTAAAATAACATTAAAATGTTAAAAACATTCTCGTCTCGAGGCAACGATACGTCATATCCAGTGAGTTAGGATACGGCATCTCGAACTTTGAGGTGAGCTTACTTTCTATTTAAAATTTGTGTATTTTAACTCCTTTTAAAATGATATTCGGTTAGTTAGAGTGAGCGAGAGAAGTGAAACCAGTAAGTTAGGATACATTTCCTCGTATTTTCGAATCACTAGAACATTGCCTTCATTTGCAAAAATTCTTATTTCAAGGTATCAAAACGTCATACCCAGTGAAGTTAGGGCACCACATCTCGTATCCCGAAAATAAATATATTATTTTTTAAATTATAGGAATATCCCGTGATTTAGGTTAAATGAGAAAAATCGAAACCCAGTAAGTTAGGGCACGATTGTCTCGAAGTGCCGAGTGCGGAATATTATTTTTATGAAAGAATTATTTTAATGTATTGAGTAAGATATAACGTGATTTATGGTAAAACAAAAAAGCAAATTACGGTGCTAATATGGAATAATAAGTGCGACAGTGTCAAAAGCGAGGATATGAGCAATTATAAAGTATGAAGTGATAGCAAGGCTTAGTGACATGCAAATATAAACAACTATATGAGGAAAATGAAACGATCGAGTACATAAAAAATAAATAAACATGGCGAAATAAAAAATGGCAATGACAACGGAAACGATAATAATAGCGATAACATAAATAATAGTATAAAACGATGCATAAATATAAAAATAGATGTATTAAAATGCATACGTAATAATAGGATTAAAATATATATATATATATGTAGTATTAAAAAAATATATACATGATATATATATTTATACAAAAAAATAATATTTAAAAAAATGCATATACATGATATGTTTATAAGAATATATACACAATATGGTATTAAGAATATACACGACGTGCATGGTATTAAAAATAGTACTAAGAAAACATAATACATACCTATAAGCGTTGATAAAATAATGCTAATGCTAGTGATAGTAATAATAAAATGCTAATAAATAATAGATATAGCTTAATGATGGCAATATAAATAGATAAGAAACATAACAGATGAGTAATAAGGAAATGAAAATATAATAATAATTATAATACAATGGTAATAATAATTACAAAGATGATGATAATAATAATAAGAAGACATTATATAAATATATATTGAAAATAAATATATGATGATATTAAATGTATATATGTAGTAATAATAAAACAACTATTGAGACTATTATATAAATACTTACGTATATTTACTTGAATATATATACATATAATAACATACATACTAATATTAATAATAAATATAATAAGGATAAAAATAGACATAAATATAATAGTATGAATATAACGTGGAATTTCAAAGTATAATATAACATTTAAATAGGTATACATAAAATATATAATACAATATTGAAATGATAGACACATGTATACGATACATAGATATATTATAAATAATATTAATAGTAAGACTATTAAAGATAAATACATATATATAGAAACAAATGCATGATAGTATGTGTATAATATAATATAACTATATATATATATATATATATATATATGTATTAGAAAATATAATACATGCGTATATTGTATTTGGAAAAGAAGAAATATAGATGTATATATATAACGAACGAGTACATTAATATAAAAAAACATAATATTAAGCTATTAATAATATTTTATAACATATATACAAAATAGAATAAAAAAATGAGGTGTTATGAATTGAATTTAGAATAGAATAGTGAGAAAAAGGTGAAAAAAGGACGAAATTGTGTTGAAATTAGAATTTTTGGGGCGAATTTCAAAAGAACTAAAAGGAAAACGGCCGAATTGCAAGACGAGCACAACTTAGATGTACTAAAAATGCAATATTCCCTTTGTTTAAGATGCAGCACGTGGCCATGGACTAAGTTGAAGAGCAGGACAAATTCCTGGGTAAATTAAAAATTACAAAAATTCTTGATTGGGAAGTCATGAGAAAGCGGAGGGGCCAAAAGCGCAAATAACCCCTCCGCTTCAAAACGCGCGGATCCAAGGCTGGACGGGTCAGGTCAGCCCGCTCCACCCCAAAACGGCGCCGTTTTGCACCTTGGGGGGAGGGGCCAAAACGGTACCGTTTGGTACCTCTATAAAACTAAAAAATTGACCTTTTTTTCATTTGCTGCATGTTAAAAAAAAAAAAAAGGCTTCATGCTCTCTCTCTCTCACTCTCCTCTTCTGCAATCATGTGGTGGGAGCTTAGTAAACCATTGCGTCATCGTACAGCATGAAAAAACCAAAAAGGTATATTTTTTTATTATTTTTTTATTTTTAAATTTTTTACTTATATTTTTTTAAAAGATCTATGTGTTCACAATAATAGGTAAAGAGAAAATAAAGAAAAAAAAAGAAAAGAAAAAGAAAATACCCTTTAAATCCCGAATTTGTCTTTGTAGATTTCTACTTGCTATTTGAGTCCTTCCTTTTTTTGTGTCTAATGTCTGCTATTTCTTTTCTTTTTGTATTTTTTTAAAAGAACATGAAAAAAAAAGAACCCCTACATTTGGTGTTTTGGTGGCTTATATAGCCCCACTTTTTACAACTTGTTTTTCTACTTGATTGTTCTGTTCTTCTTGTAGGTACCGGTGGTGGAGCAGAGGCCACTTGCAAAGCGTCGGTGGTGGGGCAGAGGTATGGGGCGATGGGACCTGGCTAGGGTTTAGGGTTTTGTTTGGGTACATTGTTGGGCTCAGGGTGTATTGGGTTAGTTTTTAGTGATTTTGGGCTAGGGGGTTTGGGTAGGTTTTTAGGGTTTGTATATTTTAGTTTTGGGCCTGGCATAATTGGCCTGTACAGCTGCCCCTCTTTGCTCATTGTCGTGTAACGAGAATAAATCAAAGACTAAAAAAAGGACTAATTTTGCCCGGGCTCGCTGAGTCTTGAGTTCTTGATCCTTGATCTTCTTTAAATAACCTCTTGACGGCTTTAATCTGCCCCACTGCAACCCAGGAAGGCGATATCTGCTATCTTTGATATGCTCCCTGTCTAATACAGAGACGCCAAATCTGTCTTGATCTATTCTACTGCAACTTCAGAGAGATAAGATCCGTAATTTAGCTTTAATCCATCCCACTGCAACTTCAGGGAAATAAGGTTTGCTATCTTCAGTCTGCTCCACTGCAACTTCAGGGAGATAAGACTTGTAACTTTGACTGCTCTCTCTGTAACCCGGAGAGATAAGATCTCGTAATTTAGCTCCAATCTGTTCCACTGCAACTTCAGGGACATAAGATTTGCTATCTTCAGTCTGCTCCACTGCAACTTCAGGGAGATAAGACTTGTAACTTTGACCTGCTCTACTGCAACTTTAGGGAGATAAGATCTGTAATTTAGCTTCAATCTGTTCCACTGCAACTTCAGGGAGACAAGATCCGTAATTTTTAGCCATTACCCTACTGCTTAGGGAATTAAGGCTTGGTGAACTCAACTTGTACCCCCTACCGCTTAGGGGTTAAAGCTTGTTATCTTCGATCTATTTCCCTACTGCTTAGGGGGTTAAGATTTGTGAATTCAACCTGTTACCCTACTGCTTAGGGGTTTAAGACCCTTCGTCTTTGATCTGCTCCACTACAACTTCAGGAAGGCAAGATCTGTGATTTTCAGCCTATTACCCTACTGCTTAGGGGGTTACGGCCCATCTTCTTTGATCTGTTTCCCTACTGCTTAGGGTGATGAGATCTGTAAATTCGGCTTGTTACCCTACTGCTTAGGGGGTTAAAGCCTGGTGGCTTGAATCTGCTTCGCTGCAACTTTAGGAGGGCAAGATTCGCTGTCTTTGATCTGTTCCACTGCAACTTCAGGGAGACAAGATCTGTAATTTTCAGCCTATTACCCTACTTCTTAGGGGGTTAAGGTCTGTAAATTTAGTCTGCTCCATGCGACTTCGGGAGATGAGACTTGTAACTTCAATCTGCTTCATTGTAACTTCGGGAAGACAAGATCGGTCAATTCAGCTTGTTACCCTACGCTAGCAGGAGTTAAAGCTCATCATCTTCGATCTGTTTCCCTACTGCTTAGGGGGTTGAGATCTTTTCAATTCAACCTGTTGCCCTACTGCTTAGGGATTTAAGGCTGGTGAATTCACTGATTCTAGAGACATGACCCGTAGAATCAGTTTCATGTGTCTATGCTTATGTCAAATGATTAGGATGCTATGATCAAAATGAATCAAATGCTCCTAACTAGATGCGATGCTTATGTCAAATAATTAGGATGCTACGATTGAAATGAATCAAATGCTCCTAACTAGATGTGTTATGAATGATATATGAATGAAAATGATCCCTTTAAAAAGGCTTAAGGTATCATCACTCGTTGTTCATCAGGACATTATCACTGACGTATTACGCTGCCATCTTGTTCTGCTGGTATTCTTGACAGAAAAGTTGAAGAAATAATGACATTTTACTCAGCAAGCTTGGCCCGCTATAATTTCAGAGTCCATTCCACTATACCTAAAGTTTGTACCTCCCACTGCAACTTCAGAGGAATAAGGTTCACTATCTATCTTCTTTGAAACTTCGGAGGTATAGGATCTCCAATCAATTTGATTTGTCACACCATTCCCTGGGTGTAATGACCAACTGTATATGCTCGATATTTGCATGAATGCAGAGTATCATTTTTTTTTTTTAAGAATGATCCCCTTTTACACTTATGTTGACATCGCTCGTCATTCGTCGAGGTCATATCACTGGCGAAATATCTCGCCTCCTCATTCAACTGATGTCTTTGACAGAGAATTCGAAGAGATAGTCACAATTTAGAAACATCTTCAACCCTTAGGCTTGGTGAGTTCCAATGGTGAGTTCCAAATGACGGTCCTGTTTCAGGTTCCTGTACTGTTTAGAAGCTTCTAGAGTAATATGCAGAACTTCTTTTGTGAAAGTATTATTAGCCCGTTAATCGTTATTTCAATGCAAAAGGCTAGAAAAAGACCAAAACAATGGACAAAAAGGAGATTGATTGGGAGCATAGCTCGAAATGAATAAACTAATCAAAGATTACAAATGCAATAAGGAGAAAATTAACTTAAAATGAATAAGTTAATCAAAGATAGCAATGTAATAAGAAGAAAATTTATCGAGGATTATCTTGAAAAGAATAAGTTAATCAAGGATAACAAATTCAAAATGGGCGAAATGGAAGCCAGGTGCCCCAGATATCGCAGCTTGAGCTTCTCTGTACCAACTTCTTGAGGACCTTTCTGAGCTCAATATGTGTTTAGGGGATCCGAAGTACCTTGTCGATGCCCCAAGATGTAGCATACTTCTTCATTGTTAATTCAGGCATAGCAAGACTACTGTATGCCCCACTTTGATCCAAATTTGAGCCGCCATTTTCTGGTTTTCAACTCAAATCCCCTTTGGTCTCAAGGCGCCATTTGCTGGTTTTCGCCTTGGCCTCTCCTTTTTCTTTCTTTTTTCGTTTCAAGGCACCCTTTGCAGGTTTTCACCTTAGTCTCTTTCCTTTTAGGTAGAATGCTCCTTGATTGGATTTGAATTCATGGATTGGGCAAATCATTGCCATTCATTTCAACTAGAATCAATGCTCCTCCAGAACAGACCTTCTTTACTATATAGGGTCTTTCCTAGTTTGATATCCACTTTCCTCAGAAGTTCTTTTGTATAGGAGGGATACTCTTCAATACCAAGTTCCCGTCGTGGAATTCTTTATCGTAAGCTCACATCGTTCATTGGACCATGAAAAATGGCTTTCAACCTCCTTTCTTGGATCCATTTTGCCTTATTCAACTTCAACTCTGTCAAGATTCAGAGACAAGGAATCTCTTCTTCAAAACTATTTTTATCCTATAGACTAATGAAATATACTGCCCCGGCGAAGGTCTTGGCCAACGTTCAACGAGCATAGAGGGTAAATGATGGCTTCTTATGCCAATCTTCAGAAATCTCAGTCATTTTTTTTTTTTTTTTTTTTTTTTTTTAGGATTCAATGATTGGCATATGGAGCGACTTTCACCCTCTTGGCGAAGTAATTGATGCCTGCTAGAAGCTTTCGATTAGATCGATCCAATAACCTCCATGCCCCTCATAGAGAAAACTTATGAAGAAATGAAAGAGGCACATAAGTCTTGTCTTCCTCTATCTGGCATTTATGGCATAACTGATACAATTCCCCTCTACGGTGAGCCAGCAGAACCTGGATCTCATGATTAGCCTAGCCATCATAAAACCATTAGCATACCTTGCAGCATTCTCATGTCTTAATGGCGTAGGCATATCTTGATAGGATCGTGCAAAAATCTTTAAATTCTTAAAAGTGACTCAATGACGTCTCGGTTTGTCATTGTGGTGATGCAGACTCCGATGCTTGCCTCTTTCTCTTGTCCTAGGCCTACTGTCCACTGACTTTTTGTAAGAGAGGATCTGTTTTCATCTTGCTCTACCATCTTTAACAAATCAGGGAGTAGTCTACATCTCTGTCATCTTCAAAGTGCTGAGATCCCTTTGGTCCCATATTTCGCTCCAAAAGAGACTCGGAGTCAGTGACAAATTTACTCACATCATTGATATCTGGGGACCCACTGAAGGCAGGTTCCAAAGAATAAATGATTCTAAGGATGATTATTTTGTATGGTATGATCATGAATAAAGTATACATGAATATTTGAAAGAAAGTCTGAAGAAAAAATGAATCTAAGAACGTTTATTTGTACATTATGAAATGAAATCAAAGAATATTTACTCAAAAATATGCATTTTATTGAAATAAAGACTTAGGACATAAGCCTATTTCACAAAAGGAGTTTAATTGCTTCTAGGCTTAAAGTAACAAACGTGTTTTGAATATTACCCTAGATTAGCTCTAAAAATAAAGGATCTCTTCCACAGTCCTATTGTTCAAAACACATCCAAGTAATGCAAGGGTTTGGAAACTTTTATTCCCGATTCCTTCTTCGGACAGGTCATTCAGATTCACCAATATTCTTTCCAGGCTTTGTTCAAGGCATCGCAACTCTTTTGCCCCCACTTTCAAATCGTCTTTACTGCATTGTCAGAGCAATTTTGGTTTTGAGGAATCGTCAAACTTCACAATTCTCATTTCAATCAACCTTTCGACCAACTTTTTAAATGTAGTGCAGTTTTCGATTGAGTGTCCCGTTATTCCCGCGTGGTACTCGCATTAGGCATTTTCATTATACCATTTTGGGAACGGAGGTTTACTGGTTCCGAGTAGAACGGAGACACCACATGCACATCGAAAGATTACGATACAACTCCTTATATGACATCGGGATGGGTGTAAATGGAGCTTTTTCGTATTTGGCCTTGAGTTGGATTCACGCTTCTGCCGGTGGCCTATGTTGACCGATTTAGGGTTTCTTTGGCTCATATTATTCACTTCATTTTCGTTTCTATTTGGGGTTGGCCTCTTGGCGCTTTCTCTTGCATTTATTTTCCCGCTCCTGATTGCGTTTTCGATCATCTCGCCGGACATTACTATGTCTGAGAAGCTCATGGTAGCACTTCCCAACATATGGGTAATAAACGGGGCTTTCAGAGTGTTGACGAAAAGCATCATAGTTTCTTTCTCCAAAAGAGGTGGCTGGACTTGCGTCGCTACCTCTCTCCATCTTTGGGCATATTGTCTGAAGCTCTCACTTTGCTTCTTTTCCATATTACGTAATGTAATTACAGCGGGCACCATGTCCATCACGTGGCCATATTGCTTCATGAAAGCTTTGTGCCAAGTCCTTCCATGAATGAATTTTCATACGGCTCGATTGGTTGTACCATTTGGCGGTGACCCAATCGGTATCTTGGAAGCAATGAATTAATAATTGGTCGTTATTAACATATCCCATCATCCTTCGACAGAACATTGTGATGTGAGCTTTAGGACAACTAGTCCCATTATACTTTTCAAATTCTGGAGTCTTAAATTTTGGCGGGAGTACTAGATCAGGGACCAAACTCAGATCTTTGGCATCGACCCCGTGACGGTAATCAGCATTCTCTATCACTCTAAGTTTTTCTTCCAACCACTTGTATCGATCTTCGAGTTGTCTTGCCAGTTCAACCTTTGCTTTTTCTATTCCTGCCATTTCGTTTAGATTAGGAACTTCATGATTGATTGGACTGTTCCTTGGATTGGAACCTGAGCCCGTCGGGTAGTTCATGGGTGCCGAGATACCATCCTGATGTTGTTGTGATCTGATAGCAATAGGTACATCTTGCGGACATGTTTGATCGTTTATCGGGGTGAAACCCGGAGGGTACAGAGGCTCCTCATTGTTCTCCCCAGTATTGAGCATAGGGATTTTTCCTTTTCCTAGCTCTTAGTCAGTAATTGGGACAACTGATTCATCATGTCCCTTTGGGACTCTAACATTTGGTCCCTCATGTCTTGCTGGATCTTCACTAGTTGCTCTTGCATTTGCAGTTGTAACTGGTCTTGCATCTCTTTTTGAAGTTGATCCAGTCTTTCCAATCTTTGATCCATATCTTTTATCCTTTTTCGTGTACCGTAAGGATGCCTAGTTGTTTGGCTTTTGTCGGTTCCCAGGTTAACTGAAATAATTGTACCTAATTAGGTTTTTTTTTTTTTTAGGGAGTCTAATGCAAATGATGCAATGCAATGCAAATGCAAATGCATAGAATGAATGCAAAAGAAAGGAATGCGTTGATTCTGAATTCAATTTCCTTAGAATAACTTTTCTAAAAAACAAATTCCTTTACATAAAACGGATTACATATACAGCCTTTCTCTCATATTCCAAGCGAAGACACCTATCTTCCTCTTCACATCCAGATGTTTATGGTTGAATCTGGTGAATTTTCCAAAAGATGTCCCCGTTAACTCCTTTTTGCTTGATCCAGGCTGCGACTCGTTGCTCGCTTATCCCTACGACGCTCGTTAGCTTCTTTAAGACATGAAGGCTCTCGAATAATCTTTATTAGCTTGAATCCTTAAGCGATGAAGCAAAGTCGTGTATTCCTTCATGGGCTATCAGCCTTCTTTCATTGTGTTTACTTGGACTATATTTAGACAACCGTGTTATAATCCACTTTATCAAGAAATTTATTTTCTTATAACAAACTGTTCTATTTAGCAATCAAATATGAATCAACACCTCCTTTCTATGATGATGTAATGCAACAAAACAAAAACAAAATATGTTAGCACAAGAGAAATAAACAAAACAGAATACCTACCTGGGTGACCACTAGGGGTTCGAAGTGGCTCTACCTAGGGTAAGCTCCTAGGTCTCTCTATATGTGGCTTGGTTCTAGAGTAAGGGTACCCGAACCAACAGATTCCTCGATCCTCACCCATTATAGGCTCATATAGACCGAGTTCAGTTCAGGGGAATACATTTCCCTATGGCTGCACGGAGATGAAAATCTCACGAAGACATAGGTACGGATGTGCTCCTAAAGCAATCCACTATCCTGCACGGAGGTGAAAAACCTCACGAAAGAGTAGTTTCTCACTCCTACTTAGAGATGTATGACCATAACGGTCATGCAATGCGATATGCAAAACTATTTAAAGACTCGAACCAACGCAGCAAGTATTATATCATAAACCACGAAAATAACAGGTGAAAATGCAATGAAAGGATCGTTTATCTAAACCAAATTTTCAATTTTCGACAAAAAGACAAAAGTGAATCAACTTATGGCTTGACTCTTGAAATATTCCCCAGTGGAGTCGCCAAGCTGTCGTAACCATTTTTTGGTAGAAACGGTAGTCGAGTTGGATTTGAAAATGAAAATTAAAATGGGAGTCGCCACTAATCTTTTTTTGATGAGGTGTGATCGGATCACCTTAAATTAATCATTTTAATAAAAGTCAAGATTTATTAAAACGATAATTTTTGGTCTACGAAAATCAGAAAATGAGTTCGGGAGTCGGTTACGCACGAGGAAGGATTAGCACCCTCGATACGCCCAAAATTGGTACCTAGTTGATTAATTAGTGTCTTAGTGTCGAAAATTGAGAACTTGAAAGACTTTGAAATACAATCTCTCTTTTGTAAAATAACATTAAAATGTTAAAAACATTCTCGTCTCGAGGCAACGATACGTCATATCCAGTGAGTTAGGATACGGCATCTCGAACTTTGAGACTGAGCTTACTTTCTATTTAAAATTTGTGTATTTTAACTCCTTTTAAAAGGATATTCGGTTAGTTAGAGTGAACGAGAGAAGTCGAAACCCAGTAAGTTAGGATACGTTTCCTCGTATTTTCGAACACCGAACATTGCCTTCATTTGCAAAAATTCTTATTTCAAGGTATCAAAACGTCATACCCAGTAAGTTAGGGAACCACATCTCGTATCCCCGAAAATAAATATATTATTTTTTTAAATTATAGGAATATCCCGTGATTTAGGTTAAATGAGAAAAATCGAAACCCAGTAAGTTAGGGCACGATTGTCTCGAAGTACCGAGTGCGGAATATTATTTTTATGAAAGAATTATTTTAATGTATTGAGTAAGATATAACGTGATTTATGGTAAAACACAAAAGCAAATTACGGTGCTAATATGTAATAATAAGTGCGACAGTGTCAAAAGCGAGGATATGAGCAATTATAAAGTATGAAGTGATAGCAAGGCTTAATGACATGCAAATATAAACAACTATATGAGGAAAATGAAACGATCGAGTACATAAAAAATAAATAAACATGGCGAAATAAAAAAATGGCAATGACAACGGAAACGATAATAATAGCGATAACATAAATAATAGTATAAAACGATGCATAAATATAAAAATAGATGTATTAAAATGCATACGTAATAATAGGATTAAAATATATATATATATATATATATATATATATGTAGTATTAAAAAAATATATACATGATATATATATATATTTATACAAAAAAATAATATTTAAAAAAATGCATATACATGATATGTTTATAAGAATATATACACAATATGGTATTAGAGAATATACACAGCGTGCATGGTATTAAAAATAGTACTAAGAAAACATAATACATACCTATAAGCGTTGATAAAATAATGCTAATGCTAGTGATAGTAATAATAAAATGCTAATAAATAATAGATATAGCTTAATGATGGCAATATAAATAGATAAGAAACATAACAGATGAGTAATAAGGAAATGAAAATATAATAATAATTATAATACAATGGTAATAATAATTACAAAGATGATGATAATAATAATAAGAAGACATTATATAAATATATATTGAAAATAAATATATGATGATATTAAATGTATATATGTAGTAATAATAAAACAACTATTGAGACTATTATATAAATACTTACGTATATTTACTTGAATATATATACATATAATAACATACATACTAATATTAATAATAAATATAATAAGGATAAAAATAGACATAAATATAATAGTATGAATATAACGTGGAATTTCAAAGTATAATATAACATTTAAATAGGTATACATAAAATATATAATACAATATTGAAATGATAGACACATGTATACGATACATAGATATATTATAAATAATATTAATAGTAAGACTATTAAAGATAAATACATATATATAGAAACAAATGCATGATAGTATGTGTATAATATAATATAACTATATATATATATATATATGTATTAGAAAATATAATACATGCGTATATTGTATTTGGAAAAGAAGAAATATAGATGTATATATATAACGAACGAGTACATTAATATAAAAAAACATAATATTAAGCTATTAATAATATTTTATAACATATATACAAAATAGAATAAAAAAATGAGGTGTTATGAATTGAATTTAAAATAGAATAGTGAGAAAAAGGTGAAAAAAGGACGAAATTGTGTTGAAATTAGAATTTTTGGGGCGAATTTCAAAAGAACTAAAAGGAAAACGGCCGAATTGCAAGACGAGCACAACTTAGATGTACTAAAAATGCAATATTCCCTTTGTTTAAGATGCAGCACGTGGCCATGGACTAAGTTGAAGAGCAGGACAAATTCCTGGGTAAATTAAAAATTACAAAAATTCTTGATTGGGAAGTCATGAGAAAGCGGAGGGGCCAAAAGCGCAAATAACCCCTCCGCTTCAAAACGCGCGGATCCAAGGCTGGACGGGTCAGGTCAGCCCGCTCCACCCCAAAACGGCGCCGTTTTGCACCTTGGGGGGAGGGGCCAAAACAGTACCGTTTGGTACCTCTATAAAACTAAAAAATTGACCTTTTTCATTCATTTTTGCATGTTAAAAAAAAAAAAAAAAAAAGGCTTCATGCTCTCTCTCTCTCTCTCTCTCTTCGCAGTGATGTGGGTGGGAGCTTAGTGAAACACGCCGTCGTCAGTATGAAAAAACCAAAAAGGTATATTTTTTTATTATTTTTTTATTTTTAAATTTTTTACTTATATTTTTTTAAAAGATCTATGTGTTCACAATAATAGGTAAAGAGAAAATAAAGAAAAAAAGAAAAAAAGAAAAGAAAAAGAAAATACCCTTTAAATCCCGAATCTGTCTTTGTAGATTTCTACTTGCTATTCGAGTCTTCCTTTTTTTGTGTCTAATGTCTGCTATTTCTTTTCTTTTTGTATTTTTTTAAAAGAACATGAAAAAAAAAGAACCCCTACATTTGGTGTTTTGGTGGCTTATATAGCCCCACTTTTTACAACTTGTTTTTCTACTTGATTGTTCTGTTCTTCTTGTAGGTACCAGTGGTGGAGCAGAGGCCACTTGCAGGCGTCGGTGGTGGGGCAGAGGGTATGGGGTGATGGGACTGGCTAGGGTTTAGGGTTTGTTTGGGCTGTTGTTGGGCTCAGGGTGTATTGGGTTAGTTTTTAGTGATTTTGGGCTACGGGGTTTGGGTAGGTTTTTAGGGTTTGTATATTTTAGTTTTGGGCCGGGCATAATTGGGCCTGTACATTCACTATCAAGTTGGGTGTGCATAGAGCTTTGGTGGTGAGCGATTGGGAGATTGCTAAAGCATGTCTCACCACAAATGATAAAGCGTTTGCCTCTCATCCAAAACTTGCAAACTCGGAACTTCTGGGTTACAACAGAGCCATGTTTGGCTTTGCACCCTATGGAGCTTATTGGCGTCAAATGCGCAAGATTGCCACTATTGAGCTCCTCTCAAATCACCGACTCGAATTACTTAAACATGTAAGGGAATCCGAGGTGAAGACATCTCTGCAACAGTTGTACCAGCTGTGGAACAAGAAGAGAAGTGCTAACTCCGATAAAGTATTAATAGAGATGAAGGGATGGTTCAAAGAAGTTACTCTGAACGTGATTATGAGGATTATTGTAGGAAAGCGAATTCCAAATTCCAGTGAAGGAGGTGAACACTTGAAATGGAAGAAGTCGATGGATGACTTCTTTGTATTAAGTGGAAAGTTCTTAATATCAGATGCTTTTCCGTTTCTGAGATGGTTGGACATAGGTGGAGACATGAAGGGCATGAAGAAGACAGCGAAAGAATTGGACCAAGTTGTGGAGGGATGGCTACGAGAGCACAAGCAGAAGAGAGCTGGAAATAAGGCAAATGGTGAGGAAGATTTCATGGGAGTGATGCTGTCTATTCTCAGTTATGGGGAGGAACACCACGCTGATACAATCAACAAAGCCACTTGTCTCAAATGCGTGCATATCTCTTAACCAAATAGATTGTTATTAATTACAGGTCCGTTGTTAATATTTTTAGGCCTCAAGCAAAACAATAAATTGGACTCCTTTTAAAAAGAAATTATAAAATATAATATAATAAAACTTGAAAAATTTTAGGCTCTAGAAGATGAAATATTTATGGTGAAAAATTGAAAGATCTAAACATTTAATTAATTTATTTTAGTTTGAAATTTTTATTCCCATAATAAAAGTTGAAAATTTTTTAGGCCCCTTTAGGCCCTGGGTGGCTACACTCTCAAGCAACCCCTAGAATCGGGGCTGATGACAAAATTTTTTTTGGTCAAGATTGCTATTAATAACATACATAAGTTGGAAATGCTATTATTTCATTGTTGATCTTTTCATGGTATATTATCTAACAGGGCCTTGTCTTAGCCGCAGAGGATAGCACAGCCACCACATTGACATGGGCTTTATCTCTACTACTTAATAATCATGACAAACTGAGTAAAGTCCAACAAGAACTAGATGACCACGTTGGTAAGGATAGATTACTTGTGACTGAATCAGATATAAAAAACTTAGTGTACCTTCAATCCATCATTAAGGAAACTCTACGCCTATACCCTCCTGCTCCACTCTCCGTGATCCATGAAGCCATTGAAGACTGCACGGTTAATGGATACCATGTTTCAACTGGCACCTGGCTTATTATGAATCTTCATAAGATTCATCATAATCCACTTATATGGGCAAACCCATTTGAATTTCAACCTGAAAGATTTATGACCACCCATAAAGACATTGATGTAAGGGGACAAAATTTTGAATTGATTCCATTTGGAAGTGGTAGAAGAATGTGCCCTGGAGTTTCATTTGCACTTCAGATTTTGTCGTTTACATTAGCTAATGTGTTGCATTGGTTTGACTTTGAGACTCCATCAAACGAACCTATTGATATGCGTGAAGCATTTGGAATAACGATTTCTAAAGCAACTCCACTAGAAGTTCATATAAGTCCTCGCCTTCCTGCTTCTGTTTACGATTTCACTAACTAATTGGTATTTTAATTTTATTATAAAAATCAATAAATTTCTAAGGTACCATTCTTGTCATGTAATTATACCATATGCAAGGTTTGGTATTTTAACTTTCTTTTAAAAAATGAGTAGATTTCAATAAATTTCTAAGATGTTATTCTTGCCATGTAATTTTATTATTATTCTATAGAATAATTCTTTCGGGGTTTGCTTTTATTAATTTTATTGTTGTAGGATGATTTATTTTTTCCCTTGGCCGAATGAGAGAAGAAAGAGCTGTGTTTGATGGGAGCAAATCTCATACTTATCATTTGATTTGATCTTACTTGGTGGTTAAGTTGAATTGTATTTGTTTACACAATTCAACAATTCCAAAATGACAATTTACCTTGCAATATTCACACGTCATGACAGATTTGGTTTTGAAGAAATTAATGAAATCTGTTACCCACGCCATCCATATGGTTCATGACAGATTTGGCTTTGAAGAAATTAATGAAATCTGTTACCCACGCCATCCATAAGGTCGAGTTTCCTTTTTGGGTTGGACCATAGGATCGGGTTTGCTATCAGCTTGGGTTACTGAAGCATTGCATTGGGTGAACTTTGGGGATTTTTTCATGGCTGCTCTATTGCATGGGATGCTTGTCTCAAAGCCGTTTTGATAGAATCGGACTCCGCTACGTCGTTGGCAATGGTTTTTTAGGGAATTAGTAGCTGTCATCCGCTATTCTGCGTTGTCGAAAGTATCAGGGAAGCTGCTCAGGGGAGATATGGCCAAGCGAGGAAAATTTTGTTGTGGATTGATTTGTTGAGAGTTTATTAATAAATAGAGATTTGATTGTTTATATGAGCCACGGACGAGTATTATCAAACTCTTAATATCCGATCTGGCTGGTGTTGCTTATTTTATCATTACGCACAAAATTAATTGTATTCCCATTAAAATTATTTGACTACGTTATCGCGCAATGCCAGTCATATTAGAGATAATATCATTTTTTATCATTAAATTTGGTAACTAAATTCATTTTCGTATATGTACATTTTTTCCACTTTGTTATTTGAGATCGACAACTATGTTCATTTTGGTTCTTAAACTTAGATTCTATCAAGATTTGATGATGTGACCAATGTTTTTGGAACATGATTGAATTGATCGGTTGGACTGATTGGATTGAGAATAGACTAGTATACTGATCTAAACAAGAGGTTGAATCAACTGAATCAGAAACTGCTTGAAATTGGTAATAATTGAAAACTGTAACAAAAATAAGTAGTTGAACGGGTTGAATTGGTTTAATGAAATTTTTATTTTTTTTATAATTTTTTTATTAATTAATTAATTGTTGTTGATCAAGTAGATGAACCGATCAAATTGATTGAATTGAGAGGCATTAAACCACATGTCCAGATTATTAGAACATTGTATATGGCACTTTAAGATTGTACCATGCTATCCCCTTAAAATTTGTATAAAGTTTTTAATTTTCAAGTGATGATGTGGTACAATATTAAAGTGTCACCGAATAACTCAATTTTAAGTGGTGCGAGAAAATGCAGTTTAGAATCTTATTTCCATAAAACAAGTTTGTAAAGGTAAAATGAGAATATTTATGGAGTTATTATGAAAATAAATTGAAGATCGATTAAGTAATTTAACTGAGAAAATAATTAATTAAAGCTCAAGAATTAAATTATAAAAGTCCAATCGCTATTGAGTTTTAATCTAGAAAATGCTTAAGGACCTAGATAGCAATCATCCAAAGCACTAAAATTGTCATTTAACCAATTTAAATAGGAGTCAATGGAGAATGATGACTTTCAATAATTATAATCGGTATAGGCTTATAGGTTCAGGGTTATGGGTTATGGGATTGGGATTTGGGTTCAGGGTAAAAAAATATTAAAATTATGTGTTAATTATATGGAAAAAGTTATTGAAATGTTATTAAATAATTGGAAAGGGACCATGAATAATGTGATGGGAAGAGTTTATAAAAATAATTTCTCTATTGATGAGTGTATAATAATAATTTCATGCATTTAAAATTTGATGATCTGGTATAATTTTATTCTCTATTGATGAATGTATAATAATAATTAAAATTTTATCATTTTTAAGAAGGACTAAAGTAGAATTTTATCTTTATTAATTTAAAATTTTAAAAATTTTAAATAAAAAATGTTCTATTTTAAGCGGTTGAGACCCCTACCATCATGTGGATACGCCCTAGGTGAATTTATTTAAATAATCAATTATTAATATTTTATGTGATCCCACCGATACCAACATAATTGACCTAATTCAACATATCTTTCTTTTTTTCTTCTTCTTCACATTGTAATACATTATCGTGTTAGGAAAAATCAAAATTTAAGACATCACTTTATGGCTTCTAATTTCAAATATGAAGGCCGTAAGTGCTTGAGTAATCATTATGATTATACCAACAACAACACATTAATTCTTAGGCTATTGGAAATTCTGAAAACATATACATATCATACAGGCATGCGTGGTAACTAGATTATTTTGCTTTGGCCTTTTACGGATATTTATAATTTGTATCAATAACACCTAATAAATTTTTTACTTAATAATAATAAATGTTTATTTAAAATAACTACACCAATAATAAATGGTACGTGCTGTGGTCACATCCCTTAATCCTATAAATCCCAACCCCTCATCTCTGCTACTCATTGCTTGAGATTAAACTGGGAATCCGGCAATGGATTTTTTCCATTCAGTCACACTAACTTCAACTGTGGCAATAATTGGTTTTCCGCTACTATTTATTTTCTCTTTTCTATGGATCTCAAGAAGAAACACATATTCGAAGAAAACAGCACCAGAAGCTGGTGGAGCATGGCCTATTATTGGCCATCTCCGCCTCTTAGGAGGGCCACAACCACCTCATATAAGCTTGGGTAACCTGGCAGACAAATATGGAGGAATCTTCACCATCAGGTTGGGTGTAAATAGAGCTTTGGTGGTGAGCAATTGGGAGATAGCTAAAGAATGCCTCACCATAAAGGATAAAGCGTTTGCCACTCGTCCAAAGCTTGCAAGCTCGGAAATTTTGGGTTACAACTGTGCCATGATAGCCTTTGCACCATATGGACCTTATTGGCGCCAAGTACGAAAATTCGCCACCATTGAGCTCCTCTCAAATCACCGACTCGAATTGCTTAAACCTGTGCGGGAATCCGAGGTGAAAACATCACTGCAACAATTATACCAGCTGTGGAACAAGAAGAAAAGTAGTAACTGTGGCAAAGTAATGGTGGAGATGAAGAGATGGTTCAGAGATGTTACTCTTAACGTCATACTAAGGATTGTTGTAGGGAAGCGAATACCGAATTCATACGAAGGAGGTGAAACCGTGAAATGGAAGAAGTCGTTGGACGACTTGTTTGAACTAACTGGAAAGTTCGTGGTATCGGATGCCTTACCGTATCTGAGATGGTTGGACGTTGGTGGCGACAAAAAGCTTATGAAGAAGGTAGCCAGAGAATTGGACCAAGTTGTGGAGGAATGGCTACGAGAGCACAAAGAAAAGAGAGCTGAAAATGAGGCAAACAGTGAGGAAGATTTCATGGGAGTGATGCTATCTATTCTTCGTGATGCAGAGGAGCACGATGCCGATACCATCAACAAAGCCGTCAGTCTCGTACGTACATTTCTTAATCAAATCCTATATTTGTTTGATATTTATATTCATCATTCACCTGAATATCAATTTCAAGATGATACTAATTTTACACTAAATGATTTAATAGGCACTTATCTTAGCCGCTGAAGATACCACATCAATTACAATGACATGGGCTTTATCTTTATTACTCAATAATAGCGATGCATTGAACAAGGTCAAACAAGAACTAGACATCCATGTTGGTAAAGATAGACTCTTAGTTACAGAATCAGACACTAAAAACTTAGTGTACCTTCAATCTGTCATTAAAGAAACACTACGTCTCTATCCTGCTGCTCCACTCGCTGTAATCCATGAAGCCATTGAAGATTGCTCAGTTCATGGATACGATGTTTCAGCAGGCACTTGGCTTATTCTCAATCTTCAAAAGATACAACGTGATTCACAAATATGGGAAGATCCTTTAAAATTTCGACCAGAAAGATTTATGACTACCCATAAAGACATTGATGTAAAAGGACATGATTTTGAACTTATTCCATTTAGCAGTGGTAGAAGAATGTGCCCTGGAGTTTTGTTTGCGCTCAGTATTCTGGAGCTTACATTAGCTAATGTGTTGCATTGGTTCGAAATTGAAACTCTATTAAACGACGTAGTTGATATGCGTGAAGGTCCAGGGTTAACAAGCCTAAAGTAACTCCATTAGAAGTTCAAATATCTCCTCGTCTTCCTACTTTTGTTTACCAATCCAGCAATTAATTACTATTGTTTGTTTGATTTTAGACCTATATTTAATAAATAATCTCCTCGTCTTCCTGCTTTTATTTACCAATCCAGCAATTAATTACTATTGTTTGTTGGATTTTAGACATATGTAATATTATAAAATATCATCGATATCTATGGAATCAACTAATACACTGTAATATAATTCAAACAAAAGTTTATCAAAACTGATTTACACACGAAATCAAAAATCAATTTGAATACTTCCAAAATGACAAATTTATCTTGCAATGTTATCAGTCACTTGTCATCACAGATTTGGTTTTGATTAAATTAATGAAATCTATTACTCTCGAATCCATGTGGTGGGTCTTTTTTTAATTGGAACATATGATCGGCTTTAGTGGAAAATGATGGAATCACTATAATAAAATAAAGGCTTGTATGACATTTTTGCATTTTCTGAAGCTTATTTCTTCATTACGCATATAGTTAATAATAAAATTTAATTGCATTCCATTAAAAATAATGGATACCTGTTTAAGTACGTTATCTCGAAATTTCAATCTATTTATTGTTCTATAAAAATTGTGTTGGACAAATGGGAATTGAACATTTCCTCGTCAAACTTTATAAGATACTAAGGTACTGTAGGCTTATTCATACCACATTAATAGTAGCAAAATTTTAAGATTGTTGAAAGATGAGTTAGGTTATTTTTCTCTTTATTTTCACTATTATTCTTCTTATTAAAATAATTGTCAACTCCATGATAATGGCAACCGTGATCATGACCATGGTTTCTTCTATTATTAAAATTACTATGAATTACTCTATTCACTTTTGCGATGGATTAAAACAAGTGGGACAACTTTCATAATTTTTTATTAACCATTTATTATTTTGCACAACCACCAAAATCTATGCGAATTAATCAGAGTAATTTTTAAAATCTTTTTCATGATACTATTATTGTAGGAATATATTAATTGTATGAAAAGTTAAAAAATAAAATAAAATTCTCTAATAGATTATTATCAATTATCCTTTGTCCATAAAAATTTAAATGAAAACTCATCTTGAATATTACAGAGTCCATAAAAATTTAATTGAAAACTTATCTTGAATATTACAGAGTTATATTCACTCACAAATTTAAAATCTTGTTATCTATAGTGGATCTGATTATAGCAATCAACATCTTATGTTTACAAGAGCCAAGGCGGGTGTTTTTAAGGCCAACGTCTATATGGTTGTTGCACACGAGGAAGTTGATCTTGTGAATGTGCATGAGGAAATGAAGCATCCAACTTGGCCGGAAGCTGTGAAGGAGGAATTAGATGCCCTTCTCAAGCATGGTACTTGGTCTCTGTAATTGTTTCCGCTAAGGAGAAAGCCTATTGGATATTAATGGTTATTTAATATCAAAACGAACCCCGATGGTTCAGTAGCTCGATATAAATCCAGGTTGGTGACAAAGAGATACTCTCAAGTGATAGGCTATGATTATTATGAGACGTTTAGCCCAGTTGTGAGGTCTAGTACTATATGACTGTTTTGTCTCTTGCGGTTGATCACAATTAGCCATTCAGACAACTAAAGATCAATAATGCATTTCTCAATAGTACTTAGCTGTCGATATACTCAGTTTTCAACCATGAGAGACAATAAAAAGAGAATATATATATATCTTTCCAACCTTATACTAAAAGACAAAAACCAAAAAAAGATGCTATCTGTTGAATAAGTGGTCAATAATGATAGGCGATGCTGTGACATTACTTAACCCTATAAATCCAACTCCCTCATATAGATCTTCTATGAATTTCCTCGGTCAATGCACTCTGTTTTCCACAACGAGACACAAAATTCAAAGAAAGAATATATATATATATATATATTCTTATCTCTGCCACTCACTTTCCATTTCTTATCTTAATCTTAAAGTGGGAATCTGGCGATGGATTATTTCCATTCAGTCACAGCAATTCAACTGTTGCAATCATTGCCTTTCCACTACTGCTTCTTTTCTCTTTCCTATGGATCTCAAGAAGAAAAACAAACTCCAAGAAAACAGCACCAGAAGCTGGTGGCGCATGGCCTATTATTGGTCATCTCCGCCTCTTAGGAGGGCCACAACCACCTCACGTAAGCTTGGCTAACATGGCTGACAAATATGGAAGAATGTTCACTATCAAGTTGGGTGTGCATAGAGCTTTGGTGGTGAGCGATTGGGAGATTGCTAAAGCATGTCTCACCACAAATGATAAAGCGTTTGCCTCTCGTCCAAAACTTGCAAACTCGGAACTTCTGGGTTACAACAGAGCCATGTTTGGCTTTGCACCCTATGGAGCTTATTGGCGTCAAATGCGCAAGATTGCCACTATTGAGCTCCTCTCAAATCACCGACTCGAATTACTTAAACATGTAAGGGAATCCGAGGTGAAGACATCTCTGCAACAGTTGTACCAGCTGTGGAACAAGAAGAGAAGTGCTAACTCCGATCTCTGCCACTCACTTTCCATTTCTTATCTTAATCTTAAAGTGGGAACCTGGCGATGGATTATTTCCATTCAGTCACAGCAATTCAACTGTTGCAATCATTGCCTTTCCACTACTGCTTCTTTTCTCTTTCCTATGGATCTCAAGAAGAAAAACAAACTCGTGGCGATTTATTAAAAAATTGAAAATTGAAATTTGGTTTTAAAAATAAACTGGGAGTCGCCTCCAATCCTTTTTCCTAGGTGTGATCGGACACCTATTAGATTCATTTTTTAAAATAAAAGGAAAGCTGAATTTAGGTCTACGTTAAAAACTAGAGAAAAATTAGGGTTCGGGAGTCGGTTACGCGCGAGGAAGGTATTAGCACCCTCGCGACTCCCAAAATTGGTATCTCATAAACACGGATTGTCTTGATTTTCAAAAATGCGGGTTCAATGTAATATTTAATTGTGATCCGATTGAAGCACGAGAATTTTCAATTCTTTTGATTTTGAGAAGGGCATGCCGCTTTAACACGAGTCAATTGATGTTCACCCAACATAGCGATAAAATCGATGACTTAATGTTAAGTCGATATGTTGCCTTGATTATTGAAATTAATTCGGAAAAACAGGAATATGAGTCTCGAAATAATGCAAAGCAAATTGATATGAAATAGAAATAAATAAAAGTGCCAAGTATATGCTAAAATGAATAATAACTATGATGATAATATTAAAAACAATACTTATACGTGCGATATTAAACGTAAATAATGATAATATTAAACATGAGATAAAAAACAATGAAAATATACATAATAATATTATTAAAAGCGTATACATATAATAAAAGAGTCATAAATATACTATATCAAGTATTTGAGAAATATATATATAAAATAGGGAAAAGACTAATTAGTGTAGTAAAACATATATACATATATGATAAAAATGTATATAAAAGAAAATATGCATGTAAATATATATACACAAGACCGTATAAAAGTATATAACTATGATACTAAAGTATATATATACATATATATATTATAATATTTATTGAAACCAAAACTAATACTAATAATAGCGAAACTAATAAAATAATATAGTACAAAAATATGTAGCTAAAGACACTATAATTTGAATACATACATATAATATAAAACGTGTATTGAGGCTAATAATAATAAAGACGACACAAAGATATGTGGAATAGCAAAAGAAACATATAGCAAATAACATAAAAAAACATAATATATATATATATATATATAAGAAATTAGAAAATATGTACACAATATATATGTTAAAAAAATATGCATAATATAGTATTAGACCATAATAATACAATATTAAAAATATACGATATATGTAAGGTATAGTATTAAGAACATAATATATGAAGAATATGCGTATACATATAATACTAAACATTTAGGTAATATATACATATTAAAATAAAAACTTTAGTACTAATATTATATAAGTATATACAAATATATTAAGCGTGTATACGTATTATAAGTATATAATTGTATAATAAAACCTAAACTAATACATAATAATAATAATAATAATAATAATAATAATAATAATAATAATAATAATAATAATAGTACTAATATTATATAAATAATAAGAATATTTAATAGGAAAATAAGATTAAACAAAAGATAAAAAAAGGACTAAAATTAAATAAAAACAGAGTTGTGTGGCGAATTTTAAAATAAGAGATAAGTCGGAGGGTCTATTTGAATGCGCTCTAAACATTGAGGGGCCAAGAGCGCAATATCCCCGTTTTATTAAAACACTGCGTAGCAAGGGGGACCAAATCGAACGCGAGCAAAATAACAGGCCAAATTATAATTAAAAAGCAGAACTTGATTTAAAATACTGAAAATGCGGAAGGGTGATTGCGCAAATAGCCCTTCCGCATTTAAAAACACGTGGATCTTGCGGGGCGGGTCGGGTCTAAAGCGGTGTCGTTTCTTTAATGGGAAGGAGGGACCAAACGCACCGTTTTGGTCCCTATATAAGACAAAAAAATTTTTTTAGTTCATTCGGCACCTGGAATAAAAAAAAAAAAAAGGGAAGGAGAGAAGAGGGAAAGAGAGGAGGGAGCTCCGGCCAAGGGGGGCCGGTCCGATCGTCGGTCGGTCATCGGAGCTTCGCCGGCGCCGGCGCCCGCATACGGTGGCCGGAAAGGTAATTTTTTTTGTATTTTATTTTTATATTTTAGAAATATTATTATTTATTTATTTGTATATATGTTTATGGGTAGATAAGAAAAAAACAGATTTACAAAAAAAAAAAAATAGAAATGACCGAAAAATCACCTTAGGGTTTTGTTTTCTGATTTTTGATTTGATGATTCCCTGATTTTTGGGTGTTTGAATCACTGCTCTCGTGTGTATTATACTTTAGTATTGTTATCTGATCTCTTGAATATTGAGAATACAAAGAATAAAAAGGAAACCGAACCCCCCTTTGTTTTTACTTAGGGCTTTTATAGCCTTTATAAAATTTATTTAATATTGTTGTCCATCTTCTTTCTGGTCTTCTTGGGGAATGGGCAAGCGGCGAGCAGTAGTGACGTGGACCCGGGCGGTCTTTGGTCGGATGGTGGTGTCGGGGAGCGGTAGGGATAAGTCAAGGGGCGGTTGAGGGTGAAGGCAAGTGGGGAGGCAAGTGGGGTTGATTAGGGTTTTGGGTGTATTGGGCTTAAGTTTTGTGTTGGGCTGATATTAAATGGGTAATTGGGCTTTATTAAATGGGTAGTTTTAGGTTTAATTTGGACATGTAACTGGGCCATTGGTCATAGGGTATTTGGTTTAATGTATTTGGAGTGCAGTTTGTAATAGGCAAAATTGGGTTATAACAGCTGCCCCTCTTTGCTCATTGTCGTGTAACGAGAATAGAGCAAAGACATAATGAAAGGCCAATTTTGCCCCGTCCTGCCGAGTCTTGACCTTATTGGCGCTCTTCTTGCTCAAGTAGTCTCCTTCCAGTCCATCGCATCTTGTAACTTGATTCAATCCACTGCATCTTCTGATATATGCCTTGTAACTTCAAGAATATAAGATTTATGACTTTGAATTACTTCCATGCAGCTTCAGAAAGATGAGATCTACAGCTTCAATCTGCTCTTCTATCGTTTCAATGAGATAAGGTTTGTGGTCTTTTCGTCTGTAACTTCAGGAGGCAAGCTTTGATATCTTTGATCAGCTCCACTGCAACTTCAGGGAGATGAGACTTGCAACTTTGACCTACTTTACTGCGACTTCAAGGAATCCAAATCTAGTGTCTTCCATCAGCTTCAATCTTTATTCTTTGCTTGGCACGTGATCTTGAGCTCAATTTATTTCTCACAATATGAATTGACTCTTTAAAAACAGATATTAAAACAAAAATTGAAAATAACTCAGCACATGAGCTAAGGCTCAACTTATTTTTTTGCAATGTGAATTAATTTTCGAAAACAGAATTTGAAAGGCGCAACTCACCTCTCGCAATATGAGTTACTTTTTGAAACATAATTTGAAAATTTGAAAAGCAGAAATTGAAAAGACCTCAGTGTGCCCCGAGGCTCAACTCACCTCTCGCAGTATGAGTTTATTTTGACGAACAGAATTTGAAAAACAGAAATTGAAAATAGCTCAGCGTGCCCCGAGGCTCAACTCACCTCTCGCAATATGAGTTGATTTTTGAAACAACAGAAATTAAAAGGTTCAACTCATTTCTCGCAATATGAGTTGATTTTTAAAAAATGAAAATTAAAAGACGTAGAAATTGAAATTATCTCAATAAGTGTTCTGAGGCTCAACTCACCTCTCGCAATATGAGTTGATTTTTGAAACAACAGAAATTAAAAGGTTCAACTCATTTCTCGCAATATGAGTTGATTTTTAAAAAATGAAAATTAAAAGACAGAAATTGAAATTACCTCAGCGTGCCCCGAGGCTTAACTCACCTCTCGCAATATGAGTTGATTTTTGAAACAACAGAAATTAAAAGGTTCAACTCATTTCTCGCAACATGAGTTGATTTTAAAAAAAAAATGAAAATTAAAAGACAGAAATTGAAATTACCTCAGCGTGTCCTGAGGTTCAACTCACTTCTCGCAATATGAGTTGATTTTTGAAAAACATAAATTGAAAACAGGAATTGAAAAGTAGAAATTGAAAATACCTCAGCGTGCCCCGAGGCTCAACTCACCTCTCGCAATATGAGTTGATTTAAAACACAAAAATTGAAAATACCTCAATGTGCCCCGAGGCTTGACTCACCTCTCGCAATATGAGTCAACTTTTGAAACATAAACTAAAAATACCTCAGTGTTTGGCCTAAGGCTCAACTCACCTCTCGCAATATGAGTTGATTTTTTTGAAAAGCAGAATTTGAAAAGCAGAAATTGAAGATACCTCGGCGTGCCCCTAGGCTCAACTCACCTCTCGCAATATGAGTTGATTTTCCTTGCAAAGCATGAATTTAAAAAATATCGAAATACCAAAACCTGTCATTTGGTAGAACTCAGGTGTCTTTCCCTTTGGTTCAGTACAACTATCATTCAAGATTTCTTGCTCTCTTTTGAGTACTGTATATGCCATGCATGATGTTATCATGATATGCACATGTTTGTCTTAAATGCCTTTATGCCTACATGATTATGCAGTGCTCCTTAAGCATGTTTGTCGTATGTCCTTTTCGCCACGATTGTTGAGGATCTACGTTCATTGCTTTGATTCTCGACTTTCTCTTCAGGCCTCGTATCCGTCTTCAAGCTTTACAAGTAATCAACGCTTAGATATCACTCTTTAGCCTCTGGTTGAACTTTGTTCTTGCTTTGAGGCTCTTGTGCTTATCAAATTTTCATCCAGGTAATGCTTAACATTTCTTTTGCTTAGAGCATGTCATTTCACCATTTATCATGTAAATAAACACATAATGAGATGCATGAAAATGATCATATAGGGACAAAAAGGGTATTTTACATTCACTTATTTCAAAGGTAACAAACAAAGAAAGTTAATCAAGAATAGTAAAAAGTGTCAAAAAGAAAGAAAGGATCGTATTCAACGGATACAAATGCTCTAGATATTCAACACATGAACTCTTCCACGTTCCTCAATCAAGAATCTTTCGAGTATGGCTTCTTGCGTAGAAAATTTCGAGCTTTCAGAGATGCTTCAAATACTGTAGTCTCACTGTTTGTTGTACAGTTTAAAATGCCTTGCTTGTAAGCTGAGTGTTTGTCTTATTAGAATGCCCTTTCGGGTTTTCATCCTAATCTTTTGTTTAATCAAAGTGCCCATTTTGGGTTTTTGCCTTGATCCCCCCCTTTTTTTTTAGGATGCCCTTTTCGGGTTTTCATATCGACTTTCTTCTTTCAAGCATAATACTTCTTCACCGCATCTGAGTTCACTGGATTCGGTAACTCTTTCCCATCCATCTCGGTAAGGATCAAAGCTCCGCCCGAGAATGCCTTCTTTACCACGTATGGTCCTTCCCAATTTGGTGCCCATTTTCCTCGCAGGTCTTTTTGTATTGGGAGGATCTTTCTCAACACTAGTTCTCCTTCATGAAATTCTCTTGGCCGTACTTTCTTGTCATGGGCTGCGATCATTCTCTTTTGGTACATCTGCCCGTGACAAATTGCCCTTAGACGTTTTTCTTCGATGAGGTTCAATTGATCATATCGGGCTCGAACCCATTCTGCTTCTTCTAACTTTGATTCCATCAAGATTCGTAGAGAGGAGATCTCAACCTTGATAGGTAGCACAACTTCCATTCCATAGACCAGAGAGAAAGGAGTTGCTCCCGTAGATGTTCGCACAGATGTGCGATATGCATATAAAGCAAATGGTAGCTTCTCGTGCCAATCTTTATTTGTCTCAGTCATTTTCCCAATGATCCTCTTAATATTTTTGTTGGCTGCTTCAACGGCCCTGTTCATCTTTGGGCGATAGGGTGAAGAGTTATGATGCTTTATTTGGAATTGCTCACACACTTCTTTCATCATCTTATCGTTCAGATTCGTGGCATTATTTGAAATGATTCTTTCAGGCAAACCATATCGGCAAATGATTTCTCTTTTCAAAAACCTGCAAACTGCAGTCCTCGTCACATTGGCAAACGAAGCGGCTTCTGTCCATTTTGTGAAGTAATCAATGACCACAAAAATGAATCGATGTCCATTTGATGCTTTTGGAGAAATTGGCCCTATAACATCCATGCCCCACATAGAAAAAAGCCACGGAGAAGTCATGACATGAAGGGGTGAAGGGGCTACATGAATTTTATCGCCGTAGATTTGACATTTGTGGCATTTTCTCGGCAAAATTGATGCGATCACTTTCCATTGTCACCAATAATAACCGAAGTCTCATGATCTTTTCGCCATATTGAAACCATTGGCATGTGTTCATGAGACTCCCTCATGGACCTCTTCAAGTATTTTTCTAGCTTCAACATCATCCACACATCTCAAGAGCATCTGATCTTTTCCTCTCTTGTACAAGATGTCCCCATCAAGAACAAATCCCGCTGCCATTCTTCTGATTGTTCTTTTGTCATTTTCATTCGCTTGTTCAGGATACCTTTGATTCTTGACATATTCTAATATATCATGGAACCATGGACGCCCATCTACTTCTTTTTCAATGCTACAACAGTGTGCAGGGATCTCGTATATGCTCATTTTGAGGGGCGTTATTTCTACTTCTTTACTTGCTTTGAACATTGAAGCCAAAGTGGCCAGGGCATCAGCCAATTGGTTTTCTTCTCTTGGGAAGTAATGAAAAGTTATTTCTTTGAATTCCTTGATTAATTCAGCCACTAAACCGCTGTACTTAATCAATTTTGAGTCCCTCACTTCCCAATCTCCACGGATTTGATAAACCACTAGGGCTGAGTCCCCGTACACCTCTAAGATTTTGATGTTTCGTTCAATAGTTGCGCGAAGCCCCATGATACAGGCCTCATATTCTGCGATATTATTGGTACAGAAAAAGTTCAGCCTTGCAGTAAACGGATAATGATTCCCCTCTGGTGATACCAGGATTGCTCCGATTCCATGCCCCAAAGTATTTGACGCACCATCAAAACACATCTTCCATGACTTCTCTTTTGATGACTCTGATTCTATTTCTGTGATGCACATTAAGTCTTCGTCTGAGAAATCAAATCTTAAAGGCTCATATTCCTTCGTCGTTCGAGTTTCCAGAAAGTCTGCTATTGTGCTTCCTTTTATCGACTTCTGACTTACATAGGCAATGTCATATTCCGAAAGGAGAATCTGCCATCGTGCCATTCTTCCTGATAGTGCCGGTGATTCCATCATGTATTTTATCGGGTCTAGCTTTGAAATCAACCATGTCGTATGGTACAACATGTATTGTCTGAGTCTTCGAGCTACTCAAACCAAAGCGCAACAAAATTTTTTAATGGACGAATACTTTGCCTCATATTCAGTGAACTTTTTGCTGAGGTAGTAGATCGCCTTTTCTTTCTTTCCTGACTCGTCGTGTTGCCCCAATACGCAACCCATTGAATTTTCGAACACAGTCAAATACAATATCAATGGTCTTCCCGGAGTTGACGGTACTAGCACTGGAGGACTAGACAAATATTGCTTTATCTTATCAAAGGCCACCTGGCATTCCTCATTCCATTCTCCTGGGTTATGTTTTCGAAGAAGTCAAAAGATTGGGTCGCATTGATTGGTAAGTTGAGCGATAAATCGGGCGATATAGTTCAACCTCCCTAAAAATCCTCTAACTTCCTTTTGCGTACGCGGGGGTGGTAACTCTTGGATGGCTTTTATTTTATCTGGATCAACCTCGATACCTTTTTCACTGATAATGAAGCCTAGCAACTTCCCTGAGGTAGCCCCAAACATACATTTGGCTGGATTAAGCTTTAATTGAAACTTTCTCAGCCTATCAAACAACTTCTTGATATTCACTACATGCTCTTCTTCCCCTCGGGATTTAGCAATCATATCGTCGACATAGACCTCTATTTCTTTATGCATCATGTCATGGAATAACGTCACCATAGCCCTCTGATATGTTGCCCCAGCATTCTTTAACCCGAATGGCATCACCTTATAGCAGAACGTTCTCCACATTGTTATGAAGGTAGTTTTCTCCATATCCTCAGGGGCCATCTTGATCTGATTATACCCCGAGAATCCATCCATGAAAGAAAACAATAAATGTTTTGCTGTGTTGTCTACCAACGTATCTATATGTGGCAAGGGAAAATTATCTTTTGGGCTTGCTCGATTCAGGTCACGGTAATCCACGCACATTCGTACTTTGCCATCTTTCTTTGGTACCGGGACTATGTTGGCCACCCATTCTGGATATTTGGAAGCTTGTAGGAAACCAGCATCAAGTTGCTTCTTGACTTCTTCTTTTATTTTCAACAACATTTCGGGTCTCATCCGTCTTAATTTTTGCTGGACGGGCTTGCATTCTGCCTTTAATGGGAGCTTGTGGACTACTAAATCTTCATCTAGCCCTGGCATATCCTGGTATGACCATGCGAAAACATCTTTGTATTTGCAGAGTAGAGCGATCAAATTATGCCTGGTGCTCTCTGAAATAGAAGTCCCAATCTTTACTTCTTGTTTCCTTTCTTCAGTGCCCAAATTTATTGTTTCTACAGATTCTTCATGAGGTAAAATCTGTTTATCCTCTTGTTCCACCATTCTTAACAATTCAGGAGACGAGACGTAATCTTCAGCATTTTCTTCAGCTTCAAATTCTCCTAAACAAACAGCCTTCTCAAAATCAATTTCAAGACTCGTAACGGGTTTATTCATGTCATCGATATCTGAGCACCTGAAAGTTGAATGGAAAAGGAAGCTATAGAGGGGCATCCGAGTATGGGAACTAACAAAGAAATGTCATGACATGGCAATGAGGCAAATGTGAGTATTGGCTATGAAATGAGAAAATGATTATGAAATTAGTGATAATGCGAAAAAGAATCGTGACAAAATGCATCTTCATTGATATTCATTTGAATGATAAAGAGCGAATGCACGCTCTTACAAAAGAATTCTATTATATCTAAGGACACAATAGAAGGTTAATGTTTAGCATTACTCTGAAGACTTATAAACTACAAGAAGCTCCTGGCAGTCCAATTGTTCAACATGAAACTGGGAGGGCAAGGGCGTATCCTCGAGACATCTTTACTTGCATCAGCCCCTTTGTCGATGACATTTATACTGACATTCTGAAAACCCCTTTCAATTAACCTCAGCATGTTTTGTGGATCATCTTGTCCAGGGTATATCATTCCCGTAGATGTAAATGTTTTTAACAAAGGAGGGTATTCTATGGGCTCCCATTCTGGTTCTCAGCCCAAAGTTCTTGCGATACTTCTTTCTTGATCTTTCTTCCACTGTCTTCTTCTTTGACGCATGTCAAGCTAGAACCCTAAACCGTATCGAGCCTTGTGGTGCACTGGCTTTAAAGCCCTGACTATTCCTTGCAGATATCTGCCTAAACCCCTTCTCGCACGAGCTCCTCTTCCTATGGTCAACTTGACACCCATTCTAGTATTTCTCGACAGTTTTGGCATCGGAATTCTATTTCCCTCAGTGACGAAAGTGGTATTGATGAATTCAAGGGATCGAAAGGAACATTTCACTGCGTCCTTGCTTACTTCCAGGTATGGCGCATCAGCAGAGATAAACGCGACAATATCTTCTTCGCCCTCGACTGTGACCAAACAGCCATCCATGATAAATTTCACCTTTGATGGAGGGATGATGGAACTGCTCCAGCAGAACGGATCCAGGGTCTTCCCAAAAGGCAGTTATACGAGGGTGTAATGTCCATGACTTAGAACTCGACATCATAAATGTAAGGGCCTACTTCCAGAGGGATCTCAATCTTTCCCATGACTTCACGCCTCGTCCCATCGAATGCCCTTACTGTGGAATGACAGGGCCTTAAGTAGGACAAATCCATCGGTATTCTGGAAAGTGTGGCCAATGGCACAACATTTAATGCTGACCCATTATCGATGAGCACGTTCGGTATTATGTAGCCCTTGCAGCGAGTCGTGATATGCAACGCTTTTACCGAGCCCTTACCATTTGGCGGTATCTCATCATCACTAAAAGAGATGAAATTGTCCGCATTCAGATTGTTTACCCACCTATCAAGCTTTTCAACAGATATGTTGTTGGCTACATAAGCTTGATTTAACACTTTCAATAAAGCATTCCGGTGTGGCTCTGAATTTAACCGTAGAGATAGAACTGACATTCGCACTGGCTGCTTGCTCAATTGTTCCACCACACTATACTCGCTGTGCTTGATAAATTTTAAGAATTCTTAAGCTTCTTCCTCATTCACAGGCTTTTTAGTTCCTTGCACGGGTGGAATTTCTTGCTCGACTTCGACTTCGTGCATCACTGTTTTCCCTTTTTGCTTCAAGTCGCTACTTTTCTTTACCGGTTCAACTTCTTTAGAATAGCACCGTCCACTTCGGGTAAAATGACCTACCTCCCCAACGTCTTCAATTATGGCTTTGGAATTTTCAACTTCCGGTGTGACGATATTAACATCGTATCTCTACAGTACTGTTTTATTATCCTTATAAGGGAAAGGAGATGGTACTTCGATTATGACTTTTGGTTTCACTGGCTCTTTCTTCGCGTCATAATAAATTATTAACGGTCGATCGGCGCTATACGGGAAACCTGATGATTGATTGTCAGAGGCACATATTTCTCCTCTATCGGCATCCTCGCTTTTATAAAAGATCCCAATCTCCTTGTTATCCATCATACTTTGCAGTACTCTTCTGAACTCATCGCAGGACTGAATGTCGTGCCCTTCGATGCCATGGAACTCGCAAAAACTGTGACTCTTTGCATCCTTTCCTTCGAATACTCTGTTAAAATGACAAAGCAACCCTTTTTCAAATAGTACCTCCCAGATTCTCTGCAAAGGTGTTCTCATTTCAGAAACTCATCTTCTACTTTGTCGTTTATTCTTCTCTCTTACCACGCTTACATTCCCTTCGGTGTGGTTTGGGAATGAATTTTCGGCCGTACTGCTAGTACCATCAAATCGCAAAATACCCACATCGATGAGCCATTGAACTCTCCTTTTGAAAGCTAGACAGTTCTCAGTAGAATGCCCCTGGTTCCCCGCATGGTATGCACAACTAGCATTTGGATCGTACCATTTTGGGTGGAGGTTTAAGGGGTGTCATGTAATGGGGAGAAATCAGTTGTATCTCCAAAAGTTTTGGGTACAATTCCCCATACGACACAGGGATGGGAGTAAACTGCGGTCTCTCGGGATTAGGCCTTGCTGGTCTTGGCTCATTTCTGGTTTGGCTTTGAGCGGGTACCGTGTTTTATGGGAAAGTGGTAACGGGTCTTTGGTTGTTCGTGGCATAAACGGGATAAGAAGGAGGTGGTGCTTGGTAGTAATGGGTTTGAGGGGGATAATAAAAATTCGGAGGTGGATAATTTCGAGGTCGAGGTTGGCTTGGATATGGATTAGAGGCATAGCGGTTTTTCATCCCGACCATGTGGGCTTCTGGTTCTTTCTTCTTCATAGGCACTGCCCTTTTTGAACCTTCTGCACCTTCCATTCTACCGCTCTTAACGGCGTTCTCTATGAGCTCACCGGATATTACAATATCTGCAAACTCCTTCGTGGCACTTCCCACTAGTTTGTCATAAAATGGCGCATTTAAGGTGTTGATAAAGAGAACGGTTATCTCCGTTTTTGTTAGTGGGGGTTCCACTTGAGCTGATACGTCCCTCCATCTCTGTGCGTACTGTCTAAAGGTTTCTGACGGCTTTTTCTCCATCATTTGTAAGGTCATCGATGCTCGCACCATGTCGATACATGCTTGTCTTTCGCTCGCGCGAATCGCAGACGCCAAGTCCTTCCAGGATCTAATCTTTTTCCTACTAAGTTGGTTGTACCAACGAAGGGCTGTCCTTGTTAGACTATCTTGAAAGCAATGTATAAGTAACTTACCCTCGTTCACATAACCAGTCATTTTTCGACAGAACATGATGAGATGTGCTTTTGGGCACCTTGTCCCATCATACTTCTCAAAATCAGGCACCTTGAACTTCGGAGGCAAAATTAGATCAGGTACCAGACTGAGTTCCTTGGCACCTAGTGCGGAGAAGACTTCAGTGCCTTCTATTGCTTTGAGTCTTTCCTCCAGACTCCTATATTTTGCGTCATGGTTATCCAATTTCAATTTGGCTACTTCTGCGGGGTCGTCCAGATCTGGAACTAGTGGATCAGCAGGACTAGCCCCTGGGTTCGACGCGAATATTCCTTGCCCCAAATTAGTGGGTGGAGCAGGTGGCATAGGTCGATGTTCCAAGCCTGTGGGTTCCCCTTGAGTATACCCTCTCTGTGTTGTATATGCGAGTGGTGGAGTGAATCCAGGGGGATAGAGTGGATCTTGATCGTGGTGGATTCTTGACTGAGGTTCCATAACATCGGGGTTCTGCATGGGTCCTTTTCCTTTGACCAAAGTTGTCATCATCTCCATCATTTTGGCCATCTGATCTCTTTGCTCGAGTGATTCCTCTCGCGATCTCACCATTAGGTCTCTCGTTTCTTGTTGTGATTTGGCCAGTTGCTCTTGTAATTCCTTTTGAATCCTTTCCATCCTTTCGATTCTCTCATTGAATTCAGCTTCCATTGCCCTAGCTTGCCGACACGTTTTGTATAAATGTCGTGATTCCAGTCTTGTGGTATTGCAACTGCGGATTACATGGTTCTTTAGTTTTGGTGGATGATTACGGTGGTATGCACATGCGATGAATGAATGAATGGATGAATGTCCAAAGAATAAATGATGCATAAATGTTAGTTATGAATAAATATGCAAGAATTCGGTGTTGATTTCAAGATAGCCCCATATTTAGGCATTTCATTTATCAGAAGAGTACGTTACAAAAAGTTTTCATTTTTCCAACAGTTACACAAATTTCCTAGCCACATTGCCTTGTTTCTTCACTTGCTCTAAAAACTTTGATATACTCGATCTTTGGCTCGGAGGGAATTGGCAACTGAGAACTTCGGCTTCATCTGATAATTGAACAACTTGCATAGCCACTTTGCGAATTTCATTAATCAAGAAGTTGAGTTACATTTCTTTTTCTTGGAGAGTTCCTTCATACGCGTGAATGTCCCTATCGTACTGATCATTCTTTTCTTCTAGAGCCTTCAGGAGGTTATCTAATTGTTGTTGACGAGATTGTAGCATATTTTCTAAATCTCGTGCTCTCCTTTTTAATTCTTGATGTTCAGACTGACTATTCGCAAATTCTGCAGTCACCATTTCATACTCGGCATTCTTCCTTCTTAACTCCATTGCAGCTCGCGCGGCCTTTTCCTCTTCTTTCTTTGCTTTTCCCTTCCAAAATTTCATTCCTCCTTTGATGTTGCTAATTTCTTCCCTCCATTCTGCTGTCGTCTTGCCCAATCCACTATTCTTTATAGTGTTCCTTAATTTCTTATTTTCCAAATGAAGGTCCCTTAAGTCGTTTCTCACGATCTCGGCCTCTCTTTGTACTTTTTCAGTTTTGGACCTTTCAACTTGAACTTCAATCTTTAGCTGATAGTTTTCTTCTTGAAGGGTACTGAGGTCCCTAGACATCTTAGCTTTTTCTTACTCGAATTCTTGTCTGGCTATGTCCAACTCGGATGGCATTTCCTCCAAAAAAGAATTCTGGGCAGTGAAATTTGTTGATGAGATTTGCTGACTATTTACCCGTTGCTTTCTCCATAGGTCGTAATCTTGGGTAAGGGTATCAGCATACAAGGCTAATTCCATGAAATGAATTTCCTTCCAAGACTTTGCAATGTCTCGGACTCTCTTCATATATCCTTCACCCAAAGAGCTTAACTCGAATCATGCTAATCTCTCCATTGCGGGTAGGAATTGTCGCGAAGAAAATTGCCTTTGGACTAATAGCGGAGCATATCCAACTCCTCCCCATAACCCGAGTAAAGGTACCCAATCTTGGCTTCCACATTTGTATAGCAGAACTGAAGGACGGATCCAGGGTGCTCTCCACGTTATATCCTCGGTGCGAAGATTCTGAAAAACTGATATCCAATGTTGCTCGGTGACTTCTTTCGGCCATTCTTTCTTGAGGTAAGCTTCTAGCGGGGCAAATGTTTTTGAAAACATATGGAACGGAGTGCGCTCTACTTTCCAAAAATGACTCAAAATCCAAACATTGAGCAACTGTGCATATCCGATGAAGCGCCCTTTCCCTATTTTCCTGCAACTGTTTAGGGATCTGAAGGTCTCGGCTAGGATGGTCGGGACAGGGTTGACTCATTATTTTAACCTTTCGAAGAAATCAACTACTGCAACTTTAAGATGTCTGAGAACTTTCGAGAAAATGACCAAACCGTAAATGGCCAAAGCGAATAGATTTACTCTCTTCAATAGGTCAGGATGGTTCAAAACCAATTCTCGTAGGCAAGACCACGGAATGCAAATGGTCTCATTCTTCTTCTTTATTTGTTTCTCAGCCCATGCATCAGTCATGTCTGTCAGTCTCACTAACTTTTCTTGAAGGTCATCGGCTTAGGCTCCTTCACATATATTTTACCGAATTGTACATTGTCGATGCGGAGTAAAGCAGCATACTCTTCTATGGTTGGAGTCATGTCTTCTTGATTGAAGGTGAAGCACTGATAAGCTGGGTCCCAGAATCGAACCATGGCTTGAATCAACTGTTCGTCTACACGGATGGTGATCAGGTGAGCTATATCTCCATACCTCTCAGTGAAAATGCCCCTAGTGTCTGAATCCCACTGATTCCAAATTTGAACCAAATCCTCAAGGTTATTTTGACGAACATTCACGGTTATATGCTCGGGCAAATTGGCAACACACCCTTCCACTAGACTATCCCCCTTTTCTCTCTGAGTTTTTAGAGACCAGTCCCGAACCACGGCATTCTTCTCGGTTATTTGTGTAATTGACTCCTCCATCAGAAACCTGTTTTTTGGCAACCAACCTTTAATCAACACCTTCCTAATATGATGCCTATGATGCATGATGAAAATAAAAACAAAAACAAACAAATTGGTTAGTAAACACAACAAATATAACTTGAGAAACAAATTAAACTACCCAATCCAATTCTTTTGCATAAGCGGTGTAAATGAAAGGTAAAAGGCATTTTCCCCGTGTACTTATTTTGGTGACTATAAGCGGACAGAGGTTCGGCATGGCTCTAGTTAGGTGGCTCGTATGGTTCATTATATGCGATTTTGGTTCTAAATAGGTACTCGAATTGCCCGTACTATCATCTGCCAAGATTAGTACGGGGCCTCGGTCATAGCCCATCACAGGCTCACGAGTTCAATTCGAGGGATTACATTTACTTATGCCTATGCGGAGGGACAAGTTAACTCACGAAAGCATAAGTCATATGTAACCGAAAGTATTCACTAGCTCTGTGCATGAGGGACGAGTTAACTCACGAAGGCGTAGCGTTTACTTTCACTTAAACGGACGGAGCCCGGGTATAGAGCTCATGTTATGCAAAATGCAAGTGCACAGTGTGTGGGGAGAAGCTCACAACCTTTATATTTTATTTAAAAACTAAACCAAAAGTAACCATAAAAATTTAAAGCTGAAAAACAAAAGGACAAAAAAGAGTTAAAAAAATATTTACAACACGATACAAATGCATGAATTTTGAAAATGAGATTTTCGGATCACGACCAAATATTTACTTTGAACAAGAAAATTTGAAAACTTTGACAAAACATGTTTCATTCGACTCGACTCGCACCGAAGTCCCCAGCGGAGTCGCCAGCTGTAGCGACATAAAAATTTGCTTTCGGGTCGCTAATTGTGGCGATTTATTAGAAAATTGGAAATTGAAATTTGGTTTTAAAAATAAATCGGGAGTCGCCACCGATCCTTTTTCCTAGGTGTGATCGGACACCTATTAGATTCATTTTTCAAAATAAAAGGAAGGCTGAATTTAGGTCTACGTTAAAAACCAGAGAAAAATTAGGGTTCGGGAGTCGGTTACGCGCGAGGAAGGTATTGGCACCCTCGCGACGCCCAAAATTGGTATCTCATAAACACGGATTGTCTTGATTTTCAAAAATGCGGGTTCAATATAATATTTAATTGTGATCCGATTGAAGCACGAGAATTTTCAATTCTTTTGATTTTGAGAAGGGCATGCCGCTTTAACACGAGTCAATTGATGTTCACCCAACATAGCGATGAAATCGATGACTTAATGTTAAGTCGATATGTTGCCTTGATTATTGAAATTAATTCGGAAAAACAGGAATATGAGTCTCGAAATAATGCAAAGCAAATTGATATGAAATAGAAATAAATAAAAGTGCCAAGTATATGCTAAAATGAATAATAACTATGATGATAATATTAAAAACAATAATTATACGTGCGATATTTAACGTAAATAATGATAATATTAAACATGAGATAAAAAACAATGAAAATATACATAATAATATTATTAAAAGCGTATACATATAATAAAAGAGTCATAAATATACTATATCAAGTATTTGAGAAATATATATATAAAATAGGGAAAAGACTAATTAGTGTAGTAAAACATATATACATATATGATAAAAATGTATATAAAAGAAAATATGCATGTAAATATATATACACAAGACCGTATAAAAGTATATAACTATGATACTAAAGTATATATATAAATATATATATTATAATATTTATTGAAACCAAAACTAATACTAATAATAGTGAAACTAATAAAATAATATAGTACAAAAATATGTAGCTAAAGACACTATAATTTGAATACATACATATAATATAAAATGTGTATTGAGGCTAATAATAATAAAGACGATACAAAGATATGTGGAATAACAAAAGAAACATATAGCAAATAACATAAAAAAACATAATATATATATATATATATATATATATATAAGAAATTAGAAAATATGTACACAATATATATGTTAAAAAAATATGCATAATATAGTATTAGACCATAATAATACAATATTAAAAATATACGATATATGTAAGGTATAGTATTAAGAACATAATATATGAAGAATATGCGTATACATATAATACTAAACATTTAGGTAATATATACATATTAAAATAAAAACTTTAGTACTAATATTATATAAGTATATACAAATATATTAAGCGTGTATACGTATTATAAGTATATAATTGTATAATAAAACCTAAACTAATAATAATAATAATAATAATAATAATAATAATAATAATAATAATAATAATAATAATAATAATAATAATAATAATAATAGTAATAGTACTAATATTATATAAATAATAAGAATATTTAATAGGAAAATAAGAATAAACAAAAGATAAAAAAAAGGACTAAAATTAAATAAAAACAAAGTTGTGGGCGAATTTTAAAATAAGAGATAAGTCAGAGGGTCTATTTGAATGTGCTCTAAACATTGAGGGGCCAAGAGTGCAATATCCCCGTTTTATTAAAACACTGCGTAGCAAGGGGGACCAAATCGAACGCGGAGCAAAATAACAGGGCCAAATTATAATTAAAACAGAACTTGATTTAAAATACTGAAAATGCGGAAGGGCTGATTGCGCAAATAGCCCTTCCGCATTTAAAAACACTCTGTGGATCTTATGGGCGGGTCGGGTCGACTCGACCCACCCCTAAAACGGCGTCGTTTCTTTAATGGGGAGGGAGGGACCAAAACGCACCGTTTTGGTCCCTATATAAGACAAAAAAAAAAAATTTTAGTTCATTCGGCACCTGGAAGAGAAAAAAAAAAGGGAAGGAGAAAAGAGGGAAAGAGAGGAGGAGCTCGGCCAGGGGGCTGGCCCGATCGATCGTCACGATCATCTGAGCTTCACTGGCGTGCATGCGATGGCGGAAAGGTAAATTTTTTTTTTGTATTTTATTTTTATATTTTAGAAATATTATTATTTATTTATTTGTATATATGTTTATGGGTAGATAAGAAAAAAATAGATTTACAAAAAAAAATAGAAATGACCGAAAAATCACCTTAGGGTATTGTTTTCTGATTTTTGATTTGATGATTCCCTGATTTTTGGGTGTTTGAATCACTGCTCTCGTGTGTATTATACTTTAGTATTGTTATCTGATCTCTTGAATATTGAGAATACAAAGAATAAAAAGGAAACCGAACCCCCCTCTGTTTTTACTTAGGGCTTTTATAGCCTTTATAAAATTTATTTAATATTGTTGTCCATCTTCTTTCTGGTCTTGCAGGGAATGGGCAAACGGTGGAGCAGGTAGCAGACGTGACCGGGGCGGTGCTGGTCAGATGGTGGTGTCAGGAGCAGGTGGGGATAAGTCAAGGGGCGGTTGAGGGTGAAGGCAAGTGGGGAGGCAAGTGGGGCTGATTAGGGTTTTGGGTGTATTGGGCTTAAGTTTTGTGTTAGGCTGATATTAAATGGGTAATTGGGCTTTATTAAATGGGTAGTTTTAGGTTTAATTTTGACATGTAACTGGGCCATTGGTCATAGGGTATTTGGTTTAATATATTTGGGTCTGGTTTGTAATAGGCAAAATTGGGTTATAACAGGGAGGAACACCATGCTGATACAATCAACAAAGCCACTTGTCTCGTACGTGCATATCTCTTAACCAAATAGATTGTTATTAATGACATATTTAACTTTTTTTTTGGTCAAGATTGCTATTAATAACATACATAAATTGGAAATGCTATTATTTCATTGTTGATCTTTTAATGGTATATGATCTAACAGGGTCTTGTCTTAGCTGCGGAGGATACTACATCAATCATATTGACATGGGTATTATCTTTGCTACTCAATAATCATGACAAATTGAGTAAAGTCCAACAAGAGCTAGATGTCTATATTGGTAAGGATAGATTATTTGTGACCGAATCAGACACAAAAAATTTAGTGTACCTTCAATCTATCATTAAGGAAACTTTACGCCTATACCCTCCTGCTCCACTCTCCGTGATCCATGAAGCTATTGAGGACTGCATAGTTAATGGATACCATGTTTCAGCTGGCACCTGGCTTATTATGAATCTTCATAAAAATTCATCATGATCCACTTATATGGGCAAATCCTTTTGAATTTCAACCTGAAAGATTTATAACTACCCACAAAGACATTGATGTGAGGGGACAGAATTTTGAACTAGTTCCATTTGGAAGTGGTAGAAGAATGTGCCCCGAAGTTTCATTTGCACTTTAAGTTTTACAGCTTACGTTGGCTAATGTGTTGCATTGGTTTGAGTTTGAAACCCCATCAGGCATAGCAGTCGATATGCGTGAAGGACTTGGAATAACGAGTTCTAAAGCAACTCCATTAGAGGTTCATATAACTCCTCGCCTTCCTTTTTTTGTTTATGATTCCATTAAATAATTGGTATTTTAATTTTATTATAAAATGAGTAGAATTCAATAAATTTCGTACCATACTTGTCATGTAATTATCCATATGCAAGGTTCTTTTATCCAATTAAATATGTGAACTTATATTTAAAGTTTATTTTGGTCAAATTAGCTTCTTGAACTTGATTTCTTGATTCAAATTGATATCTGCACTTGGTTTTATGGTCCAACTTGGTACATACAGTAAATAATTTATTCAAACCAATTTGAGCTATGAAACTAAGTTTATGTACTAATCTGAACCAAAAAGTCAATGCTCAAGGTACCTAATTGGATAAAAAAAAGTCCAAGTACTAAATTGAATCTGGAAGTCAAGTTTAGGTACCCAATTGAATAAAAAATAAACTTTAATTACCAATTTAAACCTTTAACCCAAATTCAGGTACCAAAATTATAAAAATTCAATTTAATCCTTTAAAAATTATAAATATATAGACTATAAAAAATTAAAATTTCCTTCGACCCCCCTAAAAATTTTTTTCTGGCTTCGCCCCTGCTTGTGTACAAGTTAAGTTTTACTTGTTTCAAAGTATGACTTGTAGTAGTAGGTAGTATTTAGTAATCGATGTATTTGATTATAAATATATTATTTTTCTTATTAAAAAATAGAGCGAAAATAAACTATCAGCCATAAGCTCCCTTACTGCACATTTGTAAGCAAGTAAAATTATTTTTTACATCTTGCTTCATTGTCTTGTTCTGTTCTCCGTTTTCTTCCTCTGCTATCAAAAACCTAACATGTATGTATATAATCGAGAGAGAAAAAAGATAAAAGACACTTTCATTAAATGAATAAACAATGATGATTGTACCTAACCACATATATATATATATATATATATATATATATAAAATAGAGAGAACCATAATATTACCTAACCATATATACAATGATGTAAGAACCATAAATTCAACCAAAAAAAATATTCTTTCGCTATTTTAATAATTAATAATTAACAATTAATGATCATCGTATCTAACTATATATACAATGGAGAGACAACCATGATCGTAGAAACATAAATTAAACGATAAAGAAAAAAACAAAAGAGTCAAACCATATACAATGGAAAGGTAACCATTAAAAAAGACTTTCCTGTATGAATAGTGAATGATGATAGTACGTACGCCTATAAATCCAACTCCTACATCTTTTCTATTGCATGCAGATCATAGATTTAACTACTGAAGTAGCAATCTAGCAATGCATTATTTCCATTCAGTCACAGCAACTTCAACTGCTGCAATCATTACTTTTCCACTACTGTTTCTTTTCTCCTTCCTATGGATCTCAAGAGGAAACACAAACTCGAAGAAAACAGCACCAGAAGCTGGTGGAGCATGGCTTATTATTGGCTATCTCCGCCTCCTAGGAGGGCCACAACCACCTCACATAAGGCTTGGCTAACATGGCTGACAAATATGGAAGAATCTTCAGTATCAAGTTGGGTGTGCATAGAGCTTTGGTAAAGGATGATAAAAGAGAAGGATGAATCGTGGACAGCAACCAGGAAGTCAACTATCGGTCTTGTTGAAAAAAAGCCGACGCATCCGGATTCGGCACTAGCGATCCCTCCGGAGACTGTACAAACCGCGGTGGAGTGGACAATGTTCCATCCAGAAAGCCGCTCAACTCATATCCATCTACAATTAACCGAATATGCTACTTCCATGAAATGAACGTGCTCGCATCTGACTTGATTGTCTCATGGCGGGGAAACGTTTGGACAAGCCGAGCACTGGTGAACGCCGGACATGCTGGTTCGACGGAGGCAGAATCGGCAGATGCAGTGGTGGTCATGGTCTCCAGAACCTTCAGGCCACTGATACCATGTTGAAGACTACGGTAAACTTACTATGCTATGAATTGTAAATGAGACTATACTGAAATAGAGAATATTACGCTAAAAACTGAAAGAGTAATTCTCTATTTAGACTTGTAAACTTGCTCTGTACATTGAGATTATAGTATTTATAGAGTCTAATAATAACTGCTTCTTAACAACTTTCTGACAGTGGCTTAACAGATTGAATAACAACCTCAACTACTAGATTAGCTGACTCAGAGCAACTCCTTAACAGTGGTGAACAATTGGGAGATTGCGAAAGAATGTCTTACCATAAACGATAAAGTGTTTGCAACTCGTCCAAACCTTGCATGCACGGAGCTTATGGGTTACAACAGAGCCATGATTGGTTTTGTATCATATGGACCTTATTGGCGTCAAATGCGCAAATTTCCACTATTGAGCTCCTCTCAAATCATCGCCTCAATTTGCTCAAACATGTAAGGGAATCCTAGGTGAAGACATCACTGCAACAGTTATATCAACTATGGAACAAGACGAAAAGTAGTAACAGAGACAAAGTATTGGTGGAGATGAAGAGATGGTTCAGAGATGTTACTCTTAACGTCATTCTAAGGATCGTTGTAGGGAAGCGAATGCTGAATTCATACGAAGGAGTTGAAACCGTGAAATGGAAGAAGTCGTTGGACGACTTATTTGGACTAAGTGGAAATTCTTAATATCAGATGCGCTGCCGTATCTGCGATGTTTGGACATTGGTGGAGACCTAAAGCTCATGAAGAAGGTAGCCAAAGATTTGGACCAAGTTGCAGAGGAATGGTTACGAGAGCACAAGGAAAAGAGAGCTGAAAATGAGGCAAATAGTGAGGAAGATTTCATGGGAGTGCTACTATATATTCTCAGTGACACAGAGGAGCACGCCGCAGATACCATCAACAAAGCCACAAGTCTCGTTCGCTCATTTCTTAACTGAATCTGGAAAAATAAGTGTTTGATATTTACATTCATTTTTCACAGGAATTCTGATTTTAATCCCATATTCATAGTTTGATGGTAACTGATTTAACAGAATCTTATCTTAGTGGCGGAAGATAACTCGTCAATCACAATGACATGGGCTTTGTCTTTATTACTCAACAACGTGATGGATTGAACAAGGTCAAACAAGAACTAGACATTCATGTTGGTAAGGATAGACTGTTAGAACAAAGGCAGCAAGCAAGCCAAAAACAAGAGCAAAAACAGAAAGATTGAAGCAAAAAGAGTTTGAAAAAGATGATAACCGGACAATAACCACACTTTTCATTGATAATTTGAAACATATAAGCAAGTTACATAGAATTGGACAGTTACCTAATAATGTAACTGCTCCCATTAATGCATAACAAATACAATCTTTGAATTACATAAAAAAGTAAGCTGACATATCAGCTATTACATCAAAATTCAAATAAAAAACTAATCCTACTAACTTTAATAACAAGTTACAAGTTACATGTCAACTTGAATAAGTTACAATTGGACCAAAATAAACAAAATGAATCAAAGTAGCTGCTGCACTCGGTTCAGCTCCAATGTTAGTCTGCTTGATGAACTGTTGCTGGTCACATGTTGCATTGAAGGCCAATGCTCAACACTCCTCCTTGGACTGTATGCAACATACACCAATTTTGCTTCTTAAAACTTCAAACCTTGTAACACCGAGTGGCTTAGTTAAAATATCAGCTAATTGATTTTCTGAGCTACAATGAACAAGACTGATTTGTTTTGATTGCTCAACTTCACCAACAAAGTGAAATTTGATCTTAAAATGTTTAGTCTTGCCATGAAAGACTGGATTTTTAGCTATGGCAACTACAGATTGGTTGTCGACCCTGATCTCAGTAGCTTCAACTTGTTCTTCATTCAAGTCACTTAGCAGCTTTCTAAGCCAGATTGCTTGATTTACAGCTGCATCAGCTGCAATATACTATGCTTCAACTGTGGACTGAGCAACTGTTTGTTGCTTTTTTGAGCTCCAACAAAAAACACTTGAGCCAAGTGTAAAAAAGTAGCCAGAGGTGCTCTTCATGTCATCGACAGAGCTAGCCCAATCACTATCAGAATATCCAATCAGTTTAAGTTCATTTCCCTTCTCAAACTTCACCCCATAGCTCAAAGTCCCCTTGACATATCTAAGAACTCTTTTTGCTGCTTTAAAATGACTAACATCACAACAGTGCATAAACCTGCATACATAATATCAGGCCTGGTTGTTGTTAAATAAAGTAAACAACCTACTAGGCTTCGATATTCCTTCTCATCAACCCTCTCTTGATTTCCACTACTAGTCAGCTTCTCCACTTGAGCTATTGGTATGCTGACTGTTTTGCAATTTGACATGCAGAATCTGTTGAATATCTTGAAAGCAAAGGGATGTTGGCTGATGAAGATACCATGATCAGATTGATTCACTTCCATGCCAAGGAAGTATGTCATAACTCTCAAATCTGTCATTTCAAAAACATTCTGCATTTGCATTTTAAATTCTTCAATCATCTTTTCTCTGCTTCCAGTCACCAATAAGTCATCTACATAGAGTGAAACAATAAGTAAGGTTTCATCTTCAGATTTCTTCACATAGAGTGTAGGTTCACTCATATTTTTCTCAAACCCAAGCTTAGACAGGTATGTATCAACCCTGTCATACCAGGCCCTTGGTGCTTGCTTTAGGCCATACAGAGCCTTTTCCAACCTATAGACTTTATCTTCTTATCCTAGGACTTTAAATCCATCTGGTTGTTCAATATAAATCTCCTCCTTGAGGAAGCCATTTAAGAATGCTAATTTGACATCAAGTTGGTGAATCCTCTATTGGTTTTATTCAGCCAAGGCAAATAGAAGTTTAATTGTGTCTAGCCTAGTTACTAGATCAAATGTCTCCGTGAAATCAATGCCATATTACTAACTATAGCCTTTCACAACAAGCCTTGCCTTGTGCTTGTTCAATGAGCCATCAGCATTGTACTTGGCTCTAAAAACCCACTTGACACCTATAACTTTCTTCTGTTTTGGTTTACTAACTAATTCCCAAGTGTCATTCTTGTGGATCATATCTAATTCAGCTTCCATGACCTTCTTCCAATGTTTTTCCCTGGCAGCTTCCTTAAAATTTGAAGGCTCAACTATTGCAATATCACATCTTTGGTAGATGTCAACACCTTGTAACCCTTCTTAGTGCAGCTGTAGCCAACAAAGATTCCTGGAACAACCCCTTTTTTCAAGCTTGGTTCTCTTGTCAACTGGAATGAGGGCATAACAAACACAACCAAATACCTTCAGATGTGAAACAGTTGGCTTGAATCCATGCCAGGCTTCAAGAGGAGTCTTTTCCTTCACAGCATGAGTAGGTAGCTTGTTGAATAGATATACTGTAATGACTCAAAATTCACAGGCACCGAAAAAAGTACATTATCGGGCCTCCGTCTTAGTAAATCGAGTTCGAAATAATTACTAGAAATATTTATGAGTCTAGCAATGTGTTTAATTAGATTTAAATTAGGTGAATTTAGCTTAATTTAGAGCAATTAGTAAAAATGACTAAATTGAATAAAGGACAAAGGTTCAATTATAGATCAATAGAAAATAAAAAGGACCAAACTAGCAATTTTACCAATTAGCATAGATGAGGCGGCATAAACTGTAAAAAAAATCTAAGGCTTTTCTTAGATATTTGTTATTAATTGTAAATTATTCGTAAGTTATCTGAGATGTCCGGTAATACCTCATAACCTCGTTCTGGTAACGGTTTGGGGTTAGGGGGTGTTACATATACTGAGGTGTTCACAGCCTCAGCCTAAAATTTGCTTGGCAGCTTGCTTTGAAATAACAGACATCTGACCATATCAAGTACAATTATATTCTTCTTCTCACATACTCTATTTTGCTGAGGAGTATAAACATTTGTGAGTTGATGTAAACATTTGTGAGTTGATGATGAATTCAAGATTGCTCACACAATTTCTGAAGCCTCTCAAATAAGTACTCACTGCCATTATCATTTCTCAAGGCCTTGATATTGCAACCTGACTGATTCTCAACTAGTGCCTTGAATTTGCTAAAGACTTCAAGCACTTGAGACTTGTGTTTCAAAAAATAGACCCAACAGAATCTGGTTAAATCATCTATAAATAGCACAAAATACTTGCTATCATTCAATGAAGAAGTCTTCATTGGTCCACAGACATCAGAATGGACCAACTCAAGTCTATCTCGAGCCCTCCATGCTTTATTAACTGGAAAAAAGCAATCTAGCCTTCTTACCAAGTTGGTAGACTTCACGAACAATGTCTCTAGCCTCAACCTTAGACATGTCTTCTACTAAATTCAACTTATGCAACATATTAAATGCTCTAAAATTAACACGGCCTAGTCTCTTATGCCGTAGACCAGCATTATCAGCAAGGCTGATATAAGCCTTCTTCTCAAGTTGATTCACATCAAGCATAAAACACTTATCAGCCATTGCTACTGTGACCAATTCCTGACCATGTGTGTCTTCAATAATACAAGTACCATTATTAAAAACCAGTGAATACCCTTTTTTTACTAGCTATCCAACACTAAGTAAATTCTGATCTATGTCAGGCACAAAAAGCACATCAGAAATTACTTTGTTACCTGACCGAGTGTTGATCAAAACATTTCCTCTACCTTTGGCTTCAATCATGCTCCCATTGCCAATTATGATTTTAGAGACAACAGCTATTCATCAGCTGCCATATGGTGTGCGCAGCCACTATCCACTAACCAATTGCATCTAACCTTATTTGAAGTTGCAAAACATGAGGCAGTGAAGACATGCTCCTCTTGAGCTTGAAGGTCTTCAGCAGCCTGAGCTTGAATTTGCTGCTGAGCTGGTGCCTTCCCTTTGTTCTTGCACACTTTCTCTATATAGCCAAATTGTTTACAGCCTCTACATTGAATGTCTGGCCTGTACCAACAGTATTTCTCTAAATGTGTGGTATTTTTACACTGAATGCATGGTGGAAACCTTTTCTTCCCTTTATCTCTCCTTGATTTCTGCCTTTTATCGAGCCAAGGTTTCTTCCCTTTCTGGCTTGAACCTGAACCTTCTTTGGCCTTTGCTTGGAAAGCTCCTTTAAGGTGCTCTTCCTGCCTGTTGGCCCTCATTTGCTCAAGTGCATACAAGGAGTTTATCAGCTCAGATAGTGAGATGGCTGACAAGTCTCTCGAGTTCTCAAGTGATGAAATCTTTGACTTGAACTTCTCAAGAAAAATAGTGATGACCTTTTCAACAACTCTGCTTTCACTGAAGTCTTCGCCAAGGAGCCTTATGTTGTTGACAGTAGCCATTATTCTGTCTGAGTACTGCTTGATGGTCTCTGACTCTTTCATCTTCAAATTCTTAAAATCTTTCTTGAGATTAATCAATTGTTACTGTCTTATTTTATCTAAACCCATGAACTCCTCCTTTAGTTTCTCCCATGCTTGCTTAGGTGAGTTGCAGGCCATTAGCCTGGTAAAGATCACATCATACACCCTATTTTGTAAGCAAGCCAATGCTTTATGCTTCTTGGTACTCTCTTCACTATACTGCCTGATTTGAGCAATAGTGGGATTGTCTTTCAATGGAGGTGGTTCAGCGTCATTCTTTACTACATTCCACAAATCATGTGCCTGGAGATATGCCCTCATTTTTGATAATTTTCTCCAGTGAACACTGGTGATGGAGGTGGAGTAAAACTTATTTTGCTGAAACAAACTCAACAGCTTCAATTTCTTTCTTCTCAAGCTTTTTGTTTTCTCAATACAACAACCAACAACAGAAGCCCTTAAAGACTTGGGCTTATGATACCATTTGTTAGAACAAAGGCAGTAAGCAAGCCAAAAATAAAAGCAAAAAATAGAAAGATTAAAGAAAAAAGAGTTTGAAAAAGATGATAACCGGACAACAACCACACTTTTCATTGATAATTTGAAAAATATAAGCAAGTTACATAGAATTGGATAGTTACCTAATAATGTAACTACTCCCACTAATGCATAACAAATACAATCTTTGAATTACATACAAAAGTAAGCTGACATATCAGTTATTACATCAAAATTCAAATAAAAAACTAATCCTACTAACTTTAATAACAAGTTACAAGTTACATGTTACATGTCAACTTAAACAAGTTACAATTGGACCAAAATAAACAAAATGAATCAAACTAGCTGCTGCACTCGGTTCAGCTCCAATGTTAGTCTGCTTGATGAGCTGCTGCTGATCACATGTTACATTACAGGCCAATGCTCAACATAGACCCTTACTGACTGAATCAAACACCAAAAACTTGGTATACATTTAATCTGTGATTAAGGAAACACTACACATATACCCTGCTGCTCTACACAGTGTAATCCATGAAGCTATTGAAGACTGCTCGGTTAGTAGATATCATGTTTCAGCTGGTACTTGGTTTATTCTCAATCTTCAAAAGATACAACTTGATGCACAAATATGGGAAGATCCTTTAGAATTTTGACCGAAATGATTCATGACTACTCATAAAGACACCAATGTAAAAGGACATGACTTTGAACTGATTCCATTTAGTAGTGGTAGAAGAATGTGCCCTAGAGTTTCGATTGAGACACTATCAGGAGAAGCAGTTGATATGCGAGAAGCTCCAGGATTGACTAGCCCTAAAGTAACTCCATTGGAAGTTAAAATAACTCCATTGGAAGTTAAAATAACTCCACGCCTTACTGGCTTTGCTTACAAATTGACCAACTAATTGATGTTGTTGGTTGGATTTTTTTTACCAAAATAAACTAATGATTTCAAGTCTGAATATGCCTGTTGATATTTCTCATTGAGCAATTATGTTCTCAAGTCTTAATCCAAGTGACCAGTTGAAGGATAGCTTTTCTCATTGAACTTGTGTTTTCAAGTTTGAGGGGGTTCTATTATGGATTTGGGGGTGATGTAGGTAGTGGAATTGTTGAAAAACTTTTGCATCTTTGAGCATAACCACATTTAATAGATACCCCTACAAATACCCTGAGTTCCAAAAGAAGAAAAGGGTTGCTAGCTACAAGATGTATCGTGTTGAAGGTAAGGTCAAAGGGTCATTGAGGATGAGGTTTAGGTGGCCGAATGATACGTTCACACAAGCTGTTTATGGGTGGTGGTGATTGTAGCTGTTTCTGGGCTCTTTCGTTTCTTGTTGCTCTTGTATCCAAGGTATGTGTGAAAAAGAAATTTCTATTTTAAAAGGAAGGTTTTTGATAAAATTCATGGTGTGGACTGACTTGATGTAAGTTTGGTTAATTCTGCTTTCTTACCTGAAAAAGGTAAGTACATAGTAGGTGTATCTTATATTGCATGAGTTACAATTTTCATACGGATCAGTTTTTGAACCCTTTTCTACTAAGCATATAAAGGAGGTTTGATCCTCTAAATGGTGCTGCGTTTACAACTTAATGCTGATATTTATCAATTGCAAGAAAGTGAAGTACAAATTAATGAGAAGTACCCAGTCATGTTTTTGTTTATGACATAGTGACCAACCACATCTTAACTAATAGCTTTATGAGCATGCTTGAACCATATATATTTGATCAGCTTACCAATTTGGTTTGCTTAGATTTCAATGGAGGTAATGTTAATTATTGTTGATATGCATAATTCGCTTTTGCTGTGAATTCCCCTTATTTTATTGCCTAAAACATAACATTCAAGGTAACATAATTTAACTATTCTACAGTTTAGTTAGTTTCTTATTTGCAAAATCAAACACTGGTGCAGAAAACTACACCAGTGCCACCTCCAGGAGCAGTTGGGGAACAAACACTAGCATTTAGTATATCAGCAGATACAGCTACTTTCTTGGGCTGTAAATTCCTGGGAGCTCAAGACACCCTCTATGATCACTTGGGCAGACATTACTATAAAGATTGTTACATTGAAGGTTCAGTGGATTTCATCTTTGGAAATGGTTTCTCCCTCTTTGAAGTCATTAACGTAATCTCTGACCTGTATTAAGCAATTAATCCTATATACATATGTTGATTTGTGGGATGTGTTTACTTCAGGGATGTCACGCGCATGCAATAGCGACGTTAACAGGGGCTGTAACAGCACAAGTTGTCGAAATTTATAAATTCTTTCAAAGTTTTAAAAATTTTAATATGAATTTTACTTGCATCTTAAATTGCCTTGAAAAGTATTTTACTTTCGACTAGATTTGAAAGTGCTGGGAAAATTTGTGCCAACAAAAGTTTGCACTTTACTGGCACTTGTGGCCAGCCCGCCGTGAAATTTTACCAGCACGTGCTTAGCCGGCGGTTAAAGAAATGCCAGTAAAATTATTATAGGCCTTTTTCTTACTTTTTACCGACGCCTATAAATACCAGTAAAAATGAGTTATTTTGTAGTGACATGCTTTAACACGCTCAAGCAGATTTTCTTTTGCATTAACAAAAATATCAATGACAATTAAGTTAAGATTGAGTCGGCTCAATGAAATTAACTTTTAACCCTAAAAAAAGTCAGCAAATTTGGTTTTTTTCTCCTATTACCAAAACTTGTTTGAAACATGGGTTAAAATTGGTATATGACACTTAAATAGTACATTCTGTTATCTTCCTCTCTCAATAATGATATAAAAGGAAAAACTGTTACTTATCTTATTTATCTTCAGGTAAATCTACATTTTGGTATCTAAACTTGGTTTCAAGTTTCAAATTGGCAATTTGGTACTTAAAGTTTATTTTGGTCTAATTAGACACTTGAACTTGGTTTCTTGGTTCAAATTGGTATTGCATTAGGTTTTGTGGTCCAAATTAGTACATACACTAAATAATTTATTTGAACCAGTTTGAACTACGAAATCAAGTTTATATACTAATTTGAATCAAAAAGTCAATTGCTCAATACCTAATTGGATAAAAAAAAGATTAGGTGCGAAATTTCAATCTATTTATTGTTGTATAAAAATGGTATTGAACAAATGGAAATTGAACATTTCCTCATCAAACTTTATAACATACTTTTAATGATGGTTGAAAGATGAGTTAGATTACTTTTCTCTTTCTTTTCACTATAATTCATCTTGATTAAAATAATTGTTAACTCCGTGATAATAGTAATTGTCGAAACCATTTTTTTGAAAACGGGGATCGACTTTGGTTTTGAAAATGATAAACAAAAATTGGGACTCACCACCGACCGTTATTAGGTGTGATCAGATCACCTTTGTTCTAATAAAACATTTTAGTTTACTAAAACAACATTTTTGGTCTACGAAACTTGAGAAAACGGGTTCGGGAGTCGGTTACGTGCGAGGAAGGATTAGCACCCTCGTCACGCCCAAAATTGGTACCAAATTAATTAATTGTTGTCCTAGAGTCAAAAGTTGAAAATCGAGAATGGATTTGAAATACGATCCCTTTTATTGACGTCGATTTTAAAATTCTTGAATTAGCTCAAAACGATTGTTGAAGATTTTCTTATCTCGAGATATCGGAGTATCACATCCCGTAAGTTAGGACACAATTCTATGAATTCCTGAGTGCAAGGTCGTCTTTAATTTAAATTGGAATTCGGTGTATTTAAAACTCAAAAGAATATTTAATTATTTAGAATCAACGAGAGAACCGAAGCCCCGTAAGTTAGGGTACGTTTTCTTGAATTTCCAAGCATCAAACATTGCCTTGTTTAGAATTTAGAAAATACGAGTGAAATTCTAAAGGAATACTTAGTGATTTTGAATAAACGAAAAATTGAAACCCAGCACGATAGGGCACTATCTCCCAAAATTTCAAATATCAAACATTACTTTAGAAAAACGACACGAAATTTTAAAAGGGACATTTGATTATTTAAACAAACGAAAGATCGAAACCCAACACGTTAGGGCACGATTCATCGAATTTTTGAACATCGAATATCACCTTTGTTTCATAAAATCAACTCAAAATATCTTAATTTGACTTGAAATAAAGTGGGATCACTTTATTTTGGATTAATAAGTTGAAAACTACAATGCGTCAATTACAAATGAAAGTCGAATAAACATGGAAATAGATACGTGGGTAACGAACTCTATTAATGAACAGTATAAAAAAACGAGTTAATATTCACACAATAGCAATGAGCTCACATCCAAACAATAATAATCAAAATGAAAACTAAAAGTGTAGCTAATTAGAGAAACAAATCAGAATAAAACTATAACAAGTTGTCAAACATAGATAAATAAAATTAAGATAGCAGCACAAAAGACTAATTGACACTATGAAACAATAATATATGAAATAATATGAAAGCAAGAAAACATATAACACACAGAACAACATGGACTAAGAACCAAAATGATATAAAACAATTTAAAAACTATAGGAGAATTTAAAAGAATAACATAAGCTAAAATTCGAAATAACATACATATGTAAAATAAAAACAAATAATATATGAATGATTATTAAGAAATAGATATTATGTAAGAAAAAAATTGAAATAGAAGATTTACAAAATATTTTAAAATGAAAAATATTAGTTTTTTAAAAAATGATGATATATATGAAATGAAAATTTACTGCAAACAATGTATATACAAAGATGCTAATATTTCAACATAAATAAAATATACATAAACAAACAAAGTGTACATAAATAAATTTAAAGGAAGATATATATATATATATATATATATATATATATATGAAGACTTAAAAGAAAATATTTACATAGAATAATAGGAGATCGATAATATAAACTTAGCATAAAAAATGATTTAACATAAGTTATGTACATGAAAATTTAAATAATGTATAGGATATTCGAGAATAACAAAAAATACATTGTAAAACATAACTTTAAGAAATGCATGCAATAGGTTTATAAAGCATATATATATATATATATATATATATATATATATATATATGTATATATATATATATATATATATATATATATATATGTATGAATAGATTTAGAAATAGTTATCTACAGAAAGAACATATATTTAACAATGCTTTTAAGATTAAATTAAGTTCATTATAAGCTATACATAATAAACTTAAGAACATACTTATATATAAAGAAAACTATATGTACAGACCCGTTTTGGCCCAATAACTTACCCAAATACCCAAAACCCCAAACCCAAACTAAACAAATTAAAACCCTAGCCCAACCCAAAACAATTAACAGCCTAAACATAACAAAAGAAAAAGAAACTAAAAAAACCCTAAAATCAGCTTATGCCGCCTCTGCCCCAGCCCCATACCAGTCGGCCACCAACTACCTGCTCTGTGACGCCTCTGACGAAGCTGCAGCACTGCCCCACCGACGTCCAAGTTACACCTTTGCAGACATTAAAGAGATAGGACAGAAAGCAAAAAGAAAGAAAAATGTAATGGCTATTTAAAAGCCAAATCCAAAAACTGTAAAAACATTCGGGCATTTTTTTCTTAGCAAACACGAAAATTTTTTGACAACTCTTTTAGATCTAAACACATACAAAAGCAGTAGACTCAAAATACCAAAATCAAAAACTACAAAGAAACCGAAGGTGATCTTATTTATTTTTTTTGTTTTCTTTCCTTTTTCTTTTCTTTCTATTTTCGGATCCAATCTCACACATATATATACATACATCATAAGCGTATTAAAAAAATACAAAAAAATATAAAAAATACCTTTTTGAAATTCCAGCCACCGCACGGCGGTCGACGGTGGCGCCCGGCGGTCCGGCGACCTGACAGTGGCCGGCCTTGCTGCCAAAAATCGCTCCCCTCCCCCTCTCTCCCTTTTTTTTTCTTTCTCACCTACACAAATGAGTTTTTGGAATAAGTTGGCCCTTTTATAGTCCCCCAAAACGACATCGTTTTGGGGGCTGCCTTCTAACCCCAAAACGTCGTCGTTTTGAGCATGACCCGATCCAGCCGACCCGACCCGCCTAGGATCCTCGTGTTTTTGCTCCTAGGGGCTAATTACGTGCATGGTCCTTCCGCTTTTTATATGTTCTGCAATCAGGTTTTAATTTCTTTTAAATTGGCCCTAGAATCTATTTCGTTTGCAATTCGGTCCTTATTTCTGCGATGTCGTTTTAAGGGGCTCGGGAAAATTTCCCTTTTGGCCCTCGGTAGTCGCACGCTCTTTCAAATTAATCCCTTTCCCCTTTATTAATTTTTAAATCGACCCCAAAACTTCATGTTGCTTCAAATTTAATCCTTTTTTTAAATTTAATTCAGTTTTTATATTACTTACTGTTTTTTTTATGTTGTTTATTATTCTATTAATTATTATTATATCCTATTATTATTATTATCATACTTATTATTTATGGGCCTTAGTATTGTTTTTCGTTTGATACTTATATGTATATATATCACATAATATTATTACTAGTTTTTGTTGTTTACTATTATTTTCCTAACTTTATATTATGTATATTTCTACTTTTTCTAAATATTATATATGCATATATATATTTTATATATATTATATTTTCTAGTATATATATAGATATATTATATTATCATGTATTTATTTTTTTATATATATGTATATATATTTAAGTAATATCTTTAATAGTTTTATTACTAACATTATTTATATATGTGTATCGTATATACATCCTTTTTAAAATTATGTTTTTCTATATGTCACGTATATATCTTTAACAACTATATTATGTATTACTATATCTACGTAAGCATTATTTTTACTATTATTATTCCTAATATATATTATGTATGCATCTTTTAACATCATATAAAATATATACATTTTTAAATATCATATTAATGTTATATCTATTTTTATACATATATATACATATACATTCTTTATATAGCACTATTATTTTTTATATATTATTATACTTAATGTTTTCACTTGTTTATTACATTATTTTAATATTATTATTTATATCATTATTATTCCTACATTTTCACCTATTGCTTTTTTAAACATACTTATTTTATTTTCATTTTTTTTATTTATTCTTCATTCACATTATATATTACCTATTTATATATACGCATACATACGTACATTTTCATACGACATTTTAAATTATTACCCATATTATTACCATTAATATTATTATCTCTATTATCATTATCAGTTTTTAGTCGCACAATATTTATTTACTACCATTTTCTTTATTTTCAAATGCTTTTAACTTATTCATCATTCCTCTCTTATTTCTTTTGTTTGTTTCATTTCATTTTTGCTTTTATCGCTATTGTTCATACTCATGTTTATATTCATTTTGTCGCACTGTCAACAATCAATCTAAATTTGTATTTATCTATCCATCCTTTATCTTATTATTACAAAATTATGTTGCATCAACTTTTCTCGACAAAATAACAATTTTTCATAAAAGTAATATTCCGTGTTTGGTAATTCGAGACAATCGTGCCCTAACTCACCGGGTTTGATTTTCTCATGTATAAACTAAATAACAAGAATACTTTTAAATTGCTATATGAGTCTTGAAAAATACTTATTCACGGAGGTACGAAGTGTTGTGCCCTAACTTATTGGGTATCATCACATTTTGTCATCTCGGAATATGAATTTGTTTTAAAAAAAGGCAATATTCGTGTGTTCGAGAAACTCTAAAGGTTGAATAAGGCGAGGCAACGAATAAAGTAGAATCAACCACTAGGAACCTCCATTCAAGTTTGAGAGGAAAATGTATGAACAACCCGGAAGTGAAAAAAATAAAATAAAATTAAAGTGAAACCCTAAACTATCAATCAAAATTTGTATTTATCTATCCATCCTTTATCTTATTATTACAAAATTATGTTGTTCTAAACAAAAATAACAATTTTTCATAAAAGAACGTGTTTCGGAGAAAATGTGATTTTTTCTCGTATAAACCACTGTGCTAACTACTGGGGACTCGATGTTTTTTTTCTCGTTTACTCTAAATAACCAAATACCCTTCTAACAAATTAAAATACGTAAGTTTTATATAAAAGGCAAGCTCGCTCTCAAAGAATTCAAGATGTTGTGTCCTAACTCTTTGGATGTGACATTTCATACTTTGAGACGAGAAGGTCTTTAACACTTGGCTTATTTTATAAAAAGGGGATCGCATTTCAAAGGTATTCCAAGTTTTCAATTCTCGACACTAAGACACTAATTAATCAACTAGGTACCAATTTTGGGCGTATCGAGAGGTGCTAATCCTTCCTCGCATGCGTGAATGCAGACTCCCGAACTCATTTTTCGATTTTCGTAGACCAAAAATTATCGTTTTAGCAAATCTTAATTTTTATTAAAATGATTAATTTAAGGTGATCCGATCACACCTCATCAAAAAAGATTGGTGGCGACTCCAGTTTTTCATTTTCATTTTCAAAATCCAAGTCGATCTACCGTTTCTTCAAAAAAATGGTTCTGACTTGACTTGGCGACTCCAATCGGGAACTATTTCGAGAGTCGAGCCATAAGTTGATTCACTTTTGTCTTTTTGTCGAAAATTGAAAATTTGGTTTCGAAATACGATCCTTTCATTGCATTTTCACCTGTTAGTGGTTTGTGATATAATACCTGCTGCGTTGGTTCAAGTTTTTAAATAGTTTTGCATATCGCATTGCATGACCGTTGTGGTCTCACCCTTTTAAGTGGAAGTGAGAAACTACTCCTTCGTCAGGTCTTCACCTCCGTATAGGATAGTGAATCACTTTCGGGATACATCCGTACCTACGTCTTCGTGAGGTTTTCATCTCCGTATAGCCGTAGGAAAATGTATTCCCCTGAATCGAACTCGGTCCGTATGAGCCTATAATGGGTGAGGATCGAGGAATCTCCAGTTCAGTGTACCTTTACTTCGAACCGAACCACATGTAATGAGCCCTAAGAGCACGCTTTCCCTAGGTAGAACCACACCGAACCTTAGTGTTTACCCGATTAGATGTTTTGTTTATTTCTTGATTGCTTTGATCTCTATTCTTAGTTTTACTACTGACTCGTTTGTGTTTTATTGTTGTTGCATGACATCTCATCATAAAAGGGGGTGTTGATTCACGATTTGGTTACTAAATAGAAGAGTTTAGCATAGAAAAAGGGTTTCTTGATAGAGTGGAAGATAATGCGGCCGTCCGAGTATGGTGCGAGAGAAGACAAGCAAGAAAAATGTGATAGTTTGGCCGAGGATACAAGTCTGAGTCATGGATTTCACTCGCATCAGTGTGACTCAGAACGACCTGCGAGAACTAAGAGAAATATGGGATAGTTGGAACGACGAGATCAAGCAACTCTTTTACTGCAACTACGGTGACCTACCTTATTTGCTCGACATAAAGATGGATAAATACTTATTCCGGGCCCTCGCGCAGTTTTGGAACCCCGCTTACAGTTGCTTCACCTTCGGAGGAATTGACCTAGTACCCACTGTGGAGGAATACATGGCTTTACTTAATTGCCTGAGTATTCAGGCCGATAGGGCCTATTCAAGACCCGTTAACGTCCCTCCCTTTGCGAAAAAATTGATACGTATCACGGGAATGAGTGAACAATGGGTTGCAGCCCGTATAAAGCAGAAAGGGGATAGTAAGTGTATTCCTTGGGGAATTTGGGAGACTTGATCTTGGCACATCCGGATTTGAAGAAAAGGGTTGATGTTTTCGCTTTAAGTATCTACGGTTTGGTTGTCTTTCCCAAGGCATTGGGATATGTAGATGAAGCTGTCTCAGACTTATTCGACCGACTTGATAAAGGTACTACGCCAGTCCCGGCAATCCTAGCAGAAACTTTCAGATCCTTGAATGCATGTCGGAGAGCAGGCGAAGGAAGATTTATTGGTTGTGCACAGCTTCTCTTAGCTTGGTTCCATAGTCATTTTTGGAAAGTAGAAAAGGTTTCCTATCGGGTTTTCTCTAGAGACTATTCTCCATTAAGAGAATTAGTGGCCACATTGAGACGAGACGACATCTCAGAAGAGAAATGGATAACTATCCTCTAGAATTTGCAAGCTGAAAATGTTGAATGGAGAGCTCCGTGGTTAATCCTTGGCAATATCTTATATAAGTGCGGTAATTTTGACTGGGTTCCTCTAGCTGGAATATGGGGGGCTTCTGGATACACTCCGTTACTTATGTTAAGGCAGTATCGGTCGAGGCAGTTCATACCGGCAACACGAGGGTTAGCTCAGTGTGAGTTCTCCTATAAAGATGACGGTTATAAGAAAAAAGTTCGTGAGATATCAGATGCGTGGAACCAAACTCGAAGAATGAAGGGATTCACCGCAGGCCCGATGATAACCCCCGAGTATGAATGGTGGTGGGGTAAGAGAGTCAACGATAACGTTCCTAAGCCAAATCAAGGGGACACTCAGCCAATAGAAGAGCATTTGCGAGTGGCCCCATCTGAGCTAGAGATCATAAAGCAAGACTTCGAGAGAAAGAGCTCAGAATTTGGAAAGAAGATAGAGCAATTAGAGGAAGAAAAAATGCGGCTAGGATTGGACGTCGACATCCATAGGTTAGAGGCTGAAAAGCTAAGGAAAGGGAAGAACAAAGCTGAGGAGGACTTGGATAGTCTAAAGACCGATTATAAGAAGCTACGTAAGTCAATAAGAACTGCCGGTTTGGGCAAAACGTCAGAACAGTGGCGTCAAGAGATTGGAAAAGAAAAGACTAGAGCCGATCAGTGGGAGAAGAAGTTTCATGATGTCCAAGTGCTAGAGGATGTTCTGAAAAAGAACTTGTTAGAAAGCCAAAACAAAAAGGAGAAGTTACGAGCTCGGGTGGCTGAATTAGAAAGATCACTACATCAACATCGTAGCCGTAATTCTGTAATCGAGTTGAAAGCCAGTCTAAGTAAGATCAAAGAGTTGAAAGAGGAAATAGGAAAACTCGAGACCGCACTACAAGATAGTAAAATTCGAGTGGAACTCCTTGAGGTAAACAATGAATAGTATAGAGAACAACTCTTCCAATCTCAAGATCAGATCAGAAATAGAGATTATGTCATGGGCGAGGCTGTGACTCAGGTTCGGGAGGTAGCCGATCACTTGCAAACCCTGGCCGTTCAGGCTGATGTATTGAGCTTAAAGTACGAGTCAGAATCAGATCGAGGCTGAAACTTAGCTTGGCTTCTTAGGAAAGTTAAGGCTTTGGGCATTAGGGCAAAGTCGTATGTGTAATCATCCGTTCTATGTAAAGAAATTTTTCTTCTAGTGAAGTTCTTCTAACGAAATTGAACGCCTCTTTTTGCATTCATTCATTTGCATTACATTTCATCATATGCATTAAATTTCACAAAAGAACCTTGATTAAGAAAAATTATTTCAGTTAATCTGGAAACCAACGAAAACCAACCAACCGAACACAATTACTATACCCGCCGTAAAACCAAAAAAATGGATCAAAGACTAGAAAGATTAGAACAACTACAAAGGGATATGCAATAGCAATTACAAGCACGGATGTAAGAGCAGTTAGCGAAAATCCAACAAGATATGAGGGAACAAATACAAGAATCCCAGAATAATATGTTAGGACAGTTAGCACAGTTGCTGGCTAAAGAACGCGAAAAAGGGAAGAACACTATAGGGAGCGACAATGAAAACCCTACCTATCCTCCGGGCTTTACCCCAATAAACACTCAATCACAACCAGAGATGCACCCACGAATAGTGCCTGTCATTATTAGACCCCAGCAATACCAGGCCGGTACCTCGGCACCGATGAATGCTCTTATAGGTTCGGGCTCCACTCCCCGGGACAATCCAGCTAATCCATTTGTCCCAGACCTTGATGAGGTGGCAGAAACTGAAAAAGAAAAGGTTGAATTGGCAAAGCAACTTGATGACCGATGCAAATGGCTTGAAGAGAAATTTAAAGCAATGGAGACTGCTAATTACCGTGGAGGGATTGACGCTAAGAACTTAAGCTTGGTCCCAGACCTAGTGCTCCCACCAAAATTTAAAACCCCAGAGTTTAAAAAGTATAATGGGACAAGCTACCCTGAAGCTCATATTACGATGTTCTGTCCAAGGATGACAGGGTATGTCAATAATGACCAGCTGTTGATCCACTGTTTCCAAGACAGTCTGGTCGGATCCGAGGCCAAGTGGTATAACCAGCTCAACCGTGCCCAAATTGGTTCGTGGAAGGACTTGGCTCAAGCTTTTATGAAACAATACGGTCACGTGACGGACATAGCACCCGATAGAATTACCCTACAAAATATAAAAAAGAAGCCGAGTGAGAGCTTCAGGCAGTATGCACAACGGTAGAGGGAAATAGCGATGCAAGTCCAAACACCTCTCTTGGAGAAGGAAACAACCATGCTTTTTATCAATACCCTGAAGGCCCCATTCATTAACCATATGTTGGGAAGCGCTTCTAAGAGCTTCTCAGACATAGTGATGTCCGGGGAGATGATAGAAAACGCGGTGAGATGTGGGAAAATTGAAGCGGGAGAAAGTGCCAAGAGATCGGCTCCTAGAAGGAAAGAAAACGAAGTGAACAATACGAACATATACAATAAAAGTTATTCCAAACCAGTCACAGTGAGCCAACCAAGGGCAGTGACTACTAGCCACTAGGGCTCTACAAGGTAAGATTCTGACTCGAGGCCTAACACAGAAAGAGTTCAATTCACGCCAATCCCAATGACGTATAGAGAGCTTTACCAAAACCTGTTCGATGCGCATGTGGTGTACCCATTTTGCCTGAAACCCATGCAACCTCCATTTCCTAAGTGGTATGACGCAAACGCTCAATGCAAATACCATGCAGGAATCTCGGGCACACGATTGAGAACTGCACGGCCTTCAAAAAATTAGTCGAAAGATTCATAAAGATGGGCATTGTGAAGTTCGATGATCCCACAGGACCTAATATGGCTGAAAATCCGTTACCCAGTCATTCAAATGAAGGGGTAAACGCGATAGTCGAAGGTGGAGGGACGAGAACTAAGATGGATGTATCGGAGATAAAGACCCTTTTGAGATGGGTTTGGAAGAAAATGGTGGAAGAAGGTTCACTTACACAAGATTTAGAGGAGAAGCCTGAAGGAGGGAAGTACTACTGTGAATTCCATGACGAGGAAGGGCATGAGATCCAAAAGTGTAATGAATTCAAGGCTCTGGTACAGAGATTGATAGAAAATAAAGAGATCGAATTCTTTGAGTACACCGAGGACCCGAAAGGAGAAGATGTATGCGCGTCAGAGCAAGGGTCAACCAACAATGTCCAAGGGGTCAATCACCCAGTTGTAATCATATCGCGACCAAGGACCAGTGAAATAGGAGTACCAATTGCGCCAAAGGTCATAATCCAGAAACTTGTTGCTTTCCCTTATAAAGATAGCAAGAGTGTGCCTTGGAACTATGACTGTAATGTAACAATCCCAGGAAAGGAGAATCTGATTGACGCTGCAGAGGAAGGACAAGATGAAGGGTTTTATACACGAAGTGGAAGGCGTTATACCCGAACACAAAGGTAGAACCAGCTAAAAGAAAATCTGTGGTTGTTGAACAAAGAAAAGAGAAGACGATCAGACCTGAGTCACCTGTCAATGAGCCTGTAACGGAGAAAGAGGCTAAAGAGTTCTTAAAATTCCTGAAGCACAGTGAGTACAGCATTGTGGAGCAGTTGCACAAACAACCAGCTCGCATATTGGTACTAGCCTTACTTTTGAGCTCAGAGACACACGCAGTGCATTGATGAAGGTGTTAAATGAAACATATGTGGCGGATGATATTTCTGTTAACAAGCTTAATCGCCTGGTCAATAATATCAGTGCTGATAACTTTATTTTCTTTAATGATGATGAAATACCACCGGGGGGCATGGGATCTACAAAGGCCCTGCATATTACCACTCGTTGTAAGGGATACACATTACCGGGGGTATTGATTGATAATGGATCGGTATTGAATGTCCTGCCCTTGTCCACGCTAAATAGATTGCCAGTAGATAGCTCCCACATGAAAACATGCCAGAACATCGTGAGAGCATTCGACGGCACCGAAAGGAAGGTGATGGGAAGAATCGAGATACCACTCTTGATCGGCCCAAATACATACGAGGTGGACTTCTTGGTAATGGACATCAAACCATCATACAATTGCCTGTTGGGAAGACCGTGGATTCACTCGGTAGGGGCAGTACCATCATCCCTACACCAAAAATTGAAGTTGGTAACTGAGGTAGGTTGGTAACGATAAACGCGGAGGAAGACATCATTGCATCTGTCACCAGTGACGCACCATACGTGGGTACAGACGATGAGGTAATAGAGTGTTCTTTTCGATCATTAGAATTTGTCAACGCTACATTCATCGTCGAAGGAAACAAGGTCCCAGTGCCTAGAATATCCAAAACCACAAGGATGGGCCTACGATTAACTGTTGGCAAAGGAGCCTTGCCAGGGAGAGGACTTGGAAGATGCCTCAAGGAAGGATCGAGGTACCAGTAGTGAAGGAAAAACGAGATCGCTTTGGCTTAGGATTTAAGCCAGATGCGAAGTAAAAGAAGAAAGAGCTGGAGAAAAGGCAAGGGCTGAGGAGAGCTCGTTTGTACGGTGAGGAGATCAAGTGGGAGCCGATGACCTTCCCTCATTTATCCAAAACATTCGTGTCAGGAGGGACTATTCACTCTAAATGAAGATCGATGAAGAAAGAGTCTGTCGAAGAAATGTTGAATAGTTTGAGTATCAACGCCATATCTGAAGGAAGAACTGAAGAGAATTTAGCTGGAATTCGCCCTTACATCGCTGGAAGCGTTTTGAACAATTGGACCGTGGAGGAGATCCCTGTAACTTTTAGGATTAACTCAGAGTAATGTTCAAAACAAACTTATTGCTCTAAGCCTAGGGGCAATAAGAATCCTTTTATGAAATAGGCATATGTCCAAATATCGTTATTTCAATAAAAAATACATTTTTGTGTATCATCTTGAGTGAATATTCTTTTATTCTTTCCAATTCATTCATAATCATACCATACAAATAAAATATTCTTAGATTCATTGTTCTTTGGATTTCTTTCTTCATCCATAACAGGTCCCCAGATATCAATGATATGAACGATATTGCCAATGACTCAGAGATTCTTTTTGAGCAAGACTTGTGTATAGAGGACACAGAAGATTTTGAAGATGACCAAAATTGTGGCCTATCTCCTGATTTGTTAAGAATGGTAGAACAAGAGGAGAAACAAATCTTACCTCACAAAGAGTCGGTGGAGCTAGTATCGCTGTAGAAACAAAGCAAGACCTCATCGAGTTACTCCGAGAATTCAAGGATGTCTTCGCCTGGTCATATCAAGACATGCCCGGATTGAATACCGATATCGTGGTGCATCGACTCCCCATAAAGGAAGAATGTAGGCCAATTCAACAGAAACTTCGAAGGATGAGACCCGATGTGTTGTTGAAGATAAAAGAAGAGGTCAAGAAGCAGTTCGACGCTGGTTTCTTACAAGTGGTCAAGTACTCAGAATGGGTGGCCAATATAGTCCCAGTTCCTAAGAAAGATGGGAAGGTACGAATATGCGTGGATTATCAAGATCTGAACAAAGCCAGCCCAAAAGATAACTTCCCGTTGCCTCACATTGATACACTAGTAGATAATACGGCAGGTTACTCACTTTTCTCATTTATGGACGGCTTCTCGGGGTACAACCAGATAAAGATGCATCCAGAAGACATGGAAAAGACCACATTCGTAATCATGTGGGGAACATTTTGTTATAAAGTGATGCCATTCGGGCTGAAAAATACGGGAGCAACATATCAGAGGGCCATGGTAACTTTATTCCATGATATGATGCACAAGGAGATCGAAGTTTACGTCGATGACATGATTGCAAAATCCAGAACAGAAAATGAGCATGTGCAAGTCCTGAGGAAATTATTCTTAAGGTTAAGAAAGTTCCAACTAAAGCTCAATCCCGTAAAGTGTACCTTCGAAGCCCGGTCAGGAAAATTGTGGGGATTTGTGGTCAGTGAAAAAGGAATTGAGATTGACCCAGATAAAGTCAGGGCTATACAAGAATTACCTCCACCACGCACTCAAAAAGAAGTTCGAGGTTTCCTAGGAAGACTGAATTACATTGCTCGATTCATTTCACAATTGTGAGAAATGTGATCCAATATTTCGTCTCCTTAGGAAACATAACCTGTGTGTTTGGGATGAGGAGTGCGTAAAACTTTTGACAAGGTCAAGCATTACCTATCCAATGCCCCAGTACTGATGCCACCTTGTCCGGATAAACCACTGATCCTGTACTTGGCGGTGTTCGAGAATTCCATAGGATGCGTGCTAGGCCAACATGACGAGACTGGAAGAAAAGAAAAAGTAATATACTATCTTATCAAGAAATTCACTGAATGTGAGATGAGATATTCGCCGATCGAGAAGTTGTGTTGTGCTTTGATTTAGACAACCCGAAGGCTAAGGCAATACATGTTGTACCACACAACTTGGCTTATCTCGAAATTAGATCCTTTGAAGTATATGATAGAGTCAAATGCTTTGAACGGCAGAATGGCTCGTTGGCAAATTTTTCTTTCTGCGTTTGACATAGTCTACGTGAATCAAAAGGCTATAAAAGGGAGTGCCATAGCAGATTTTTGGCCAGTAGAGCTCTAGAAGATTATGAGCCATTGAGCTTTGATTTCCCAAATGAGGATCTAATGTATGTTGCAACCACGGAAGAAGAGTCTCAAGAAGACCACCCTTGGAAGCTGAATTTTGACGGAGCATCAAATGCTGTAGGTAATGGAATCGGGGCAGTCTTGGTATCCCCAAACGGAGATCATTATCCTTTCACCAGTAAATTAGATTTTGACTGTACAAATAACATGGCGGAATATGAGGCATGCATCACGGGCTTCCGTGCAGCCATAGAACGCAAAATAAAAGTGCTGGAGGTATGCGGAGATTCTGCATTAGTGATCTACCAGCTTAAAGGTGAATGGGAGACAAGAGATCTGAAGTTGATCCATTATCGAAGGCTGGTTCTTGAGCTAATCGAGGAGTTTGACGATGTCACTTTATGCTATCTCCTACGGGATGAAAATCAGATGGCTGACGCCTTGGCAACCTTAGCTTCTATGATCAAAGTGAACAAGCAAGAGGATATGAAGCCTATCCAAATGAGTATTTACGAGGCCCCGGCTCATTGCTGCAACATCGAAGAAGAAGAAGAGAAAGATGATCATCCTTGGTATCAGGATATTTTACATTATGTGAAGAGTCGTGAATACCCAGACCAGGTGTCTGTGAATGATAAAAGGACACTAAGAAGGCTGGCTAGTGACTACGTCTTGGATGAAGAGATCTTATACAAGAGAAAGAAGGATCAGTGCTCTTAAGATGTGTAGACGCTGTCGAGGCTAAGCAAATCCTGGAAGAGGTTCATGAGGGCGTCTGCGGGACACATGCTAATGGTTTCACCATGGCCAGACAGATCATGAGATTTGGGTATTATTGGTCCACTATGGAAGGAGATTGCATCAACTATGCCAAGAAGTGCCATAAATGTCAAATTTATGGAGATAAAATTCATGTACCTCCTTCACCCCTTTATGTCATGACTTCTCCATGGCCTTTCTCCATGTGGGGCATGGATGTCATAGGGCCAATCTCGTCAAAAGCATCTAATGGACATTGATTCATCTTTGTGGTCATAGATTACTTCACCAAATGGGTAGAGGCCACATCTTACGCCAACGTCACAAAGTCGGCAGTCAGTAAGTTCTCAAAGAAAGAAATCATATGTAGATATAGGATGCCTGAGCGAATCATATCGGACAATGCACTAAACTTGAATAATAGCACGATAGCGGAGGTCTGTAACCAGTTCAAGATTAAACATCATAACTCGTCACCATATCACCCAAAGATGAATGGCGCAGTAGAAGCGGCCAATAAAAACATAAAGAAAATCGTGGGGAAGATGACTGAAACTTACAGAGATTGGCACGAAAAATTACCATTTGCCTTGTATGCCTACCGAACGTCAGTCAGAACATCTACCGGGGCAACACCATTCTCTTTAGTTTATGGGATGGAGGCGGTTTTACCTATTGAGGTCGAGATTCCCTCTCTACGCGTACTTTTAGAGTTAAAATTAGATGAAGCAGAATGGATCCAGTCTCGATACGACCAGTTGAACTTGATTGAGGAAAAGAGGCTAAAGGCTATCCATCATGGTCAAATGTATCAAAAGAGAATGATGCGGGCTTATAATAAGAAGGTTCGCCCTAGGGAATTCCATGAAGGAGACCTTGTTTTGAAAAAGATCCTTCCTATACAAAAAGACTTCAGAGGAAAATGGATGCCTAATTGGGAAGGACCTTATGTGGTAAAGAAGGCTTTCTCTGGAGGAGCTCTAATTTTGACCAAGATGGATGGTAAAAGTCTGCCTAATCCTGTGAATTCGGATTCGGTCAAGAGGTACTTCACATAAAAAGAAAAAAAGAAAAATGGAGAGGCCAAGGCGAAAACCCGCAAAAGGGCGCTTTGAGACCAAAGGGGTTTTGAGTTGAAAACCCAGGAACGGGCAATTCAAATCTTGATCGAAGTTGGGGCATACGGTGATCCTGTTTTCTCTGAATTGATAAGAAGGAGAAATGCTACATCTTGGGGCCTCACCGAAATACTCTTGGTCTTCTAAACGCATACCAAGTTTAGAGGGTCTCTGAGAAATTCGTGCAACGAAGCTCACACTGTTGATATTTGGAGCACTTTCTTAACTAATTCACTTTGCATTTTTGGCAGAATGTGCTATCTTGATTAATTCGTTAGTTTTCATCTTAGCAAATTTGCTATCTTGATTACGCTATTCACTTTGAGCTTCGCTCTCAAAATAAAATTCCATCTTGTCTACCGCAATAATCTGTTTCAAGCATTTTTCGTTGAAATGATGATTAATGGACTAATAATATTCAAAAAGGAGTTCTGCATATTACTCTGAAGTGCTTCTAAAACAATACAAGGACCTGAAACGGGACTAATTAGTTTGAATTACCCTAAACTCAAGGGCGTGTAATATCAAATTAAAAAATGACATTCTCATATCATTCATCTAATTAGGAGCATTTGATTCATTTCGATCATAGCATCCTAGTTATTTGACACATTCATAACACATCTAGTTAGGAGCATTCGATTTATTTCGATCGTAGCATCCTAATCATTTGGCATAAGCATAGATACATGGAATTGATTCTACAGGTCATGTCTCTAGAATCAGTGAACTCACCAGCCTTAAATCCCTGAGTAATAGGGTAACAGGTTAAATTGAAAAGATCTCAACCCCCTAAGCAATAGGGAAACAGATCAAAGATGATGAGCTTTAACTCCCTAAGCAGTAGGGTAACAAGCTGAACTGACTAGATCTTGTCTCCCCAAAGTTACAGCAGAACAGATCGAATCTAACGAATCTTGTCTTCCTGAAGTTACAGCGAAGCAGATTTAAGTTACAAATCTCATCTCCCCGAAGTCGCGGCGGAGCAGACTAAATTTAAAGACCTTAACCCCCTAAGCTGTAGGGTAATAGGCTGAAAATTACAGATCTTATCTCCCTGAAGTTGCAGTGGAGCATATCAAAGACGAAGGGTCTTAAACCCCTAAGCTATAGGGTAACGGACCAAATTACAGATCTTATCTCCCTAAGCATTAGTGGAGATGGTCGAAGACGAAAAACCTTAAATCCCTAAGCAGTAGGGTAACAGGTTGAATTCACAGATCTTAACCCCCTAAGCAGTAGGGAAACAGATCGAAGATAATGAGCTTTAACTCCCTAAGCAGTAGGGTAACAAGCTGAACTGACCAGATCTTGTCTCCCCGAACTTACAGCGGAACAGATCGAATCCAATGAATCTTGTCTTCCTGAAGTTGCAGCGAAGCAGATTTAAGTTACAAATCTCATCTCCCCGAAGTCGCGGCGGAGTTAGACTAAATTTACAGACCTTAACCCCCTAAGCAGTAGGGTAATAGGCTGAAAATTACAGATCTTATCTCCCTGAAGTTGCAGTGGAGCAGATCAAAGACGAAGGGTCTTTAACCCCCTAAGCAGTATGGTAACAAGCTGAAAATTTATAGATCTTAACCCCCTAAGCAGTAGGGAATCAGATCGAGGGCAATGGGCCTTAAACCCCTATATAGTAGGGTAACAGGTTGAAAAGTACGAATCCATTCTCCCTAAAATGACGTTGGAGCGGCTTGAAACCACGACAGAGCTCCTCGAAGTTTCAGCGGAGTAGATTGAAGTCACATGTCTTATCTCCTTGAAAGCTGCAAGTAGAGCAGGCTAAAGATAGCAAATCTTATTTCCCTGAGTATGCAGCGGAGTGGAGTGAAGCTAAACAAACAGGTCTTATCTGAAGTTGCAATGGAGCACATTGAAGATACTTAAAGAAAAGAAGCACCAAGGAAAGTCAAGACTCGACGTGGCTAGGCAAACGGGTCTTTCTTGAGAATCTTTGCTTTGTTCTCGTTACACGACAACAAGCAAAGAGGGGCAGCTGTACAGACCCGTTTTGGCCCAATAACCTTTCCAAATACCCAAAACCCCAAACCCAAACTAAACAAATTAAAATCCTAGCCCAACCCAAAACAATTAACAGCCCAAACATAATAAAAGAAAAAGAAACTAAAAAACCCTAAAATCAGCTTATGCCGCCTCTGCCCAAGCCCTATACCAGTCGGCCACCAACTACCTGCTCTCTGAGCCTCTGACGAAGCTGCAGCACTGCCCCACCGACATCCAAGTTGCACCCTTACAGATATTAAAGAGATAGGACAGAAAGCAAAAAGAAAGAAAAATGTAATGGCTATTTAAAAGCCAAATCCAAAAACTGTAAAAACATTCGGACATTTTTTTCATAGCAAACACGAAAATTTTTTGACAACTCTTTTAGATCTAAACACATACAAAAGCAGTAGACTCAAAATACCAAAATCAAAAATTACAAAGAAACCGAAGGTGATCTTATTTATTTTTTTGTTTTCTTTCTTTTTTTCTTTTCTTTCTATTTTCGGATCCAATCTCACACATATATATACATACATCATAAGCATATAAAAAAAATAGAAAAAAATATAAAAAAATACCTTTTTGAAATTTCGGCCACCGCATGGCGGCCGACGGTGGCGCCCGGCGGTCCGGCGACCGGACAGTGGCCGGCCTTGCTGTCGAAAATCGCTCCCCTCCCCCTCTCTCCCTTCTTTTTTTCTTTCTCACCTGCACAAATGAGTTTTTGGAATGAGTTGGCCCTTTTATAGTCCCCCAAAACGATGTCGTTTTGGGGGCTGCCTTCTAACCCCAAAACGGCGTCGTTTTGAGCATGACCCGATCCAGCCGACCCGACCCGCCTAGGATCCGCGTGTTTTTGCTCCTAGGGGCTAATTGCGTGCATGGTCCTTCCGCTTTTTATATGTTCTGCAATCAGGTTTTAATTTCTTTTAAATTGGCCCTGGAATCTATTTCGTTTGAGATTCGGTCCTTATTTCTGCGATGTCGTTTTAAGGGGCTCGGGAAAATTTCCCTTTTGGCCCTCGGTAGTCGCACGCTCTTTCAAATTAATCCCTTTCCCCTTTATTAATTTTTAAATCGACCCCAAAACTTCATGTTGCTTCAAATTTAATCCCTTTTTTAAATTTAATTCAGTTTTTATATTGCTTACTGTTTTTTTTTATGTTGTTTATTAGTCTATTTATTATTATTATATCCTATTATTATTATTATCATACTTATTATTTATGGGCCTTAGTATTGTTTTTCGTTTGATACTTATATGTATATATATCACATAATATTATTACTAGTTTTTGTTGTTTACTATTATTTTCCTAACTTTATATTATGTATATTTCTACTTTTCTAAATATTATATATGCATATATATATTTTATATATATTATATTTTCTAGTATATATATAGATATATTATATTATCATGTATTTATTTTTTTATATATATGTATATATATTTAAGTAATATCTTTAATAGTTTTATTACTAACATTATTTATATATGTGTATCGTATATACATCCTTTTTAAAATTATGTTTTTCTATATGTCACGTATATATCTTTAACAACTATATTATGTATTACTATATCTACGTAAGCATTATTTTTACTATTATTATTCCTAATATATATTATGTATGCATCTTTTAACATCATGTAAAATATATACATTTTTAAATATCATATTAATGTTATATCTATTTTTATACATATATATACATATACATTCTTTATAAATATATACATTCTTTATAAAGCACTATTATTTTTTTATATATTATTATACTTAATGTTTTCACTTGTTTATTACATTATTTTAATATTATTATTTATATCATTATTATTCCTACATTTTCACCTATTGCTTTTTTAAACATACTTATTTTATTTTCATTTTTTTTATTTATTCTTCATTCACATTATATATTACCTATTTATATATACGCATACATACGTACATTTTCATACGACATTTTAAATTATTACCTGTATTATTACCATTAATATTATTATCTCTATTATCATTATCATTTTTTAGTCGCACAATATTTATTTACTACCATTTTCTTTATTTTCAAATGCTTTTAACTTATTCATCATTCCTCTCTTATTTCTTTTGTTTGTTTCATTTCATTTTTGCTTTTATCGCTATTGTTCATACTCATGTTTATATTCATTTTGTTGTACCTGTCAATACCGAAATTTGTATTCATCTATCCATCCTTTATCTTATTATTACAAAATTATGTTGCATCAACCTTTTCTCGACAAAAATAACAATTTTTCATAAAAGTAATATTCCGTGTTTGGTAATTCGAGACAATCGTGCCCTAACTCACTGGGTTTCGATTTTTCTCGTATAAACTAAATAACAGAATACTCTTTTAAATCGCTATATGAGTCTTGAAAAATACTTATTCGCGGAGGTACGAAGTGTTGTGCCCTAACTTACTGGGTATCACATTTTGTCATCTCGGAATATGAATTTGTTTTAAAACAAAGGCAATATTCGGTGTTCGAGAACTCGGGAAAACGTACCCTAACTTACTGGGACTCGATTTTTCTCGTTTACTCTAAATAACCGAATACCCTTCTAACAAATTAAAATACGTAAGTTTTATATAAAAGGCAAGCTCGCTCTCAAAGAATTCAAGATGTTGTGTCCTAACTCACTGGATGTGACATTTCATACTTTGAGACGAGAAGGTCTTTAACACTTGAACTGTTTTATAAAAAAGGGGATCGCATTTCAAAGGTATTCCAAGTTTTCAATTCTCGACACTAAGACACTAATTAATCAACTAGGTACCAATTTTGGGCGTATCGAGGGTGCTAATCCTTCCTCGTGCGTAACCGACTCCCGAACTCATTTTCTGATTTTCGTAGACCAAAAATTATCGTTTTAGCAAATCTTAATTTTTATTAAAATGATTAATTTAAGGTGATCCGATCACACCTCATCAAAAAAGATTGGTGGCGACTCCAGTTTTTCGTTTTCATTTTCAAAATCCAAGTCGACTACCGTTTCTTCAAAAAATGGTTACGACACTATAGATATAAAGTACATGGACTTAGTAATGTAATATAAGAATAAATTTAAAAGAAATCATATGTTAAATATTTTAAACACGAGTTCATTTTTAAAAAAAATGATAGTGTACATGATAACTTAAATAATATATAAAAGAACAATAAAAATACACAATAGGATATAATACACATAATAAATTTATAGAACATACATATATATATATATACATAAATAGATTTAGAAGCAATTATATGTAAAAATACTGCGGAATCAATAAAGTATGTAAGATCATATCACCCTTATGTCCCCAAATAAAATATATAATATCAAAGTTGGATTTAAAAGAAATGAATGATATATAAATAAAATGAAAAGAAAGGTATATGAACATGTTTGAAAGGGGACTTAGATAAATAATTTGATATAAATTATGTATATGTATTTATATAAATATCAATGTATGAGAATGAATAATAAAAAATTAAACCATAAAATCACATGGAGAAAATTTTGAAACAATAAATTATGTACTAAAACAACTCAACTAAAGCAAAATGAAATTAATCAAACGGTTTAAAATAGTATATTGAAGTAATAAGTCGAACAAAATAAATAAATCTTAAGAAAAAAAATATATAAAGCCTAAATTGAACTTAATTGAAATAAGAATAAAATCGAGAAGATAATCTACAAATAAAACAAATCATCAAAACAAAACAGAAGACCCAAATAAAACGGGCACAAATGAGCAAGGACTTGGAATGAAAATATACTGAATCTTAAAATACAGCGTTCAAATAATGACTAAATCGTAACAATGTCCGAATCTCAGGGAAAATGTAAAAACAAATCAAACATGATTGGGGCTTAATTAAAGATCGATGCAGGAGAGGGGGGACTACACGCACAAATCGACCTTTTTGAGCGAAAAACGCTTGGATCCGACTACGGATCGGGTCAAAGCTCAGGCTCCCTCACTCTCTAAACGGCACCGTTTTATTTCTTTAATAAAAGCAGACAATTCCTCCCCCAAAAATAAAACAATCGGCCCCATTTGAAATTGAAACCCTAGCTTCCTATTATTCCCTTCAGCCGACCCTTAGTCTCACCTCTTGAGCACCGATTCGCCACTATGAACGGCGACCAGCGCGCGGGCTCCAGTGGTGCTTTTTCGGCCTTAAGATCCTTTCTATCTTCGATTTCAATGAAGAAGAAGGAATTTCACGGCGCGTCTTCAAGGTTAGGCCTCGTTTTCCTTTTCCTTTTTTTTTTTTAAAGTATATTTGTATTTAAACAATAAAAGAAAACAAACAAGAAAATGAAGAGAAACAAATAAAAAGAAAGATCAAAAAACCTTTTTTGGTTCGATTCTGCCTTTTTGATTTCTTTTTATTCATAAAAAATACAATCTTTTTTTCGTATCCCCCCCTTTTACATTGATTTTCTCTTTCGAATTTATAGCCAACTACCCGTGATTTGTTACTGTTCTCTACTCTATCTGCTCTGTTACGTGTTGCTTTGGCCTTTGCAGGTGTCAGAGGAGTATCAGGCGGTGGCGTGTGGGCATGCCGGCCTAGGTACGACGCCAGACTTAGGTAGCTTTAGGGGTTTTGTTTTGTTTTGTTTCTGATTTAGGCTTTGTAGTGGGCTAGGGTTTAGTTTTGGGCCACTTGGGTTTGGGCTGTTAAAAAACTTGGACTTTTTATTTATTTTGCTTTTGTTTTGTTTGTTAACTTGGGCCCGGGCCAAAATTGGGCTCTACAGTAATTATTACGTATGGCAACCGTGATCATGACCATGGTTTCTTCTATTATTAAAATTACTGTGTATTATTCTTTTCACTTTTCCAATGGAGTAAAACAAGTGGATAACTTTTATAATTTTTCATTAACCATTCATTATTTTGTACAACTACCAAAATGTAGGCTTTTTTATAAAAATAACTTAAATAATTTAATTAATTATTAAAATGACCTACCTTTTTAATTAAGTACAAGAATGACTTGAAATCTACAGTAAAAGTTAGTGAAGCCAAATGATTTGGTGCCACCAACATGCCACGTCAGCAGGGAGCATAAAAAAAATAATTTTTTGGTGGAGCCATGTAAAATGGCGCCACCTGTATAAATACCAGGGAAATACTGAAATTTCTGAAAATATGGGGGGACTAAAAAAAATTAACTATTTTCTGGTGGAGCCAATTAATATGGTGCCATCAAATTTCCTGCCTGCCATGTCATTTTTTTTTTTTTACTTTTTTGACTTTTTTTTTATGTTTTGTCTTTTATGTTTATTTATTTATTTATTATTGTTAACTTTAAAAAATTTGAAATATTTTATTAATATATATTTTTTTATAAATTTTAAATATATATTTTGAAATTACTTTTTTAAATTTTAAATATTATTTTTAAATATTAAATATATTTTTAATAATATAAAATATTTAAATATTTTAAACTTTCAAATTTGTTATTAGTTTTATAATATTTTAAATATTATTTAATTTGTTTTATAATATTTTAAATTATAATTTTTAAATTATTTTTAAAGATATGAAAGGAAATATTAAAATTTCTAATATATATATATATATATATATATATATAAAATCATATTAGTGAATCTGCTAATACATACTTCATCTGGATAAAGTATGCATTATTAGAATTAAATTAAAATATTAAATAAGAAATAAAATTATAAAACAATTTGTTATTTGGAAAATAACTATTATTGTAATGAGATACATGTTTTATTAGGTATAAGTATTTAAATTTTTGTTTTTGTAATGTGATACATGCGTAAATATATATATATATATATATATATAATCATATTACGTAATTCATCCGGATAAAATATACATTTTAATAACACATGAAAAATGTGGACATTAATATTTAAGGCAACTTGTAGATTATATTTTCAGAAATTTTAATATTTCCTTTCATATCTTTAAAAATAATTTAAAAATCATAATTTAAAATTTTATAAAAAAATTAAATAATATTTAAAACATTATAAAACTAATAACAAATTTGAAAGTTTAAAATATTTAAATATTTTATATTATTAAAAAATATATTTAATATTCTTTAATATTTAAAATTTAAAAAAGTAATTTCAAAATATATATTTAAAATTTACAAAAATATATATTAATAAAATATTTCAAATTTTTTAAAGTTAATAATAATAAATAAATAAATAAACATAAAAGACAAAACATAAAAAAAAAAGTAAAAAAAAAATGAATCTGACATGGCAGGCAGGGAATCTGCTGGCGCCATATTAATTGGCTCCACCAAAAAATGGTTAATTTTTTTTAGTCCCCCCATATTTTCAGAAATTTTAGTATTTCTCTGGTATTTATACAGGTGGCACCATTTTACATAGCTCCACCAAAAAATTAATTTTTTTATGCTCCCTGCTGATGTGGCATGTTGGTGGCGCCAAATCATTTGGCTCCACCAACTTTTACTGTAGATTTCAGGTCATTCTTGTACTTAATTAAAAAGGTGGGTCATTTTTTATAATTAATTAAATTATTTGGGTTATTTTTATAAAAAAAGCCCCAAAATGTATGAGATTTATTTTTTAAAATCTTTTTCATGATACTACATATATTAGATGCATGAAAAGTTAAAAAAAAAAATCTCTAATAGATTATTATCAACTATCATTTGTCCAAAAAAAATTAATTAAAAATTTATCTTGAATATTATAGAATTATATTCACTCACAAATTCAAAATTTTGTAATCTTTAGTGCATCTGATTATAACAATCAACATCTTATGTTTACAAGGGTCAAGGTCGGTGTTTTTAAGACTAAGGTCTATATGGTTGTTTCACACGAGGAAGTTGATCCTGTGAATGTCCATGAGGCGATGAAGCATCCATCTTGGCAGGAAACTGTGGAGGAATTGGATGCCCTTCTTAAGAATGGTACTTGGTCTCTGTAAGTGTTACCCCTAAAGAGAAAGCCTATTGGATATAAATGGTTATTTAATATCAAAATGAACCCCGATGGTTCAATAGCTCGATATAAATCTAGGTTGGTGACAAAAGGGATACTCTCAAGTGATAGGCTATGATTATTATGAGATGTTTAGCCCAGTTGTGAGATCTAGTACTATATGGACTGTTTCTGTTTTGGCTCTTGTGGTTGATCACAATAATGCATTTCTCAATAGTACTTAGCTGTCGGCATACTCAGTTTTCAACCATGAGAGACAAAATAAAAAGAGAATACATATATCTTTCCAACCTTACTCAGTTTTCAACCATGAAAGACAAAATAAAAAGAGAATACATATATCTTTCCAACCTTATATTAAAAGATAAAAACAAAAAAAGGTACTATCTGTTGAATAAGTGGTCAAAAATGATAGGCGATGCTGTGACATTATTTAACCCTATAAATCCAACTCCCTAATATAGATCTATGAATACACTCTGTTTTCCACAAGAATTTACTACTTTTAGAACCATAAGTCAAAAGACAAATAGGGATGCTATCGGTTGAATAAATGGTGAATGATGATGGCCCCTGCGGTGCGGTGACATTAAATTAACCCTATAAATCCAACTCTCTCATCTCTGCTATTGCATATAGATCTTAGATTAAAGTAAGAATCCAGAAATGGATTATTTTCATTCAGTCACAGCAACATCAACTGTTGCAATCATTGCTTTTCCACTACTATTTCTTTTCTCTTTCCTATGGATCTCAAGAAGAAACACAATCTTGAAGAAAACAGCACCAAAAGCAGGAGGAGTGTCGTAACCATTTTTTGAAGAAATGGTAGTCGACTTAGATTTTGAAAATAAAAACGAAAAACTGGAGTCGCCACTAATCTTTTTTGATGAGGTGTGATCGGATCACCTTAAATTAATCATTTTAATAAAAATTAAGATTTGCTAAAACGATAATTTTTTGTCTACGAAAATCAGAAAATGAGTTCGGGAGTCGGTTACGCACGAGGAAGGGTTAGCACCCTCGGTACGCTCAAAATTGGTACCTAATTGATTAATTAATATCTCAATGTCGAAAGTTTGAAAACTTAAAATACTTTGAAATACGATCCTTCTCTTTGTAAAAAATTCAAATGTTAAAGACCTTCCCGTCTCGCAATAATGAATACCACGTCCAGTAAGTTAGGACACGATATCTCGAACTTTGAGACTGGGCTAGCCCCTTTTTTTAAAAAAAAATCAATGTATTTTTAATTTCTTTTAAAAGGATATTCGGTTAGTTAGAGTGAACAAAGGAAATCGAAACCCAGTAAGTTAGGGCACGTTTCCTCGAGTTTTCAAACTCCGAATATTGCCTTTATTTGCAAAATTCTTATTGCGGAGTGTCAAAATGTTATACCCAGTAAGTTAGGGCATCACACTTCGTATCCCCGAAAATAAGCTTTTTTAAAGACTCGTATTGTGATTTAAAAAAGAATATTCCGTTTGTTTAGGTTAAATGAGAAAAGTCGAAACCCAATAAGTTTGGGCACGATTATTTCGAATTACCTAATAACGGATATTGCTTTTATGAAAGAATTATTTTAAGGTATAGAAAAGAACATGATGGGATTTTATAGTAATATGCAAGAGTAAATTACGGTATAAACACATGTAATAATATAATGATAGTGTCAAAACAATAACATGCACAGTTATAAAAAATGAAACAATAACGAGGTTAGGTATTATATGAATGTAAACACATGCGTTGAAAATGAAATAATCAAACACGCAAGCAAATAAATAAATAAATAGACATAAAACATAGAAAAATAAAATGACGATGATAACGATAGTAATGGTACAAAAGTATATACATATATGGGTTAAGGTACATATATAATAATAGAAGTAATAAGAATTATATGAAAGAAGTATATATATATATATATATATATATATATATATATATATATATGATAATAATAGTGCAACATTGAAAGATACATATACGTAGTGTAAAAATATATACATAATATAATGAAAATTACATAGTGTGTATACATATTAATAGTAATAATGGTAATAATAAAAAACATTACAAAAAAATATATATAATAGATATATAATATTTAAAAGCGTATACATAATATATACATAATACGAAACCAAATAAATATATTAAAACATATACATGATAAAACATAATGTGATATTCACAATACATAAAACTATAATAAAATGATATACACGACATAATATTAATTTACATGGGCGTAATATGAAGTATAATATATAAATATATATTAACAGTATGTATATATATGACACAAATGTATTAACAAAACAATAACATCAAAAACTAATAATAATGATAATATGTGTACGCGTATTTGTTAAAGATATATTATGGAATATATATATTAATATTAATAATAAATATAGAGGTAAAAATAGATATAACAAACATATATAATAGAGTATTTAAATATATATATACGTAAAATATATGTTAGGAATAATAATACAACTATAAGAACATATACATGTAATATTAATTTAAAAGAGGTCTAAATAATAATAAAATGTGCTAAAAATAATTATACAAGAATGATAAGATAGAATAATGAATAATATTAAAATAACAAAGAGTAAAAAATGATATAGAAACCGTATTAAACATGAAAAAGGGACTAAATTCGAAACAAATATTATGTTTTGGGCCGATTTATAAAACTAATAAAGAGAAAGTGACTAATTTGAAGGTGCCAATATCATACGGGGTCCAAAAGGGCAATTTACCCGAGCCCTTGAAACGACGCGTCATTTGGAAGGGGACCAAATTGCAAAAGCGATACACTTCGGGGCTAATTTAAAAGAATTAAAACTTGATTGCAAAACATGTGAAAAGCGGAAGGACGCGAGCAATTAGGCCATGCTTGCGAAACACGCGGATCCTTCGAGGCGGACGGTCGTGGTGCTCGGTCGGCGCCTAAACGGCGTCGTTTTTTGAGGTGAAGGTTAATGCCCAAAAGCGGCGCCGTATGCAAGCCCTATAAAAATCAAAGTTTTTTTTTTATTTTCTCATTTCTGCTGAGATTTAAGGAAAAAAAAAAGAGAGAGGGTGGGTTTTCTCTCTGGAGAAAGCGAAGCCGCCAGGTCCGCCACCACCCCGCCAGAAAAAGGCCAGTTGTCGTCGCCACCACCGTGAACAGTGGCGAATCGCTCTCGAGGTAAAATTTTCTCCCCCTTTTATTTTTATTTTTATGTTTAATATATACACTGTTTTAAATAGGGTGAAAATTGTGTGTATGGACAGATTCAAAAGAGAATTAAAAAATGAGAAGAAATAGAGGTAAACCTTCGATTTGGCCTCCGATCTGTTTTTGCTGTGATTCTTGAGAGTTTTTTTTTTTATATTGCTTGTTATTTTAAAAAAAAAAAGGTCTGTCCCCATGGTTTTTAGTTCGGCTTTTAGGTAGCCCTTTTACATTTTCATTTTCCTATATTTTATGCTGTCTTTTCTTATTAATTGTTGCAGGTGCAGAGGCGGTGGAAGTGACCCGAGTTGGTGGCCGGTGCTGCAGTGGGCAGGTGATGGCAGAGGCAAGTGGCCTTAGGGGCGGCGGCTGAACATAGTAGGCTAGGGCTTTGTTTTTGTTTTTTTTTTTCTTTTCTTTTTTCTTTATGTATTGGGCTGTGCTATTGGGTTTGGGTTTGGGTAGCTTTATTTTTGGTTTAATTTGGGTTGGGTTAGTTGGGTCTTTGGGTAGGTTATTGGGTTATGATTATTTGGATTGTTGGTTTTGGGTTTAGTTGGGTAGATTGGGTATTTGTTTAGGTATTGGGCCAAAACGGGTCTGTACAGCTGCCCCTCTTTGCTTGTTGTCGTGTAACGAGAACAAAGCAAAGACTCTCAAGAGAGACCAGTTTGGCCCAGCTACGTTGAGTCTTGATTTCTTTGGTGCTTCTCTTCTTCAAATAGTCTCATTCCAGTCCACTGTGTCTTGTTGCTTCGATCCATTCCACCGCGACTTCAGAGTAACAAGATTTGCTATCTTTAGTCTATTCCACTGCAACTTCAGGGAGATAAGACTTGACTTCAACCTGCTCCACTGCAACTTCAGGGAGATAAGGTTTGTTTTGATCTGCTCTATTGCAACTTTTATAGCTTCAATCTGTTCCACTGCAACTTCAGGGTAATAAGATTTGCTATCTTCGGTCTGCTCCACTGTAACTTCAGGGAGATAAGACTCAACTTCAACCTGCTCCACTGTAACTTCAGGGAGAGAAGGTTTGTTTTGATCTGCTCTATTGCGACTTCAGGGAGATAAGATCTATGATTTATAGCTTCAATCTGTTCCACTGCAACTTCAGGGTAATAAGATTTGCTATCTTCAGTTTGCTCCACTGCAACTTCAAGGAGATAAGACTTGTAACTTCGATTTACTCCGCTGAAACTTCAAGGAGATCTGCTGTGGCTTCGAGCCGCTCCAACGCCATTTCAGGGAGAAGAGATTTGTAACTTTCAGCCTGTTACCCTACTGCTTAGGGGGTTAAAGCTTGTTATCTTCGATCTATTTCCCTACTGCTTAGGGGGTTAAGATCTATGAATTCAACCTGTTACCCTACTGCTTAGGGAGTTAAGGCCTGCAATTCGGTCTGTTACCCTACTGCTTAGGGGTTTAAGACCCTTCGTCTTTGATCTGCTCCACTGCAACTTCAGGAAGGCAAGATCTGTGATTTCCAGCCTATTGCCCTATTGCTTAGGGGTTTAAGGTCTGTAAATTTAGCTTGTTACCCTACTGCTTAGGGAGTTAAAGCTCATCATCTTCGATCTGCTTCCCTACTGCTTAGGGGGTTGAGATCTTTCAATTCAACTGTTGCCCTCTCCGCTCAGGGATTTAAGGCGGTTGATTCAACCTGACTCTAGAGACATGACTGTAGAATCAATTCCATGTATCTATGCTTATGCCAAATGATTAGGATGCTATGATCGAAATGAATCAAATGCTCCTAACTAGATGTGTTATGAATGTGTCAAATAACTAGGATGCTATGATCGAAATGAATCAAATGCTCCTAATTAGATGTGTCATGAATGATATGAGAATGTCATTTTTTAATTTGATATTACACGCTCTTGAGTTTAGGGTAATTCAAACTAATTAGTCCCGTTTCAGGTCCTTGTATCGTTTAGAAGCACTTCAGAGTAATATGCAGAACTCCTTTTTGAATATTATTAGTTCATTAATCATCATTTCAACGAAAAATGCTTGAAACAGATTATTGTAGTAGACAAGATGGAATTTTATTTTGAGAGCGAAGCTCAAAGTGAATAGAGTAATCAAGATAGCAAATTTGCTAAGATACAAAATGAAAACTAACGAATTAATCAAGATAGCACATTTTGCCAAAAATGCAAAGTGCATTAGATAAGAAAGTGCTCCAAATATCAACAGTGTGAGCTTCGTTGCACGAATTTCTCAGAGACCCTCTGAACTCGGTATGCGTTTAAAAGACTATGAGTATTTCGTTGATACCCATGATGTAGCATTTATCAATTCAGAGAAAACAGGATCACCGTATGTCCCAACTTCGATCAAAATTTGAATTGCCCATTCCTGGGTTTTCAACTCAAAACCTTTAGCCCCTTTTCCTCAATCAAGTTCAACTGGTCGTATCGAGACTGGATCCATTCTGCTTCATCTAATTTTAACTCTGAAAGTACGCGTAGAGAGGGAATCTCGACCTCAATAGGTAGAACCGCCTCCATCCCATAAACTAAAGAGAATGGTGTTGCCCCGGTAGATGTTCGACCGACGTTCGGTAGGCATCTGGGGCAAATGGTAATTTTCGTGCCAATCTCTGTAAGTTTCAGTAATCTTCCCCACGATTTTCTTTATGTTTTTATTGGCCGCTTCTACTGCGCCATTCATCTTTGGGTGATACGGTGACGAGTTATGATGTTTAATCTTGAACTGGTTACAGACCTCCGCTATCGTGCTATTGTTCAAGTTCAGTGCATTGTCCGATATGATTCGCTCAGGCATCCCATATTGACATATGATTTCTTTCTTTAAGAACTTACTGACTGTCGACTTTGTGACGTTGGCGTAAGATGTGGCCTCTACCCATTTGGTAAAGTAATCTATGACCACAAAGATGAATCGATGTCCATTAGATGCCTTTGGCGAGATTGGCCCTATAACATCCATGCCCCACATGGAGAAAGGCCATGGAGAAGTCATGACATGAAGGGGTGAAGGAGGTACATGAATTTTATCTCCATAAATTTGACATTTATGGCATTTCTTGGCATAGTTGATGCAATCTCCTTCCATAGTGGACCAATAATACCCAAATCTCATAATCTGTCTGGCCATGGTGAAACCATTAGCATGTGTCCTGCAGATGCCCTCATGAACCTCTTCCAGGATTTGCTTAGCCTCGACAGCGTCTACACATCTTAAGAGTACCTGATCCTTCCTTCTCTTGTATAAGATCTCTCCATCCAAGACGTAGTCACTAGCCAGCCTTCTTAGTGTCCTTTTATCATTCTCAAACACCTGGTCTGGGTATTCACGACTCTTCACATATTGTAAAATATCCTGATACCAAGGATGATCATCTTTCTCTTCTTCTTCTTCGATATTGCAGCAATGAGCCGGGGCCTCGTAAATACTCATTTGGATAGGCTTCATATCCTCTTGCTTGTTCACTTTGATCATAGAAGCTAAGGTTGCCAAGGTGTCAGCCATCTGATTTTCATCTTGTGGGAGATAGCAGAAAGTGACATCGTCAAAATCCTCGATTAGCTCAAGAACCAGCCTTCGATAATGGATCAACTTCGGATCTCTTGTCTTCCATTCACCTTTAAGCTGGTAGATCACTAATGCAGAATCTCCGTATACCTCCAGCACTTTTATTTTGCGTTCTATGGCTGCACGGATGCCCATGACGCATGCCTCGTATTCTGCCATGTTATTTGTACAGTCAAAATCCAATTTACTGGTGAAAGGATAATGATCTCTGTTTGGGGATACCAAGACTGCCCCGATTCCATTGTCTACAGCATTTTATGCTCCGTCAAAATTCAGCTTCCAAGGGTGGTCTTCTTGAGACTCCTCTTCCGTGGTTGCAACATACATTAGATCCTCATTCGGGAAATCATAGCTCAATGGCTCATAATCTTCTAGAGCTCTACTGGCCAAAAAATCTGCTATTGCACTCCCTTTTATAGCCTTTTGATTCACGTAGACTATGTCAAACTCAGAAAGCAAAATTTGCCAACGAACCATTCTGCCGTTCAAAGTATTTGACTCCATCATATACTTCAAAGGATCTAATTTCGAGATGAGCCAAGTTGTGTGGTACAGCATGTATTGCCTTAGTCTTCGGGTTGTCCAAATCAAAGCACAACACAACTTCTCGATCGGCGAATATCTCGTCTCACATTCAGTGAATTTCTTGCTAATATAGTATATTACTTTTTCTTTTCTTCCAGTCTCGTCATGTTGGCCTAGCACGCATCCCATGGAATTCCCGAACACCGCCAAGTACAGGATCAGTGGTTTATCCGGACAAGGCGGCATTAGTACTGGGGCATTGGATAGGTAATGCTTGACCTTGTCAAAAGTTTTCTGGCACTCCTCATCCCAAACACATGGGTTATGTTTCCTAAGGAAACGAAATATTGGATCACATTTCTCTGTCAGTTGTGAAATGAATCGAGCAATGTAATTCAGTCTTCCTAGGAAACCTCGAACTTCTTTTTGAGTGCGTGGTGGAGGTAATTCTTGTATAGCCCTGACTTTATCTGGGTCAATCTCAATTCTTTTTTCACTGACTACAAATCCCAACAGTTTTCCTGACCGGGCTCCGAAGGTACACTTTGCGGGATTGAGCTTTAGTTGGAACTTTCTTAACCCTAAGAATAATTTCCTCAGGACTTGCACATGCTCATTTTCTGTTCTGGATTTTGCAATCATGTCATCGACGTAAACTTCGATCTCCTTGTGCATCATATCATGGAATAAAGTTACCATGGCCCTCTGATATGTTGCTCCTGCATTTTTCAGCCTGAATGGCATCACTTTATAACAAAATGTTCCCCACATGGTTACGAATGTGGTCTTTTCCATTTCTTCTGGATGCATCTTTATCTAGTTGTACCCCGAGAAGCCGTCCATAAATGAGAAAAGTGAGTAACCTGCCGTGTTATCTACTAATGTATCAATGTGAGGCAACGGGAAGTTGTCTTTTGGACTGGCTTTTTTCAGATCTCGATAATCCACGCACATTCGTACATTCCCATCTTTCTTAGGAACTGGGACTATATTGGCCACCCATTTTGAGTACTTGACCACTTGTAAGAAACCGGCATCGAACTGCTTCTTGACCTCTTTTTTTATCTTTAACAACACATTGGGTCTCATCCTTCGAAGTTTCTGTTGAATTGGCCTACATTCTTCCTTTATGGGGAGTCGATGCACCACGATGTCGGTATTCAATCCGGGCATGTCTTGATATGACCGGGCGAAGACATCCTTGAATTCCCGGAGTAACTCGATGAGGTCTTGCTTTGTTTCTACAGCGATACTAGCTCTAATTTTCACCTCTTTTCTTTTTCCCAAGCTCACAATTTCCACCGACTCTTTGTGAGGTAAGATTTGTTTCTCCTCTTGTTCTACCAGTTTTAACAAATCAGGAGATAGGCCACAATTTTGGTCATCTTCAAAATCTTTTGTGTCCTCTATACACAAGTCTTGCTCAAAAGGAATCTCTGAGTCATTGGCAATATCGCTCATATAATTGATATCTAGGGACCCGTTATGGATGAAGAAAGAAATCCAAAGAACAATGAATCTAAGAATATTTTATTTGTATGGTATGATTATGAATGAATTGGAAAGAATAAAAGAATATTCACTCAAGATGATACGCAAAAATGCATTTTTTATTGAAATAACGATATTTGGACATATGCCTATTTCATAAAAGGATTCTTATTGCCCCTAGGCTTAGAGCAATAAGTTTGTTTTGAACATTACTCTGAGTTAATCCTAAAAGTTACAGGGATCTCCTCCACGGTCCAATTGTTTAAAACGCTTCCAGTGATGTAAGGGCGAATTCCAGCTAAATTCTCTTCAGTTCTTCCTTCAGATATGGCGTTGATAATCAAACTATTCAACATTTCTTCGACGGACTCTTTCTTCATCGATCTTCCTTTAGAGTGAATAGTCCCTTCTGACACGAATGTTTTGGATAAATGAGGGAAGGTCATCGGCTCCCACTTGATCTCCTCACCGTATAAACGCGCTTTCCTCAGCCCTTGCCTTTTCTCCAGCTCTTTCTTCTTTTGCTTCGCATCTGGCTTAAATCCTAAGCCAAAGCGATCTCGTTTTTCCTTCACTACTGGTACCTCGATCCTTCCTTGGAGGCATCTTCCAAGTCCTCTCCCTAGCAAGGCTTCTTTGCCAACAGTTAATCGTAGGCTCATCCTTGTGGTTTTGGATATTCTAGGCACTGGGACCTTGTTTCCTTCGACGATGAATGTAGCGTTGACAAATTCTAATGATCGAAAAGAACACTCTATTACCTCATCGTCTGTACCCACGTACGGTGCGTCACTGGTGACAGATGCAATAATGTCTTCCTCTACGTTTATCGTTACCAACCTACCCTTAGTTACCAACTTCAGTTTTTGGTGTAGGGATGACAGTACTGCCCCTGCCGAGTGAATCCACGGTCTTCCCAACAGGCAATTGTATGATGGTTTGATGTCCATTACCAAGAAGTCCACCTCGTATGTATTTGGGCAGATCAAGAGAGGTATCTCGATTCTTCCCATCACCTTCCTTTCGGTGCCGTCGAATGCTCTCATGATGTTCTGGCATGTCTTCATGTGGGAGCTATCTACTGGCAATCTATTTAGCATGGACAAGGGCAGGACATTCAATACCGATCCATTATCAATCAATACCCCCGGTAATGTATATCCCTTGCAACGAGTGGTAATATGCAGGGCCTTTGTAGATCCCATGCCCCCGTGGTATTTCATCATCATTAAAGAAAATAAAGTTATCAGCACTGATATTATTAACCAGGCGATCGAGCTTGTTAACAGAAATATCATCCGCCACGTATGTTTCATTTAACACCTTCATTAATGCACTGTGGTGTGTCTCTAAGCTCAAAAGTAAGGCTAGTACCGATATGCGAGCTGGTTGTTTGTGCAACTGCTCCACAATGCTGTACTCACTGTGCTTCAGGAATTTTAAGAACTCTTTAGCCTCTTTCTCCATTACAGGCTCATTGACAGGTGACTCAGGTCTGATCGTCTTCTCCTTTCTTTGTTCAACAACCACAGATTTTCCTTTAGCTGGTTCTACCTTTGTGTTCGGGGTATAACGCCTTCCACTTCATGTATAAAACCCTTCATCTTGTCCTTCCTCTGCAGCATCAATCGGATTCTCCTTTCCCAGGATTGTCACATTACAGTAATAGTTCCAAGGCACACTCTTGCTATCTTTGTAAGGGAAAGCAACAGGTTTCTGGATTATGACCTTTGGCGCAATTGGTACTCCCATTTCACTGGTCCTTGGTCGCGATATGATTACAACTGGGTGATTGACCCTTTGGACATTGTTGGTTGACCCTTGCTCTGATGCGCATACATCTTCTTCTTTCGGGTCCTCGGTGTACTCAAAGAATTCGATCTCTTTATTTTCTATCAATCTCTGTACCAGAGCCCTGAATTCATTACACTTTTGGATCTCATGCCCTTCTTCGTCATGGAATTCACAGTAGTACTTCCCTCCTTCAGGCTTCTCCTCTAAATCTTGTGTAAGTAAACCTTCTTCCACCATTTTCTTCTAAACCCATCTCAAAGGGGTCTTTATCTCCGATACATCCATCTTAGTTCTCGTCCCTCTACCTTCGACTATCGCGTTTACCCCTTCATCCGAATGGTGGGTAACGGATTTCCAGCCACATTAGGTCTCGTGGGATCATCGAACTTCACAATGCCCATCTTTATGAATCTTTCGACTAATTTCTTGAAGGCCGTGCAGTTCTCAATCGTGTGCCCCGAGATTCCTGCATGGTATTCGCATTGAGCGTTTGCGTCATACCACTTAGGAAATGGAGGTTGCATGGGTTTCAGGTAAAATGGGGACACCACATGCGCATCGAATAGGTTTTGGTAAAGCTCTCTATACGTCATTGGGATTGGCGTAAATTGAACTCTTTCTGTGTTAGGCCTCGAGTCAGAATCTTGCCTTGTAGAGCCCTGGTGCTAGTAGTCACTGCCCTTGGTTGGCTCACTTTGACTGGTTTGGAATAACTTTTATTGTATATGTTCGCATTGTTCACTTCGTTTTCTTTCCTTCTAGGAGCCGATCTCTTAGCACTATCTCCCGCTTCAATTTTCCTACATCTCACCGCGTTTTCTATCATCTCCCCAGACATCACTATGTCTGAGAAGCTCTTAGTAGCGCTTCCCAACATATGGTTAATGAATGGGGCCTTTAGAGTATTGATAAAAAGTATGGTTGTTTCCTTCTCCAAGAGAGGTGGTTGGACTTGCATCGCTATTTCCCTCCACCGTTGTGCATACTGCCTAAAGCTCTCACTCGGCTTCTTTTCCATATTTTGTAGGGTAATTCTATCGGGTGCTATGTCCGTCACGTGACCGTATTGTTTCATAAAAGCTTGAGCCAAGTCCTTCCACGAACCAATTTGGGCACGGCTGAGTTGGTTATACCACTTGGCCGCGGATCCGACCAGACTGTCTTGGAAACAGTGGATTAACAGCTGGTCGTTATTGACATACCCTGTCATCTTTCGACAGAACATCGTAATATGAGCTTCAGGGCAGCTTGTCCCATTATACTTTTCAAACTCTGGGGTTTTAAATTTTGGCGGGAGCACCAGGTCTGGGACCAAGCTCAAGTCCTTAGCGTCAACCCCTCCACGGTAATCAGCAGTCTCCATTGCTTTGAATTTCTCTTCAAGCCATTTGCATTTTGCCAAGTCAACCTTTTCTTTTTCTGTTTCTGCCACCTCATCAAGGTCTGGGACAAATGGATTAGCTGGATTATCCCCGGGAGTGGAGCCCGAACGTATAGGAGCATTCATCGGTGCTTAGGCACCTACCGGTATTGTCTTTGGGGTCTAATAATGACAAAGTTGTTAGTCAGGTGCATCTCTGGTTATGATTGAGTGTTTACTGGGGTAAAGCCCGGAGGATAGGTAGGGTCTTCATTGTCGCTCCCTATAGTGTTCTTCCCTTTTTCGCGTTCTTTAGCCAGCAACTGTGCTAGCTGTCCTAACATATTATTCTGGGATTCTTGCATTTGTTCCCTCATATCTTATTGGATTTTCGCTAACTGCTCTTGCATTCGTGCTTGTAATTGCTCTTGCATATCCCTTTGCAGTTGTTCTAATTTTTCTAATCTTTGATCCATTTCTTTGGTTTCACGGCGGGTATAGTAGGTGTGTTCGGTTGGTTGATTTTCGTTGGTTTCCAGATTAACTGAAATAATTTTTCTTAATCAGGGTCTTTCCGTGAAATTTAATGCATATGATGAAATGTAATGCAAATGCATGAATGCAAAAAGAGGCGTTGATTCTAATTCAATTTCGTTAGAAGAACTTCACTAGAAGAAAAATTTCTTTACATAGAACGGATGATTACATATACGACTTTGCCCTAATACCTAAAGCCTTAACTTTCCTAAGAAGCCAAGCTAAGTTTCGGCCTCGATCTGATTCTGACTCGTACTTTAAGCTCAATACATCAGCCTGAACGGCCAGGGTTTGCAAGTGATCGGCTACCTCCCGAACTGAGTCAACGCCTTCGCCCATGACATAATCTCTATTTCGATCCGATCTTGAGATTGGAAGAGTTGTTCTCTATACTGTTCATTGTTTGCCTCAAGGAGTTCCACTCGAATTTTACTATCTTGTAGTACGGTATCGAGTTTTCCTATTTCCTCTTTCAACTCTTCGATCCTACTTAGACTGGCTTTCAACTCGATTATGGAATTACGGCTACGATGTTGGTGTAGTGATCTTTCTAATTCAGCCACCCGAGCTCGTAACTTTTCCTTTTCGTTTTGGCTTTCTAACAAGTTCTTTTTCAGAACATCCTCTCGCACTCGGACATCATGAAACTTCTTCTCCCACTGATCGGCTCTAGTCTTTTCTTTTCCAATCTCTTGACGCTACTGTTCAGACGTTTTGCCCAAACTGGCAGTTCTTATTGACTTACGTAGCTTCTTATAATCGGTCTTTAGACTATCCAAGTCCTCCTCAGCTTTGTTCTTCCCTTTCCTTAGTTTTTCAGCCTCTAACTTATGGATGTCGACGTCCAATCCTAGCCGCATTTTTTCTTCCTCTAATTGTTCTATCTTCTTTCCAAATTCTGAGCTCTTTCTCTCGAAGTCTTGCTTTATGATCTCTAGCTCAGATGGGGCTACTCGCAAATGCTCTTCTATTGGCTGAGTGTCCTCTTGATTCGGCTTAGGAACGTTATCGTTGACTCTCTTACCCCACCACCATTCATACTCGGGGGTTGTCATCGGGCCTGCGGTGAATCCCTTCATTCTTCGAGTTTGGTTCCACGCATCTGATATCTCACGAACTTTTTTCTTATAGCCGTCATCTTTATAAGAGAACTCACACTGAGCTAATCCTTGTGTTGCCGGTATGAACTGCCTCGACCGATACTGCCTTAATACGAGTAGTGGAGTGTATCCAGAAGCCCCTCATATTCCAGCTAGAGGGACCCAGTCAAAATTGCCGCATCTATATAAGATCTCGCCAGGGATCAACCATGGAGCTCTCCATTCAACATTTTTGGCTTGCAAATTCTGGAGGATAGTTATCCATTTCTCTTCTGAGATGTCGTCTCGTCTTGATGTGGCCACTAATTCTCTTAATGGAGAATAGTCTCTAGAGAAAACCCGATAGGAAACCTTTTCTACTTTCCAAAAATGACTATAGAACCAAGCTAAGAGAAGCTGTGCACAACCAATAAACCTTCCTTCGCCCGCTCTCCGACATGCATTCAAGGATCTGAAAGTTTCTGCTAGGATTGCTGAGACTGGCGTAGTACCTTTATCAAGTCGGTCGAATAAGTCTGAGACAGCTTCATCTACATATCTTAATGCCTTGGGAAAAACAACCAAACCGTAAATGCTCAAAGCGAAAACATCAACCCTTTTCTTCAAATCCGGGTGTGCTAAGATCAAGTCTCTCAAATTCCCCCAAGGAATACACTTACTATCCCCTTTCTGCTTGATACGGGCTGCAACCCATTGTTCACTCATTCCCGTGATACGTATCAATTTCTTCACAAAGGGAGGGACGTTAACAGGTCTTGAATAGGCCCTGTCGGCCTGAATACTCGGGCAATTAAGTAAAGCCATGTATTCTTCCACGGTGGGTACTAGATCGACTCCTCCAAAGGTGAAGCAACTGTAAGCGGGTTCCAAAACTGTGCGAGGGCCCGGAATAAGTATTTATCCACCTCTATGTCGAGCAGACAAGGTAGGTCGCCGTAGTTGCAGTAAAAGAGTTGCTTGATCTCGTCGTTCCAACTATCCCATATTTCTCTTAGTTCTCGCAGGTCGTTCTGAGTCACACTCATGCGAGTGAAATCCCACAGCTCCGACTCGTATCCCTCGGCCAAACTATCACCTTTTTCTTGCTGTGTCTTCTCAGACCATACTCGGACGACCGCATTATCTTCCACTCTATCAAGAAACCCTTTTTCTATGCTAAACTCTTCTATTTAGTAACCAAATCATGAATCAACACCCCCTTTTATGATGAGATGTCATGCAACAACAATAAAACACAAACGAGTCAGTAGTAAAACTAAGAATAGAGATCAAAGCAATCAAGAAATAAACAAAACATCTAATCGGGTAAACACTAAGGTTCGGTGTGGTTCTACCTAGGGCAGGCTCTTAGGGCTCATTACATGTGGTTCGGTTCTGAAGTAAAGGTACCTCAACCAGCAGATTCCTCAGTCCTCACCCATTATAGGCTCATACGGACCGAGTTCGATTCAGGGGAATACATTTCCCTACGGCTATACGGAGATGAAAACCTCACGAAGACGCAGGTACGGATGTATCCCGAAAGCGATTCACTATCCTATACGGAGGTGAAGACCTCACGAATGAGTAGTTTCTCACTTCCACTTAAAAGGGTGTGACCACAACGGTCATGTAATGCGATATGCAAAACTATTTAAAAACTCGAACCAACGCAGTAGGTATTATATCACAAACCACAAAAATAACAGGTGAAAATGCAATAAAAGGATCGTATTTCGAAACCAAATTTTCAATTTTCGACAAAAAGACAAAAGTGAATCAACTTATGGCTCGACTCTTGAAATAATTCCCCAGTGGAGTCGTCAAGCTGTCGTAACCATTTTTTGAAGAAACGGTAGTCGACTTGGATTTTGAAAATGAAAACGAAAAACTGGAGTCGCCACCAATCTTTTTTGATGAGGTGTGATCGGATCACCTTAAATTTGTAACAGCCTAATTTTCAGTGGTATCGAGAATAGAGATTTGAGATCACCAAATCCGACGGGTGAGTTAAAAATTTAATAAATTAATACCTATGAGTCAAATGCGAATATAAAAGCATTTTTGAATTAGTGAATTTGGTGATTTAAAAGAATTAATTAGGTAAATTGGGTCGAGAGTGAGGTATTGAGATCTCGACTTCATAAATCGAGCCATAAATATTTTTAGAAATATTTATGGAGTGTTGGTGAGGTAGTATTAAAATTTAGTCATAAAATTTTGACGTTTGGGTGGTTAATTAAATAAAAAGGACTAAATTGAAAAGGGTGTAAAAGTTGCTAGAAGGATTAAATAGCTCAATTGTCAAATGAGGAAGGACCTAAAGTGAAAATAATCCTAAAGGAGATATTTTTGACGGCAATAGCTGAGAAAAATCAGGAAATGGATGAAATAAGGGCAAAATTGGAAAATTGCCAAAATTGGCTAAATAAAAATGGGACTAAATTGGAATATCTAGAATTCTCTTCATTTCTCTTCATATTCATCAGCTGAAAAACAGCCATGGAGGAGGGTTCAAGCTGGTTTTCATACTCTAGCTTCATGTAAGTTTAATTCTTGCTTTCTCCTTGAAATTTTTATGTTTTTGTGACTTTTACAACTAGGTCCACTTGTTGAATTCATTAGTTTTTGATTCTATGAAAGAAATTGAAAGTTTCTATGAATATGTGCTGGAAGTACATGATGATTTGGCATGGAATTAGAGCTTTAAATTATTTATATGCTGATTTTATTGAAAGAATTGAATAGAAAGTGAATGTTTGGGACCTAATTGTAAAAGAGTTTGAAGTTAGAGTTCCATATGGAAATTCTGAATTTCAATAGTTATGAAATAACTTATAATGTCTAGAAAAAGTATTAATTGATAAAATTATCTTAATTGAGGGGTTAATTGAGCAAGGACTGAATTGTATGAATTGTGAAATTTGGGGCAAAATGGAAATCAACATTTTGCACTAAAACTGTTTTAGACAGCAGCAGTAGTCTAACTTTGAAAAATCACCAAAAATTATATAAATCGAATTAGAGGATGAATAAAATATGAAATTAAAGCTTATTGAGTCTAGTTTCTTATAAAAGAAATTATGTAAGTAATGGAATTGTAAATCATGAGATACAATAACTTTTGTGAGACAAGGTCAGAATGATTTCGAGTTCCCCTGTTCTGACTTTGGAAAATCATAAAAAATTGGATAAAAATAATTAGGGGCTTAAATTTATATGTTTAGAATCCTGAATGAGTATATTTTCAAGAGGAACAAACGAGGATATCATTCGAATCGTGTACAAGAAGATAATTAATTTTTAGTGAAGAAGGGTCGGAACTGTCAGACAGCAGAACAGGGGAGATTTTAATGAATAAACTGTATTAATTGGCCCCACCAAAAATTATGAAATTTTTATTGTAAGAAGGTATATGAGTCTAGTTTCAGGGAAAATTAGCGGATCTTAATTTGGAGTTCTGTAGCTCAAGATAAAAATAATTTAGTGACTATGACACAGATGGACAGCTTGAATATTCACATAAGTAGATAGTGAAAATTATGGATAATGTTACCTACAAGTGTGTTGTTTATACTAAGGATGTGGAATGGAGAGGAGGAGGAGGAAAAATATGTATGAATATTCAGCTAGCATGGCTAATTTGTATGTTTTAGGCTCAAGGACTAAATTAAATAAAAGTAAAACTTTATGGTTAATTTTGTAAAAATGTCAAAAATGACTAAATTGAAGGGAATGAATTGTTTTATTATCTAAATTAATAAATTGAATGAAATTATCAATTTAAGATTGGGTGCAATTTGGGAATATGATAAATTACCAATATGCCCCTAAATATTGGTATTTCTGCAATTTAGTCAGGTAGATTCGTATATCCTGCATGAACATGTAAATATGAAAATTTAAGTATTGTATCGTATTTTATATGATATTTTGAATTGAATATATGAAAAGAATGTTACATGAAACATGAAAATGAATACTAAATACTATAAATTAATTGAAATTATTCTGAAAATCTCGGTAATACCTCGTATCCTATCCCGGTCTCAGGTACGGGTATGGGGTATTACAAAATTAATCATTTTAATAAAAATTAAGATTTGCTAAAACGATAATTTTTGGTCTACGAAAATCAGAAAATGAGTTCGGGAGTCGGTTACGCACGAGGAAGGGTTAGCACCCTCGGTACGCCCAAAATTGGTACCTAATTGATTAATTAGTATCTCAATGTCGAAAATTTGAAAACTTAAAATACTTTGAAATACGATCCTTCTCTTTGTAAAAAATTCAAATGTTAAAGACCTTCCCGTCTCGCAATAATGAAATACCACGTCCAATAAGTTAGGACACGATATCTCGAACTTTGAGACTGGGCTAGCCCCTTTTTTTTAAAAAAAATCAATGTATTTTTAATTTCTTTTAAAAGGATATTCGGTTAGTTAGAGTGAACAAAGGAAATCGAAACCCAGTAAGTTAGGGCACGTTTCCTCGAGTTTTCAAACTCCGAATATTGCCTTTATTTGCAAAATTCTTATTGCGGAGTGTCAAAATGTTATACCCAGTAAGTTAGGGCATCACACTTCGTATCCTCGAAAATAAGCTTTTTTAAAGACTCGTATTGTGATTTAAAAAAGAATATTCCGTTTGTTTAGGTTAAATGAGAAAAGTCGAAATCCAGTAAGTTAGGGCACGATTATTTCGAATTACCTAATAACGGATATTACTTTTATGAAAGAATTATTTTAAGGTATAGAAAAGAACATGATGGGATTTTATAGTAATATGCAAGAGTAAATTACGGTATAAACACATGTAATAATATAATGATAGTGTCAAAACAATAACATGCACGGTTATAAAAAATGAAACAATAATGAGGTTAGGTATTATATGAATGTAAACATATGCGTTGAAAATGAAATAATCAAACACGCAAGCAAATAAATAAATAAATAGACATAAAACATAGAAAAATAAAATGACGATGATAACGATAGTAATGGTACAAAAGTATATACATATATGGGTTAAGTACATATATAATAATAGAAGTAATAAGAATTATATGAAAGAAGTATATATATATATATATATATATATATATATATATATATATATATATATATATATATAGTGCAACATTGAAAGATACATATACGTAGTGTAAAAATATATACATAATATAATGAAAATTACATAGTGTGTATACATATTAATAGTAATAATGGTAATAATAAAAAAACATTACAAAAAAAATATAATAGATATATAATATTTAAAAGCGTATACATAATATATACATAATCTGAAACAAAATAAATATATTAAAACATATACATGATAAAACATAATGTGATATTCACAATACATAAAACTATAATAAAATGATATACACGACATAATATTAATTTACATGGGCGTAATATGAAGTATAATATATAAATATATATTAACAGTGATATATATATATGACACAAATGTATTAACAAAACAATAACATCAAAAACTAATAATAATGATAATATGTGTACGCGTATTTGTTAAAGATATATTATGGAATATATATATTAATATTAATAATAAATATAGAGGTAAAAATAGATATAACAAACATATATAATAGAGTATTTAAATATATATACGTAAAATATATGTTAGGAATAATAATAATACAACTATAAGAATATATACATGTAATATTAATTTAAAAGAGGTCTAAATAATAATAAAATGTGCTAAAAATAATTATACAAGAATGGTAAGATAGAATAATGAATAATATTAAAATAACAAAGAGTAAAAAATGATATAGAAACCGTATTAAACATGAAAAATGGACTAAATTCGAAACAAATATTATGTTTTGGGCCGATTTATAAAACTAATAAAGAGAAAGGGACTAATTTGAAGGCGCCAATATCATACGGGGTCCACAAGGACAATTTACCCGAGCCCTTGAAACGACGTCGCTGGAAGGGGGACCAAATTGCAAAAGGCGATACACTTCGGGGCTAATTTAAAAGAATTAAAAACTTGATTGCAAAACATGTGAAAAGCGGAAGGACTGCGCGAGCAATTAGGCCATGCTTGCAGAAACACGCGGATCCTTCGGGCAGACGGGTCGGGTGCTCGGGTCGGCGCCTAAACGGCGTCGTTTTGAGGCTGAAGGTTAATGCCCAAAACGGTGCCGTATGCAAACCCTATAAAAATCAAAGTTTTTTTTTTTATTTTCTCATTTCTGTTGAGATTTAAGAAAAAAAAGAGAGAGGGTGGGTTTTCTCTCTGGAGAAAGCCGAAGCTGGCTAGGGGTCCGGCCACCACCCCGCCGTAGCTTCGCCGTGCCGGCCACCGTGAACGGTGGCCGGAAATCGCCTCGAGGTAAAATTTTCTCCCCTTTTTATTTTTATTTTTATGTTTAATATATACACTGTTTTAAATAGGGTGAAAATTGTGTGTATGGACAGATTCAAAAGAGAAATAAAAAATGAGAAGAAATAGAGGTAAACCTCCGATTTGGCCTCTGATCTGTTTTTGCTGTGATTCTTGAGAGTTTTTTTTTTTTTATATTGCTTGTTATTTTTTTCAAAAAAAAGGTCTGTCCCCATGGTTTTTAGTTCGGCTTTTAAATAGCCCTTTTACATTTTCATTTTCCTATGTTCTATGCTGTCTTTTCTTATTAATTGTTGCAGGTGCAGAGGCGGTGGAGGTGACCCGAGTTGGTGGCCGGTGCTGCAGTGGGCAGGTGGTGGCAGAGGCAAGTGGCCTTAGGGGCGGCGACTGAACATAGTAGGCTAGGGCTTTGTTTTTGTTTTCTTTTTTCTTTTTTCTTTATGTATTGGGCTGTGCTATTGGGTTTGGGTTTGGGTAGCTTTATTTTTGGTTTAATTTGGGTTGGGTTAGTTGGGTCTTTGGGTAGGTTATTGGGTTATGATTATTTGGATTTTTGGTTTTGGGTTTAGTTGGGTAGATTGGGTATTTGTTTAGGTATTGGGCCAAAACGGGTCTGTACAAGGAGCATGGCCTATTATTGGCCATCTCCGCCTCCTAGGAGGGCCACAACCACCTCACATAAGCTTGGCTAGCATGGCTGACAAATATGGAAGAATATTCACAATCAAGTTGGGTGTACAGAGAGCTTTGGTGGTGAGCAATTGGGAGGTTGCGAAAGAATGTCTTACCATAAACGATAAAGCGTTTGCAACTCGTCCAAACCTTGCATGCTCGAAGCTCATGGGTTACAACAGAGCCATGATTGGCTTTGCACCATATGGACCTTATTGGCGTCAAGTGCGCAAGTTCTCCACTATTGAGCTCCTCTCAAATCACCGACTCGAATTGCTTAAACATGTAAGGGAATTGGAGGTGAAGACATCCCTACAACAATTATACCAGCTGTGGAACAAGAAGAAAAGTAGTACCTGTGATAAAGTATTGGTGGACATGAAGAGATGGTTCAGAGATGTTACTCTAAACATAATACTAAGGATCATTGTAGGGAAGCGAATACCGAATTCATACGAAGGAGTTGAAACCATGAAATGGAAGAAGTCGTTGGACGACTTATTTGAACTAAGTGGAAAGTTCTTAATATCAGATGCGCTGCCGTGTCTGCGATGGTTGGACATTGGTGGAGACCTGAAGCTCGTGAAGAAGGTAGCCAAAGATTTGGACCAAGTTGCGGAGGAATGGTTACGAGAGCACAAGGAAAAGAAAGCTGAAAATGAGGCAAATAGTGAGGAAGATTTCATGGGAGTGCTACTATCTATTCTCAGTGATACAGAGGAGCACGATGCGGATACCATCAATAAAGCCACTAGTCTCGTACGTTCATTTCTTAACTGAATCTGGAAAAATAAGTGTTTGATATTTATATTCATTTTTCACATGAATTCCAATTTCAATCCGATATTAATGGTATGATGGTAAATGATTTACCAGAATCTTATCTTAGTGGCGGAAGATACCTCATCAATCACAATGACATGGGCTTTGTCTTTATTACTCAACAACCGTGATGCATTGAACAAGGTCAAACAAGAATTAGACATTCATGTTGGCAAGGATAGACTCCTACTGACTGAATCGGACACCAAAAACTTAGTGTACCTTCAATCTATGATTAAGGAAACATTACGCGTATACCCTGCTGCTCCACTCAATGTAATCCATGAAGCTATTAAAGACTGCTCGGTTGGTGGATATCATATTTCAGCTGGTACTTGGCTTATTCTCAATCTTCAAAAGATACAACGTGATCCACAAATATGGGAAGATCCTTTAGAATTTCGACCAGAAAGATTTATGACTACTCATAAAGACATTGATGTAAAAGGACATGACTTTGAACTGATTCCATTTAGTAATGGTAGAAGAATGTGCCCTGGATATTCGTTTGCACTTAAGATTTTGGAACTTACATTAGCTAATGTGTTGCATTGGTTTGAGATTGAGACACTATCAGGAGAAGCAGTTGATATGCGAGAAGCTCCAGGATTGACAAGCCCTAAAGCAACTTCATTGGAAGTTAAAATAGCTCCTCGCCTTCCTGCCTTTGTTTACCAATTGGCCAACTAATTGATATTGTTGGTTGGATTTTTTTATCAAAATAAACTAATGATTTCAAGTTTCAAAGCCTATTGATTGTAACACCTTTAATCTGTATCCATCTCCAAAATTTACAGATCAATAAACAGATATTTCTTATAATATAACAATTATGTCGGAAACCAATTGAAATTAAACATATTGTCCCTTATACGAGCCCTTGAGACCTAAAATACATATTAGAAACAATTCGGGACTAAATCAGAAACTCAGAGAATTTTTCAGAATTATTCAAAAATTTCAACAATGCAGAGGTCAAAAGGCCATATGGCCAGGCCGTGTAGGTATTCAAAATTGGGACACATAGCTATGTCCAGCCCGTGTCCTAACCCGTGTAACTCTCTGACTTGGGTCACATGGCCAAGTCACACGCCTGTGTGCTAGACCGTGTGAGTATACTGACTTGCATTCGTAAAAGATACAGGGGACACACAGCTGTGTCATCTAGCCGTGTGACACACGCTGCTGAGACACATGCCCGTGTCACTACCCATGTGAACGAAAATAGGCTATTTTCGTAGCCATATTTCTCACTCAAATTGACATCAACCTAGCCTTAATAATTTTCACATCAACAAGCCATAATAAGGCCTTCAACATAAGATAAAATTATGTCTTAAACATGTATTACCACCACCTACAACCAATATGCCCTTAGGCACCTCATATGACAACTTAAAACATGTCAACCAAGTATCCAAACTTACCTAATTAACCTATCTAACCAAGTTACAAAAGTTCATTTTAACTCAATTATATATATATATACACTCATACATTAATTTTATATCAATATGTATGTTGGTTATATAAACAAAATATTATTCATAATATTTACATAAGCTAAATTTTGATCAAAATCGAACAAAAGCCTATACATGTCATATAAACCGTATTTAATGTTTCAAAAATCGAGATAAGCTGGATAATGTGACTTGAGTGCTGATCCAATGGTCCAACCTTCTAAAAATCTACAAAGACATTAAACAATACAAATAAGCTTAATGAAGCTTAGTAAGTTCGATGTTTAAACAAAAATCTTACTGAATCTACTATAACAAGACAAATAAATAAAATCATTCATGTCAATTCCCTGTCATTCATTAACAATTTCTTGTCATTTATAACTTCTATTGATAAATACATCCGTTTTCAAATCAATATAAAAATGAATAACATGTATTTCAAATTCATTAGATAAATCACCTTATTGAAAATTTTCTATTCGAAGAATGACTTATGGATAAGAGTACATCGTTAACAGAAGCTCATAAGATCTGGTCCTCCCGAATATGCCAACATAAGCTTGAAAGCTGAATAGAAACTCATAAGAGCTGAACATAAGCTCGTAAGAGCTAAGTAGAAACTCATAAGAGTTGAACAGAAGCTCATAAGAGTAGAATAGAAAGTAAAACACGAGAGTTTACAACAAATGCAATAAAAATGAATAACATGTCTTTCAAATTCATTAGATCACCTTATTGAAAATTTTCTATTCGAAGACGACTTATGGATAAGAGTACATCGTTAACAGAAGCTCATAAGATCTGGTCATCCCGAATATGCCAACATAAGCTTGAACGCTGAACAGAAACTCATAAGAGCTGAACATAAACTCGTAAGAGCTAAGTAGAAACTCATAAGAGTTGAACAGAAGCTCATAAGAGTAGAATAGAAAGTAAAACACGAAAGTTCGCAATAATTGCTAAACCCTGGTTTACTTGGGAAAAATGTTGTTGTCTCCTTCCAATACCATTATAGACCAAAATACGAATGTACTCAAATCCCGCGTTCCATTCAAACCGAAATCCAATTCAATATTATAATTTCAACAATAATTCAATTCCAACAATAGAATAAATAAATTATACCATTCATCAATTTATACAAAATATTAAATTTTTTAACCGTTCGAACTTACCTGGATTGAATTGTAGTAATTATAGAAGTTTCGGGGCTATTATGCTATTTTTCCTTTTTCACAAGTATCTACGGAATCTTGATATGAAGCAAAAATATGAAAAACTAGCTTAAGCTGTCTTCTATGTCTGTTTATAACCGAAATTAGAAGATGAATTGTCTAGAAAACTTTAAATTCAATTTGTTTCATTTTAATTTCCTAACAATTACAATTTTTCCATTAAAGGCTTTATTTTATTATTATGTTTCTTTCATATGCCGCCTCAACTCTTTAAGTTTATTTATTCCTTAAGTCATTCCTTATTTATTAACTGAACCATTTGATCACTTAATTTTTATAATTAACAAGTTTTGCACCTTTTTTAATTTAGTTCTTTTTAATTAATTAGCTATCGAAAAGTTAAATTTTTTCAAAGAAACTTTAATACTACCTTAATGACACTCCAAAATATTTATAAAAATATTTAAGGCTCAGTTTATAGAAACGAGATCTCGATATCTCACTTTCTAAAACCACTTGACCTGATAAATCATTATAAAACGTAAATTACCAATTCAAAGACCTTTTTTAAAACCATATTTAATTTGTAAATATTAGATAATAATATTTACGAATATACTCTCCAAATTTAGTGGCCTCGAAACTACTTTTCTGACACTACTTAAAAATTAAGCTGTTACGTTGATATTTCTAATTGAGCAATTATGTTCTCAAGTCTTAATCCAAGTGACCAGTTGAAGGATAGCTTTTCTCATTGAACTTTTGTTTTCAAGTTTGAGGGGGTTTTATTATGGATTTGGGGTGATGTAGGTAGTGGAATTGTATGAAAAACTTTTTGCGTCTTTGAGCATAACCACATTTAATAGATACCCCTACAAATACCCTGAGTTCCAAAAGAAGAAAAGGGTTGCTAGCTACAAGATGTATCGTGTTGAAGGTAATTAAGGCCAAAGGGTCATTGAGGATGAGGTTTAGGTGGCTTAAAGATACGTTCACACAAGCTGTTTATGGGTGGTGGTGATTGTAGCAGTTTCTGGGCTCTTTTGTTTCTTGTTGCTCTTGTATCCAAGGTATGTGTGAAAAAGAAATTTCTATTTTAAAAGGAAGGTTTTTGATAAAATTCATGGTGTGGACTGACTTGATGTAAGTTTGGTTAATTCTGCTTTCTTACCTGAAAAAGGTAAGTACATAGTAGGTGTATCTTATATTGCATGAGTTACAATTTTCATACGGATCAGTTTTTGAACCCTTTTCTACTAAGCATATAAAGGAGGTTTGATCCTCTAAATGGTGCTGCGTTTACAACTTAATGCTGATATTTATCAATTGCAAGAAAGTGAAGTACAAATTAATGAGAAGTACCCAGTCATGTTTTTGTTTATGACATAGTGACCAACCACATCTTAACTAATAGCTTTATGAGCATGCTTGAACCATATATATTTGATCAGCTTACCAATTTGGTTTGCTTAGATTTCAATGGAGGTAATGTTAATTATTGATATGCATAATTCGCTTTTGCTGTGAATTCCCCTTATTTTATTGCCTAAAACATAAAATTCAAGGTAACATAATTTAATTAGTCTTCTTAGCTATTCTACAGTTTAGTTAGTTTCTTATTTGCAAAATCAAACACTGGTGCAGAAAACTATACCAGTGCCACCTCCAGGAGCAGTTGGGGAACAAACACTAGCATTTAGTATATCAGCAGATACAGCTACTTTCTTGGGCTGTAAATTCCTGGGAGCTCAAGACGCCCTCTATGATCACTTGTGCAGACGTTACTATAAAGATTGTTACATTGAAGGTTCAGTGGATTTCATCTTTGGAAATGGTCTCTCCCTCTTTGAAGTTTATGTTGATTTGTGGGATGTGTTTATTTCAGGGATGTCACGCGCATGCAATAGCGACGTTAACAGGAGCCGTAACAGCACAAGTTGTCGAAATTTATAAATCCTTTCAAAGTTTTTAAAATTCATTTTAAATTCCATTGAAAAGTATTTTGACTAGATTTGAAACTGCTGGGAAAATTTGGGCCAACAAAATTTTGCACTTTACTGGCACTTGTGGCCAGCCCGCTGGAAAATTTTACCGGCACGTGCTTTGCCGGCAGTCAAAGAAATGCCAGTAAAATCATTATCGGTCTTTTTCTTACTTCTATCCACACTTATAAACAATAATAAAAGTGAATTATTTTGTAGTGACATGTTTTAACACGCTTGAGCACACGTTTTTTCGTATTAATAAAAATATTAATGACAATTAAGTTAAGATTAAGTTCACTCAATAAAATTAACTTTTAACCCCTAAAAAGTGAGCAAATTTGATTTTTTTTTTCTCCTATTACCAAATTTTTTTTGAAACATGGGTCAAAATTGGTATATGGCACTTAAATAGTACATTCTGTTATCTTCCTCTCTCAATAATGATATAAAAGGAAAAACCGTTACCTATCTTATTTATTTTTGAATAAATCTAAATTTTGGTATCTAAACTTAGTTTTAAGTTTCAAATTGGTACCTAAAGTTTTTTTTGTCCAATTAAACACGTGAACGTGTCTTTAATGTTCAATTTGGTACTTAAAGTTTATTTTGGTCTAATTAGACACTTGAATGTGGTTTCTTGGTTCGAATTGGTATATGCACTAGGTTTTATAGTCCAAATTAGTACATATAGTAAATAATTTATTTGAACCAGTTTGAACTATGAAACCAAGTTCATGTACTAATTTGAACCAAAAAGTCAATTGCTCAAGTGCCTAATTGGATTTAAAAAAAAATTAGGTACCAAATTGAACCTAGAACCCAAGTTTAGGTACCCAATTAGACAACAAAAAAACCTTAATTACCAATTTGAACCTTGAACCCAAGTTCAGGTACCAAAATGTATATTTACCCTTTATTTTCAAATATCAACTAAAGATTATTTCTCAAAAAAAAAATAAAAAAAAATTAAATATTTCAAAATGATGGACTACATCTTTTCAAATATTTTATTTCTTCACACATTTATTTTCTATTATGTAGTACGATTGAAGAAAGTAAAATAAAATTAAGTGGATGAAAGTAAAATAAAATTAAGTGCTAAATGTAACGTCAATAAGAAGAAGTGGTGATACTATTCCACTCGATTAAATTAACTTAGTCATCAATATACTCAACTTTCGGCAATAAAAAAATAATAAAAAAATATATATATATATATATATATATATATATATATATATATATAAAGGAGAAACAACCATAAATTGAATGATAAAAAATAAAAGTTGATTTCATTCAATGAGTAAACAATGATGATAGTACCCAATCATATATATATATATAGACGTATATATGTACATATATATAATAGAGAGAACCATGATGGTACCTAACCATATATAGAAGGGAGAGAGCATCATAAATTCAACGAAAAAAAAAATACCTTTATTATTTGAGTAATCAATAATGGTTGTACCTAACCTTATATATACACATATATGTATATAATGAAGAGAGAACCGCGATGATATCTAATCATATATATCTAATAGAGAGAAAATCATATATTTAACGATAAAAAAAATTGTTTTCGTTGAATGAGTAAACAATGATGATAGTATCTAATTATATATAATCTAATTATATATATATATATAGACGTAGAGCTGATCATGGGCTGGGCGGCCCGGCCCGACTCGAAGGCCCGCTTAAAAAATAAGAGGGTTTGGGTAAAAATATAGGCCCGAAAAATGGGCTTGGGCCAAAAAACGAGGCCCGTTTAGAAAATGGGCCGGGCTCGGGTAAGAGTTTTTTGGCCCAGGCCCAGCCCGGCCCGGCCCGAATTATATATTAATATATATTTTTTATTTTATTTTTAATTATTTTAAATTTTTAATGTAATTATTTTTTATTATATTGTTAATTTGTGTATTGTTTTAAGAATTGTTTTAGTATTATTTTTATTTGTTTTAATATTTATTTTATGTTTTTAAATATATTTGATTTATTATATTTTTAAATTTTTTTATTTAATGAAATAAGAAAAAAAATTTAATATGGGCCGGGCCGGGCCGGGATCGGGCTTAGTAATTTTATTTCGGGCCGGGCTTGGGTAAAATTTTAGGCCCATATTTCGGGCCGGGCCGGGCCCGAGCCTAGTAGACGGGCCTAAAATTTTGTTTGAGTCCGGCCCGGCCCGGCCCATGATCACCTCTATATAGACGTGTATATATATATGTATTTAATAGAGAGAAAACCATAATAGTATTTAACCATATATGGAGAAAGAACTATAAATTCAATTTCTCTATATGCATAATCAATAATGATAGTGCCTAATGTAAGGGAAACAGCCATGATATTACTTAATCATATAAATATATATAATAAAGAGAAAACCATAAATTAAACCATAAAAAAAGACTTTCCTGTACGAATAGTCAACGATCTAACCCTATATATCCAACTCCCTAGTGCATGCAGATCATAGATTTAACTCCTAAAGTAGCAATCTAGCAATGGATTATTTCCATTCAGTCACAGCAACTTCAACTGTTGCAATCATTGCTTTTCCACTACTGTTTCTTTTCTCTTTCCTATGGATCTCAAGACGAAACACAAACTCGAAGAAAACAGCACCAGAAGCGGGTGGAGCATGGCCTATTATTGGCCATCTCCGCCTCCTAGGAGGGCCACAACCACCTCACATAAGCTTGGCTAGCATGGCTGACAAATATGGAAGAATATTCACTATCAAGTTGGGTGTACAGAGGGCTTTGGTGGTGAGCAATTGGGAGGTTGCGAAAGAATGTCTTACCATAAACGATAAAGCGTTTGCAACTCGTCCAAACCTTGCATGCTCGGAGCTTTTGGGTTACAACAGAGCCATGATTGGCTTTGCACCATATGGACCTCATTGGCGTCAAATGCGCAAGATTGCCACTATTGAGCTCCTCTCAAATCATCGCCTCAATTTGCTTAAACATGTAAGGGAATCCGAGGTGAAGACATCACTGCAACAGCTATATCAACTATATATGGAACAAGAAGAAAAGTAGTAACAGTGACAAAGTATTGGTGGAGATGAAGAGATGGTTCAGAGATGTTACTCTTAACGTCATTCTAAGGATCGTTGTAGGGAAGCGAATACCGAATTCATACGAAGGAGTTGAAACCGTGAAATGGAAGAAGTCGTTGGACGACTTATTTGAACTAAGTGGAAAGTTCTTAATATCAGATGCGCTGCCGTGTCTGCGATGGTTGGACATTGGTGGAGACCTGAAGCTCATGAAGAAGGTAGCCAAAGATTTGGACCAAGTTGTGGAGGAATGGTTACGAGAGCACAAGGAAAAGAGAGCTGAAAATGAGGCAAATAGTGAGGAAGATTTCATGGGAGTGCTACTGTCTATTCTCAGTGATACAGAGGAGCATGAAGCGGATACCATCAACAAAGCCACCAGTCTCGTACGTTCATTTCTTAACTGAATCTGGAAAAATATGTGTTTGATACTGTTTATACAACCAATCAACAAAAGTAAAGATAGAGGTCCATAATGAGAGAAAATGATAATCTTCTTTTAGAGGAGAAAATGGAAGAAAAAGGAGGAGTTCTCCTTCGGGTTTAGGACTTCCTTTTATTATATCAGTTCGGATCTCAGGTCGAACCCCGGGTTGGGTCATTTTTTATTTTATTATAATTATATAACATATATTTATATTCATTTTTCACAGGAATTCCAATTTCAATCCGATATTAATAGTTTGATGGTGTTAGTATCTCAAGGCTGCAGCTATTTTTTAAATGAATAAGACTAAGTCTTAGGGGAATTTGTTAGCTTGTTAGTAGAAGGAGGAGTTGTTAGCTTGTTAGTAGCAATTTGAATTTATTTCTTGTTGAGGTTGTTACTTGGGACTTGTATATAAGGGCGGCTTTGTTAATCAATTAAATTATCCCTTCATTCATATTTTGTTCTATACTTCAATTAGTTCTTTGCTAAACCAACAGATGGTAACTGATTTTACAGAATCTTATCTTAGCGGCGGAAGATACCTCGTCGATCACAATGACATGGGCTTTGTCTTTATTACTCAACAACCGTGATGCGTTGAACAAGGTCAAACAAGAACTAGACATTCATGTTGGCAAGGATAAGCTCCTATTGACTGAATCAGACACAAAAAACTTAGTGTATCTTCAATCTGTGATTAAGGAAACACTACGCCTATATCCTGCTGCTCCACTCAGTGTAACCCATGAAGCTATTGAAGACTGCTCGGTTAGTGGATACCATGTTTCAGCTGGTACTTGGCTTATTCTCAATCTTCAAAAGATACAACGTGACCCACAAATATGGGAAGATCCCTTAGAATTTCGACCAGAAAGATTTATGACTACTCGTAAAGACATTGATGTAAGAGGATATGACTTTGAACTGATTCCATTTAGTAGTGGTGGAAGAATGTGCCCTGGATATTCGTTTGCGCTTAAGATTTTGGAACTTACATTAGCTAATGTACTACATTGGTTTGAGTTTGAGACTCCTTTAGGCGAAACTGTTGATATGCGTGAATCTCCAGGAATGACGAATCCCAAAGCAACTCCATTGGAAGTTCATATAACTCCTCGCGTTCCTACTTTTGTTTACCAGTCTACCAATTAATTGGTATTGTTTGTTGGATTTTAGACTTACCAATCTACCAATTAATTAGTATTGTTTGTTGGATTTTAGACGTGTGTTTAATAAAGAGATCTGGAGCACCCAGCATAAGTTTGATAATTATTTTTATCCATATATTATTTATGTTTACTTTTTTTAATGCAAGTTTACTTTGAATTTCTTCTTGTGATATTTTCTCTAATCAACATAAATTGAACTTTGTTTTCTTAGAACATTGATGGACCATATTTCTAACTTAATTAATTATTTTCTCTTAAATTGTTTTGATTGCTGTTAATTATTTATTCCGTCCTGTACTTTTTTGATCTACTTGCTTGATCATCAAGTTGAATTAATTCGATAATCTTGATTTGTCTTATAAGAGAAAATTAAGGTTGAGATCTCAATTGAATAAATTAAAATTAACTTTAGTAGCGCTGAAAAACGGATTGATTTGCAGCTAGGATAGGAATATACTTGATACCCTAATCAACCGAATAGGTTTGCTCATAGTGACTTCACCCACCAACTTATCTAACATAGGAATATAGCTAGTGGAGGAAAAGTGATTTACTTAGCTAGATACTGAAAGAGTGTAGTTAATACCATTAAATCTTGCATTTGTTCTAAAATTTTAAATTTAATCGAAAAACTTAAAAAATATATTCTTTCTCAAACTTCAAATTATACACTAATTTCTTTTATGATATTCATGATGAAAAAAATTTATTTTCTCAAATTAACTTATGTATTATTTTAAAATAAAAAAAAATCATAATATCTTAGAATTACATCAATGGATATTGATTGAGATCCAATCTCACAAGATAATTAATTAAATTAATCTGACTATAGTATCCATTTATTTAGATCTAAACTAAATTAATGAAATCTATTACTCAAGAGATCCATATGATCGGATTTTTTTAATCACAAATAAATAAATGTTTCAACATTGAATAAAAAATATTTTTTGAATAGATAACCAATAGATTTATACATTGAATATTTCCATGGACAATTCAGAAATTTGTATTATTTTATAGGCATTAGAAGAATAAAGCACAATCCAACTTGATTTAGATCCAATCAAATGGTGATGACAGAGTATTTAGTGGAAAATGAAAGGAAACAAAAAAAAAAAAAAAAAAAAAAGGTAAAATAAAGGCTTGTATGACATTTCTTCGTTACCCCGAGCTTATTTTATCATTATGCATATATATTTAATAAATAAAATTTAATTGTATTCCATTAAAAACTATAGACTTGTCTTTAAGTACGTCATTGCTATCGTGTTCAAGTTGGGTGTGCATAGAGCTTTGGTGGTGAGCAATTGGGAGATAGCTAAAGAATGTCTCACCATAAACGATAAAGCGTTTGTCACTCGTCCAAAGCTTGCAAGCTCGGAGCTTTTGGGTTACAACTATGCCAAAGCTCGGAGTTTTTTAAACGGGTCTTATTTTTTTGTCTAAGTCTATTTTTCGAGTCTATATTTTTGTCCAAGTCCTTCCACATTTCAAACGGGCCTTCGGGCTGGGTGGTCTGACCCATGCTTACCTCTAGCGTCAAGTGCGCAAATTCACCACTATTGAGCTCCTCTCAAATTCCCGGCCCGACCCATGTTCACCTCTGCATCAAGTGCACAAATCTGCCGCTATTGAGCTCCTCTCAAATTACCGACTCGAATTGCTTAAACCTGTACGGGTATCCAAGGTGAAGACATCACTGCAACAATATACTAGCCGTGAAACAAGAAGAAAAGTAGTAACTGTGTGGCAAAGTAATTGTTGGTGTTAAGAACAAAGAAAGAAAGCAAAACAGACAACTAACAGTATAACGAGTCTGCTGTATATTTCATTTGTTTTCTAATTTTAGAATATATACGAGTTGTTTTACAAGAGAATTCAACAAATCCCACTATTATTGTCGAGACCATTTTTAAATCGAGTTTTGGGTCACCTTTAAAACATCTATTTTAAAATCGTTGATTTGGGTCTACGAAATCAAAAGAATGGGTTCGGGAGTCAGTTACGTACGAGGAAGGGTTAGCACCCTCGTAACGCCCAAAAATTGGTACTTAATTGATTATCAAATGTCTTTAATGTCGAAAAAAAATTTAAGCTGTAATCCTCTTTAAAGTATTTGAAAATTTGGGTTCACTTGTATCAAAGTATTGATTATAAGTTAGCCTTTTAGAAATCTCTATCTCGAAAGAGTAAAATGCTACATCCAGTAAGTTAGGACATATCACTTTGCAATTCCAAGACAGTCACTTATATTTTGAAAACCTTTAAAAACTTAGAAAGGTACTTGACTATTCGAACTTAACGAGAAAAGTTGCAACCCAATAAGTTAGGGCACTACTTTTTCGAAATTTCCAAACACCAAGCATTGCCTTTATATTTTTTTGAAAATTTTGGAGCCTTGTCTTTTTAAAGATGATGTGTGGAGAATTGTATTTCATTATAAATCATAATAATATATTATTGTACTAGGTAGATAAAAAAATGAATACTACGACAAAAAAAATAATATACAAACAAAGATATATATATAGCATGTATTGAAAATGAATAAACAAAGTATATAAACATACGAAACAATATTTAAATGATGCATGATATAAAAGAAACATAATCAAATAATGTATGATATACAAATAGAAGAAATATAGTGTCAAAAAAAAAAACTTAACACATACATGATACATACAATATAAAACATATAGAAGAACTAATAAAAAAGGAGTAATTGATTGCTAACAAAATATACATACAATTAAAAACAAGACATTTCATAACCATTTTAAAATAGTATTTAATAGATAATACAAGAATAAAAGAATAATAATTATATGTTAATATATTGGTTTAGGAGTATGTAAGAGATTTCATAATATAACAATATTAGTTTAAAATGAAATAATATATGGTAAATAAATAAATAATTAATAAAAATATGTATATAGTATGAGTTAAAAATATGATTTAATAATAATAATTTACATTTTTTTAAATAATATATATAATGTAAACATAAATAATATAATTGGCGATACAAGTTATACATAAAAAAATATAATAAATATTATATAATAAAATGTAATATAAATATATAAGAAATATAATAGATATAATATAAAATAACATGTAAAACAATATATATATATATATATATATATATATATATATAATCAATAAATATATAATATAGGTGAAAATATAATAAAATATAAAAATAATAATAATAATTTGAGGAAAATAATATATAATAGCAATACATATAAAAATAACACTTTTACTAATTTTAATGTATAAATGTAAAATTAAAATAAATTAAATATTAATATAAAAATATATAGAAATAAAAAAATAGGACTAAATTTAAAGTTTTGTAAAATTACGGGGCAAATTTAAAAAGCTAAAATTGAATTTAGGCCCGATTTGAAGCACACACAAAATTAGAGGGACTTACTGGGCAGATTGCCCTATTCCCAAAACGACAGCGTTTAGACCTTGGACTCAAAGCAGCTACTGTAGGGACTAAATCAAAATTGAGGCAAAACAATAGGGTCAAATCATAAATAAAACATAATGTAATTATAATCACAAAAAGAGTCAAAGAACTGATTGCATAATTAACCCAGTTTAAAAAATGCGCGGATCCTTCTCGGGTAATCGGGTCAACGCGAGGATCCTTATAGCTTAATACGACACCTTATTTAGGCTTATTGATTTAAGCCAAAACGGTGCCGTTTCAAAGAGGCTATATAAGCCAATCTTATAGCTTAAAAATCATTTTAGCACCGTTCAAAAAAAAAGATGGGAAACTCTCTGAAAGAGAGCTGGGGAAGGGTTCTCGGAGTGTCATCGGACCTCCGTTCAGGGATGTGCACGCGCTCACGCGCCACCTCCACCGCACACGGTGGTCGGAGGTTTTAAAAAACTCCCCCTTTCAACGTGGATTAAAGGTATCGCTTTCCCCTTTCAATATTTGCAGTATATATGTACAAATATTTGAAATATTTCACCTTTATGTATCTCGATCAACTGTGATACTCTGCTTTGTATTCGTATGTAAAAATAAAAATTTTTATTGAATCTGTGTATATGTTCCTGAAAACGTAATTCTTACAAGTGAAAATGAAAGGATTTATAGCCTTGGTCCTTTACATATTCTGGGAAATAAATCCGTGATTTCTTTCTATTTCCTGTCTGCAGTGATTTTCCTGCCATTTCCTGCTCTGTTTTCGTGTATCAGCTATTTGCTTCCTTTTCTTACAGATTCCTCGCAGATCTCGGCGGTAGTCGTGGTGTTCATGGCGCGATTAGGGGCCAAATAAAGGGACGACCGATAATCAGGGCATCGATGGCGTTGAAGGCGCGTCAATAACACATTGATGGCCTCGATTTTGGGAAGTCTGACAGCCGTTCCCCGAAACTTTCAGAATTTCTTGCGGCGCGAGGAGAGGGCTAGGGTTTCTAACCCTAGCCAAATCCTTCTAATTTTGGGCCTCTGAGAGTTTTGTTTTGGGTCTGGGTTGTAGACTGGTTGGATTTATTGGGTATTGTAACCGGGTATGGGCTTTTGTATTTGGGCTACAGGACTGCTTTGAGGCTTTGGGTAGTAATAGTGGGCTTGCTGGGTAGGGATTGGTTTTGTAACCTAAACTGTTTATTTTTTGAATGGACTTTTAAAATATTTATTTATTTATTTTTTTGCTTGGTTTTTAAGGCCCGGACAAATTTGGGCTCCTACAGCTGCCCCTCTTTGCTCATTGCTGTGTAACGGGATTTGAGCAAAGATTCAAAAGGACCAAATTTGACCGGTCCTATAGTCTTCGAACTACTTCTTGCAAACTTATAATTGTTATGTTGATATCTGCAATCTGCTCTCCACCGAACACAGGAATGCCAAATCTACTTTTTCGATTTGTAAGGATGCCAAATCAACTTGGGTCTGTTTGAGAACATTTGAGAGTCATATCTGCAATGTCCTCAGTTTGTTCCTTGTAAACACAAGGATGCCAAATCATCTTGAATCTTATTTGAGAACATTTGAGAGTCATATCTGCAATGTCCTTGATTTGTTCATTGTAAGCACAAGGATGCCAAATCATCTTGAGTCTGTTTGAGAACATTTGAGAGTCATATCTGCAATGTCCTCGATTTGTTCCTTGTAAGCACAAGGATGCCAAATCATCTTGAATCTGTTTAAGAACATTTGAGAGTCATACCTGCAATGCCCTCGATTTGTTCCTTGTAAGCACAAGGATGCCAAATCATCTTAAATCTGATTCAGTATAAACATCTGAAGGTTAGATCTGCTATATCTGAGAACATTTGAGAGTCAAATCTGCTATGTCCTCGATTTGTTCCTTGTAAGCACAAGAATTCCAAATCATCTTGGATCCGCTTCAGTATAAACGCCTAAAGTCTAGATCTGCTATATCTGAGAATATTTGAGAGTCAAATCTACCATGTCCTCGATTTGTTTCTTGTAAAGACAAGAATACCAAATCATCTTGGATCTGCTTCAGCATAAACATCTGAAGTCTGGATCTGCTATATCTGAGAACATTTGAGAGTCAAATCTACTATGTCCTCGATTTGTTTCTTGTAAGCACAAGAATTCCAAATTATCTTGGATCTGCTTCAGCATAAACATCTGAAGTCTGGATCTGCTATATTGAGAACATCTGAGAGTCAAATCTACTATGTCCTCGATTTGTTTCTTGTAAACACAAGAATACCAAATCATTTTGGATCTGCTTCAGCATAAACATCTAAAGCCTGGATCTGCTATACTGCGGCCTATTATCTTGTTGTTTAGGGCACGCCGTCTTTGATAACCTGTAGAATGATTATGCTTGATAATTAAGATGCTATGCTTGGAGTGGGTCGAATGTTCCTAATGTGTTATGATGCAAAATGCTGTGAATATGACCCCTATCCTAAGCGTCACCATTCAAAATTTCATTCTTGCTCGGCTTGTAGGCCTTCCTCCAATGCTACAATCTATTGAGGATGTCCGTAAAAATTGAGTCATTGGTTTTGTCCATTTCCTTTTGGAAAGAAATTCCTCGAGTTCCTTCACCCTTTACTTACGTGAACTTCTCGAATAATTGTCCTATTTTAGTTTCTTGCATTATCCAAAAATTCCAAAGTAATGTGCAAAACTTCGTTTGTGAAAATATTTTAGTTTATCTACCATTATTTCAATGCAACATACTTTGAAAATAACAAAAGATGAATAAATCTTTAAGAATAATTGGATTTGAATGAATCGTCAACAATACAAAGGAAATAAGTCTGATAGTATATCTTTAAGAAGAAATCAAATCTAAAGATAGCTAACAGGATAAGAATTAGGTGCTCTGAATATCACTGCTTGAGTGTTTATACATTAGTCCCATGAAACCTTTCTTGAGTTTGACATGTGTTTAAAAGATCCAAAGTGCTTTGTTGATACCCCAATGTACACTGTACCACACTCTTTGCCAAGTCAAATATAGCAAGGTTGCTGTGTGCCCTTCAAAATTTGAGCTGCCCTTTCAGGTTTTCAACGCAAAACCCTTTTGGTCACAAGGCTCCCTTTGCGGGTTTTCACCTTGGCCTCTCCTTTTTTTTTTTTTTTTTTTTTGAGAATTCAAGGCGCCCTTTGCGAGTTTTCACCTTGGATTCTTTTCTTCTTCAGACAAAGTACTCCTTGACCGAGTCCGAATTCACTGGATCAGATAAATTCTTCCTATCCATTTCTTGTCAAAATCAGTGCACCTCTAGAGAAAGCCCTCTTCGCAACATATGGCCCTTCCCAATTCGGCATCCTTTTGCATGGGAAGGATCTCTTTCAGCACAAGGTTTCCTTTATAAAATTCTTTTGGACGAACCTTCTTTGTCATAAGTCTATGTCATCCCTTCTTGGTACATTTGCTTAGGGTGAATATTTTCAAGTTAAGTTTACTAGAGGTATTCAATTCTTGACTCCATCAAAGCTTGGAGGAAAAATCTTGATTCATAAACCCATGAGAAAGGGATTGCCCCAGCAGCAGTCCTGGCTGTTGTTTGTTAAACCCTACAAAAAGATGGTTCAATGATTCTTAGTAGACAAGAATAAAGTTGCTGACTTTATCCTTCAACCTGGAAAACTGAGGTACAGAGATTACTCTCGGAGCATACATCCCACCATGACTCGATGATGTTTCTGAAGCATCCGTAATTTTCATAAATTGCCCCCAACTGTGAAGCTGTCAAATGAGCGTAGAAAATAGGAGCCACAACAAATATGGCTGTGGTGCTCCTTTGATACATATAGGATAAAGAATGAACAAACTCTTGCAGATCATCAGCTGAAAACCCAGCTTGGTCTAAGACAACATGATAGTGGGTCTGCCTCGTGATTCCAATCATTCCAGCATGGGTACCAAGGTAAAAACCATTGTTCTTTGGATGGCATACTTTGTTGACAATGACAATACCATGTAGCACATTGTTAGGAGATCTCTACTGAAAAAACTTAGTATGATGGTTTTTCGTACAACAATAACCATAATCTTTAGGGTTTCACTTCTCGTCAAGGAACTTGCAAGCCTCAATAACTTGATCAAAACTTGATTAAATTGAAACTCGCTAACCCTATCCCTGAAAATAATGATTTGATCAGGTTTTCTCTTCCCTGAACTTGTATAGAAGTCTAAGAGATCTTCCTTCATGATACCGTCATCCACTTTGTCAGAAACTGGTTTTGAAGAAAGAATCTATCATTTTATGCTTCAGAGATATGCGGCTACCGATGCCCCATATTTGAAATCAATGGCCACCGCCTGGAGCTAACCATCGCAGCTATTGATAGCACATCAGACTGCTCAGGAAAGCCAAACAATGCACCCATTCCAAGGATGATGGTTGGAACCTTTGAAACAACTGGAATTGAAGGTGTTTGCCCCAGCGTAAACATAGAGAGTAGGCGGTAGTTTCTTATGCCAATTTTTACCAGTCTCGGTCATCTTCTGTAATTTGTTTTTTTCTTTTTCTTTTCTTTTGGCAACCTTTGTTGTACTGTGGTATGGCGCATTATCTTTGAAAAGACTGCAAACTTTTGGCATTGTGCAGTTATATATAATCTTTTTTTTTTGAAATAGATGACTTTTGACTTTGTAATATTGGCATATGAAGCTATCTCCCCCTCTTAATGGAGTAGTTGACGTCCACAAAGATGAGTCATTGTCAGCTTGAAACTTTTGACGAGCTCGGGCCCATAACATACATGCCTCATAAGTCTTGACTCCTTTAAATTTGGCATTCATTGTACAACTGATGCGACCCCTTTCTATGGTGGACCAACAGTGCCCCAAAACCTCATGTTTATCCTGGCAATTGCAAATCCTCCTGCATGCTTCTTTGGACCATATTTTTGAATTCCCATAATAGTCTCAACAAGGTCTTCTTTTGTCTCCTCAGCTAATTCCAATTTCGCAATCTTTCCTTCCTCTAAGGTTATATTTCCTACCACCACTTCATGGGGTAAAAACCATTTTCAACAAACTCAGAAACAAGTCACAATTTCTGCCACCTTCAAAGTACTGAGATTCCTCTAAACACATATCACACTCAAAAGGAACTCTAAATCTGTAGTATCGTTGCCCGTGTCATTGATACCTAGGGATCTATGATAGGCACACAAAAGAATATACAAGGAATAAATGAATTCAAGAATGACTATTTACATAAAATGAAAATTTATAAAGAATGTCAAAGGTCAAAAGAATCAGAATGAAAGAATATTTACTCAGATAAATAATAAAAGTATGTTTTATTGAAAATAAAAATGTCTAAACATGAGCCCACTTCTCAAAAGAAATCTCATTACTCTTAGGCTTTAGAGCAACAAGAGTGTTCTGAATATTACTCCGTAAAATTCCTAAAGATTACAGGAAGTTCTTCTGCAGTCCAATTGTTTAAAGAACTTCCCGGTTAATAAGGGCGAATGCCCTCAAGGTTTCTTTGTTCAATCCCTTCCTCATGTATGACATTGATGGGATGATTTTCATTTCCAAACATCCTCTTCTCCGGGTAAGCTATCTCGCCTGACACAAACGTCGGGGATATGTAAGGGAACATCGTTAATTCCCATTCAACTTCTTTTTCACTTAACCGTGACCCTCTTCTCTCTCTCTCTCTTTTTCTTTCGCTTTTTAATAACTTTAACTAATTAGGGTCGTTTTATAATTTTGAATGTAAATGATGCAATGAAATGCTATAAGATGCAAATGAATGCAAAAGGTATCAATCTCGATTCAATCTCATTTAGAAAACTTTATTTAGAAAAAGAATATCTTTACATATGAATGGATTACAAATACGCCTTCGTCCTATGGCCCAAATTTTTAACTCAACAAAGCTAACTCTTGACAATGATCTTACTGTAGCTTGTATTTCGTGCTTAATGTATCAGCTTGTACCTTCATGGTCCGTAAATGATCTACTACCATCCCGAATTTGAGCTATGGCTTCACCCATGAGATAATCCCTACATCTATGGACACCTCTTCCAATGTCTGTGAAGTTGTTCTGATTATCTTGAAAGAAAGATTGGCAAACAAGTGGGCATTCCTGCTTAACATGCTACCTTAAAATGATATCCAACACCTTTGGTGTTTCTTGAGAGCTTTCAGATTCCTGTCGACGCAAAGCAAAGCATTTTGAAATGCTTACATGAGTATTCTCAGCATTGTTAATATCTACTTTAAAGGTCTTTTAAATGATATGGACTTATTTAATCTCATTCTTTTGCGTCCATTTTGACAGATCATCAGGGCTTGCATTTCCATTATCTCTAATAAGTGCAACATAGTAAACTCATGCTTGTTGTTTGGTCCTATAATAAATAAGCCTTTTAACATCATAGAAACAATTCTTCCCACCCAACTCACCTTTGTCGGTCCATGCATTCTGTCAATCACTTTCCTTCTAACACTCTTACCATCGACCATCTTCCTATGAAAGAGAAATGTTGTAATGGTGGAAATGTCCATCAATACTCTTCTTGTTCACCTTAAAATGATTGGTAAGTATATTACCTTTTGCCCTGCAGCATGCCTTGCCATAGAATGTCGAACAATCTTCTTCGTATCCAATTCTGCTTTGATTAGAAACAACATTAAGATGCACCAATGGCGGAAGAGGCAGGAATTCCAAGACTACCCATTTTCCTTCCTGCTCTTTCTATTTTAGTTCACTCCCTATCCCCATGACGTTCATCATCTTCCTTATAAAAGTTGGAATACGGTCAGCCTTTGAGTAAACTTGAATTATAAGACAATGCCACAAAACTGAATATTCTTCCACCACAGATACCATATCGGCTTTTCCAAACGTAAAGCAACTGTATACAAGATTCCAATACTGAGTGATGGCCCGAAACAAATTCTCGTCTATTCCCAAGTCTAGCAAGTATTGCGAGTCCCCATGGTTGTTGTAGAACAACTGCTTTGCTTTGATACCCCATTGATCCCATATTTCCTTTAACTCATGCTGATTATCCTGTGTGACGCTGATACGAATGTAGTCTGACAGCTTTGACACATATCCCATGGTTAGACTATTTTCCTTTACTAATTGAGTTTGCTCTTGACCATATATGGACATTAGCGTTGCCCTCCACTTTATCAAGAAGTCCGTTCTACATAATAAAACTCTTTAACTTAGAAACTGACCATGAATCGATACCTTTGTAAATGCAAAATGTCATGCAAACAAAAGAAAAGAAATAGTCAGTATCACATGATATCAATAAATCTCAACAATAATTTATAAGGGTAATATCTAAAGTTTAACTCTAACTAAGTTGGGCTCTTACGGTTTTTTCTATATGAAGTTGGTTCTAAAGTTTTAGGTGCCTGAACGAGCAGATTCCTCGATCCTCACCCATCATAGGCTCATTTGAATCGAGCTCAGTTCAGGGGAATACATTTCCTTATGGCTACACGGAGATGAAAATCTCACGAAACCATTGGTACAGATGTATCCCGAAAGTGATCCACTATCCTGCACGGAGGCGAAAACCTCACGAAGGCGTAGCTTCTCACTCCCACTTAAGGGTGTGACCACAACGGTCATGCAAATGCAATGCCTATTAGAATATAGCAACACATGCAATAATACAAACACATGTAATGCAAAGAGGATTAAATTTTAAAATTTTTAATTTCCGACATTAAGACAAGAGATAATCAATTACACGGCTTGACTCTCTTATTATTCCCAAGTGGAGTCGCCAAGCTGTCGAGACCATTTTTAAATCGAGTTTTGGAAAATGGGAATTGACTTAAAAAAAATGAAAACGGGAGTCGCCACCAATCTTTTTAGGTGTGATTGGGTCACCTTTAAAACATCTGTTTTAAAATCGTTGATTTGGGTCTACGAAATCAAAAGAATGGGTTCAGGAGTCAATTACGTACGAGGAAGGGTTAGCACCCTCGTAACGCCCAAAAATTGGTACCTAATTGGTTATCAAAATGTCTTTAATGTCGGAAAAAAAAATTTAAGATGTAATCCTCTTTAAAGTATTTAAAAATTTGGGTTCACTTGTATCAAAGTATTGATTATAAGTTAGCCTTTTTGAAATCTCTATCTCGAAACAGTAAAATGCTACATCTAGTAAGTTAGGACATATCACTTTGCAATTCCAAGACAGTCACTTATATTTTGAAAACCTTTAAAAACTTAGAAGGGTACTTGACTATTTGAACTTAACGAGAAAAGTTGCAACCCAATAAGTTAGGGCACTACTTTTTCGAAATTTCCAAACACCAAGCATTGCCTTTATATTTTTTTGAAAATTTTGGAGCCTTGTCATTTTAAAGATGATGTGTGGAGAATTGTATTTCATTATAAATCATAATAATATATTATTGTACTAGGTAGATAAAAAAATGAATACTACGACAAAAAAAAATAATACATATAAAGCAAAAAACGCAAACAAAGATATATACATAGCATGTATTGAAAATGAATAAACAAAGTATATAAACATATGAAACAATATTTAGATGATGCATGATATAAAAGGAACATAATCAAATAATGTATGATATACAATTAGAAGAAATATAGTGTCAAAAAAAAAAAACTTAACACATACATGATACATACAATATAAAACATATAGAAGAACTAATAAAAAAGGAGTAATTGATTGCTAACAAAATATACATACAATTAAAAACAAGACATTTCATAACCATTTTAAAATAGTATTTAATAGATAATACAAGAATAAAAAAAAAATAATTATATGTTAATATATTGGTTTAGGAGTATGTAAGAGATTTCATAATATAACAATATTAGTTTAAAATGAAATAATATATGGTAAATAAATAAATAATTAATAAAAATATGTATATAGTATGAGTTAAAAATATGATTTAATAATAATAACTTACATTTTTTAAATAATATATATAATATAAACATAAATAATATAATTGGCGATACAAGTTATACATAAAAAAATATAATAAATATTATATAATAAAATGTAATATAAATATATAAGAAATATAATAGATATAATATAAAATAACATGTAAAACAATATATATATATATATATATATATATATATATATATATATATATATATATATATATAATCAATAAATATATAATATAGGTGAAAATATAATAAAATATAAAAATAATAATAATTTGAGGAAAATAATATATAATAGTAATACATATAAAAAGAACACTTTTACTAATTTTAATGTATAAATGTAAAATTAAAATAAATCAAATATTAATATAAAAATATATAGAAATAAAAAATAGGACTAAATTTAAAGTTTTGTAAAATTACGGGCAAATTTAAAAGCTAAAATTGAATTAAGGCCCGATTTGAAGCACACACAAAATTAGAGGGACTCATTTGTGCAAATTGTCCTATTCCCAAAACGACAAATTTGCTTAGACCTTGGACTCAAAGCAGCTACTGTAGGGACTAAATCAAAATTGAGGCAAAACAATAGGGTCAAATCATAAATAAAACATAATGTAATTATAATCACAAAAAGAGTGAAAGGACTGATTGCATAATTAACTTGATTTAAAAATGCGCGGATCCTCCTTGGGTAATCGGGTCACGCGCGCGGATCCTTATAGCTTAATACGACACCGTATTTAGGCTTATTGATTTAAGCCAAAACGGTGCCGTTTCAAAGAGGCTATATAAGCCAATCTTATAGCTTAAAAATCATTTTAGCACCGTTCAAAAAAAAAAAAAAGATGGGAAACTCTCTGAAAGAGAGCTGGGGATAGGGTTCTCGGAGTGTCATCGGACCTCCGTTCAGGGATGTGCACGCGCTCACGCGCCTCCTCCACCGCACACGGTGGTCGGAGGTTTTAAAAAACTCCCCCTTTCAACGTGGATTAAAGGTATCGCTTTCCCCTTTCAATATTTGCAGTATATATGTACATATATTTGAAATATTTCACCTTTATGTATCTTGATCAATCAGGATACTCGCTTTGTATTCGTATGTAAAAATAAAAATTTTTATTGAATCTGTGTATATGTTCCTGAAAACGTAATTCTTACAAATGAAAATGAAAGGATTTATAGCCTTGGTCCTTTACATATTCTGGGGAATAAATCCGTGATTTCTTTCTATTTCGTGTCTGCAGTGATTTTCCGCCATTTCTGCGCTTTTTCGTGTATCTCTTTGTTTGCTTCCTTTTCTTGCAGATTCCTCGCAGATCCCGGCGGTAGTCGTGGCGTTCATGGCGCGATTCGGGGCCAGATAGAGGGACGACCGTTAATCAGGGCATCGATGGCGTTGAAGGCGCGTCAATAACGCATTGATGGCCTCGATTTTGGAAAGTCTGACAGCCGTTCCCCGAAACTTCCAGAATTCCTTGAGGCGCGAGGAGAAGGCTAAGGTTTCTAACCCTAGCCAAATGCTTCTAATTTTGGGCCTCTGAGAGTTTTTTTTTGGGCCTGGGTTGTAGACTGGTTGGATTTATTGGGTATTGTAACCGAGTATGGGCTTTCGTATTTGGGCTACAGGACTGCTTTGAGGCTTTGGGTAGTAATAGTGGGCTTGCTGGGTAGGGATTGGTTTTGTAACCTAGACTGTTTATTTTTTGAATGGACTTTTAAAATATTTATTTATTTATTTTTTTGCTTGGTTTTTAAGGCCCGGACAAATTTGGGCTCCTACAGCTGCCCCTCTTTGCTCATTGCTGTGTAACGGGATTTGAGCAAAGATTCAAAAGCAACTCCATTGGAAGTTCATATAACTCCTCGCCTTCCTACTTTTGTTTACCAATCTACCAATTAATTGGTATTGTTTGTTAGATTTTAGACGTGTGTTTAATAAAGAGATCTGGAGCACCTAGCATAAGTTTGATAATTATTTTTATCCATATATTATTTATGTTTACTTATTTTTAATGCAAGTTTACTTTGAATTTCTTCTTGTGATATTTTCTCTAATCAACATAAATTGAACTTTGTTTTCTTAGAGCATTGATGGACCATATTTCTAACTTAATTAATTATTTTCTCTTAAATTGTTTTGATTGCTGTTAATTATTTATTCTGTCCTGTACTTATTTAATCTACTTGCTTGATCATCAAGTTGAATTAATTCGATAATCTTGATTTGTCTTATAAGAGAAAATTAAGGTTGAGATCTCGACTGAATAAATTAAAATTAACTTTAGTAGCGCCGAAAAAACAAATTGATTTGCAGTTAGGATAGGAATATACTTGATACCCTAATCAACCCGATAGGTTTGATCATAGTGACTTCGCCCACCAACTTATCTAACATAGGAATATAGCTAGTGGGGGAAAAGGGATTTACTTAGCTAGATACTGAAAGAGTGTAGTTAATACCATTGAATCTTGCATTTGTTCCAAAATCTTAAATTTGATTGAAAAACTTTAAAAAAAATTTTCTTTCTAAAACTTCAAATTATACACTAATTTCTTTTATGATATTCATGATGAATTTTTTTTTCCTCAAATTAACTTATGTATTATTTTAAAAAATAAAAAAAAATCATAATATCTTAGAATTACATCAATAGATATTGATTGAGATCCAATCTCTTACATCAATAGATATTGATTGAGATCCAATCTCACAAGATAATTAATTAAATTAATCTTACTATAGTATCCATTTATTTACATCTAAACTAAATTAATGAAATCTATTACTCAGGAGATCCATACGATCGGATTTTTTTTAATCACAAACAAATAAATGTTTCAACATTGAATAAAAAATATATTTTGAATAGATAACCAATAGATTTATACATTTAATATTTCCATGGACAATTCAGAAATTTGTATTGTTTTATAGGCATTAGAAGAATAAAGCACAATCCAACTTGATTTAGATCCAATAAAATGGTGATGACAGATTATTTAGTGGAAAATGAAAGGAAAAAAAAAAAGGTAAAATAAAGGCTTGTATGACATTTCTTCATTACCCCAAGCTTATTTTATCATTATGCATATATATTTAATAAATAAAATTTAATTGTATTCCATTAAAAACTATAGACTTGTCTTTAAGTACGTCATTGCTATCGTGTTCAAGTTGGGTGTGCATAGAGCTTTGGTGGTGAGCAATTGGGAGATAGCTAAAGAATGTCTCACCATAAACGATAAAGCGTTTGTCACTCGTCCAAAGCTTGCAAGCTCGGAGCTTTTGGGTTACAACTATGCTCGGAGTTTTTTAAATGGGTTTTATTTTTTTGTCTAAGTCTATTTTTCGGGTTTATATTTTTGTCCAAATCCTTCCACATTTCAGGCGGGCCTTTGGACTGGGTGGCCTGACCCATGCTTACCTCTAGCGTCAAGTGCGCAAATTCACCACTATTGAGCTCCTCTCAAATTCCCGACCCAACCCATGTTCACCTTTTGCATCAAGTGCACAAATTTGCCGCTATTGAGCTCCTCTCAAATTACCGACTTGAATTGCTTAAACCTGTGCGGGTATCCAAGGTGAAGACATCACTGCAACAATATACCAGCCGTGAAACAAGAAGAAAGGTAGTAACTGTGTGGCAAAGTAATTGTTGGTGTTAAGAACAAAGAAAGAAAGCAAAATAGACAACTAACAGTATAACGAGTCTGCTCTATATTTCATTTGTTTTCTAATTTTAGAATATATACGAGTTGTTTTACAAGAGAATTCAACAAATCCCACTATTATAATCTTGAAATTTGAAATATATTTCTTGTAAAAAAATAAAATAACCAAATATGCTAATTATTACCAAAACACATAAAAAAATTTACTAACTAAGATTGATTTTACTTAAAACAAACACCCACTCATCACTGGTAGCTTACACCAAAACAACGTCATTCTAATTGTGGATGCAGTCAGCACGCACATTCTGCGGATATACTCTGCATTTCTTCAATCCCGCCATATTGAGCACAGTTTCATGTGTCCGCAAATTAATTCGTATTTAGACTGTTTGCCATTTGTGCGAGCTGTTGTATGGTTTACCATCTCTATCAAAAGAAGTAATTGATATGTGTGAAGGCATTGATAGGTATGAAGATCCAAAATTCACGAATCTTAAAATAACTCCATTAAAAGTCTTCCTACTTTTGTTGATGAATCCAACAATTAATTGCTACTGTTTGTTGGATTTTAGATTATATTTAATAAATAATTATATAAAAGATGTTGAAAAATCGAAACCTCATATTATAAAATACAATCGTTAGCTATTGATGTGGAAATAAACTATAATATAATTCAAACAAAAGTTTAACCAAAATTGATTTACACACCAAATCAAAAATCAATTTGAATACTTACTAAATGACAAATTTATCTTGCAATATTATTAACCACTTCTCATCACAATTTTGATTTTTTTTTTTTTTTTTTTACAATAAAAATAACATTTAAAGGAAGAACTTATAAAATATTATAATGAAATATTTTCTACAATTGAAGATTAATATTTTACCGCCAGAATTGAAACTATTTCACTACCTTTCTCATCTGCAATCGAGAATACTACGCAATGTGGTTTGATTAAATGAAAGAAATCTATTGCTCACGAGATCCATGTGGTGGGCCTGTTTTTAATTGGACCATATGATCGGTTTTTGTGGAAAATGAATGGAATCAACAAAATAATAGATACCTGTCGTTATCTCGAAATTTCAAACTAAATTTTGTTCTATAAAAAAGGTATTGGGCAAATGGAAAGTGAAAAGAAATTAATTTGTTTATACGACGAAGGATGATTGTGTTGGAAGAAAATTTGCGGATCCAGGAAAAGAAAATTACTTGAGAAGATAAGACGATTTGTAAAAGTTTCTCGAAAATAATGCGTTAAAAATTATTATTTATTATTTGATTGTTTTAAATATTAGACTATTAGGAGCGTAATTAGCCTTAATTAAAGATATTCAAGAGATAACAATTAATTTTTGTTTTGCCGAACATCATGATATGGTTATACATCCAAATATAAATTATGATTGTCAAATTGATTTTAACATTTTCTCTTTTTTTTAATGAATATTTGATAAAACTTTACATGATGTGTTAATGTGTATGATAGATATGTGGACGATATTTATTTATATTTTATTAATAGTAAAAATTTTAGCGATTGTTGAAAGATTAATTAGGTTACTTTTCTCTTTTTACTATTGTTCTTCTTTTTGGTGATTGAAATAATTGTTAACTCCATAATAATCTATGGTTAGTGTACAATCCCGATTCTGCCCGGGCCTTAAAAGCTCAATGGACCAAATTAAGACAAACCCATTAACCCAAATACTCCTAACCCAAAATGCCCTAAGCCCAATCTAAAACTAAACCTAGCCTACCAAGCCCACATTTTTCAAATAAAAAATCAGTCAAAAGAAGCCCTAGGTACACCGCTCCTAGGTCTGCCCTTGTCTCTGTCACCGCCACTGGTGGCCACCTGCTCCGCCATCAGCTACCCCTGCATAGAAAAGACAAGGATTTAATGCGAAAACAGTGAATAAAACAGGGAATGTTGTAAAAAATCAGTTATATAAAAGGCTTAAGAGACCGAGAGAAACAACTATCTTTTTTTTCTGCTTCTCTTTTAACACAAAGAAATACACGAGTATTGTAACCAAAAAAGGAAAGTTGAATATCAAAAGGTGATTATTTCCGAATGTTCTTGATTTATTTTCTCTGAATCTATTTCATTCTTCATGATTTATATATATATTATAGCATAACAAAAATATAGAAGAAAAGAGAAAAGAAGCCATACCTTACGATTAGGCCGTCGATCCCTTTTGCTTCACTGAAATCGGAGTTCAAAAGAGGAGAATCTGAGGCTGACAAAGTAACACGCCATGGTTTGCGAATGCCAGTCGCCGTCCCTAGCAGCCGGCTGTCGTTCTCGAAATAGAACCATATGAATTGATCGAGGAAGATGAAACGGAGAGGCTGGGGGCTGCCTTTCCTTATTTCGGCCGAGTGAAGAGGGGGAGGGGATTTGTTTTTGACGTGTTTAAGTGGCCAGATGGAAAGCTTTAGGGTTTCTTAACCCAGATAATAAAACGGCACCGTTTAGGCCTGTTCTGGTGGCCTCAAAATGGTGTCGTATGAGCCATAGCCGTGCGACCCGATCCGATGCCCAGGGGATCCGCGTGTTTTGGCCTTTGAGGGCTAATTGCGCCCTAGGTCCCTCCCCTTTGCACGCACGATCAATCGCGTCTCGGTCGTTCATTTATTTTCTTTTAAAATTCGCCCTGTAATTTGCGCGTGTTCGCACTTTGGTCCATGTCTCTGTTCTGCGCTTTAGAACTTGGTTTATTTCCAGTTCTAGTCCTTATGTGTTGATGCGCATCACATGTTGATCCTCTTCTGATTATTTTATTTATAAATTGGCCCATTCGTTTTAATTGCGTTTTAATTAGGTCATTCCTTTTCTATCCTCTTTTTTTTAATTGGATCTCAATTAGGTCATTTAAATTCGTTTTTTTAGTTTTCTTTTTTATTTGAGTTTATTTATTAATATTAATTGTATTACTTGCATCATTTTGATTGTTTATATATTATAGTCTAACTGTAAATTCACCTTATATATATCATTCTATATTTTATGCATTATCATTCATATTATTATTTGTATTATTGTTATCCTTTAGTTTATTATTATTGTTTACCATCATTTTTCATTGTCAACATTACTAATGTATTATTATTTTTTCTGTTAAGGTGCTCTTATTGTATTTTATTTCATTATTATTATATTATTATTATTATTATTATCATACCATTAAGTTAATTAATTTCATATTAATTCTGTCATTTATGTACGTATTTTTCTTTGTGTTGTTCCCTTATTCGCATTTATTTATGATATTATTATTAACCTTTGTAATTATTTTTCGAGATATATCATGTATTTCACATTATTACCATTTTAACACATTTTTATTACTTTTATTACTTTTATTTTATTATTGATCCTATGTTATTTCATACATGTAATTATTTTTACTTTGCGTATTTTAATAGATAATTTTGTTGATTAAAAGTGAATCGCGTACTTAAATTATTACTATTAGCGCATGGAAATATTGGTATATATATATCGAGTCTATAAAGTTATGTATTTTATACTTATGGTATTTTCTTGTACATGTATAAATATTTTTTTAAATCTTATATAACTTATGACTAATTTAATTTGTATGCATATTCCTTTTATTCTAAATTTATTTACATATATATAAATATATATGCCCATAATTTGTAAATTCAATATGTTCTTAAAATTATTATATTTGTATTATCTTTGCATATTTTTTTTATATACATAAGTTGTCAATTTTAAACTAATATTCTTCGACTTTTCGTATAACATTCGATTTAAATATTTATTTTATAAAATATATTTTAATGATCACATACATACTCTTATTTTAATTTTGTAGAAAGCTTCTAGTTTAACAATTCACTTAGTTTATAGTATGGGCTCATCCTTTAAAACTTATTTTATACACATATACATATTCTTCTTTAATTTCTATTTTGTTTTTGTATTTTTGCATTTGAATGCGGCATTAGGTTATATATATATTATTGTGGTATATTATTTTCGTTTTGTATTGCCATCATATTAATTATTCTTCATCCATGATTCGGAAATTGATAATACTTTTAAAAATTTGGTTGCTATCTTGTTAGTTTATTAAACAAATTATGCTATCTCCTTTCAATCCATCATAGCATCTTATACATTCATATTATCCCGTGTTTTTATTTCTTTTCCGGTTTTCAAATATTGTTTATAACTTATAACCCTTTAAAAACAATTATCCCATTTTATTTCAAACCGAATTAGTATATTACAAGCCGCTTTCATAATTATTCGTTGAAATTTCTTAAAACGAAGGCGATGTTCGATTTTTAGCAATTAGAGGAATCGTGCCCTACCGTGCTGGGTTGTAATTTCTCGTTTGCTCTAAATAATCGAATACCTCTTTAGAATTTCATTCATGTTTTCTAAAAACTTTTTAAAACAAAGGAAATATTCGATGTTTAGCAATTCGGGAATAGTACCCTATCGTGTTGGGTTGCGATCTCCCATTTGTCCCAAATAATCGAATATCCCTTCTCAATTTCACTCGTGTTTTCTAAAACAAGGCAATGTTCGAATATTCAGAAATTCGAGGAATTGTGCCCTACTGTGCTGGGTTTCGATTTTTCGTTGGACTAAATAGTTGATTATCCTTCCGTAATTTACGAATTATAAACTTTTGGAAGTCGAAATCTGTTATGTTTTTGAGGATATAAAGGATCGTGTCCTACTGTGCTGGATGTGATACTATATTCCTCTGAAACGAGAAGATCTTGATGACCAACTCGGGTCACTCAAATAATAAAAAAGAACCGCATTTCAAAAGCATTTTTAAATCTTAGACTCAAGGACAGTTATTTAATCGGTTTGGTACCAATTTTGGGCGTTACGGGGGTGCTAACCCTTCCTCGCGCGTAACTGACTCCCGAACCCTTTCTCTCAATTTTCGTAGACCTAAAATTATTATTTTAATAAATAAAATGTTTTATTAAAATGATTTACTTCAAGGTGATCCGATTACACCTCAAAAAAAAAAGGGTCGGTGGCGACTCTATTTTTGCTTTCCAAAAAGTCGATCCATCGTTTTGAAATCGAAAGAAAAAAATGATTTCGACAGTTAGGACCGTGGCCATGACCACGACTACTTCTATTAGTAAAATTACTATGTATTACTCCATTCACTTTTGGAATGGAGTACGGGACAACTTTCAAAATTTTTCATTAATCATTTTATTTTGCACAGTCACTTAGAGTTAATGGGAGTTTTTTTTTTTCAAAAAACTTTTTATGGTATTATTACTGCTGAAACATATTGGATGCATGATCTCTACGTCATTATCAACTATCTTTTCTTCACAAAAATTTAATTGACAATTCACCTTAAATATTAAAGAGTTATATTCACTCGCTATTTTAAAATCTTGTAATCTTTGGTCATCCAATTATAGAAATCAGCATCTTATGATTACAAGAGCCAAGGCTGGTGTTTTTAAGACCAAGGTCTATATGGTTGCTACACGAGGAAGTTGAACCTGTGAATGTACATGAGGCGATGAAGCATCCAGCTTGGCAGGAAGCTGTGAAGGAGGAATTAGATGCCCTTCTCAAGAATAGTACTTGGTCTCTGTAAGTGCTTCCTCTAAGGAGGAAGCCTATCGGATGTAAATGGTTGTTCAATATCAAAAGGAATCCCAATGGTTCATCACAATTAGTCATTCAGACTAGTAGACATCAATACTGCATTTCTCAATAGCATTTAACTGAGAAAAAGGTGTTTACAATAAAGAAAATAAAGATAAGAAATAAATAAAATTATCCTTAACTATACCGACCTGTCTTGCTTAGTTACTTCATCAGTTTTCTTTATTGCTTTATTGCTACAAGTAATCAAACTCAGCTACTTCTACTCATAAAATATAAGGTGAATCGCATCAAGTGATGATTGCAATTCCGCTCGATTGAATTAATTTCATTGGTCGATATACTCAGTTTTCAACCATAAGAGACAACATAAAAAGATAGAATATATATCTTTCGAACCTTATATTAAAAGACAAAAATAAAAAAAGATGCTGTCGGTTGAATAAGTGGTCAATAATGGTTGGCGATGCTGTGACATTCCTTAACACTATAAATCCAACTCCGTCATATATCTTCTGTTAATTTCCTCGTCCAATTCATATATATATATATATATATATATATATTCTTATCTTAATCTTAAAGCGGGAATCTGGCGATGGATTATTTCCATTCAGTCACAGCAACACCAACTGTTGCAATCATTGCCTTTCCACTACTGTTTCTTTTCTCTTTCCTATGGATCTCAAGAAGAAACACAAACTGGAAGAAAACAGCACCAGAAGCTGGTGGAGCATGGCCTATTATTGGTCATCTCCGCCTCTTAGGAGGGCCACAACCACCTCACATAAGCTTGGCTAACATGGCTGTCAAATATGGAAGAATGTTCACTATCAAGTTGGGTGTGCACAGAGCTTTGGTGGTGAGCAATTGGGAGATTGCTAAAGAATCTCTCACCACAAATGATAAAGCGTTTGCCTCTCGTCCAAAACTTGCAAACTCGGTACTTTTGGGTTACAACAGAACCATGTTTGGCTTTGCACCGTATGGAGCTTTTTGGCGTCAAATGCGCAAGATTGCCACTATTGAGCTCCTCTCAAATCACCGACTCCAATTACTTAAACATGTAAGGGAATCCGAGGTGAAGATTGTTGAAAATTGCATGGTTTTGCAGCATTAAATTGCATAGGAGATTGTTGACAAATTGCATGAAAATTAAATGGTAGCCATCAATTTTGACTAAAATGTCAAGAATAGGAGGTGCAGATTTTGCACCTAAAATTTACTTGAATTTTTGGCATGGGATAATTTCTTTTTTGGTCATTAAGATTATGGGCTATTTATGGTTTGGTCCTTGAATTTTAACTATAAATAGGCCTTCCCATTTCTCATTTTAAATTATCCCAACTATTCTTTCTCACTTAGTTTTCTCTCTTCTCCCATTTGAGAATTCTTAAGGAATTCTATTTGTTTGTAGTATTTTGGAGATAGTGAAGTTATCATCTGGTGTTAGTGCCCGAGGACGTAGGTATAATTTACCGAACCTCGTTAAAACTCTTGTGTTCTTTCTTGTCCTATTTTTCTTTCAATATTTGAGGGTATAATAGTAGTATTTAATTATGCTATTAAATTACGATAGAAGGGATATTCTGACTAAGAAAAGACTTGGTACTTAAGAGATCCTTGTGATCCACCTCTCTTTCCTGAGAATTGAACTTTGTGTGATTTTTTAGTACAATAACCAACCCTATTGGAACAACAATTGGTATCAAGAGCTGAAGGTTAATCGTAGTATGCTCTGTGGTTGCAGTTTAAACTGATCTTTCACATCAGAAAAGATTTCCTTAGGTATGTTGAAAGATTATGGAGACAACGGACGGTTTAGGAGCTTCAACATCGTCCATGTGGACAAGACCGACAATTGCAAATGCAAGATTGGCCGTGGAGATTTTTGATGGCATGAGCCATTTTGGTATGTGGCAAAATGAGGTTCTAGATGCCCTTTTTCATCAGGGTTTAGACATTGCCATTGATGAAAAGAAGCCAGATGATGTACAGGAGAAAGATTGGAAGGCGATCAATCAGTTGGCATGTGGCACAATTCGATCATGCCTTTCTCGAGAGCAAAGGTATGCTTTTTCAAAGGAGACTTCTGCAAATAAGTTGTGGGTGGCACTTGAAGAAAATTTTTTGAAGAAAAACAGTCAGAATAAGCTCCACTTGAAGAAAAGACTGTTTCGTTTCACTTACGTCCTAGGTACCACAATGAATGATCATATCACCAAATTTAATCAGTTAGTCACTGATTTGCTAAATATGGATGAGACATTCAAAGATGAAGATTTGGCTTTGATGCTGTTGGGTCACTTCCTGAGGAGTTTGAGTTCCTAGAAACTACTCTACTTCACGGGAAAAGTGATATATCTCTGAGTGAAGTCTGTGCGGCCTTATACAGTTATGAACAAAGAAAGAAGGACAAATAGAAAAACTCAATCAAAGACACAGAATCTTTAGTAGTCCGTGGCCGTTCATACACTCGAAGAAAACTCAGAAGGGGAGATCAAAGTCAAAGTCCAGACTTGGGAAAGATGAATGTGCCTTTTGTCATGAGAAAGGCCACTGGAAGAAAAATTGTCCAAAGCTAAAGAATAAGGCAAAAGTTATTGTAGATGCTTGTGTTGCAAAGCATGATACCAGTAACTCTGAACTATCACTGGTTGCATCATCATCATCGTTCCATTCAGATGAATAGATATTGGATTCAGGTTGTACCTATCATATGTCCCCTAACCGGGAGTGGTTCTCTGATTTAGTAGAACTAAATAGAGGAGTTGTTTATATGGGCAATGACAATGCTTATAAAACTGTTGGGATAGGTTCAATCCAATTAAAGAATCAAGATAGATCAACCAGAGTTTTGACTGATGTTCGGTACGTGCCTAGTTTGAAGAAAAATATCATCTTATTGGGAGCCTTGGAATCCAAAGGTTCAGTTGTTACTATGAGAGATGGGGCTTTGAAAGTGACATCTGGTGCACTAGTGATATTGAAGGGCATCAGGAAAAATAAGTTGTTACTACCAAGGTAGTACAGTTATTGGAGCAGTAGCTGCAGCTTCCGATACTAAAGAATTGGACTCAATGCAGTTGTGGCATATGAAGTTGGGACATGCCAGTGAAAAATCCTTGAAAATTCTGGCAAATCAAGGATTGTTGAAAGGTGCAAAGGCTTGCAAATTAAAATTTTGTGAGCATTGTGTTCTGGGAAAGCAAAAGAGAGTGAAATTCGACACTGCTATCCACAATACAAAAGGTATTTTGGATTATGTTCACTCAGATATGTGGGGGCCTTCTAAAACACCTTCGTTGGGGGGAAAACACTACTTTGTTACTTTTGTTAATGAGGACAAGAAAAAACACAAGAGTTTTAACGAGGTTTGGTAAATTATACCTACGTCCTCAGGCACTAACACCAGATGATAACTTCACTATCTCCAAAATACTACAAATAAATAGAATTCCTTAAGGATTCTCAAATGGGAGAAGAGAGAAAACTAAGTGAGAAAGAATAGTTGGGATAATTTAAAATGAGAAATGGGAAGGCCTATTTATAGTTAAAATTCAAGGACCAAACCAAAAATAGCCCATAATCTTAATGACCAAAAAAGAAATTATCCCATGCCAAAAATTCAAGTCAACAATATCCCATGCAATTTAATGCTGCAAAACCATGCAATTTTCAACAATCTCCACCTTGAAGATTTGATTAGTATAATCACATCTTCATACACTTCTTTCAACTCCCCAAATCCAATAAAGCTATCTTTTGTAGTGCCTCCAAATGCGCTCATGAACGCCATACACCTGAAGGTGCTCAAATTCTGAGGATGTTAATCAAGTTCAAACAATGATTGAACTTGATTGTTGTTACCACTTTGGTCAACATATCTGCGGGATTATCTGTTGTCGGAATCTTCTGAAGTAGAATTTTTCCTTTTTCAAAGACTTCCCGCACAAAGTGATATCTTACATTGATATGCTTGGTTCTTGTAACACCTCTACCCGTATCCATTGCCAGAATAGGTACGAGGCATTACCAGAGTTTACTGAACATTTTCAGATAATTCTGAGTCATTTGTTATTCATATTTTGAAAATAATCATAACGTCTCTTTATTGGGCCCTCGAAGCCCCAAACATACATTAAAAACCAACCGGAATTAAATCGGGATCATAAAAGAAATTTCGCAAAATCTTAAATTTTCTTTTCATCTAAGTACTTACCATTTCAATGCTTCTTATAATTAAACATGTTACCATTCAATCAATAGCTTGACCTTTGTGTAAGCGTCAAGCCACATCATTGTTAGTATACTTGCACTTATTTCATATAAATTCAACATAGATATACTTATTTTCTCGACATATCACACTTGAGTTTAATAATTGTCTTTACTTATATAATTTCCTTGTATCAACATATCAAAGATAATCATATATATACATGTTATGAAACATATCATTCTCTTACCGTTTCTTCATAAGCATATATCATTCATTTCATTATATTAATATTTCATGCTCCATCATTTCCATATATTTTATGTATATTTATTCCGGTAATAGCTTATATCAAACTTAACATAAATTATATTCCATGTACTTATACTTATTTCGTTTATCTATCTTCATAATTATTTCATATAACCATTCGTCATCTGATACATATTACCTGAATATCAATTGTTCAACAGATGTCATAGCGTCTCCCATCCACGGTCTTATTTATTTTTGACATGATGCCATAGTGTCTTTCAACTATGGTCTTACTCATTTTCTGTCTTGTTGCCATGGTATCTTTCAACCATGGTCTTACACATTTCATATCAGTTGCCATGGTGTCTTTCAACCATGGTCTTACACGCTTCATATCAAAGTTGCCATGGTATCTTTCAACCATGGTCTTACACGTTCATATCAAGTTGCCATGGTATCTTTCAACCATGGTCTTACACATTTCATATCAGAGAGCACACTCCGCTTGAACCTCATCCTTCATGTAGGATTACAGTCGAGCTAAATCTCTGTAATATAAACTCATAGAGTATTGTCGGGATTACAGTCAAAGCTAAATCCGCAACGACAATTACTCTAATGAGCTTGGATCTGAATTACCGATCCAGCTAAATTGAGACCTAATTTGGATTACCCGTCCAAGCTAAATCCATTTTACACATATTCTTCGGGAGGGCTATATCAGGATAGGATCACCCGTCCGGGCTAGATCCTTTTTACCGTCAATTCCTTTTCAGAGATCCATCGAATTTTCCTTTCATTCAAACGGGATTTCTTTCCATTTTTATCAAATATGTCAATGTTTCATCAATTTTCATATAATGAACATTCAAATCATATTCACATCAATAACATACATTTCAAGTGTTTAAGAATATAATTCAAGTTACATGAACTTACCTCATTGATTGTTCGTGTTTATGATTTCATTATTCTGATATATTTTTTTTTCTATGATCAAGTCTCGTATTTGTGTCGTCCGGATCTTTATAAATAAATTTGATCATCATTTTCATTCATTTCATATTCTAATGCATTTAATTAATGCTCTAAGCAAAATTACCATTTTGCCCCTAAACTTTTAATTAATGACGAATTCATCCTTAGGGTCAGGAAAATAAAATTATTGCAATCTAATCCTTATTTCCAACTATTATTCTCATAAATATTGATAACAGTCCATGAATTCTATAAAATATCAAAATTTTCCATAATTTCAACACTTTTCAATTTAATCCCTAAAACATGTTTTCCCGATCTTGAACTAAATTGATAATTTAGTTAAATTTTGTAATTTAAATAATAAAATAATCTATTTCATGCAATTTAGTCATTTCTGACATTTTTACAAAATTGCCCATAAAGTTTTACTTTTATTCAATTTAGTCCCTGAGCCTAAAACATGCAAATTAGCCATGCTAGATGAATATTCATACATATTTTCCTCCTCATCCTCCTCTCCATTCCACATCCTTAATTTATATAACATGCAACACGTAACATTATCAATAATTTCACTATTTACTTATATGTACATTCAAAACTGTTCACTTGCGTCATAGTCACTAAATTATTTATATATTAAGCTAAAGAACTCGAAATTAAGATCCGTTAATTTTTCCTAAAAATAGACTCACATTTGTTCTTACCATAAAATTTTCAGAATTTTTGGTTTAGCCAATTAGTACAATTTATTCATTAAAGTCACCCCTGTTCTGCTGTCTGACAGTTCTGACCCTTCTTCACTAAAAATTTATTATCTCCTTGTACAGAATTCAAATGATGTTCTAGTTTGTTTATATTAAAACTAGACTCATTCAGGATTCTATACATATAAATTTAAGCCTCTAATTATTTTTCTTCATTTTTTTATGATTTTTCAAAATCTAAACAGGGGAACCCGAATTTATTCTGACCTTGTCTCACAAAATTCATTATATATCAAAATTTTCAAATCCATTTCTTACACTGTTTCTTCTATGAGAAACTAGACTCAATGAGCTTTAATTCCATATTTTTTTTCATCTTCTAATTCGATTTCTACAATTTATGGTGATTTTTCAAAGTTAGACTACTGCTGCTGTCTATAACTGTTTTAGTGCAAGATATTAATTACCATGTTATAACACCTTATTTTCTTCTTCTTTTTTTACACCATTTCTCATCACTTTCTCTTATTTTCTCTTCACTAACATATCAAGAACATAGAACCTTAGGTCAAAACTCTACTATAACATTATTTCCATGCTTTACCAACAATAACAAACTTAAAAACATATTGAAATCTTGATGTACTTACCTTGTTCCATTGATTTCAATCTTTAACTTGATTTTCTCTCTCCTCCAGCTTCTATTTCTTGAATCTAACTTAATATTCTAGCTCCCCATAGTCTCCTTGTGATCTCTCTTCCTTGATGGCTATGGAAATTCTTTTGATTTCTAGGAGAAAATAATAGATTTTTAGTGAAAGGACCAAATTGTAAAGAAAACAAAACTTTTTTTTTCTCTCTCTCTTCATCTCACGTTGGTTTGCATGGGAAAGATGATGAAAATTCTTCATCTTTCCTTCCTTTTTATACTTAATAAATAATAATAAAATAATAAAATATCTTATTAAAATATTAATAAAATAATATTTATCTAATTAATAATTATAAAATATCATCATCATCATCATTACTTTCTAGATTTCTCTCTCTTCCAATTGACCATTTTGACCTTGTGATCTTTTAAAATTCCATCATTGAATCATCACATAATTTGGTAAAATTACTATTTAGTCCCTCATAATCCTTTTCCTATTCAATTTAGTCCCAATTTCATCCATTTTTCTTAGTTTCTAGATCATTCCACCCTTAAAATAATTGCACTATGAGTCCTTCAACTTTTCATATTTACACTTTAGCCCCTTAAATTTTGAGTATTTACTCTTGGGCAACAAAACTTTTCTCACTTTTACAATTTAGTCCTTTTTTTGAATCAATATGTCATAATATACTTCCCAATATTGACATAACTCAAAATTTCCCTTTTTGTCACTTTATTTTCCTTATTTTACTATATTACTGATAATATTTTACTGTAAAATTTTTGGGGTATTACAGTTCTTGAATGATAGACTTGATTTTTCGCTAAATGAATAGCGCTCTGACTGTCACAATATAGACTAATGTGACTTTGAACAACTCCCAAGCCTTCCAACAATCCATTAAGCCAAATAGCCTCATTAATAGCTTTTGTAACTGCCATATATTCTGCCTCTGTAGTAGAAATAGCTACTGTAGACTGTAAGGTAGACTTCCAACTCACTAGGGCTTTAGCAAGAGTAAACAGATACCCCGTAGTTGAACGACGTTTATCTAAATCACCAGCAAAGTCGGAATTAACATATCCAACTATAAATTGACCAAGTGCTTCATCTTGCTCAAAAACTAAACCAACGTCTACGGTTTTTTGAAGATACCGTAAAATCCATTTCACAGCTTGCCAATGTCCTTCTCCAGGATCATGCATATACCTGCTCACAACTCCAACAGCTTGTGAAATGTCAGGCCACGTACACACCATTGCATACATCAAACTCCCAAATGCATTAGCATATGTGTAATACCCCATACCCGTACCTGAGACTGGGATAGGATACGAGGCATTACCGAGATTTTCAGAATAATTTCAATTAATTTATATTATTTAGTATTCATTTTCATGTTTCATGTAACATCCTTTTCATATATTCAATTTAAAATATCATATAAAATACGATACAATACTTAAATTGTTATATTTACATGCTCATTCAGGGTATCCGAACCTACCTGACTAAAATTGCAGAAATACCAAGATTTAAGGGCATATTAGTAATTTACCATTTTCCCAAATTTCACCCAATCTTAAATTGATAATTTCATTCAATTTATTAATTTAGATAATAAAACAATTTATTCCCTTCAATTTAGTCATTTTTGACATTTTTACAAAATTACCCCCTAAAGTTTTACTTTTATTCAATTTAGTCCATGAGCTTAAAACATGCAAATTAGCCATGCTAACTGAATATTCATATATATTTTCCTCCTCCTCCTCTCCATTCCACATCCTTAATGTATATAACATTCTTGTAAGTACGATTTCACAATTTACTTATTAATGCTCACGTCAAGCTGTTCACACGAGTCATAGTTACTAAATTATTTATAATTTAGGCTACAAAGCTCCAAATTAAGATCCGTAAATTTTTCCTGAAACTAGACTCACATATCATTCCACCATAAAACTTTCAGAATTTTTGGTTTAGCCAGTTAGTACAGTTTATTCATTTAAGGTTCCCCTGTTTCACTATCTGACAGTTCTGACCTCTCTTCACTAAAAAATAATTATATCACAGTACAGAACTTGGATAATGTTCCCGTTGATTTCTATTGAAAATAGACTCATTAAGTATTCTAAGCATATAAATTTTAGCCTCTAATTAATTTTATCCAATTTTTGGTGATTTTCCAAAGTCAAAACAGGGGAACCCGAATTTATTCTGACCTTGTCACACAAAATTCATTATATCTCATAATTTACAATTAAATTGGTTACACTGTTTCTTCTATGAGAAACTAGACTCAATAAGCTTTAATTTCATATATTATTCATCCTCTAATTCAATTTTTACAATTTATGGTGATTTTTCAAAATCAACCTACTGCTGCTGTCCAAAACTGTTTTAGTTCAAGATGTTTATTATCATTTTTCCTCTAAATTTCACAGGTCATGCAATTCAGTCCTTGCTCAATTAGCCCATCTATTAAGCTAATTTTTCTCAATTAATATTTTATTCCATCATTCTAAACAATTACACAACCTTTAAAAATCAGAATTTTAACACTAAACCTTAATTCACAACTTTTTCACAATTTGATACTTAAATCAATTTCTATTGAAATTACTTGATAAAATCATCAAACAACAAAATCAAAGCTTCAAATTCATTTTATTTCATCATAAACAGCCAACACTTATCAATGATAGCTTTTAATTTTGTTCATAAAATCAAAAACTAATGAATTAAACACTTGGACCTAATTGTAAAAGTCACAAAAACATAAAAATCTCAAAGAAAAGGGCAAGAATTGAACTCACATATGTTAAAGTATGAAAAAAAGCAGCTTTCAGACCTCCCATGGCGTTTTTGCTGAAGAAAAATGATGATATCTCTAGATTTTTCAATTTTGTCTTGTTTTATATGTTTAATTTGTTAAATTTCCCATTTTGCCCCTGTTTCTCCTTGTCTTTTTTGCTGATTTTCTTACCCAACCGTCCAGCCCATACAATTTGGGTCCTATTGCCTTTTAAATCCCTCCTTTTTAATCACTTAAACTATTTAATCACAATTTAATAAATTTTGCACTATTTTTAATTTAGTCCTTTTTAATTAATTGACTAACCAAACGTTAAAATTTTCTAACGAAACTTTAATACTAACTTAATAACACTCCATAAATATTTATAAAAATATTTATGGCTCGATTTATGAATTCGAGGTCTCGATACCTCGTTTTCAACCCAATTTACCTGATTAATTTTTTTTAAAATCGCAAAATTCACTAATTAAAAATAATTCTTTTAAGTTCGTGCTTGGCCTATAATTATTATTTATTAAAATTTCTAAACTTACTCGTCAGATTTAGTGATCTCGAATCACTTTTTCCGACACCACTGAAAAATTTGGCTGTTACAATATGAGACTTTTGCCATATATTCTCTTTCTTCTTCAGTCTTCGGAGATAATGAAGCACTAAGTTTCAAATGAGAAGTAAGTGGGGTACTTACATGTTTTGTGTTTTCATTTACACCAAAACATTGTAATACCTTTTTCAGATATTGTTTTTGATTCAAACAAAGCTTGCCTCTCTGTCTATCTCTACTTATCTCCATGCCGAGAATCTTCTTGGCCTCACTTAGATCTTTCATCTCGAACTCTTGATTCACCTGAGCCTTCAGCTTATCTATCTCTTTTTGGCTCTTCGAAGCAATTAACATATCATCAACATACAAGAGAAGATAAATGAAAGATCTATCATACAGCTTCTGCAAATACACACAATTGTCATATTTGCTTCTTGTATACTTCTGCCTTCTCATAAAGCTATCAAATCACTTGTACCACTGCCTCGGGGATTGCTTCAATCCATATAGCGATTTGTTCAGCTTACAAACCCAATTTCTACCACCAGCATCTTTGTATCATTCCGGCTGAGTCATATAGATCTCTTCTTCTAACTCACCATGCAAGAAAGCTGTCTTTACGTCAAGTTGAGCTAGCTCCAAATTCAACTGTGCTACAAGGCCAACAAAATTCTAATGGAGGAATGCTTCACAACAGGGGAAAATACATCATTATAATCAATTCCCTCCTTCTGAGCGTAGCCTTTAGCTACCAATCTTACCTTGTAGCGAACATCTTTCTTACTAGGAGATACATCTTTCTTTGCAAATACCCACTTGCATCCGATTGCCCTTTTACCTTTCGATAATTGTGCCAACTCTCAAGTATTGTTCTTTCGGAGAGACTGCATTTCTTCATCCATGGCGCTTTTCTATTTGTCACTTTCTAAGCTTTGCATTGCTTCTTGATAAGTAATAGGAATATCATCATCAACAACGGGAAGGGCGTAGGCTACCATATCAGTAAATCAAGCAGGTCTACGAATGTCTCTCCGTGGCCTTGCAACTGCAACTGGTTCTGGTGTACTCAACAGTTCTTGGGTCAGAACCTCTTCAACCTCTAATTCCTCCATTGTGGCTGAAGAATTAGTCTTATTAACTGGCAAATCCTCACCTGCTCAAACTCCACATGTTTTGGAGTACACTCCACCTGCTGTGGAGTATTGCTTGTCTGAATATCTTCATCTGCTACCTTTTTCAATGCGGCAGATTCATTAAAGGTAACATCTCTGCTACAGATCATTTTCTTTGTGTCTAAGCACCAAAGACAAAATCCTTTTACTCCAGAGGTGATTCCTATAAAGAGAGCTTTCTTTGCCCTCGGATCTAATTTTGACTCCTTCACATGCTAATATGCAGTAGATCCAAACACATGTAAGGAATCATAATCTGTAGCCGGTTTTCCAGACCATACCTCTATAGGAGTTTTTCTTTGTAATGCAGATGATTGCAAACGATTAACAAGATGGCCAGCGTATGTCACAGCCTCAGCCCAAAATTGCTTGCCTAACCCAGCATTGGACAACATACACCGAACTTTCTCCAGCAATGTTTGATTCATACGCTCTACGACTCCATTCTGCTGTGGTGTATCCCTAACTGTGAAGTGTCGAACAATACCATACTCTTGGCATACATCGAAGAACGGATCACTTTTATATTCCCCTCCATTGTCCATCCTAAACCGCTTGATTTTCTTGCCAGTCTGGTTTTTGATCATAGTTTTCCATTTAAGAAAAATTCCAAGCACTTCATCCTTAGTTCTCATGGTCTACACCCAAACTCTTCTGGAAAAGCCATCAACAAAAGTAACAAAATAGTGTTTTTCTCCCAGCAAAGGTGTTTTAGAAGGCCCCCACACATCTGAGTGAACATATTCCAAAATACCTTTTGTATTATGGATAGCAGTGCCGAATTTCACTATCTTTTGCTTTCCTAGAATGAAGTTATCATCTAGTGTTAGTGCCCGATGATGTATGTATAATTTATCGAACCTCGTTAAAACTCTTGTATTCTTTCTTGTCCTATTTTTCTTTCAATATATGAGGGTATAATAGTAGTATTTAATTGTGCTATTAAATTACGATAGAAGGGATATTCTAACTAAGGAAAGACTTGGTACTTAAGAGATCCTTGTGATCCACCTCTCTTTCCTGGGAATTAAACTTTGTGTGATTTTTTAGTACAATAATTTACACGCGTTCAACCCTATTGGAACAACAAAGACATCTCTGCAAAAGTTGTACTAGCTGTGGAACAAGAAGAGAAGTGCTAACTCCGATAAAGTAGGATGATTGTAGGGAAGCGAATTCCAAATTCCAGTGAAGTAGGTGAACACTTGAAATGGAAGAAGTCGATGGATGACTTCTTTGTACTAAGTGGAAAGTTTTCAATATCAGATGCTTTGCCGTTTCTGAGATAGTTGGACATAGGTGGAGACATGAAGTGCATGAAGAAGACATCGAAAGAATTGGACCATGTTATGCAGGGATGGCTACGAGAGCACAAGCAGAAGAGAGCTGAAAATAAGGCAAATGATGGGGAAGATTTCATGGGAGTGATGCTATCTATTCTCAGTGATGAGGAAGAACACCATGCTGATACAATTAACAAAGCCAATTGTCTCGTACATGCATATCTCTTAACCAAATAGATTGTTATTAATGACAGATTTAAAATTTTTTTTATCAAGATTGCTATTAATAACATTCATAAGTTGGAAATGCTATTATTTCATTGTTGATCTTTTCATGGTATATGATCTGACAAGGCTTTCTCTGGTATATGATCTGACAGGGATTTCTCTTAGCGGCGAAGGATACCACATCAATCACATTGACATGGGTCTTATCTCTGCTACTCAATAATTGTGACAAATTAAGTAAAGTCCAACAAGAACTAGATGTCCATGTTGGTAAGGATAGATTACTTGTGACCGAATCAGACACAAAAAACCTAGTGTACCTTCAATCCATCATTAAGGAAACTTTACGCTTATACCCTCCTACTCCATTCTCCATGATCCATGAAGTCATGGAAGACTGCACGGTTAACGGATACCATGTTTCAGCTAGCACTTAGCTTATTATGAATCTTTATAAGATTCATCATGATCCACTTATATGGGCAAACCCTTTTGAATTTCAACCTGAAAGATTTATGACAACTCACAAAGACATTGATGTGAGGGGACAGAATTTTGAACTGATTCCATTTGGAAGTGGTAGAAGAATGTGTCCTGGAATTTCATTTGCACTTCAAACTTTGTCGTTTACACTGGCTAATTTATTACATTGGTTTGAGTTTGAGACTCCATCAAACGAAGTTATTGATATGCGTGAAGCACTTGGGCTAACGAATTCTAAAGCAACTCCATTAGAAGTTCATATAACTCCTCGCCTTCTTGTTTTTGTTTACGATTCTACTAAGTAATTAGTATTTTAATTTTATTATAAAATGAGTAGAATTCAATAAATTTTGTACCATACTTGTCATGTAATTTTACCATATGTAAGGTTTTTTTATCCAATTAAATACGTGAACTTATCTTTAAAGTTTATTTGGGTCCAATTAAAATCTTGAACTTGATTTATTGATTCAAATTGATACCTGCACTCGGTTTTATGATCCAAATTGGTACATACAGTAAATTTATTCGAACCAGTTTGAACAATGAAACTAAGTTCATGTACTAATTTGAACCAAAAAGTCAATTGCTCAAGGTACCTAATTGGATAAAATAAGTTCAGGTACCAAATTGAACCTGGAAATAAAGTTTAGGTACACAATTAAACAAAAAATAAACCTTAATTACTAATTTAAACCTTGAAGCCAAATTCAGGTACCAAAATGTATATTTATCTTTTTATTTTCAAATATCAATTAAAGATTATTTCTCTAAAAAAATTTAAAATCAAATAATTCAAAATGATAAAGACTAATCTTTTCAAACATTTTATTTCTTCACACATTTATTTCCTAGTATGTAGTACACATGCTAGAAGGATGTAAAGTAAAATTAAGTGGATGAAAGTAAAATTAAATTAATAAAACTAAGAGGATGTTAAATGTAATGTGAATAAGAAGTGATGATGCAAATCCGCTCGATTAAATTAATTTACTTTTCGTTGGGGGTATGATTGCTTTTGTAGTATGTTAACATTTTTTTTAAATATTGAAAATTGTAATATTTCGATTGAGAAAAAAAAATTCCTCATATTTCCGCAATAAAAGATAATGGAAAAGATTATATATATATATATATAGATAAAGGAGAGAGAACCTTTCCTTGAATGAATAATGAATGAACATACTATCTAACTATATATATAATAGAGAGAATCAAAATTAAACGATAAAAAAGATAAAAGATACTTTCGTTGAATAAGTAAACAATGATGATAATACTTAATCATATGTATATATACATACGTGTATATATATATAATAGAGAAAGAACCATGATAATACTTGAACTATATATATAATGGTGAGAGAACTATAAATTCAATGGAAAATATAAATATTTCCACTATTTGAGTAATCAATAATTATTGTTTCTAATAATATATATATACAGATGTATATAATCAAGAGAGAACCATAGATTAAACGATAAAAAAGATAAAAGACGCTTTCACTGAATGAGTAAACAATAATAATTGTACCTAATTATATATATAATGATGAAAGAATCATAAATTCAATAAAAAAAATTAAATACTTTGACTATTTGTTTTTAGCGAAATTAGAACAGTGGTTTCGGGACCACAAATCCGATATGAAAATATTTATCTTATAATTATTTTAATGTCTACAGTATGTTAGCAAGGTAGTATAAAAATTTCGTTAAAAAATTTCGAAGTTTGTATGCTTAATTTAGTAAAAAGAACTAAATCGAAAAAGGTGAAAAATTAGAGTTCTATAAGTTAAAGGCACTAAATGGCTATAGAACTTAAATTTATGAGTACTTGAATGGTAAATAGACCATTTAAGTGATAGTGGACATTTATGAGATTGGTTTATTTGAAATTATTAATATTTTTAAAGGTTATAATGATAAATGAGTAATTAAGGTTAAGATTAATAAAACAAAATCTAATTTCTTTCATCCATCTTCAACCTCCACCGAAATTTGAGGGAATGAAAGCATAACTAGGGCTTGAAGCATTCGGTCTATTATCAAGCTTGCATGTAAGTGAAATTTGTCCCATTTTTAATGATTTCTATGTTTTTGGAGTCGTTGTAGCTTAATCTAGCTAGCCTAGAGACTAATTTGTGAAAACGTTAAAGTATTAGGGTTTTACCATTGATGAATGTGTATGTGTTTTGATGTTTGATTATAGAAAATGAATGGTTGTTATTAGATAAACAAGTTTTGTAAATTGATTTTGGTTGAAAATGCCAAATAGGGATTTATTTGTAAAATGTGAAAATTATGTGATGAAATGTGTGAAATAATGAAATGTATAGGCTGTTATGAACATATTTAAAATTTGGTTAGCATGAGTGTGAATTAAATTGCATGAATTTTTATTTTTATAAGCTAGAGACTAAATTGTAAAGAAGTTAAATGTTTAAGGGCAAAATAGTAATTTTTCATAACACAAATTTTTGGATTGAATTGAATTGAATAAATATTAAAGTGGTTAAATTTGATTATATAGATCAAGAAAAGCCATGTTCGGAATTAAATCGGGGGGAAAATAAAGTAGTGGATTGATCGGTTGATTTTCTTCACATTAATTCAAGGTAAGTTCGTATGCCAATAAGTATTAAATAATTGTGTGTTAAATGCTTTAATATTGCGTTCTTGATAAATACGATTTCACGGATATACTTGATGAAGATTTGGTGACGTATGATATCCCGATTGAACCTTAGGAATAGATAGGATACGAATGACATGTCATTAGGAGTTACCGTGTTTTGGGTGCTAGTCTCGTATATTCTACCGGTGGCTGAGTTTTTCGGCATGTGTTGTGGTTACTCATCAGCTTGTGGGAGCAGCACCGTATAACTACGTCTTGACCGTCAGCTTATGTGAGCAGACCCAATGATAGCTCGATAGTGAGCCTCTATATGAGATATAAGATAGAGATGGTTTCGATCATGTATTGGCACTTAACGTGCGAGATTCCCAAGTACCCAATATTATTCCAAATGGTTCAACGGACACAATGATATTACGAGAGTGCATGAGTTTAATATGAACCAGTACAGGTATGTACGTGAATCATATGGAAATTGAATCTATGAGATTAGTGATTTTATAATTAACTTTGTTGGTGATTATATGTTAAGCTAATGACTCCAAGTTGAATTGCATTATGATTTAAATTACTTGCTTAATTTTGGTTGATTGGTAAGTTATATTTGCAGTTATATGAACTTACTAAGCTTAATTGCTTACTTTGTTTATTTTTCAGTGTTTTATAATGAATCGGAAGCTCACTCGTTTTAGAAGTTGTCGAAGATTGCATCGCACTATCGAACTCTTATTTTGGTACCTTTGGACTTAATGTATTTTGGTTATATGGCATGTATAGGTTATTTGGCTAGTGAAAGTCTATATGTTTGATTGTGTAATTGGCCATTTTAATGTTGTTTGAATTGCTATGGATTGACATGTATATGTATGTGTGTGGTTAGCTTCATGATGTATAGAATGTCTTGAAAATGCCTAGATTTTGATTATGTAAGTAGAGTTCTATATAGTTGAAATTAGAAATGGTATATTATATGTTAGGCACAAAAGTGAATTTATGCACTCTACTATTTAGGTGAATTTTTGAAAGTGATATTGGTATATTTTTGAATGACAAATTGTGATGCTTATGAGCATCATGGTTGTTGGTATTGATATTGAATGATTTGGACTTGGTTGAGATTGGTTTGAATGTCTGTTGATGATATGGTTATATGTTATTTGGTATGTGTAAGTTAGTACACTTTGGGTGAGAAATAAGGCTTGGAAAATGACCTACTTTTGTCCACATGGGTAGAGACACAGGTGTGTGTCTCAATCGTGTGTGACACACGGCCAAGTGACACAGCCTTGTGTCCCCTGATACTTCTTTAGAAATCAAGTCAGTAGCTTCACATAGCCTAGCACATGGGCGTGTGGCTTGGTCGCATGGCACAAGTCAGTATACCCTCAAGTTTTCACACAGTCTAGCACACGGCCTAGCACACGGGTGCATGAGGCCACTTCGAAGGGTACACGGCCTGGCGCACTAGCATGTGGTCTGGTCGTGTGACCCAAGTCAGTGAGTTACACGGGGTCGGACACGGGCTGGGACACAGCCATGTGATCCCATTTCGAATGTCCACACAGCCTGTGACACGGACGTGTCTCTTGGCTGTGTGAGACACACGGCCTGACCACACGGACGTATGTCTCCTGCACTTTGAAAATTTTTCATATTTTTCTAAAAATTCCTTAACTACTCGATTTAGTCCCGAACCACTTCTAATGTTTGTTTTAAGCCTCGAGGGCTCGTGTTAGGGACTATATGACTTAATTTGAATGACTTTTGTTTGGATATGAGAAATGAATATGAAATATATGATTGTTTAAAAGATAAGTTCGATAATACTCCGTAACCCTATTTCGACAAAAGATACGGGTTAAAGGTGTTACAATATTAGTAATCAATAACCATTGTATCAAACTATATATATATAATGGAGAGACAACCATGATAGTGGAAACATAAATTAAACGATAAAAAAAGGACTTTCCTGTATATAAAATGGAGAGACAGTCATGATAGTCAAACCATATATAATGGAAAGATAACCATAAAAAAGACTTTCCATGTATGAACAGTGAATGATTATAGTACCTACCCCTATAAATCCAACTCCCACATCTTTTCTATTGTATCCAGATCATAGATTTAACTACTGAAGTAGCAATCTAGCAATGGATTATTTCCATTCAGTCACATCAACTTCAACTGTTGCAATCATTGCTTTTCCACTACTGTTTCTTTTCTCCTTCCTATGGATCTCAAGAGGAAACACAAACTCGAAGAAAATGGCACCAGGAGCTGGTGGAGCATGGCCTATTATTGGCCATCTCCGCCTCCTAGGAGGGCCACAACCTTCTCACATAAGCTCTGGCTAGCATGGCTGACAAATATGGAAGAATCTTCAGTATCAAGTTGGGTGTGCATAGAGCTTTGGTGGTAAACAATTGGGAGATTTCGAAAGAATGTCTTACCATAACGATAAAGTATTTGCAACTCGTCCAATCCTTGCATGCACGGAGCTTCTGGGTTACAACAGAGCCATGATTGGTTTTGCACCATATGGACCTTATTGGCGTCAAATGCGCAAGATTTGCACTATTAAGCTCCTCTCAAATCATCGCCTTAATTTGCTCAAACATGTAAGGGAATCCGAGGTGAAGACATCACTGCAACAGCTATATCAACTATGGAACAAGAAAAAAAGTAGTAACAGTGACAAAGTATTGGTGGAGATGAAGAGATGGTTCAGAGATGTTACTCTTAACGTCATTCTAAGGATCGTTGTAGGGAAGCGAATACCGAATTCATACGAAGGAGTTGAAACCGTGAAATGGAAGAAGGCGTTGGATGACTTATTTGAACAAAGTGAAAAGTTCATAATATCAGATGCGCTGCCGTCTCTGTGATGGTTGGACATTGGTGGAGACCTGAAGCTCATGAAGAAGGTAGCCAAAGATTTGGACCAAGTTGCGGAGGAATGGTTACGAGAGCACAAGGAAAAGAAAGCTGAAAATGAGGCAAATAGTTAATATATCTCCTCGCCTACCTAATTTTGTTTATAATTCCATAAGCTAATTTGGTTGTTTATAAATTTCTACATCATACAAAAATTGCCCTTTGGACAATAAAAAAATAATTATGAGGTCAGTTTGGATCTAAATTTTCATTAAGTTAGCACTCTTTTTCTTTTCTATTTTCTGCTTTATTATATATACGTTTTGAAGATTTCCTTTATATTATGACTTAGGATGATGTGGTTTTGATACAGCAATTTTATATGTGTTATGTTTTAATTGCTTTTTATTTTCAAGTCATTTTTTAATTAAAAAAATGAATTCACAAGTTTAGGGAATATTTTGTTACGTGACTTATAAAGAGATTGTGAACCAATGTTGTGGCACGTTGACCCCAAATATTAACCAGCATGTCATTGGTTCACAATCCCTATATACGATACAAAAATTATCTTTTAAATAATAATGTTCTCTATCAACTATTGAATTCATCAACTTTTTATTCAAATTTCAAATGAAAAACACAATTTTCTAATCAAATACTCAAATTGTTATTGGAAACCTAACTTTGTAAAAATTCTTTAAAAAAGTTCTTTGTTAAAAATTTATAAAATTTATAATGCCAAAAAAATAATTTTTATGAGTTTTAAATAATTAATATGATTTTTAATAATTTTCTATGATTTTCAATGTATCTATTTATAAACTACTAACAACTGTGCAGATGTTTAAAAGTGGCAACTACAGCAGCAACATGCATGCTACCATGCAATCATGCACGAGCATGCAAGTGGCCAAGCAGTTCAGCTGAGGCATTGAAATGTCCATGGTGTAATCCGGTTGAATAACCACTTTTGTAATAGTTGACTTTTATTAGTTTGTTTGTTATCCTTTTATGTAATGTTCAACTAAGATTAATCATGTTCTTAGCTAATCTAGTAGTCATTTTAGGATGTCATTATGCTAATTTTACAGCTTAGATACTTGCACAAGCAAGCTTTGTTTTCTTTCAATGTAACCCATCTACTTATGTATCATGTAATTTTTACTTTTGAAGTAACAAGCATAGCCAACTTGTTCTCTCATTTTGTTCATCCGATTTGCTTCTGTTTTGAGCTTTCAAACACAAAATTTCTTTATTTTGTTTTATTGATCATTTTATCGAAATTTAACACATACTTTACCCAGGTATATTACTTTGTTGCTCCAGTTTCAACAAGTTGTTCATATTTTACCCAGGTAAAATAGATCTGTTTTTCTTCCTGTGTGAAAAACACAACAAATGGTATCAAGAGCCTGTTGTCTTTGAGGGCCTTAGTTGTGCATAGTTTGTGGCTGACTCGTGTTTGAAAGAAAGAAGTAGGAGCTATTGTTATTGGTCTGTTTTTAGTTGCTGCAAGTATGAGCTTCTCACCACCACCACCACCTATTTTTTCTGGTGAAAATTACAACATCTGGGCTGTGAAAATGAGGACATATCTGCAGGCACATGACCTGTGGAATGTGGTCCAAAATGACATTGAGCCACCTCCCCTAAGAGCAAACCCGACCATTGCTCAGATCAGACAGTATAATAAAGACTGTGCAAAGAAGTACAAGGCCATGTCATGCCTTTAAAGTGGAGTTTCATATGTGATATTCACAAGGATGATGGCCTGTAACAGTCCAAAGCAGGCATGGGACAAACTCAAGGAGGAGTTTCAAGGATCTGAGAAGACTAGGCAACAGCAACTAATAAACCTGAGAAGGGACTTTGAGAATCTGAGGATGAAGGAGTCAGAGACTGTCAAGCAGTATGCTGACAGGATAATAGCCACTGTCAACAACATAAGATTGCTTGGGGATGATTTCAGTCACCAAAGGGTAGTTGAAAAAGTCATAACAACCCTGCCAGAGAAGTATGAATCAAAGATCTCTTCCCTGGAGGACTCGAGGGACCTATCAACTATTCTATTAACAGATTTGATAAATGCTCTCTATGCACAAGAGCAAAGAAGAGCAAATAGAATGGAGGAGTATTCTGAGGGAGCTTTTTAGGCCAGAGGCAGAGAAGGCTCAAAATCGAGCTCCAACTTCAAAAGCAAGAAGCCTTGGACAGAAAAGAAGGACAAAGGCAAGAAGAAAGCCACCAAAAGAAAGTTTCCACCTTGTGCTCATTGCAAGAAGACCAATTACCTTGAAAAATACTGCTAGTATAAGCCTGACATTCAGTGCAGGGGGTGCAAACAGCTTGGACACATTGAAAAGGTGTGTAAAAACAAACCAAAACCACAGCTACACCATCAGAATCAAGCTCAGACTGCTGAAGATGTTGAAGCACAGGAAGAGCATGTCTTCACAGCTTTTTGTTTTGCAAGCTTGAGCAAGGTTAGCAAGATGTGGTTGATTGACAGTGGGTGTACTCATCACATGGCTTCAAACAGAAGCATGTTTAAGGAGCTAGATACCACCTTTGTGACCAAAGTCAGAGTAGGGAATGGTGAGCTCATAGAGGCCAAAGGCAAAGGCAAGGCTGTGATTGGCACAAAGTCAGGTAACAAAACTATCTCTGAGGTTCTTTATGTGCCTAACATTGACCAAAATCTGCTAAGTGTTGGTCAGTTACTGGAGAAGGGCTACTTTCTCATTTTTGAAGACAAGGTGTGTGTGATCAAAGATACTGTTGACCAAGTGTTAGTAACAGTAGCCATGAGTGATCGAAGTTTCACTTTGGATGTAAATCAGCTAGAGCCAAAGACACATGTGGCTCATGCTGATGAGTCAAGTTTGTGGTATAGGAGGCTAAGCCATGTGAACTACAAGTCACTTGGCCTACTGCACAAAATGAGCCTGGTTGAAGACATGTCCTACATTGAGCCAAAGAAAGATGTGTGTGAAGTTTGTCAGCTTGGCAAGTAGCCCAGACTGCCCTTTTCTGCCAACAAAGCATAGAGAGCTCAAGAGAGGCTCCAGTTGGTTCATACAGACATTTGTGAACCCATGAAGACTACTTCTCCAAATGGGAAAAGGTACTTTGCACTCTTTATTGATGATTGCACTAGGTTCTGTTGGGTAACCTTTTTGAAGCAAAAGTCAGATGTTGCTGACTTCTTTTGCAAATTTAAAGCTTTGGCTGAAAACCAAGCCAACTGTAAGCTGAAATGCTTAAGGTCAGATAATGGGACTGAGTATGTGTCTCAAAAGTTCCAAAAGATATGTGATGATGCTGGAATTCTTCATCAGCTGACAACCATCTACACACCACAGCAAAATGGTGTCTGTGAGAGGAAAAACAGAACAGTTCTTGATATGGCCAGCTGCCTTTTGTTTGAGGCTAAAATGCCTAACAATTTTTGGGCTGAGGCAGTAAACACATCAGTTTACTTGTTGAGCAGACTTCCAACTAATGCAGTGAAAGGAAAAACATCCTTTGAAGCTTGGTTTGGACAAAAACCAACAGTGTCACACCTGAGGGTATTTGGTTGTTTGTGCTATGCACTGGTTCCAATAGAGAAAAGGACTAAGCTTGAAAAAAGGTCCATGCCAGGGGTGTTTGTAGGCTACAGCAGTGTGAAGAAAGGTTATAGGATGTTTGATCCATTGACCAAGAAGATCATTGTGAGCAGAAATGTAAAGTTCAATGAAGAAAGGTATTGGAAATGGGATGAAACTAATGCAAGGGTATTGGAAATGGGATGGAACTAATGTAAGCCTACTTGAAGAAGATCAGAATAGTCCTGACATGCAGCCTACTGAAATTGAAGCTGAAGCTGAAGATGACTATGATGATGCACCTATTCGAGGCACTAGAACTTTGGCAGATATCTATGAAAGGTGTGCCATGACCTTAGTTGAGCCATCCTGCTATGCTGAAGCTGTAAAAGAGAAATGCTGGCAAGAGGCTATGGAGGTTGAACTGAAGATGATTCAAAAGAATGACACTTGGGAGCTGGTCAATAGGCCAGAAAATAGAAAAGTCATTGGTGTTAAATGGGTGTTCAGGACCAAGACAAATTCAGATGGGTCTCTAAACAAACACAAGGCCAGGTTGGTTGTGAAGGGTTACAGTTAGCAGCAAGGGGTCGATTTCTTTGAAACCTTTGCACCTATTGCAAGGTTGGATACCATAACGCTGCTATTTACCTTGGCAGGTCAGAAACAGTGGAAAGTGCACCAATTAGATGTGAAATCAGCTTTTTTAAATGGATTTATCAAAGAAGAAATCTTCATTGAGCAGCCTGAAGGGTTTGAGGTCTGTGGTGAGGAACACAAGGTCTATAGGCTTAAGAAGGCCTTGTATGGCCTGAAACAGGCTCCAAGAGCCTGGTATGATAGAATTGATGCCTACTTGTCAAGGCTCGGGTTCACAAAAAGCATAAGTGAGCCCACTCTTTATGTCAAGAAGGATGAAAAGGAGACACTGCTGATTATGTCATTATATGTTGATGACCTGCTAGTCATTGGCAGCAAAGATGAGCTGATTGAAGACTTTAAGAAGCAAATGCAAGACATTTTTGAGATGACTGATTTTGGTCTGATGACATACTTCTTTGGTATGGAGGTAAATCAGGGAGAATAATGGATTTTTATAAGCCAGCAAGCCTTTGCATTGAAAGTTTTAAGCAAATTCAGCATGTCAAAGTGCAAGCCTGCTAGCACACCAGTTGCACTAGGAAAGAAGCTGTCAAGCACAAGTGAACATGATCGAGTTGATGAAAGGGGGTACAGAAGTTTGGTTGGTTGCTTACTTTACCTAACAGCAATAAGGCCAGACATCCTAGATGCTATTGGCTTACTCTCAAGGTTCATGCACTACTGTAATGTTGCACATTTTAAAGCAGCAAAGAGGGTCCTAAGATATGTCAAAAGTGTCGAAACCACCTCTTTTATTTAAAAATTTTAAGTTTAAAAAATAGGGGATCGACTTTTTAAAAAAAATAAAAATGTGGAGTCGCCACCGATCCTTTTGTTTTGGTGTGATCAGATCACCTAAGAATTTGGTTATTTTAATAAGACATTTTTGGTTTACTAAAACAACGATCCTGGTCTACGAAAATATGAGAAAATGGGCTCTGGAGTCGGTTACGTATGAGGAAGGATTAGCACCCTCACTACGCCCAAAATTGGTACCAAATCGATTAAATGCTATCCTCATGTCTAAAATTAAAACTGTTTTTGAAATGTGGTTCTTTTTTAATAACATTTGAATAACCCGAGTTGGTTGTCAAAAATCTTCTTGTTTCGACATCCGAAAGTTTAATTCGAAAATTACAAAAGGATGCTCAACTATTCGGTCCGACGAAAAATCGAAACCCAGCACAGTAGGGCGCCATTCCTCGAATTTACAAACATTGAACATTGCCTCGTTTTAGAAAATATGAGCAAAATTCTGAAGAGATATTCGATTATTTTGAACAAACGGGAGATTGCAACCCAGCACGATAGGGCACTATTCCCCGAATTGCCAAACATTGAATATCGCCTTCGTTTTAAAGGGTTTTTAAAAAACATGAGTGAAATTTTGAAGGGATATTTGATTATTTTGAGCAAACGAGAAATTGCAACCCCAACACGTTAGGGCACGATTCCTCGAATTGCCAAATATCAAACTTTACCTTCTTTTTAAAGAATTTTTAAAAGGCATGAGTGAAATTTTGAAGGGATATTTGATTATTTCGAGCAAACGCGAAATTGCAACCCAACAAATTAGGGCACTATTTCGTGAATTGCCAAATATCGAATCTCGTCTTCATTTTAAAGATTTCTTAAACGAATACTTATAAAACTAGCTTAAATCGTATTAATGCATTTTTTTAAAATTAAACGAAATTAATCATAAAACTTGGATTTTATAAAACTACATTTTGAAAACCAAATGAAAACGAGGAGATAGGATAATGGACACATATAAGATACGGTCAAGTAACAAACTAATAATCAAATGTAGCTAATCTAAAAAGGTAACTCGATCATGATAATGCGTGGAGAATAATTAGCATGACAATGTAAACAATGAATAATAATATGCAATGATAACACGCATGGCATAATATGATGTGATTACTACTAGATACATAAAACAAAATGCAAATCAAAGACGTAATATGGTATAAAACTATTTTAAAAAATAAAAACGAATAAATGGACACATAAAATGTAGGTTGACAAATTTATATATATATAAAAAGGCTAGAGATAGATATATAATTTTAGAAATAGACATTATTGAATATAAGTATGAACCAAATCACATGTAAAATGTTTTAAACATAAATTCCTTTAAAAAATTTTGACAATGTACATGATAACTTAATTAATATATATAATATGAAAGAATAACAAAATACATGATGGAATATAATACACAAAGTAGATTTACAAAATATATTCATAAATAACTTTGAAAATAATCATTTGTAAAAACATAGAAATATATATAAGGTTAAGTTAATTTTATAATAAATTATATAATAGATTTGAGGACATACTTATATATATATATATATAAAGAGAATGACGTGTATAAAATTCATATATATAGATTAAACATAAGTGTCACCAAAAATATATATAATATAATAGCTAAAAAATATTACATAGGGTTATATATAAAAAAATACAAGAATAAATTTAAAAGAAATTATGTGTATAAAGTGACATAAGGTTAATAATGTGCATAAAACAAAATGAACTTATTATAAAGCACATATATGTATACCTATATAATACTAATATATGCAGGGATATTTACAAAGCGTCATGCGAATATGTTGTAATGGCATGACATAAAAACAAGAAACAATAATAGTGATCCAAGAAAAGAGAAATAAAACAAAAGCATTGAACTAACCTAAAATATAACACGTAAAACAATGATAAAAATGTTGAATATGCCTTTAAAAAAATGAATCACAAAATGAAAAATAAAAATAAAAGGGACTTAATTAAAATAGAATTAAAAATAAGAGAGACAAATTATAAACAAAATCAACTAACGAAATACAAAGGGGACTGTCGTGTAACATGCACGAATGCGCAGGGACTGAATATGGAAATAGTCTAGACCTAAAACGCAGCACTACACTGCGGACTAAAATGCAAACGTGCACAAATTGTAGGGCAAATTAAAAAGCAAAAGAAATACAGAAAAGCTAATTGAAATACAGCGCAAAACAGGAGGAACTTATGTTGAAAATATCCCCTCACCATGAATACACGCGGGTCCCAAAGGGGTTAGGAACCGGGTCTGGTTAGGCTCATCCATGCGGCACCGTTTTTACCATTGAAGCGGGCTCAAACGGCACCGTTTTGGGTTCTTTATAAAGACCCCTTTTAGCCTAATCATCCAAACCCTAGCCTCTATTCTTCTTCTCAGCCGAACCCTACCCTTTCCATGCTTAGCCGAACCCCAAAGGCTTCCCTCGGCACCGATGCGCCACCACAGACGGTGACTAGTGCTTTCGGATTCTAAAAGGGTGGCTTTTAGCCTGAAGATCCCATTCGAACTTAGATTTTAGCGAAGTGAAAGAGAAACAATGGCCGAAACACAAGGTATCCTCCTATCTTCTTCTCTTTTTTGAATATAAATGAGGAAAAATCGAAAAAAGGTCGAAACGGGGATCACCTTTGAATATTGGTTGCTTTCTCTTTTGTATTCAATATGTGACGATTGTGTGCCTAACTTTACAACTGGTGAAATCCCCTGGCTTTATAGCCGAATGGGGTAAAAATGAAAGAAAAAAAGAAAATACAAATGAAAAATACAATATTCTTCGTTGTTTTTGTTTGTTTTGCTGTGCGTTTGTCCCTTCTTTGCAGGCACAAGGTGCGTGGCGCTCAGGTACGGGACTGTGCTGGCGTGGGCGTGGCTGCTAGACAGTACGGAGGCCAGGACTGAGGCTTGGCTACGGCGCGAGTGTAGGAAAGAAACCCTAGGATTTCTGTTCTAAAATTGCTGGGCCGTTTGAGCCGATGTAACCTGTTCGGGCTAGGGCATTGGTTTGGGCTTGTAATGATTTAGTATTGGGCTGTGGGATGTTTGGGTCTAGGTTTGTTAATTATGGTTTTTTTATTGTTTATTTATTTTGTATTTGTTATTATTTTTGGGTCTCTAGTGGGCCCGAGCTAAAATTGGGTATTACAAAAGGGACTTTAAATTTTGGTGTGAAGTTTGGAATGTCAAAGGAGCTGAAACTTGTTGGTTATTCAGATAGTGACTGGGTTGGTTCAGTTGATGACATGAAGAGTACATCAGGCTACTTCTTTAGTCTAGGTTCAAGTGTTTTCAGTTAGAGTTCAAAGAAGCAACAAATAGTAGCTCAATCCACTGCAAAGGCTGAGTATATTGCAGCTGCTACTGCTGTTAACCAAGCCATTTGTCTTATAAAGTTGCTGGATGACTTAAATACTAGACAGATAGAAGCAACTGAAATTAATGTTGACAACCAGTCTGCTGTTGCCATTGCCAAGAACCCTGTGTTCCATGGCAAAACAAAATATTTCAAGATCAGGTATCACTTTGTGAGAGAAGCTAAACTTGCTAAAGAAATCTGCTTGGTACATTGTTGTTCGAGGGATCAGCTTGCTGATGTTTTGACCAAGCCATTGGCTGCTGGAAGGTTCAAGTGTTTTAGGAAAGAGATTGGAGTTTGTTGCCTTGTAGCCAATGAGGAGTGTTCAAAGGTGGCAACTACAGCAGCAACATGCATGCTACCATGCAATCATTCACGAGCATGCAAGTGACCAAGCAGTTTAGCTGAGGCATTGAAATGTCCATGGTGTAATCCGGTTGAAGAACCACTTTTGTAATAGTTGAATTTTATTAGTTTGTTTGTTATCCTTTTATGTAATGTTCAGCTAAGATTAATCATGTTCTTAGCTAATCTAGTAGTCATTTTAGGATGTCATTATGCTGATTTTACAGCTTAGATACTTGCACAAGCAAGCTTTGTTTTCTTTCAATGTAACCCATGTAATGACCCAAATTCCCGGGCACCGAAAAAAAAAATGAGTCGTAGGGCCTCCGTCTTAGGAAATTAAGTCCGTAAATATTTATTAAAAATATTTATGAGGATAATTATAAGTTAAATTAGAGTTTAATTAAGTGAATTTAACTTAATTTAGAGTAATTAAGTAAAAGGACCAAATTGAATAAAGTGTGAAAGTTAATTATAGATTAAAAGAAAATAAAAGGACCAAAATGGCAATTATGCCATTTGTCCTAGTGTGATGACATAAACATAAAAATCTAAGATTTTTATGTGTTAAAATATATATTAAATTATTATTATTAAAAATAAAGTAAAGAAAAAAAAAAAAGAAACAGAATAGGCAAACGAAAAGCAGGGGAAGGAAAGAAAGAAAGAAGAAAGAAAAGAAAAAGGAGAATTAGGGTTTGAAGGCTTGAAGTTTAATTGGTAAGCTCAATCAAGTCCTTTTTCTTAATTTTGATGTTTTAGAAACTTTAGAACAAAGTTTTGATGAAGTTAAATTGATATATTGTAAAATAGTTGATTATAAGACATTGTTCTTGTTGAAGAAATGATGAAATTAGGGATTAAATTTATAAAATTTTGAGTTTGAATTGAAGTAGGGACTTAATTGTAAAACAAGCCATAAGTTTTGAGTTTTAGGAATTAAATTGAAAGAAATTCGGAATTATAGAAAAATGATGAAAATTTGATAGTTATATGAATATTTTGATGGAAATTGAATAGAAATAAGGTGTGAATTGGTGTTATAAACTTGGTTATTAGCATTTTACATCAAAACAGTTTTGGGAAGTAGCAATGGTCTGATTTTGAAAATTCACTAAAAATTGTAGGAATTGAATTAGAGGATGGATAAGATATGAAATTAAAGCTTATTGGGTCTAGTTTCTTATAGTGGAAACAGTGTAAACAATGAATTTATGAATCAAGAGATATTTGAAATTTTGTAAGACTGGTTTAGGGTAATTTCGAGACACTCTGTTCTGACTTTAGAAAATCACCAAAAATTGTATAAAAATAATTATGGGTTGGAATTCACATGGTTAAAATCCTTAATGAACCTATTTTCAAGATAAGTAAACGATAACATCGTTCGAATTTTGTACAAGGAGATAAATAATTTTAAGTGAAGAGTGGTCAGAACTGTTGACAGCAGAACAGGGGTAACTTTAAAGAATAAACTGTACTTATTGGCTAAACCAAAAATTCTAAAAATTTTATGGTAAGAAGATATATGAGTCTAGTTTCAGGGAAAATTAACGGATCTTAAATTGGAGTTTCTTAGCTTAAGATATAAATGATTTAGTAACAGTGACTCAAGTAGACAGTTTTGAATGAACATATAAGTAAATAGTAGAATTATATGTACAAAATGGTTAAAATTGCATGTTTAGGCTCATGGATTAAATTAAATTGTGTTGTATTGATGGTTATAAATTATTATTATTTTCGTAGTTAACAAAGAACCGAAGACATCGGCGCACAAACGAAAGGAGAAAACGACCGAGGATTAAAACGAGAAACTCACGGTTTGTATTACTATAATTCAAATTTCTTTTTATTAAATGTTTTATATAAATTCAATACTTAATAAGTGAGTTATAGGTAAGTATTGATATTGAGTTGAATAAGAATTGAATTGAATGGTGAATGTGTATGCATAATTGAATTGTAAATTGATTTGAATGTGAAAATTTTGATTGAAAAATAATCTTGGATTGGAAATGAAAGTGAATTGAGAATTGAAATACCCTATTAACCAGTCGGGCTAAGTCGGATATAATTGGCATGCCATAGGATCTGGAAGTGTACGGGATTTGCCGGCTTTATCGATCAGGCACTTTATGTGTCGTATTTCAGGCACCTCGTGTGTCGTATCAGGCACCTCGTGTGTCGTTTTAGGCACTTTATGTGTCGAATATTGATTAGGTACTATGTACCGTTTTAGGCACAATGTGCCGTAATGGTGTGTTTGGGTTGGAACGTGTATCCAGTCAAAGTCCGGGTTTGTTAATAGGGTGAACATCTAAAGTGAGAAATAAAATAAATTGATTGATTATGTTATTGAAATATTAAAAGAAATGAGAAAGATGAGTTATGGATTGAAATTGAGATTGTAAATGGAAGGCATGAACTTAATGTTCATGTAGTGATTGAAATTGTTACATGTGATATGTGATGGAAATTGAAAAATAGTGTAAGAAATTTTATTGACATTATTAATTAATGAAAGTTTAAGAACGAATTGATATTTGAGAAATTAAATAGCTACATGTTTGATAATTGTGATTCTTTATTGCTATTATATTTTGAATTATGGTAATACCACTGAGTATGAAATACTCAGCGTGCGGTTGTTTCCGTGCGCAGGTTAATAGAAGTCTAGTGTCCCCGCACAAAGATCCGAACGATCCCGACTCCAGCAAATTTTTGGTGATGTTTTCTTTCTTAATTTAAAGTGGCATGTACTAGGTGTTGTATAGTTTATATAAATATGCTTATAATGTTGGTTGTAAGAATGTTATATCATATTTTGTTACTAGTTTGATAAAATAGTAAAGATTATATTATATAAATTGGTATTTAGTTAAAATGGAAAATGAATGAAGTGATTAGTTAATTTTTTATTAATATCATGAATGTTTAGTTATTAAATGATTATGTTTATGAATTGGTTATGATATTGTATATTTAGGTTTAATTGTTTTTGACTATGTCATTGGTTTGAATTAGTGGGTTTTTGGTTGGAATTTGCAGGGGGTTTATGTAAAAATAAGGGGATATGCTGTCGAAATTTATAATAATTGTGTATTATTCGTAAGTTGTCTGATATGTCCGGTAATGCCTCGTAACCCTGTTTCGGCGACAGTTTAGGGTTAGGAGGTGTTACAATTAGTGGTATCAGAGCTATCAGGTTTAGCTGATTCTCGGGCTAAATCGGGCTCAAAATTGAGTCTAAAAGTACATGCCACTTTTGAGTCGAAACTGAGTCGGGATTTTTGGATGCTGACCTATTTGTTTGTTTCTGTTTTATAGATTAAAAATGTCAGATGAAAGAATAGAAGCTACCGATCAGGAAATGCATACTGGAGAAGAAGAATCTTACGGGTTAGATGAAACTGAATCGGTAACACCTAGTATTAACCCGATGAGAAACCAACCTCCTAGAGCAGAAAGAAGAAATGATAGAGATGATTCTGATATAAATAGAAAAATTGCTGATGCACTACAAAGAATAGTGGAAATTGTTCCTGCTATGACTTGATTCCAATTCAAAGAGCGCCCCGATAAAAGAATTGAGAAAGTATGGTGCCACGGAATTTATGGGTCTGAAAGGAGTCGATCCATCTGCAGCTGAAAATTGGATGGAGTCGACTAAAAGAATTTTACAACAATTGGATTGTACCCCCCGAGAGTGTTTGATTTGTGCTGTATCGTTGCTACAAGGAGAGGCTTACTTATGGTGGGAATCAGTAGTTCGACATTTACCAGAGAATCAGATAACTTGGGATCTATTTCAGAAAGAGTTTCAAAAGAAATATATCGGAGAAATGTACATCGAAGACAAGAAACAAGAGTTTTTGACGCGTTACAACGAGGTGACATGTCGATAATAGATTATGAGAGGGAATTCTAGAGACTCAAAGCAGATATGCCTCGAGTTTATTCCAACTAAAGTTGTGATTGTAAGAGATTTTTACTGGTGCGAGATGAGATCAAATTACGATTGGTATCTCAACGTATTCATCGAAATGGTAGACTTGATTGAACGAGCTAAAATGGTAGAGCAAGTGTTGGGCTTTAATAAAAAGACTGAAAGTGATCAACCGGTTTGGGAAGCGTCACGGGAACTAGTAGTTGAATCCTCACCGAAAAGATCAAAGGAATCTCGTGGTGGTTGGAGATTTAGTTTTAGATCGGACAGGTGGAAGAAGTTGGGGAAAACAAATGACGGTATCTCACATCGGTAGTATACGAGGTCCATCTCGAGATATAGACATTCCGAATGTGGACATTGTGGAAAGAAACATTTGGGTGAATCTTTGGAAAGTGACAGGAGGTTGTTTCAGTTGTGGGTCGACAGAGCATTTTGTCAAAGCATCAGAAGAATAAAAATGATACTCTGTCACATCACGTAAATCGATTATCGCCGCGAGGCGAGGTCTAGGTAGAGTAGTTCGGTTGCGGAGGAGGAGGCTGGTAGAAGGAGCGTGATATTATTACTCGTGATCTGAAGCGAATACCAGCTAGAGCTTATGTGGTCAAAACTCGGGAAGAAAGCGATGCCCACGATGTTATTCTGGGTATATTTTTATTGTATTTCGAGCCTATTTATGCTTTAATTGATCCGGGTTCGTCACACTCATATATAAATTCAAAACTAGTTGAATCGGGAAAATTAGAATCTGAATTGTCTAAGGTTTTTATAGAAGTGTCTAGCCCTTTGGGACAAACAGTGTTAGTAGATAGAGTATGTCGGAGGTGCCCGTTAATAATATATGATAAAATGTTTCCTGTGGATTTGTTGATCATGCCTTTTGGTGATTTTGATATAATATTGGGTATGGATTGGTTATCCGAATATGGGGTAATTTTGGATTGTTACAAAAAGAGGTTTAGTATTCAGACAGAGGATGGGGACAGAGTTGAAGTACGCGGCATTCGTGCCAGTAGTCCAACACGCATCATTTCAGTGATGAAAGCTAATAAATTACTGCAACAGGGTTGTTCAGCATATTTGGCATATGTTATTAATTCTCGATTGGTTGGAAGTCGGTGTAGTAGTCGGATCGGATTGTATGCGAGTTTCGGATGTATTTCGGAAGAATTAAGGCTTACCACGACAGAGAGGTTGAATTTGCTATTGAAGTGTATCAGCATAAAGCACCAATCTCTATACCTCCGTATCGAATGTCGCGTCATCGAGTTGAAAGAGTTGAAGGTGCAATTACAAGATTTACTAGATCGTGGATTTATTAGACCAAGCATTTCACCTACGGGAGCTCCAGTGTTGTTTGTTAAAAAGAAAGATGGTTCTATGCGGTTATGCATTGATTATCGACAGTTGAATAAAGTGACAATCAAGAACCGGTATCCGTTGCCTCGTATAGATGATTTGTTTGATCAACTTAAGGGAGCTTCAGTATTTTCAAAAATTGATTTGAGATCCGGGTATTATCAGCTGAAGGTGAAGGAAAGTGATGTGCCGAAATGACTTTTAAATGCGAGATATGGCCATTATGAGTTCTTGGTAATGCCATTTGGGTTAACTAATGCCCCAGCTGCTTTCATGGATTTGATGAACCGCATTTTCCAGCCGTACTTAGATCAGTTTGTGGTGGTTTTTATTGATGATATATTGGTATATTCGAAGACAGAGGTAGAACATGAACAACATCTTCGAATAGTTCTACAGATTTTGCGAGAGAAACAGTTGTATGGAAAGCTCAGTAAATGTGAATTCTGGTTATCAGAGGTTCTATTTTTAGGACATGTAGTATCTGCTGCTGGGATTAGAGTTGATCCAAAGAAGATCGAAGCAATTGTCCAATGGAAGCCACCCAAGAATGTATCAGAGGTACGCAGTTTTCTCGGTCTAGCTGGGTATTACAGGAGGTTTGTAAATGGATTTTCAAAGATAGCACTACCAATGACTAAAACATCTGCAAAAGAATGTTCCTTTTATCCGGGATGATCAATGCCGAGAAGAGTTTTGAGACTTTGAAACAAATGTTTGTGAGAGGCCTTTGGTATTAACATTACCAGAGTCGGGGAAAGATTTTGTCGTGTATAGTGATGCTTCTCTGAGCGGACTGGGTTGTGTATTGATGCAAGATGGGAAGGTTGTAGCTTATGCATCTCGACAGTTAAAACCACATGAACGTAATTACCAGCCTTACGATTTGGAGCTAGCTGCAGTAATTTTTGCTTTAAAGATTTGGAGGCATTACCTATATGGTGAAAAATGCTACATTTACACAGATCATAAAAGTCTTAAATATTTTTACATCGCAGAGAAGGAGTTGAATTTAAGACAAAGACGGTGGATCGAACTTCTAAAAGATTATGATTGTGTTATAGACTATCATCCGGGAAAAGCAAATGTGGTAGCAGATGCATTGAGTAGAAAAGCTGCGATTGAATTACGGGCAATGTTTGCTCGGCTCAGTATTAATGATGATGGGAGCTTGTTAGTTGAAAGTTAAGGGTTAAGCCGATGATATTTGATCGATTAGAGCATTTCGGATGAAAGATGATAGATTATTAAAGAAAAGAGAAATGGTTCAGAATGGTACAACCGAGAGTTTTAGTATTGACGAGCATGATTGTTTGAGGTTTCAAAATCGAGTTTGTGTTCCAGCTACTTCTGAACTAAAAGAGTTAATTCTCCGAGAAGCACATGACAGTGCTTTTGCTTTGCACCCTGGAGGAACAAAAATGTATCGTAATCTGCAAGAATTTTATTGGTGGCCAGGAATGAAGAAAGATATAGTTGAATTTGTCGGTAAATGTTTGACTTGTCAACGGGTAAAAGCAGAACATCAAGTACCAACAGGTCTACTTCAGCCTATTAGTATTCCTGAGTGGAAATGGGATCGTATTACAATGGATTTTGTTACAGGATTGCCATTGTCAGCAAGTAAAAAGAATGCTATTTGGATAATTGTTGATCGGCTTACAAAATCAGCTCACTTTATAGCTGTTAGAACAGATTGGTCATTGCAGAAGCTTGCAGAAGTGTATATTCGAGAAATTGTTAGATTACACGGTATTCCAATGTCAATAATCTCAGATCGAGATCCTCGGTTCACATCGAAATTTTGGAGACAGCTACATGAATCATTGGGTACTCGACTTAACTTTAGTAAGGCTTTTCATCCATAAGCGGATGGACGATCGAGCGGGTATCTGAGATATTAGAAGATATGCTTCGGGCTTGTATCATTGATTTTGAATCAGGTTGGGAACGTTATTTGCCATTAGCTGAATTTGTCTATAACAATAGTTTCCAATCTAGTATTCAAATGGCTCCGTATGAAGCATTATATGGTCGAAAAGGTGTCGATCAGGTATGTTGGACAGAATTGAATGAAAGAAAAATAATTGGGCGAGAATTGATTCAAGAAGCAGAAGAAAGCGATTAAGAAGATTAAAGATAGATTGGCTTGACTTTTGATAGGCGTAAATCATATGCGGACTTGAAAAGGCGAGACATTGAATATTCTGTTGGTGATAAAGTATTCCTCAAAGTATCACCTTGGAAGAAAGTTTTGAGATTTCACTTAAAGGGTAAGTTAAGTCCACGTTTTATTGGACCGTATGAGGTTGTGGAAAGAATTGGGCTGTTGCCTACCGACTAGCTTTACCTCAGAATTACGAGAAAATTCATGATGTTTTTCATGTTTCGATGCTCAGAGATATAGATCAGATCCTTCCCACATTATTCCTACTGAAAATATTAAAATTGGTGCGATTTGACTTATGAAGAAGAGCCGGTTGAGATATTAGCTCGAGAAGTAAAAAGAGTGAGAAATAAACGGTCCCTCTAGTAAAAGTGTTATGGAGGAGTCATAGTATGGAAGAAGCGACTTGGGAACCGGAAGAAGCGATGAGAGCACAATATCCTCATCTATTCTCGAGTAAATTTCGAGGACGAAATTTATTAAGGGGAGAAATGTAATGACCCAAATTCCCGGCACCAAAAAAATGAGTCGTAGGGCCTCCGTCTTAGGAAATTAAGTCCAGTAAATATTTATTAAAAATATTTATGAGGATAATTATAAGTTAAATTAGAGTTTAATTAAGTGAATTTAACTTAATTTAGAGTAATTAAGTAAAAGGACCAAATTGAATAAAGTGTGAAAGTTAAATTATAGATTAAAAGAAAATAAAAAGGACCAAAATGGCAATTATGCCATTTGTCCTAAGTGAGGCGGCATAAACATAAAAATCTAAGATTTTTATGTGTTAAAATATATATTAAATTATTATTATTAAAAATAAAGTAAAGAACAAAGAAAAGAAACAGAATAGGCAAACGAAAAGCAGGGGAAGGAAAGAAAGAAAGAAGAAAGAAAAGAAAAAAGGGAGAATTAGGGTTTGAAGGCTTGAAGTTTAATTGGTAAGCTCAATCAAGTCTTTTTTTCTTAATTTTGATGTTTTAGAAACTTTAGAACAAAGTTTTGATGAAGTTAAATTGATATATTGTAAAATAGTTGATTATAAGACATTGTTCTTGTTGAAGAAATGATGAAATTAGGGATTAAATTTATAAAATTTTGAGTTTGAATTGAATTAGGGACTTAATTGTAAAACAAGCCATAAGTTTTGAGTTTTAGGAATTAAATTGAAAGAAATTCGGAATTATAGAAAAATGATGAAAATTTGATAGTTATATGAATATTTTGATGGAAATTGAATAGAAATAAGGTGTGAATTGGTGTTATAAACTTGGTTATTAGCATTTTACATCAAAACAGTTTTGGGAAGTAGCAATGGTCTGATTTTGAAAATTCACTAAAAATTGTAGGAATTGAATTAGAGGATGGATAAGATATGAAATTAAATCTTATTGGGTCTAGTTTCTTATAGTGGAAACAGTGTAAACAATGAATTTATGAATCAAGAGATATTTGAAATTTTGTAAGACTGGTTTAGGGTAATTTCGAGACACTCTGTTCTGACTTTAGAAAATCACCAAAAATTGTATAAAAATAATTATGGGTTGGAATTCACATGGTTAAAATCCTTAATGAACCTATTTTCAAGATAAGTAAACGATAACATCGTTCGCATTTTGTACAAGGAGATAAATAATTTTAAGTGAAGAGTGGTCAGAACTGTTGACAGCAGAACAGGGGTAACTTTAAAGAATAAACTGTACTTATTGGCTAAACCAAAAATTCTAAAAATTTTATGGTAAGAAGATATATGAGTCTAGTTTCAGGGAAAATTAACGGATCTTAAATTGGAGTTTCTTAGCTTAAGATATAAATGATTTATTAACAGTGACTCAAGTAGACAGTTTTGAATGAACATATAAGTAAATAGTAGAATTATATGTACAAAATGGTTAAAATTGCATGTTTAGGCTCATGGATTAAATTAAATTGTGTTGTATTGATGGTTATAAATTATTATTATTTTCGTAGTTAACAAAGAACCGAAGACATCGGCGCACAAACGAAAGGAGAAAACGACCGAGGATTAAAACGAGAAACTCACGGTTTGTATTACTATAATTCAAATTTCTTTTTATTAAATGTTTTATATAAATTCAATACTTAATAAGTGAGTTATAGGTAAGTATTGATATTGAGTTGAATAAGAATTGAATTGAATCACTGCAGCAAAATTGACTTTTAGCGGCGTTTTTTAAGGTCTTTAGCGGCGCTTCTACAAGCGCCGCAAAAAACGCCGCTATAGACGGCGCCACTAAAGTTTGCGGCGCTTTTTCCACAAACGCCGCTAAAGATCACGACCTTTAGCGGCGCTTTTCTTACAAGCGCCGCTAAAGACCACGACCTTTAGCGGCGCTTTTCCTACAAGCGCCGCTAAAGACCACGACCTTTAGCGGCGCTTTTCTCAAAAACGCCGCTAAAAGTCATGAAATTCAAAAAAAAATATTACAAAATATTATAAAAGTCATGAAAAATATAAAAAATTTAAAATTCATTATCAAATTAAATTTTCTATTAAAATTTTAACTTAAACTAAATACAAAAATTAATAAATTTAAATTTAGAATTTAAAATAATAAATTAATAACACAATTAAAATCCAAAAGGATATGCAAAATAAAAATAATTAATAATAAATTTTCTTCTTTCAACTCAAATAAAAATAAAATGTTGAAACAAAACAATTAAATAAAAAATTAGAATAATTAGTTGACACGAGATTATTATTAAGTATTTGCAAATATACAAGTAGACGATTACAAAATAGGGTGTAGCTTTTGATCAACTAATTAGTTGATCCTCCTGCAGGTTCTATCTATAATCTACTTAACTAACATACAAACATAAGACACTCTAATACTTTTTTGCACATAAAATATCTAAAAGTCACACCTAAATTTGGATTCATAGCACATACGGTGTCAACTGCATGTTATCATCCTTATTATTTCTTTGCAATGCCTCCCACAAGCATTCGTAGAGGTAGGAGCTAGTCATTATGTGCCTCCTGCAAATTGTTCTTGGACTGCAAAGTGTAGTTGGTTTTTCCTGTTCCATTTGCCACCAGTCAAAACATAAAAGAGCTATTGCCACACAAAAGTAATCATCAAAACGATATCCAGAAAAACAATATACAGTTAAATTATGAGAATGCAAAAATACAAAACGATACCGCTGTGAGTATATCCATGTAAGCTTTTTGTGTTTTGTTTTTGTTTCATAGAACCCTTTGAAAACTTCTACACACTTGACCTGAAACAATGATGTTAAATATAAATAACAGTTCTAAACACACAGTGGAGAAATAAAGTTAGTCCCGTCATCAAGGAATATCATCTTCAATCATTACCATCTCGGCAGGGAGATTGAGGTCAAATGATTTATAACTTGGCCAGAATCCTATTGTGAGAACAGTCACTGTCAAATAATCCCAGGATGTGCAGCTGAGTTTAAATATTAGAACAGTCACGATGTTTTAGATGAAATCATTGAACACGATCCTTATTAAAAATTTAGATATTAGAACACAAACCTTGTGGAAGAGAGTATGGTTTTGAAAACAGTCGGTCACATAATATGCCATATACTTGTCGTGTGCTTGATTATTTTCCTTATAAGGACACGATGAGTAGAAGATAATCAACATCCATAGTGATTTCAAGAAAATCCATAGCTGTAAAAGTTGGGATGTTTACCTATTCCTGCACACCCGGAGCATTTGAAGCCTGTGTAAATGAGTGAATATCAGCACTTAGAACCAGAAGGTTAATATTAGAAACAATTAAATTATGCAGATTATCATCTATTCTATCAAGAGTTGGGAAAATCATAGTCTAAAGTAGTTGGTGCATCAAAGGCATATCAAACTTAATGATTAGGAGAAGCGCACAAGCACAACAATAATGATGATAAATAAACACCTTGCCAGCTTGAAATGCTTAAATACTACTTTGCACCCATTTTGTTAGTTTAAGAAAAATATTCCACCCCCTCAATAAATTGCTATCCAAGAAGAACCTTCATGACTTAGTTTAGCAAAGAAAAAAAAACCAATAAACGTATCCACCATAGTTACTCAGGACAAAATGTTATAGGTTACTCCATTTTAAAATCTGCAAGAATGAAAACTAATTTAAAATGATATACGGTGCTATTATTTAAGAAGACAAATTCTGACTATTAATCAGGACAAAATGTTTTTCAAATTAAAAAATATATATATTACAACTATAAATTGCAGTACAAATAATACATAATTAACCATCCAAATTTAATTTGGAATCAATTTAGATTAGAAATTAAAAAAAAGTAACCAAACTCGAAAAATGGCTCAAAACTCATTCGAATTTTGAAACTTGCATTAATTAAAAAATAGCAAATGATGTAATTTGCCAACTTTTGAAGATAAATATCATAAAAATTCAAAGTGTGAATGTAAGAAGATTCTTTGAGAGCAACCCTAATGGTTTAGATAACACCAAGACATTAATAGTTATTGTAATAAAAAACTTAAAAACAATAATCCACTTGATGATGTAAATTAATTAATTATTATGAATCTTCTTTTCAAGTATATAACCATTGAACTGTGGTGCTAACATGCTGACAACATTTATTTATTTATTCCAAACACTTCTTTGTTTCTTCCAACATTTAAAAATTTTATTAGATAATTTATAAGAGAAAATAAATGAAAGTATTAGAAGATATTCCAACATCAAATGTAACATCATTTATTTGGGATATGTTATTAGAAAAGATAAGAGTAGTTATACATCCATCATCTCCTTATTTACAAATCATTAAAGGTGAAAACATGAAAAAAGAAAGAGATCAAATCATGTGAACAAAGGCAGCAACAAACAAGATGTAAACATGAAAGAGAAACTCACAACTTCATTACATCCATTTCTCTCCTTTTGCTTTGGGAAGACATTTTATCGATATAATTAATCAAAAGTGCACATCAAACTTTCTCTGATCATAAAATAAAATTTGAGTTTAACACTTCTATTTTCTAGAATCTCTTATCTATAAACTGAGTAGGACAAACTCAATAGATATGGGTGAAAAAGCTAAAGTTTAAGAAACCTCAGATTTTATGTAGTTCACCAAAAATAAATGTTAATGCACATTATAAAAAAGTACAAAAATTGAGAGAAGTAAAACCAACCAAATAAACCACATCTTTGTTAGTGCGGACTATACATGGAAATTAACTTTTCTTAGTGTTCAAATTTAGGATAGTGAGTTGGATATTTGACCAATATAGCAATGCCTAGAAAGACCCACTAAAGACTTAAACAGATATTAGAAAAAGAAATTATCCAAATTTCTTTATTTGATGCTTATGTTCATTCAACCATTTCTCAGTTATGCAGGACCTCAACCTCTAGAATATGACTAATTAAGTTCACTTACTCTTAATCCTACTACTATTTCAGGAATAGCAAGCCCAAAGCATACTGAAATCAACATAAAAGCTGGAAGCTTGTCTTCTACATCAAAATTTTCACCTTTTCTACAAAGCACACCGCACCTATGAGCAGTTATACGAGTAAACTAAAGGTGCATAATTTTTAACATAATCATTAAGTTAATGAGATACGTTATGAGACAAAAAAGTAAAAACAATTTACAAAAACATTCTTCTAAGAAAGGAAAGATCAACTAACTAGTAAGATCTACAATAAAATACATTTCCAATGAAAATCACTTCATATATAAATAATAGTATAAAATTTTGATTCATGAGGCCAATAAAAGAATACTTTAATGCTATGTTTCTTTTAGCTTAAACATTAATGAGAAAAGGCTACAACTATATACAAAAATAAAATGAAAACTCCAGTAACTCAACATGAACCTATCAACCTTAGAAGTTAAAAGAGAAGTTCTCTTATTCAAACAGAGGTATCCATCAAAGATGAATATGCAAGTATTTTCTCTTAAAAGATTTTCAATTATTTTGAATTTAAAAGATGGATTTAGACCCATTGGCATGGCAAGGAGGAGAGAATAACTGGCCTCGGGTATAGACACCCATCTCCAATACCATGGGGTGTCAACACTCCATATAATGGTAAGGTCCCTGGGTGACAGCATGTAACATTTCTTCCCACTCCCTCTTTCCAGCCAAAAACTCTGTTTCATCAATATCAACTAAATTATAATTGTATTTTCTCTTAGTTGCCCTTTTTTTTCTCTCTCTTTTTGGTGAATCGAAGTAAATCCCCAACAACAAACACCATTAGATAAAATCAGACATATAAGGGAAATATTAGACAAAATTTCCATATAAATTAAAATAATATATCTTAATAATTCAATTATTTAAATTCACATGGAAACAATTAATTAAGAAGTTGCATGAAATACAAAGGATTTTGAGTTCCTACCAATCTCTTCAATTGTCTCATAATTATGGGGAGGGGGGACTGCATTTTTGTCAATTCAAGAATGAAAAATAATTGTAATTTGTTAGCAAAATAAAGTAATAACCCAAGTCCAAAGTGAGAGTCGTAATTTATAATGTAAAATATTGAATATGTTAAAAGTTTAAAGATAATTTAATCAATATCTTTGAATGTTAAAGTTTTAATAACCACTGCTTTTTATTGCATGGGTGACTAGCAATTACTTGAGGTGACAATAAACCTGAATAACTTGGGAAGAAGCGACAAAACATTGATATAAAGTGTTCTAAATGCAGCACATAAATTACCCAATGCAAGTAAGAAAAAGCAGACTACTTTATGAGCCTTCTTTTATCGGGTTTCTTTATAGATATTGCCAAGATTGCTATTTACTTGTTATCGCTAAAAGTCGTTATATGAATTTTCATTTTCATTTCTCATATTCAGTACTTAAATTACAAACATTATCCAATAGTTTATGAAATAATAATGTTGGGAAGAAAGTTTGTGTTTTTTCATCTGAAAAATCCGATGGTATTTGGGATGTTACAGGATTGTAGCAATCAAAGGACCTACATACATAGGACACTAATAACTTGATTAATGGTCTAGGAAAACCAGATAAAATTCCTTGCTGTTTTTTCCCATGTAAGGGAAACAAGCCATATTCAGATAAAAGGAAAATAATATTTCAAGAACTTAAAATTCACAATAATAATATGATTGGACAAAACAACATGTGATATTAATAGGATTATAATGATTTTGCTTTTAGAAAATGAAGCATCCAAAAGCTAAATATGACTCTTAGATTTTCAGATTTTTAACCTGTAAACCCTAAATGGACATTAAATTATATAACAATGCTAGGGAAATTTTTATTACAACTTGAAAGAGAAAGGATGAAATTACTACATCGTCCCGGCTTCAATGAGAAGGGATTTTCACAGAGGCTAAGATAAAGTTGTTTCTTGGACGAGAAAGAGAGCGATGAGGAATTAATACAGTATTGGGATGGCAAGAAGCTTTCCCAAACAGCATCGATTCGATGAGTCGAATTAAAAGCGGTTGAAACAAGCGACAATCTACTGGGCATCTAGAGAGGAGGTAAAGGAAATAATGAGGGTGATACAATCTAGTGGGGAGAGCACTCAGTCGAGAGTGCCGCACATAATCTTTCCCTTTCCTTTTCTTTCTTCCATTTCAGAAACCTCGGTTTTCATGAGATCCGAAATATCGATTTGTAGTAAGCGAGATACCAAGTATACATAATAGGATTATAATACTAAGAAAGAAAAAGAAGAAGAAAAGTAGTAGCTATGGTGGGCGAATTTAGTGCAGTGAAATGAAAAGGAAAAAGGAAATTTGGGGGCAAATTTTGAGAGTAGAAGGGAAAAAGAAATTTGGGGGATTTGGTTAACGAGCGGGTAACCAAAAAATAACTTTTGGGAGTTAGCGGTGTTTTGCATTTTTTTATAAAAAAATAATAGTCTTTTGTGGCGTTTTTTAAAAAAACGCCGGTAATTTATGAATTTTATTATTTTTTAATTTAATTTTTTATTTTTAACATATTTTTTTTCTATTTTTTTCTTTTAAAATTTTTATGTTGAGATTATCATTTTTTTGAATTTTTTTCATTTTGAATATTAAATTTTTTAACTGAAATATGGACTAAAATTTTAAATTTTAAATTTTAAATATTAAATTTTTAAGTTTTTATTTTTAATGTAATCATAGACATTTTAAAAAATAAATACATCAATATATTTTTATATTGAATAAATATAAATATTTATGTATGCAATATAAATATAAAGTAGAGTTATATCAATAATTGTGTTAATAATTTACAAGAACTAGATCAAATTAAAATTCATATATACAATTGCACCCTGATCCCTATATTTATCCCTAAACACTAAAAATTAAACCCTAAACTATACACCCTAAACTATAAACCCTAAATTATAATGATAATTAATTTAATATTTTAAAATTAATATTAACATTATTAATATAATTACTGATATAGCATCATTTTATATTTATATATTGCAAACACAAATAACTATATCGCCTTTTTAACATATTTTATTTGAGACATTCTATTTAATCTAAATATATTTAAACAAAAAAAAAAAGATAAAAATACAGTCTATTATTTATACAAAGTTACATAACTTTAATAAAACAATTTCTCTATTGGAACACTCTAGTTATAATGTCCACTCTGTAAGATATTTCTATGTTATATAAACTTGGAAATTATACATAGTTCAACAAATGCTGATTAATATTTAAGCTTGCCACAATCAAAATCACTCTTTCTTAATAGCATCCCAGGTAAGAATCTGGAAAGGAAATTATCTATTAAGAAGTTAATAATTGTCCCATTGTAAACTTCAACCCTAACCTTAATTTAAACCCTAAATCATAATCCCTAAACCCATAATTCATCATAAACCTTCAAATACTAGCTAACTCCTAAATTTTAAACCCTAAACAGTATATCTTAAACCATAGTTAATTTATAAACCTGTTTAAACCCTAAACCATATATCTTAAACCATAAACCTTAAACTATAATGATAATTAATTCAATATTTTAAATTCAATACTATATCTTTTACGATTATATAAGAAAATATTTAATATATTGTATAACCATGAATTTTAATAATTATTATTTTAGGGGTTATAGATTAGTGTTTATGATTTTTTTGGGGTTTAGGGGTTATATAACTTTTAGCGGCGTTTTACTAAAAGCGCCGCTAATGCTCAGGTCTTTAGCGGCGTTTTACCAAAAGCGCGCTAATGCTGGTCTTTAGCGGCGTTTTACAAAAGCGCTAATGTCTCAGTCTTTAGCGCGCGTTTTACCAAAAGCGCGCTAATGCTCTGTTTTTAGCGGCGTTTTTACTAAAGCGCCATTTGTTGTTCTCTTTTTAGCGGCGTTTTACAAAAACGCCGCTATTGCTCTGTATTTTAAAATTTTTGCGGCGTTTTTTGAAAAAACGCCGCTAAAAACGCCGCTAAAGCCCTATTTTCCTGTAGTGAATGGTGAATGTGTATGCATAATTGAATTGTAAATTGATTTGAATGTGAAAATTTTGATTGAAAAATAATCTTGGATTGGAAATGAAAGTGAATTGAGAATTGAAATACCCTATTAACCAGTCGGGCTAAGTCGGATATAATTGGCATGCCATAGGATCTGGAAGTGTACGGGATTTGCCGGCTTTATCGATCAGGCACTTTATGTGTCGTATTTCAGGCACCTCGTGTGTCGTATCAGGCACCTCGTGTGTCGTTTTAGGCACTTTATGTGTCGAATATTGATTAGGTACTATGTACCGTTTTAGGCACAATGTGCCGTACTGGTGTGTTTGGGTTGGAATCCGTGTATCCGTCAAAGTCCGGGTTTGTTAATAGGGTGAACATCTAAAGTGAGAAATAAAATAAATTGATTGATTATGTTATTGAAATATTAAAAGAAATGAGAAAGATGAGTTATGGATTGAAATTGAGATTGTAAATGGAAGGCATGAACTTAATGTTCATGTAGTGATTGAAATTGTTACATGTGATATGTGATGGAAATTGAAAAATAGTGTAAGAAATTTTATTGACATTATTAATTAATGAAAGTTTAAGAACGAATTGATATTTGAGAAATTAAATAGCTACATGTTTGATAATTGTGATTCTTTATTGCTATTATATTTTGAATTATGGTAATACCACTGAGTATGAAATACTCGCGTGATGCGATTGTTTCGTGCGCGAGTTAATAGAAGTCTAGTGTCACAGCACAAAGATCCGAACGATCCCGACTCCAAACCAAATTTTTGGTGATGTTTTCTTTCTTAATTTAAAGTGGCATGTACTAGGTGTTGTATAGTTTATATAAATATGCTTATAATGTTGGTTGTAAGAATGTTATATCATATTTTGTTACTAGTTTGATAAAATAGTAAAGATTATATTATATAAATTGGTATTTAGTTAAAATGGAAAATGAATGAAGTGATTAGTTAATTTTTGATTAATATCATGAATGTTTAGTTATTAAATGATTATGTTTATGAATTGGTTATGATATTGTATATTTAGGTTTAATTGTTTTTGACTATGTCATTGGTTTGAATTAGTGGGTTTTTGGTTGGAATTTGCAGGGGGTTTATGTAAAAATAAAGGATATCTTTGTGAAATTTATAATAATTGTGTATTATTCGTAAGTTGTCTGATATGTCCGGTAATGCCTCGTAACCCTGTTCCGGCGACAGTTTAGGGTTAGGAGGTGTTACAACCCATCTACTTATGTATCATGTAATTTTTACTTTGAAGTAACAAGCGTAGCCAACTTATTCTCTCATTTTGTTCATCCGATTTGCTTCTGTTTTGAGCTTTCAAACACAAAATTTCTTTGTTTTGTTTTATTGATCATTTGATCGAAATTTAAAACATACTTTACCCGGGTATATTACTTTGTTGCTCCAGTTTCAACAAGTTGTTCATATTTTACCCGGGTAAAATAGATCTGTTTTTCTTCCTGTGTGAAAAACTCAACAGCAGATAAGCAAAACATCTATCACCTGAGTTATGGCATAACGGAGCTAAACAAAAAAACAGAAACAGATATTGCAGCAACCCAAAAGCTGAAGATTAGCCATGCACTTGTATATCTTCTTTCTGTCCCTTTGTCAGCATTCTAGCTCTTCTCCCCCTATTTCCAAGAAGAAGTTTCCAAAATTCGAACCAAATCAGCAAGCCGAGCCTTGTGAGTATGCAAGCGTTGGATGTCAATGTTAATAGTATCAATTTCTTGCCACATGTTTTTTGTCGTAAATCATGAGAGTAAACCAAAATAAGTTATTTATGTCCTCTCGCATACACATATACTTATTTAAATTCACTTTTGCACCTAAAAACGAAAATTTAGGTTATACACTAAGTAAAACACTTTTTTACTTTCTCAATACACTCACAATTACAAGTTCCTTAATAAATAAATAAGTGTTATAACCCATAGTATAAAACCTATACAAGTCTCATAAACATCTCACAAATTAGGAGTTTGGGAAATAGTCTCCTTTGTATTACTATTAATGACAAATGTGGCTCATTAGAACTTTTATTTTAAAAAACTATGAAATAAAAGTTTAATATACGTAAAAGGGTATACAACCTTCCATTATAAGTTGTCTCATTAAAAACTTTTACCAAGAAAATTTAGTAAGACAAAGCTTTCATTAAAGGAAAAGAGTACATGATGTTTTGGACTCCCCTTATTCACAATATCACCACCGAACATCTTTAGGTCAGTACATTCCAGTTTTATATATTAACCTTTCAAATATTACAACTTATATGTCTTGGTAAACACATCTACTAACTTATCACTAGAATTAAGGTAAATTTTATTTATTTCTTATTTTTCAGTTAATATTTAAATATTAATATTATCTGTTTTATTTTAAACTCATTAGCATTTATATAATTTTATTTTACTTCTTTAAGCATGTGTTCTACAAATTAAATAAAATCTAAATATTAAAGATTTATGTTGACATGTGAAAAAATAATTAGTATGATAAGCTAATTTTGCTTAATGTTTTGTTGTAACGGTAATTAGAATAAAAATAGGCAACACAAATAATAAGAGAAAAAAGAATTGACACAACCAACCGTCCCCTTACATAAAGAAGTAATTGCAGCCCTAATACCGACCTCAATTGTCACAAATCACTCACTCAAATACCTCAAAATACAATCAACAAATCTCTCCAAATAATATTTAAAAAAGTGTCATAAAATAACCATAAGAACATAATAAAGCTGACAACAAAGACACCCAAAAAACTATTCTCAACATAAGAAAGAAACAAAGGCCAGTAATGAGAAAAACTCAAGAAAGTGAAAATCTCCCAGCTCTCTCTGTCGTTATTTACCAAGGGAGAATGACGCTTATTTGTAGCCATTTATAGCAGCAAGATAAACTCCTTTAAATCAGTAAATAAATCCTTGAAAAACTCCCTTAAATAATTATGATATTTATCTCTAAAAAATTGCTTTTTTAATCATCAAGATATAATGAAACTTCAATGCTAATCAAATAATCTCAAGGAAGTAGATTGAGAGGCTTAATATCTAAGCCAGCTCATATTTCTAGTTTTGTCAAATACCACATTCAAATAGATCAAATTAAGCACAAATGGAATCTATTAAGACTCAATTCGATGATCTAAGTAGAAAAACAAATTCATTATAATAAAACACGAAACAAGCAATAATTTTCTCAATATCTTAAAATTTAGGTTTCAAATCTAACAATTAACATTCTCTCATAATTATATTGTAATGTAAATTTTGATTGTAATGAAAAAAAATAATAATTTATCAATTATCATCCTAAATGTGGGTTGCATGTAGAGCTTACAGAAATTAAAGTTGGCTCAGGCTCAGACTACAAGTGTTTTTGTAATTTGGTAGTTGGATTAAAATTCAATTTTGAATCAACTGGTTAGCTAATGTGACCGCAGCCCTTGTTCGAGAATAGCATTATGGTTCAAAAGTTATAATCACTATCTTAGCCGAGTTTGTTGACCTAGGAAAACCTAGGATTTGACAAAGGATACATAAAATATATAATCACTTTTGAACCATATACTAAAAGACAAATAAAGTGATGCTATCCCTTGAACAAGGGCTGCAGTGGCATTTACCTAACCAGTTGAATTATATCAGTAGTAATAATAGAAAAAATAAAATAAAATACGTTATTTCAAAAATTAAGTACTAAAATAGTATATTTATCTTGGTGGAGGGTGGTGCATAGGCGGCACCACCCTAAATTTCTGACCCAAAACAGTAAAAAAATAAAAAAAATAATGATTTAAAAAATTTAGGGACTTGTTATGTAATTTTTTTATTTTTGAATAGCTGCTGAGGCGGCACCAAACATTAAATTTGAATAATTTCTTATTTATTATTATTTTTTTATTCCCCTTCAACTCACTATATTGTATTTAAACAAACCATTAACCTATTTTTGTAGTTAAATAAGCCCTTTACTTATAGTTTTTACTCATAAAAGCTCTATATTTTAATATTAAAGTAAATATATATATTGAATTTGAAGCTCTTATCTTAATTTTTTGTTGATGCAATAAAAAGTTATACACTTTAACATCACCATAAAATCTAAAAAAGTAATCAAAAATTTCAAAAGAGTAGTTAAGAATATCATGTATACAAGCACTCTCAAGAAATTTAAAAATTTTATTTTATTATTTAATAAATTATTTTCATCAAATTTACATCAACATAAGATGTAAATTAGTTTATATTTTTTTAAATAATTTTACTTTGGGTAAAATATATTTACTTTAATATTAAAATATAGGGCTTTTATGAGTAAAAATCATAAGTAAAGGGCTTATTTAACTACAAAAATAGGTTAATAGTTTGTTTAAACACAATATAGTGAGTTGAATGAGAATAAAAAGAAAATAATAAATAAGGAGAGCTTAAAATGAAATTATTCAATTTTAATGTCTGGTACCGCCACATTGCCAGGCGGCACCTTTGCCCTTCCTTTTCGGCAGCTATTCAAAAATAGAAAAAATTGCATAATAGCCCCCTAAATCTTTTAAATCATTATTTTTTTATTTTTTTATTATTTTGGGTCAAAAATTCAGGGTGATGCCGCCTATGCACCACCCTCCACTAAGACAAATGTACCATTTTGGTACTTAATTTTTGAAACAACCTATTTTAATATTTTATTTTATTTTTTATATTATTTGGGTAAAAAACCCAGAAAATTTATTTTGAAGGATGAAATTAAATTATATAATTTTTTATGATAATAAAAATATTATATTTTTATTTTTTATATTATTTGGGTAAAAAACCCAGAAAATTTATTTTGAAGGATGAAATTAAATTATATAATTTTTTATGATAATAAAAATATTATTTTATTATTTTATTTCATAATTTTAAAAGATTAAATTAAATTTTTTATTATTTTTGGTAATCTAACTAATTTAGAAGCCATAGCCTCTGGGTCTCCAGTATGATCTGCCACTAGATTATACAATTTTTAAAATTGATGAATTTAATTTTTGTATTTTAATTTTATAGTTTTATTTTTTTAGTGATACAGTTCCGCTCGATTAAAATATTTTTTCTGGTCAAGATACTGACGTTTCCACCATGAATGATAAACATAAAAAAGACGGAATATATGTCCTTCGAACTATAAATTAAAAGACAAAAAAGTGCTATCGGTCGATGCATACTTAACCCTATAAATACTGCTCCCTCATCTCTGCTATTGCATACAGATCTTAGATTAAAGTAGGAATCCAGCAATGGATTATTTCCCTTCAGTCACAGCAACTTCAATTGTTGCAATCCTTGCTTTTCCTCTACTATTTCTTTTCTCTTTCCTATCCATCTCAAGAAGAAACACAAACTCGAAGAAAACAGCACCGGAAGCTGGTGGAGCATGGCCTATTATTGGCAATCTCCGCCTCTTAGGAGGGCCACAACCACCTCATATAAGCTTGGGTAACATGGCTGACAAATATGGAAGAATGTTCACTATCAAGTTGGGTACGCGTAGAGCTTTGGTGGTGAGCAGTTGGGAGATTGCTAAAGAATGTCTCACCACACATGATAAAGCATTCGCCACTCGTCCAAAGGCAGTAGCCCAGGAACTCTTAAGTTACAACCACGCCATGATCGCCACTGCTCCTTATGGACCTTATTGGCGTCAAATGCGTAAGTTCACCACTATTGAGCTCCTCTCAAATCATCGCCTCAACTTGCTTAAACATGTAAGGGAATCCGAGGTGAAAACATCATTGCAACAGTTATATCAACTATGGAACAAGAAGAAAAGTAGTAACAGTGACAAAGTATTGGTGGAGATGAAGAGATGGTTCAGAGATGTTACTCTTAACGTGATACTAATGATTGTTGTAGGGAAACGAATACCGAATTCATACGAAGGTGTTGAAACCGTGGAATGGAAGAAGTCGGTGGACGAATTCTTTGAACTATCTGGGAAGATCGTGGTGGCAGATGCATTGCCGTTTTTGAGATGGTTAGACATTGGTGGAGAAGAGAAGCGCATGAAGAAGGTATCCAAAGAATTGGACCAACTTGTTGAGGGATGGCTACGAGAACACAAGGAAAAGATAGCTGAAAATGAGGCAAATAGTGAGGAAGATTTCATGGGAGTGATGCTATCTAAGCTCCGTGATGATGTTGAGGAACATGATGCTAAAACCGTCAACAAAGCCACCAGTCTCGTATGTGCATTTCTTAACCAAAATTTTCAATTATAATTCATATTTAATCTTTTTATTGCCTGCACATAATTGATGATTCCCTCTTTGTTGTCGATGTATTGTTTGATTTGGTTTCTTTATATCATCAGTGTTAGTAAGTATAGGAAAATAGAAAGGAAATACAAAAAGAGTATAGGAAAATAGAAACGACTGCTAACAACCTAACTTACCTTATACACTAACAATCTGCTCTCTTTAATGTTGTCTGTCTACTCTGAACCGATCACCAGTTTTGTTTCCTATAAAATATTGGACACTTGTTACATAATTTCTTTCGTGCTTTTCAAATAGTTTAAGTGGGGTTCTTTGACAAATTTTAAGTTTATCGAATATAATTGTAGTTTAATAGATTTTTTATTTACTTGGATTGGATTTCAATCTTGAAATTGATATTTACTTTTTTTTAGTTGGTTTTTATGACATATTTTAATTTGTTTTTTTTTTTAATGCTTTTAAAATTGAGTGGTATGGACTAATCAAATTTAAAGACGTGACACATATACCGCATCATTAGCTGATGTATTTACTATGTGCAACAACTTATTAGTTCATATCATTTACTTTAAACAGAATTAATAAAAAATTGGATAAAACGTGCTATGGAAATCAAAGTATTGATTTGAATATTGAAACCTAATTTAGATATCAAAATATATATACCATAAAAAAATGTATAATTCTTTCTTCTTTTAATAAAATTATTTTAGCTTTAAAGTCACTCAATATTGATCCTTTTATGATACATGATGTAACAGTCTCTTGTATTAGCTGCGGAAGATACCACATCGATTACAATGACATGGACTTTAGCTTTATTGCTTAATAATCGAGATGCATTGAACAAGGTCCAACAAGAATTAGACATCCATGTTGGCAAGGATAAACTATTAGTTACAGAATCAGACACTAAGAACTTAGTGTACCTTGAGTCCATCATTAAGGAAACTCTACGTCTATATCCTCCTGCTCCACTCTCAGCGACCCATGAAGCCATTGAAGATTGTACAGTTGATGGATACAATGTTTCAGCTCACACTTGGCTTATTTTCAATCTTCACAAGATTCATCGTGATCCCCACATATGGACAAACCCAACTGAGTTTCGACCAGAAAGATTTATCACCACCCACAAAGACTTTGATGTGAGAGGACAAAATTTTGAATTGATTCCATTTGGTAGTGGTAGAAGAATGTGCCCCGGAATTTCATTTGCACTTCAGGTTTTACAGCTTACGTTGGCTAATGTGTTACATTGGTTTAAGTTTGAAACCCCATTAGGCGAAGCAGTCGATATGCGTGAAGCACCAGGATTGACGAGTCCTAAAGCAACTCCATTAGAAGTTTATATATCTCCTCGCCTGCCTGCTTTTGTTTATAATTCCACTACCTAATTTGGTTGTATCCAAATTTCTACGTCATATAAAAATTACCCTTTATACAATAAAATATAATTATACCTAGTTTGGTTGTATGCAAATTTCTACATCATATAAAAGTTACCCTTTATACAATAAAATATAATTATCATATAAAATTTTCTTTTGTATGTTTTGTACGAGAAATTATTTTATGGAGCCTTCTCACCATATATCTATGGTTTCTCTCAGTTAAAATAAAACACATCATTTTTAATTTGGAAGTTTAGTCCAAATATACATATGACGTGGAAAAAAAAATATGATATGTCTTATTCTAATTAGAGAAAACCCTAAATGATGTGATAGAAAACATCTATAAAATAATTTCAAATTTTGCAGTATTATGGTAATGTGTATGCGTGTTATGTTTTAATTGTTTTTTATCGTCACGTCATTTTTTAATAGAGAAAACCATAGATTTGAATGACTTCTTTTTGCTCTCTTTAATGCTTTGTTTTACGTTTATTTTTAGATTTTTTATATTTCCACTTAAATAATATTAAGGATTTCATATTAATACACAAATTTAATATTTTTATTTACTTCTTACCACCTATTTTAAAATAATATAAAGTAGGTTGTTTTGAATTTTGACTCTAAGTTAAAAATTTTATATAATTATTATTTCTTATAATAACATTATTTATTGATTCTTTTTATAATTATTGAAAATCTATCGTACATAAATTAACAAGCTTTTATTTTAATGGCCGAAGATAAAATTTTGTTTACAATGATATGGGTTTTATCTTTGTAAACTAATAATCGTAACCAACAATGGATTGCTAGTGAAAGAATTCGTCATTAAAAAAACTCTATACCTATATCATGCTGCTTTGCTTTCTGTGATGCAAGAATTTATTAAAAATTACACCATTAACGGATGTCATATTTCAATTGGCACTTAACATCAATCTTTAGAAGATTCAACGTGACCAACTGGTCTAAGAAAACATTTTTGAATTTTGCCTCGGAAGATTCATGACTACCCATAAAAACATTGATGTGAAGGGACATAATTTTGAACTGATTCCATTCGGTAGTAGTAGAAGAATGTGCTCTGGAGTTTCGTTTTCACTTCAGATTATGCAACTTACATTAGCTAATGTATTGCATTGGTTCGAGTTTGAAACCCCGTTCAATGAAGTTGTAACGCCCCAAAACCCGGCCTAGAAATTTAAACTGAATCTCAAAAGTTACATTGATCACCGAAGTGATCGGAAACAAAAACTTTAATTTAAACAAAGAAAACCTTGCTCATTATGTTTGAAACAATATCAAACCGGCGTCAAACATTTAGAAATAAATCCACAGTTTCCAAAGTTCAGTTCACAGTTTGTATAATCGTCTTACAAACCGACTTAAAGTTAACCGTATAAAACTTGTGAAATTTTACTTTAACCGAATCAAATCATATCTGTCTGAGACCTCCGGTATGCCGGGTCCAGCTCCAAAACACGGAAAGTACCTGAAAGGAAAGACACTACAGAGATGAGCTACGCGAGCTCATGTGAGTCCGAAACATGACACACGACAACAAACGTAGTGACACAATAAATACTTTGGACAAGCATGTGCATAAAAATATCACTTATGAAAGTCTCAATCGGTGTGTCAAGTACAATATCAAACCACAGAAATGATTTTCCAGTCATACGGATTAACCAGATCATATTACACAATGCCAGACATTAACTATATTATCAATAACCAGAAGTTCACACAAACAGACAGTATGTTTTGACAAACAGACGTATATTTAGATGTGAACAAATGCACAATTCAAAATCCCACCCCACCAACCAAACACCACTTTGTCCATCCAGCACACTACATAAGAGCTATGGTAGACCCATCTACCATGCATACCACATAGAACCATAATAGGTTCATCCACCCTACACACCACAACCTGGAACAATGCCCCTTGAGTAACTATATACAGTTGAGCTGATATAAGTATAGGATAGTGCGGCAAACTGCTATACAAAAGTATCGCAGTTAAAATTGCTAATTTTGTCTTCCTTCTCTTCATAGCCAGATCCCAAAATTTTAATGCTATGCAATAATGCACACATTATGCAGATATTATACAGAAACGGACATTAGCATTTCCAATTGAACAAATTCAGATTTAATCACACTTGTTTTCAAATATTCAGTTACGACAACAATAAACAACTCATAATTATACATCACATAAATGAGCAATAAAATTAAAGCCCACAAATGCACGTAAATATACGAATCAAACTAAACCAAGTCCCAAACACACTTAAAAGAAGTCTAGTTCTATATGGAGGCTTAAATAAGAGGGTGGGATACAAAAACATAAAATAGATAATTTATGACTCAAAACAAAATTGCAATGCTTAAAATAGGGCCACATGGTACGTGTGAACATCAATGTGTTTTGTTCTCTCATGAAACATTTGATCTTTTGTAAGAAAGATGGCACCTGACAACGTGTGGATGTGCCCGGGTAGTGTGAGGGTCACACGCCCATGTAGAGGCCACACACGCCCATGTGGAGGACACATGGCCACAATACCAAGCAAAGCTCGAATCGAACTATGCGAACTTGATCAGAACCTTTGCAACAAGCCTTGCTTTATATTTAGGTTCTTCAACTCCCTGAGTCCCTTCTTTCTTTTTAAACACCCATTTACAACGAACATTCTTCTTACCTTTTGGAAGTTTCACGCTGTGTGAGCTAAGCTCAGAATAATTTGACTGTATAACTCACATTTAAAGCATAAGCAACTAGATCACCTCAAAAATGCCAAAAATAAAGAATAGAGGCGACCGCTTTTGACGAAGTGTGGAGATCTCACACGCCTATGTAGGTCACATGCCGTGTGGCGCACTGGATGGTCCAGATCAAAATGAATATACTCCAACGTTTCCTTCGTGTTATGGATTCTCTGATGAATCAACTCTCTTTTGCTTCCCAAAACCCTTTAATTCTTGCCCATCAAGAAGTTTTGCTCAATTCTACCATGCCATTCTCACTTATATGCCCTAAGCGCATATGCCAAAGTTTAGTAATATCATCATCCGACAAGGAAGAGAAGCGACCTTTCATCAAGATATGATGAGAACCCCGCAAAACATATAACAAGCTTTTTCTTTACCTTTTCATCACAACAAGGGACCCTTTGAAATCTTTAAACCCCACTTTAGTATCCTGCACTTTTGAATCAAGACAATGAAATTAAATTTCTTTTCCACTAAGTGTTCGACAACTCCATCAAACATCATAACTTTAATTGTTCCAACACCTGCGATCTACACGAAGCATTATTTCACATCAAAACACACCTTGAGCCGTAAGTTGTAAACCAATCCCGATTGGGACTCATATGGAGAGTGCAGCTGAATCAAGTATCCACTCCTCACTTACTTTAGAATCATTGACAAGATAGAAGTTCACCATCATTGTAGTCTTCTATCACCATTCTCGATTGTTTTCCTTTTGAGGCCTTTCCCTTTAATCTTATTTTGTAATCATTTAATGTGCCCTTTCTTCTCTGAAGTTCAAGTTTTACCTCTATTTGAAGACTTGATCTACCCTTAGATTTACCACGATGATTTCTTTCGCGTGTCCTACCACGATCATAATTCCGATCTTGTCTCCCACGAACAATGAGACTTCTCTCCTCGAGAAGTTTAACCACAAGATGTTTCATCTTATCATACGAGGTTAAAGAATCATAAACCTCATCAACCGTGAGAGAGGCTATATAAAATCGTGGTTCTAAAGGTTGAAGGCAAAGAACAAAGTAGAATCAACCTAGATCTTCCTTATCATACCGAACCTCCATGGCCTCCAAGTTTGAGAGAATTTCTTTAAACATGTTGTATGTTCGTGGTAAGCACCTTCCTCCAAACGATGAGCATAAAGACGCCGCTTCATATGCAACTTGCTTGTTAGAGTTTTCGACATACATATTTGTTCTAGCCTCTTCCATAATGCAAATGCATCTTCTCTTTCATCACATCCCGCAAAATTTCATTGGACAAATGCGGATGCAATTGTGTTAATGCCTTTCGATCCTTACGCTTCTTCTCTTCATCCGTTAATGTCGAAGGCATCTTATCTATCCCTAGCGAGGGCATCCTCCAGATCCATCTGCGCAAGAACCGCTTGCATCTTAATCGCCATAACGCAAATCGTGTTGCGATCCAACAACGGAATTTCATATTTCAAAAACGCCATTACCGTGATCGAGATGAACAACCTTAAGCTCTGATACCAATTGTGAAAAAATAAAATAAAATAAAAATAAAGAACACAAAATTTTACGTGTGAAACCCTTTCGAAAAAAAACCACGCAGAGGAGAAGAAAGTCACTTAATTCTAACACCCACAAAATGCCGAAAAAATAAAAAGAATAGAGGCATAAAATAGATAATTTATGACTCAAAACAAAACGCAAAAATAGCCACATGTGGAGATCTAGGGTCTACACGCCCATGTAGAGGCCACATGTGTGAGGTCACTGTCCAAAATGCAAAAATAAAGAATAGAGGCGACACGAAGTGTGGAGTGGCTGCACTGTGTGGCACCAAAAATCACCTAAAAACCCTAATTCCCAATTTCACACGGCCGTGTGAGCCACCCATGTGGGGCACACGCCCGTATAGCCACTCTTGTAGTCACGAAACCACACCGAAATAGCGTGAAATTCGTGATTCTGATATCGAGACGCTTCCCAACACTTGATAACCCAGAATTATGCCAAAACATATAAAATCCCATGCAATTCAGTAACCATATAATACTTAAAGTAATCAATTTCATAATCACATAAGACATTATTGGATTTCACCGAAATTCTATACCGAAGTTAAACCGTTTCAGAATACACACCTTAGAACGCGATATCAAGCAACACCTCTGATAACACGACGCACAAGAACGATCAATCTTGACAGACAACACATAACGTGAGTGTAAAACGGAAGAAACAAGAAATCAAAAGAACTGAAATTTGGAAAGAACAGAAATAAAAAGAACGATGGGAACAAGAGGAAAGAAAAAAAAAAAAGATAAAGAACATAAACTTTTATTTTCTCTTTAAAAAGTAACTTCCTCTTTAAAAACATAAAAAAAAAAAAGATAAATATCAAAACACTCATAGGGATTTGAACTCGAAACCCAAAAACACACTAACACACAACTAACCACTAGACCAGTAGGCCCATTCTGACATTAAAACTCGAAGTTAAACCCAAATGTTCAACCCACTCACTAACCTTAACCGTAAACCTCAAAACTTTTAACCCCAGATTCTGGAATGTTACAGAAGCAATCGATATGCGTGAAGTAGCAGAAATGACGAGTCTTAAAATAATTCCATTGGAAGTTCATATAACTCCTCGCCTACCTACTTTTGTTTATAACTCAAACAACTAATTGGAAAAAATAATATTAACTTATGCTTAAATAAACTTCTAAATTTTAATTTTGTTATATACATCCTCACACACTACCATTAAGTCACTCCATCTTATCCTAATGAAGCCACCATGCCTCTACAGTGACATTATATATAACCTTTCCAATGGAACCCAAATCAAAGCTCCATCCCCCTTCTCTATAAAGGTTTTATCCGTCTCAAGAAGAAAGAGAGGCTTGTATGATATTTCTGCATTTTCTTAAGCATATTCTATCATTATGCATATAATTAAAAAATAAAATTGAATTGTAATAATAGACAGTGCAATGCCAATCAAATTATTGTTCTGAAATGAAGAAAAGGTATTGGGCAATGAAAATGACAATAATTTGTTTACTTCCATTAGGACAAAATGTGAGCCACTTGATGTCCCTTATCCCTGTTGCTTGGTCTTGTTTTGCTTTGTGCATCTTTTATCAGCCAGCTGATTGGCTGTTTCAAATTGTTTCTTATGTTTGTTTATGCAGTCCAGCTGGCTTCTTTTGTGGACAAAAAAAGGAAAAAGGATATTTATAGACACATACTTTCCTAATTTGAAATAATTAAACTTGTTATACAATAATCAAACAAAACAAAATATTAATAAGTAAATACCACAACAAAAAAACAATAGAATTGTTCGTGTATTTCTTTTCACTTACAAAAGCTCTTTTTATAGATTCTTTTTGTAGTCAATTAGCTTCATTGAAATAACATTTTAGCCTTACATCATTCATTCTCATAAATTAGGGGTTTGGGAGTTAATTTGCATCCACATTTGAACATTTTTCTTTAGGTTACTATTAATGGCAAATGTAATTTAATGACATACCAAAGTGAAAGCTATTTGATTGGTCCTCGTTTAATGCATATAAATCCAACTTCCTCATCTTTATTATTGCATATACATCTTAGATTGAAGTAGGAATCCAGCAATGGATTATTTCCATTTAGTCACAGCAACTTCAATTGTTGCAATCATTGCTTTTCTACTACTATTTCTTTTCTCTTTTCTATGGATATCAGGAAGAAATACAAACTTGAAGAAAACAGCACCAGAAGCTGGTGGAGCATGGCCTATTATTGGCCATCTCCGCATCTTAGGAGGGTCACAATCACCTCATATAAGCTTGGGTAAAATGGCTGACAAATATGGAAGAATGGTCAAATAATAATAAAATAATCTAAACTAATCAGTGTTTGATTGAAACAAGAAAACAAAGTTCAACTGAAAGATTATTTCTCAAATTTGACTGAAAATAGGAGTCATATTTAACAAATCTCCACCTTGACTCATATTTTCACAACGCCATCTTTGCCAAAGCCCGCCACGAGCCCATCTTGAACTATGTAGAGAATTAACTGAGTCGAATTTGTGCTTAGAAACTAGAAGACTTTTAGCCTTCGACTTGTACACTACCAAATCAAAACTAACACGGATCTGATTTTCACGAACACAGTGCCTTAACTTTTCAAAACCTGCATCCAAAAGAGAACTACTCTTCAACGAAACAGTCATACCTTTTTCCCTCTTATGACCAAGTTGCCTCCGCTCCAAACGAGTTGACTTTGATTCCGTAACGAACGAGGAACATCCGATTTTCCCGGTCACTGTAGAACCTTCCAGAATATAAAGACTGCCAGTTTTTTTACCTTTTAACAAAACGAGAGCTCCACGAGATGCTTTAATGCCGCTCGACTCGATGTTGATTCTACATCCTTTCAAGTCTAAAATACTTAAGGAGATGAGATTCTTTCGTAAATCAGGTACATACCTGACATCTGATAGTGTCCTAATCGTCTCATCGTGTATCCTAATTTTAATAGTACCAATACCAATTACCTTACTAGATGAATCGTTTCCCATGCGCACAACTCCACCTTCAACCGAACTGTATGTAGAGAACCATTCTCTATTGGGACACATGTGGAAAGAATATCCCGAATCTAGGATCCACTCGAACGTGAGCTTGGAGTTATCGTACGTTGACACTAACAAGAAATCATCACCGTTTTCATCGGCCAAATTAGCACCAGCTACATCTTCCTCGTTACTCTCAGCAGCTTTTTTATTTCGCAGTTTATAACAATCTGCTTTGCCGTGACCTAACTTTTTACAATAGCGACACCTTTTATCTCATTTCTTTGATGCTACCAAAACGGAAGCTTGCCTATCTATCTTGCTATCCAAATGAAGCTCATTGTCGAGTTTGTCTCTACTCAACAAATGACCCTTCACATCTTCGGACGAGAGTTTGTCTCTGCCATAAATTAGGGTTTCCCTGAAAGACTTGTATGAAGGGGGTAAAGAGCACAATAATAGCATAACCGGATCTTCATCGTCAATATAAACCTCAACATTTTTTAAATCATTTAAAAGAGTAATAAATTGACTGATGTGATCTCTAAGAAGCTCACCTTCGTTCATGCGAAATGTAAATAGACGTTGTTTCAATACTAAACGATTAGCCAGAGACTTAGTCGTATAAAGAGTTTCTAACCTCTTCCACAAGGCGGATGAGGTTTTTTCCATCAATACCTCCTATAATACCGTATTCGCGAGGCACAACTGGATTACAGATAAAGCCTTTTCATCAAGCTCTTCCCATTCTGTTTTATTTAGATTCTCAGGCTTTTTCCCGGTAACAACCTTTTTCAAGCCTGATTGAACTAGAATTGCCATCATCCGAACTTGCCACAGATTGAAATTTGTCTCACCATCAAACTTCTCAATTTCAAACCTTGTTGCTGCCATATCTGAACGGGCTGATATATGAAAATTGAACTAGCTCTGATACCACTTGTTAGGATCGACCCGATTAAGCAACGAACAAGAAAAATAGCAGAAAAATTGAGAAATTGAGCACACAAATTTAACGTGAAAAAAACACTCCAAAGAGGATAAAAAACCACGGGCAAAGATAATTTTACTATAATGGCAAAAGAACAAAGAGTACAAAAGATAGAGATAAAAACTAAACCCCGAAAACCCGAAAACAAAGAACCCACAAAACGTAAACACAAAATTCTCTAAATGTGTTATGAGTTCTAATCTCTAATAGGTGTATTTTTCTAAGGTTGTAAAAGAGCCTATTTATAGGCTAAATTCATAGGTCAAATAATAATAAAATAATCTAAACTAATCAGTGTTTGATTGAAACAAGAAAACAGAGTTCAACTGAAAGATTATTTCTCAAATTTGACTGAAAATAGGAATCATATTTAACAGAGCTCCTCTCAAATCATCGCCTCAACTTGCTTAAACATGGAAGGGAATCCGAGGTGAATACATCACTATAACAGTTATATCAACTATGGAACAAGAAGAAAAGTAGTAACAGTGACAAAGTATTGGTAGAGATGAGGAGATGGTTCAGAGATATTACTCTTAACGTGATACTAATGATGGTTGTAGGGAAACAAATACCAAATTCATACGAAGGTGTTGAAACTGTGGAATGGAAGAATTTGGTGCACGAATTCTTTGAACTAGCTGGGAAGTTCGTGGTGGCAGATGCATTGCCATTTTTGAGATGGTTAGATATTGGTGGAGAAGAGAAGCTCATGAAGAAGGTATACAAAGAATTGGACCAACTTCTTGAGGGATGGCTTCGAGAACACAGGGAAAAGATAGCTAAAAATGAGGCAAATAGTGAGGAAGATTTCATGGGAGTGATGCTATCTAAGCTCCGTGATGTTGAGCAACATGATGCCAATACCATCAACAAAGCCACCAGTCTCGTATGTTCATTTCTTAACCAAAATTTTTAATTATAATTCATATTTAATCTTTCTATTGCCTGCACATAATTGATGATTCCCTCTTTGTTCTCAATGTTTGGTGCTCATTTCTAATTGTTTGATTTGGTTTCTTTATATCGTCAGCAGTTTTTCATCACTGTGTGCTCTCTTTAATGTTGTATGTCTACTCTGAACCGATCACCAGTTTTGTTTCCTATAAAATATTGGACACTTGTTGCCTTGTTACATGATTTCTCTTGTGTTTTTTTTTTTTACAGAAATTTCTCTTATGTTTTCAAATAGTTTAAGTGGGGTTGTTTTGACAATTTTAACGGAGTTAAAATCGACTAAGATGTGTGACGGAAATCAAAGTATGAATTTAAAATTAAAATTTAATTTAGACACTGAAGTGTATATTTACCATAATAAATTGTATAATTCTTTCTTCTTGTAATAAAATTATTTTGGCTCTAAATCCACTAAATACTAATATTTTTATGATACGATGTAACAGACTCTTGTATTAGCTGCAGAAGACACCACATCGATTACAATGACATGGGCTTTAGCTTTATTGCTTAATAATCGTGATGCATTGAACAAGGTCCAACAAGAATTAGACATCCATGTTGGCAAGGATAAACTGTTAATATTAGAATCAGAAACCAAAAACTTAGTGTACCTTCAATCCATCATTAAGGAAACGCTACGTCTATATCCTCCTGCTCCACTTTCAGTAACCCATGAAGCCATTGAAAATTGTACAGTTGATGGATACGATGTTTCAGCTGACACTTGGCTTATTTTCAATCTTCACAAGATTCATCGTGATCCCCACATATGGACAGACCCATCTAAGTTTCGACCAGAAAGATTTATCACAACCCACAAAGACTTTGATGTGAGAGGACAAAATTTTGAATTGATTCCATTTGGTAGTGGTAGAAGAATGTGCCCGGGAATTTCATTTGCACTTCAAGTTTTAAAGCTTACGTTGTCTAATGTGTTGCATTGGTTTGAGTTTGAAACCCCATCAGGCAAAGCAGTTGATATGCGTGAAACACTAAGATTGACGAGTCCTAAAGCAACTCCATTAGAAGTTTATATATCTCCTCGCCTTCCTACTTTGTTTATAATTCTAATACCTAATTTGATTGTTATAAATTTCTACATCATATAAAAATTACCCTTTGTAGAAAAAAAATTATAAATTTTCATTCAGTTAAACATGTTAGCACTCTTTTTCTGCTGTATTTTCTGCATCATTATATATCCGTACGTTTTGAAGATTTCCTTTATATTATGACTTATGATGATGTGGTTTTGATACAGTAGTTTATATGTGTTATGTTTTGATTTCTTTTTATTGTCACACATTTAAAAAAAAAAAAGAATGAATTCACATGTTTGCCTTTACTTCAAAAAAGAAATATGTTGCAAAAGTTATTGAAAGTTTTTAGGTGAGCTTCTTAATATCAACATTTTTTGAGCTTTGATAAAGATAAATTTTAACAGGTTATTTTTATAAACTTCTAACAATTATTAAAATAATCATTTATTTACTTAAATTCTTAATGAAAAAATATAATTTTCTAATCAAATACTCAAAGTCTTATTGAAATTCCAAGTTTGTTGATAAGTGCTAAAAGTAACATATTTTAATCACGTTCTTAATTCATTTTTAGGTGATTATTCAATGTAAATTGTGAATTTTATACTCCTGATCCTTTAAATTCATGTTTTTATGCTTAATAGAATATTTCGGAGCAAAAAAGGAGCGAAAAATCGAAAAATCGAAGCAAGCCATAAGAGCCATACAAGATGACCCATTCCACACGGCCGTGTGGGCCGTGTGATCCACACGGACGACCACACGGTCATGTGGTAGGTCGTGTCGATTTCATGAATTTACATCCTAAACTGCGGAAATTGTATTTTTTAGATTTTTCGAGCATTCTAAGACGTATATATGATAAAAATAAGAAGAAAGGAGTGGACTATCATAGAATATTCAAGAAAACAACTCGAAAAATAGTATTGAAGCTTATTCTAAAGCAAATTTCAGTCAAGATTGAACATTCCCAGTTGATTTCTTAGGAGATTATCATAAGTTTCTTTATTTCATTCGGTTATACTGTCTCTTGGATGTTTTTATTTGCAAGCATAAACTAATTTTCTAAATACCTAGTGGAGATGAACCCTATGATGATTCTGTATTTTGATTTTTATTTTACACAATAAATACTTAGATTTCTCAATTATGTGTGCTTAATTCTTGGTTTGGTATTTCTAGGTTATTGATCCATGTTTGATGTGCTTAAATCAGAGGATGAATAGACCTTATTTAAGAGTAGATATAGCGAAAATGAGTGGAGTTGTATGCAATCCTAGAAATAGGACGACATAAATCTACCATATTAGAGTCAATCCAATAGGGGTATCTATAGATCGAGTTAATGCGATAATAGGGTTTTAATTAGAAAAGAAATTTCAATTAATCAACCTAGAGTCAGTTGCTCTTACTCCCGAAAGAGGTATTAGCATAATTTAGGGATTTCTACAGGTCAAGATACTAGATAAAGAAATTGCGTAATTTAGATTGATAGTAACAGATGAATTCTAGATAAATTCTTTCTTGGTTATTGTTTCGTTTCTTGGTTTTTACTCGATTATTTTCGTATTTTATTCTTTGTTTTCTTCATTAGTTAATTAATTTAGTTAATTTTAGTTTTTAATTAATCACTCGATTTATTCGGTTAAATAATAGAAAGATAATAATTACTAGTACTTTTAGTCTTCGTGGAAATGATATCTTTGCTCACTGTAACTATACTACTAATTGATAGGTACATTTAACTTAGTCAAATTTTTAGTTAGTTTCGTGAACCGATGACATGGCACATTGACCAACACATCATAAATTCACAATCTCTTTATATGATACATAACAAAATATCCTCTAAATAACTCTATATGTCACAAACAACAATATTCTCCAGCTACAATATCTGTAGACACCAAATTTACCCGGGCCCACTAATACCCGGCCCACTAACCCATTAACCCGTTACAAGCCTAACCCAAACAAAAACAAAGACCAACCCAAATCCAAACTAAACCTAAGACCCAAATCAGAAAAATTTTCAAACCCTAGCCCCTATTGCCTATTCGAGCGCCGAACCTAGCCCCGAAACCCTCACCTACTCCACCACCAAACCTGCAAAGAAAAGACAGAGATTAAATGCGAAAACAGGAAGGAAAGAAGAAGGGTAGAGTTCGGCTATATATTGGAAGAAAGGAAATGTATTTGGGAGGTTCTTTCTTAAAAAAAAAAAAGAGAGAGAGAACCGAGACAATCTGAAAAAGAAACATACGAACATTGTAAGACAAAAAAGAAAAGTCAATAATCAAAAGGTGATTTTGCGAATGTCCCTGCTTTTCTCTCTTTGAATCTGTTCCCTTTTCATACTTTATATATTTTAGCATAACAAAACATAAAGAAGAAAAAGAAATTAATATAAAAAGCTTGAAAAGAAACGATTTATCGAAGGTGATTCGCAGATTATTTCTCGGTTCTTATTCTCTATTTTACTTTATTTCGAATCTGTTTAACGAATCCAAAAGAGGAGGGTTCACTTACCATTTCTGGTGTCGATTTGGTCGACGTCGGCTCCTCCTGTCCAAGGGTTGACGGATCTTTGTAGATCTGGCCGAAACCGTGCTGGTGGTGGAAGTGCATTGACCACCGATGAAGCCACGGGAATATTTGAGAGAGAGGAGAGGTTAAGAGAGTTTAGTCAGAAAGATTTTAAGTTTTTTTCTTTTTTCTTTGTTTCTAAAAGAATAGTCAGCTGAATGGTTTTTTTTAGGGTTTTTTTTACTTATATATATGATGGTCAAATGGTTCGCAAGCCTGATCTGCACACTCCCACACAAAAATGGGGAATTTGCGCGATGAACCCTTCCTATCGCACCATGCATTCAATCTGCGCCCCAATTTAATTACCTTTTTTTATATATTTGGCCTTATAATTTGTGCGTCTTTTCACTTCAATCCGCGGTTCAGTCTAGCTTTGTAAGCGCGGGATATTTATCATTCTAGTCCCAGCATATTTGTGCGCATGGCACATTGACCCTATTTTGCAATTATTTTATTTATAAATTGGCCCATTCGTTTTAATTGTGTTTTGATTAGGTCCTTCCTTTTCCATCCTCTTTTTTTAATTGGATCTCAATTAAGTCATTTAAATTCATTTCTTAGTTTTCTTTTTATTTGAGTTTATTTATTACTATTAGTTGTATTACTTGCATCATTTTGATTGTTTATATATTGTAGTCTAACTGTAAATTCACTTTATATATCATTCTATATTTTATACATTATCATTCATATTATTATTTGTATTATTGTTATCCTTTAGTTTATTATTATTGTTTACTATCATTTTTCATTGTCAACATTATTAATGTATTATTATTTTTCTGTTAAGGTGCTCTTATAGTATTTTATTTCATTATTATTATATTATTATTATTATTATCATACCATTAAGTTAATTAATTTCATATTAATTCTGTCATTTATGTACGTATTTTTCTTTGTGTTGTTCCCTTATTCGTATTTATTTGTGATATTATTATTAATCTTTGTGATTATTTTTCGAGACATATCATGTATTTCACATTATTACCATTTTAACACATTTTTATTACTTTTATTACTTTTATTTCATTATTGATCCTATGTTGTTTCATACATGTAATTATTTTTGGCTTTGCATACTTTAATGGATAATTTTGTTGATTAAAAGTGAATCGTGTACTTAAATTATTATTATTATTAGTGCATGGAAATATTGGTATATATATATATATATATATCGAGTCTATAAAGTTATGTATTTTATACTTATAGTTTTCTTGTACATGTATAAATATTTTTTAATCTTATATAACTTATGACTAATTTAATTTTGTATGCATATTCCTTTTATTCTAAATTTATTTACATATATATATGCCCATGATTTGTAAATTCAATACGTTCTTAAAATTATTATAGTTGTATTATCTTTGCATATTTTTTATATACATAAGTCGTCAATTTTAAACTAATATTCTTCGACTTTTTGTATAACATTCGATTTAAATATTCATTTTATGAAATATATTTTAATGATCACATACATACTCCTATTTTAATTTTGTAAAAAGTTTCTAGTTTAACAATTCACCTAATTTATAGTATGTGCCCGTCCTTTAAAACTTATTTTATACACATATGTATATTCTTCTTTAATTTCTATTTTGTTTTTGTATTTTTTGCATTTGAATACGGCATTAGGTTATATATATTATTGTGGTATATTATTTTCGTTTTTATTGCCATCATACTAATTATTCTTCATCCATGATTAGGAAATTGATAAATGTTGTTAAAATCTGGTTGCTATCTTGTTAGTTTATTAAATGAATTATATCTCTATTCATCTATCGTAACATCTTATACAAGTGTATTATCTCATGCTTCTATCTCCTTTTTAGTTAACAAATATCATTTCATACTCTTTAAAAAGCAATTATCCCAATTTTTTCTTAAGTCGAGTTAATGCGTTTCAAGTTGCTTTTACAATTATTTATTCAAAGAAAATTCCCTAAACAAAGATAATGTTTGATTGTTTGGCAATTCGGAGAATCGTACCCTATCGTGTTGGGTTGCAATTTCCCGTTTGTTCGAAACAATTGAATATTCTTTCAGTTTTCCATTCATATCTTTGAAATTTTCTTAAAACGAAGGCGATGTTCGACTTTTTTAGCAATTCGAGGAATCGTGCCCTACTGTGCTGGGTCGCAGTTTCTCGTTTGCTCTAAATAATCGAATACCTCTCTAGAATTTCATTCATGTTTTCTAAAAACCTTTTTAAAAACAAAAGAAATATTCGATGTTTAGCAATTCGGGAATAGTACCCTATCGTGTTGGGTTGCGATCTCCCATTTGTCCCAAATAATCGAATATCCCTTTTCAATTTTACTCGTGTTTTCTAAAACAAGGCAATGTTCGAATATTTGGAAATTCGAGGAATCGTACCCTCTTTGTCTTTGGTTTCAGTTTTTCGTTGGACTAAATAGTCGAACATCCTTCCATAATTTACAAATTATAAACTTTTGAAAGTCAAAATATATCATGTTTTCGAGGATATAAAGGATTGCATCCTACCGTGCTGGATGTGGTGCCATATTCTTCGGAAACAAGAAAATTTTAATAACCAATTCGGATTATTCAAATGTAATAAAAAGGAACCTCATTTCAAAAACATTTTAAATCTTAGACACAAGGATGATTTAATCGATTTGGTACCAATTTTGGGCGTGATGAAGATGCTAATCCTTCCTCACACGTGAATGTAACTTCGAACCGTTTCTTTTATTTTTCATGAACCAAAATTTATTTTTCATAGCATAAAATGTTTTAGTAGGTGATCCAATCACACCTAAATCAAGAGATTGGTGGCGACTCCTTTTTTTTTTTACTTTCCAAAAAGTCTATCCATCGTTTTTAAATCGAAATAAAAAATGGTTTCGACAGCTTGGCGACTCCACTGGGGAAATTTAGAGAGTCGAGCCATAAAATTGATTATTTGCTATCCTTTTGTCAATAAATTAAAATTTTATTTTAAAAATCATGGTTTCCTCATTCGCATTCAATTGTATGATTGTTATGGTTCGGGTCTTGTATAATGATCTTGCATTGCATTGCATGACCGTTGTGGTCACACCTTCTAAGTGGGAGTAAGAAACTATGCTTTCGTGAGGTTTTCACCTCCGCATGGGCTAGTGGATTGCTTCCGTAATACATCCGTACCTATGATTTCGTGAGATTTTCATCTCTGCATGGTCATAGGGAAATGTGTTCCCCTGAACTGAACTCAATCCGTATGAGCCTATAATGGGTGAGGATCGAGGAATTCGCTGGTTCTGGTACCCTTACTCTAGAACTAAACCACATATAGAGAACCCTAAGAACTTTCTTTAGGTAGAGCTAGGTTAAATTATAGTGGTCACCCATATACATATGCTTTAATTATCTTTATTTTGCTTGTGTTTTATCACTAACATTTGATACTGACTTGTCTTGTTTTAATTGTATTTTACATGACATTGCATACTAAAGGAGGTGTTGATTCGTATTCAATTACTAAGTTAGAAAGTTTCACATGGAGAATGAATTTCTTAATAAAGTTGAGGATAATGCGGCCGTCCGTGCATGGTCAGAGAAGTTACAATCGGAAAAAGGGGATAGCTTGACAGAAGGATATGCATCAGAGTTGCAAGAATTCACTCGCGTCAACGCAGCACAAAATGAGTTGCAAGAGTTGAGAGATATCTGGGCTTGTTGGGATGAAGGAACCAAACAGTTATTCTATCAAAACTATGGTGATATATCTTACTTGTTAGACATCAAAGTGAACAAGCATCTGTTCCGAGTTATGGTTCAATTTTGGAATGCTGCTTACAAGTGTTTCACTTTTGGAGAAGTGGATTTAGTGCCTACTGTAGAGGAATATACTGCACTGCTCAGGTGTCCAAAAGTGCAAGTTAGAAAAGCTTATGCCAAGGTTCTTAATGGCCAAACCTTCACGAAGAAATTGATGAATATTTCAGGGATGAGCGAGCCTTGGGTCACCGCTTGGATTCAACAAAAGGGAGACAGCAAATGTATCCCTTGGGAGAATTTGAGAGATTTGGTTTTAGCACATCCGGATGAACGCAAGAGGATCGATATATTCGCCCTAAGCATCTATGGATTGGTGATTTTTCCTAAAGCTTTAAGACACGTGGATGAGGCAGTCACCGACTTATTTGACCGTCTTGAGAAAAGAATCACGCCCGTACCTATAATATTGGCTAAAACGTTCAGATCCTTGAGCATGTGTCAAAAGTCAGGTAATGGGCGGTTTATTGGATGTGCGCAGCTATTGATGGTGTGGTTTCACGGGCACTTTTGGAAGGTAGATAAGGTTTCTTATCGAGTCTTTTCTGAAACTTATTCCCCGTTAAAAGAGGAAGCAGCCATACAAAGGAGAGAAGATATCTCAGAAGAGAAATGGATAGAGATTCTTCAAAACCTCAAGGAGGAGGATATAGAATGGAGAGCATTTTGGATGGTTCCTGATGAGATCCTGTATCGATGTGGGAACTTTGATTGGGTGCCTTTGTTAGGAATTTGGGGAGCTACCGGGTACACTCCACTGCTAGTATTAAGGCAATATAAGTCGAGGCAGTTCATACCCGCGACTTATGGACTTGCTCAATGTGAATTCTCTTTTAAAGATGCCCACTATAAGAAGAAAGTACAGGAGCTAGCCGATGCTTGGAAGCAAACTTACTGGATGAAGAGATTGGCTATCGGTTCCATGGTTACGCCCGAATATGATGGATGGTTTAAGAAGAGAGTTAATGATAATGTTCCTAGGCCAAGCTTGGAGAATACCCGACCTATGGTGGAACAAATACGAGTCGCCCCGTTAGAATTGGAAATTATCAAACAAGACTTCGAGAAGAAGAGTTCAGAGCTTGAGAAGAAGATTGAACAATTGAAAGAAGAGAAGATGCACCTAAGATTAGATGCTGATGTCCAGAGATCAAAGGCTGAAAAGTGGAAAAAAGGGAAAACTAAGGCCGAAGAGGATCTAGACAGTTTGAAGACTGAATATAAGAAGTTACGCCTATCTATGAGGACTGCGGGGTTAGGTAAGACTTCCGAACAATGGCGCCATGAAGTTCAAGAAGAAAAGACCAAGGCCGATCGATGGGAAAGGAAATTTCGAGAAGCTCAGATACAAAATGAAGATCTAGAAAAGAGTCTATCGAAAAACAGAAATGAACAGGATGAATTAAGGGCTAAAGTGGCAGAACTCGAAAAGTCTCTTCATCAATACCGAAACCGTAATACTATGATGGAGTTGAGGGCAAGCTTGAGCAAAATAGAAGAAATGAAAGAAAGAACAGAAGAGTTAGAAGCAGCACTACAAAATTGTGAGATGCAGATTCAGTTCTTCGAGGCGGGTGAGGAGCGCTGGAAAGAGCAGCTTCATCATGCGCAAGACCAAGTCAGAAACAGGGACTATATTATGGGGGAAGCTATAACCCAGATTCGCGAGGTAGCCGATTACTTACAAGCCTTGGCAGTACAAGCAGACATACTGAGCGTAAAGTACGAGTTGGAGTCAGATCGGGGACAGGAGCTAGCTTCGTTGTTCATGAAAATTAAAGCTCTGAGCATTAGGGCAAAGTCTTATTTGTAACTCAGTTTTATGTAAAGATCTTTATTTTCTAGTAAAGTTTCCTAAAAGGAATTGAATCAAATTGATGCCTCCTTTGCATTCATGCATTTACATTACATTACATCATATGCATTAAAGACCATAAAAAGATTCTAATTAATTAAAAAACGTTTTAGTAATCTGGAAACCGATGAGAATCTCTTGAGTACGCATCCTTACGGCACAAGAACTAAAGCAATGGATAAAAAACTAGAAAGATTGGAGCAAATGCAGAAAGAGATGCAAGAGCAGATGCAAGCACAAGTACAAGAACAGTTAGCTAAAATCTAGCAAGAAATGAGGGATCAAATGCTGGAATCGCAAAGAAATATGATGGAAGAGCTAACCCGATTACTGACTAATTGGCCAGACAAAGGAAAAGGCCCTATGGCTGACATTAGAAATAACAATGAAGATTCCATTTACCCCTTGGTTTTGCTCCTACAAATGCTCAAACAAAGCATGAGACGCATACACAGAGGCCATCTATTACTGAAGATCCCCCTACCCTCCAGGCTTTACCCCGACGAATACTCAAACGCAACTCAAGCTGCACACGCAAAGGCCGTCCGTAACAATTAGACCCCAGCAATTTCAGGTTGATATTTCGATGCCAATCAACTATCAAACAGGCTCAGGCTCTGATTCAGGAGATAACCCTGTTAATCCTATAATCTCTGATTTGGATAATATGGCAGAAAACGAGAGGGTCAGGACATCGCTTTCGAAAGAATTGGAAGAACGATGCAGGTGGTTAGAGGAAAGGTTCAAAGCAATGGAAAGTGCTGACTATCACTGTGGGGTCGATGCTAAAGATTTGAGCTTAGTCCCAGACTTAGTCCTTCCCCCTAAGTTCAAAATGCCTGAATTTGAAAAATGCAATGGAATAAGCTGCCCTGAGGCTCATATTACTATGTTTTGCAGACGAATGACTGGGTATGTCAACAACGATCAGCTATTGATTCATTGCTTCCAAGATAGTTTGGTTGGGGCGGCATCCAAATGGTACAACCAATTGAGCCGTACTAAGATTAACTCATGGAAAGACTTAGCTTAAGCTTTTATGAAGCAGTACAACCATGTGATGGATATGGCCCCTGATAGGATTACGTTGCAAAATATGGAGAAGAAGCAAAGTGAGAGCTTCAGGCAGTACGCCCAAAGGTGGAGAGAAATGGCAACACAAGTCCAACCACCTCTTCTGGAAAAAGAAACAACCATGCTCTTTATCAATACGCTGAAGGCTCCATTCATCAACTACATGTTAGGGAGCGCTACTAAGAGCTTCTCGGACATAGTGATGTCTGGAGAGATGATAGAAAACGCGATAAGATGCAGAAAGATTGAAGCAGGGGAAAATGCTAAGAAATCAGCCCCAAGAAGGAAAGAAAATGAGGTGAACAACACGAGCTCGTATGACAAGAGTTATTCTAAGCCAGTCACTGTGAACCAACCAAGGGCAGCAACTACCAGCCATCAGGGCTCTACAAGATAAGATTCTAACCCAAGGCCTAACAAAGAAAGACTTCAGTTTACGCCTATCCCGATGTCCTATAAGGAATTATATCAGAGCTTGTTTGATGCCCATGTGGTATCACCTTTCTACTTGAAACCTTTGCAACCCCTATTCCCAAAATGGTACGATACCAGCGCCCAATGCGAGTACCACGCAGGGGTAACGGGGCACTCGATTGAGAACTGTACCGCGTTCAAAAAGTTAGTGGAAAAACTTATCGAAATGGGTGTTATAAAGTTCGATGACTCACCTGGCCCCAATGTAGCAGGAAATCCGTTGCCCGATCATAAAGGGGTGAATGCGATAATAGAGTGGGGGAATAAAAGAATCAAGGTCGACGTGGCAGAGGTGAAAACTCCATTGAGTTGGGTTTGGGAACAAATGGTTGGTGGAGGATTGGTTGCACAACATTCAAAGGAAAAACCTAGAGAAGCAAGAAGATACTGCGAGTTTCATAAGGAAGAAAGCCATGATATCCAAGAGTGCAGTGAATTCAGGTCCATGGTGTAAAATCTGATGGACAATAAAGAGATAGAATTTTACGAAGAAATCGAAAAGACAGAAGAATGAGAGGTTTACGCCTCAGAAGAAAGAAAAGCAGAAGGGGTTCAGAGAGTGAATCATCCGGTGGTGATAATTTCACGACCGAGAAACGATAAAGCGGGAGTACCAATTACGCCAAAAGTCATAATCCAGAAACCCGTTGCTTTCCCTTACAAAGATAGCAAGAGTGTGCCTTAAAAGTATGATTGTAATGTGACAATCTGGGGAAAGGAGAATTCAGCTGGCACTTTAGAAGAAGGTCAAGATGAGGGTTTCTATACACGAAGCGGAAGGTGTTATACCCCGAACACAAAGGTAGAACCAGCTAAAGAAAAATCTGTGGTTGCTGAACAAGAAAAGGAAAAGACATCCAGATCTGAATCACCTGTCAATGAGCCCGTAACGGAAAAAGAGGCTAAAGAGTTTTTAAAATTCCTGAAGCACAGCGAATATAGCGTTGTAGAACAGCTATATAAGCAGTCGGCTCGTATCTCAGTGCTAGCTTTACTTATGAGTTCAGAGACACATCAGAATACATTATTGAAGGTGCTGAACGAGACCTACGTCGCGAATGACATCTCTGTCAATAAGCTGGATCGCCTTATCAATAATATAAGCGCCGATAATTTCATATTTTTCAATGATGATGAAATACCGTCGGGAGGAATGGGGTTAACAAAAGCGCTACACATCACCACCCGTTGTAAGGGGTTCACATTACCGGGGGTATTGATTGCTAATGGGTCAGCACTAAATGTCCTACCCCTATCCACACTGAATAGGTTGCCCGTGGATAATTCTCATATGAAAACGTGCCAAAATATAGTAAGGGCATTTGATGGCACTGAAAGGAAGGTAATAGGGAGGATTGAAATACCCCTTTTAATTGGTCCAAGCACATATGAGATAGATTTCTTAGTGATGGACATCAAGCCCTCTTACAATTGCTTGTTGGGAAGGCCATGGATTCATTCGGCAGGGGCAGTGCCATCATCATTACATCAAAAGCTCAAGTTTATAACGGAAGGCCGACTGGTGACCGTGAACGCAGAAGAGGATATCATTGCATCTGTTACCAGCAATGCGCCATACGTAGGGACAAATGAAGAGGCCATGGAATGTTCTTTTCGATCGTTAGAATTTGTAAATACGACCTTTTTTGTTGAAGGAAATAAGGTCCCAACACCCAGAATCTCTAAGACTACAAGAATGGGTCTACAACTGACGGTTGGGAAAGGAGCTTTGCCAGGGAAAGGGCTGGGAAGAAGTCTACAAGGGAGGATCAATGCACCTATGCTGATGGACAAACGAGATCACTTTGGCTTAGGATTCAAGCCAGATGCAAAACAGAAGAGAAAAGAGCAAGAAAAGAAACAAGAACGGAGAAGAGCACGCTTAAGCGGAGAAGAGGTTAAGTGGGAGCCGATAACCTTTCCTCACATATCCAAAACATTTGTGTCAGGAGGAACCATTTACTCCGAAAGAAGAGGGACAAGGAAAGGATCTGCCGAAGAAATGTTGAAAAACTTAAGCATTAACGCCACATACGAGGAAGGAACTGGAGTAGAGAATTTATCGGGCATTCGCCCTTTGAAAGTGGGAAGTGTTCGAGAATAAGCTGGATCATGGAGGAGATTCCTGTAGTCTTTAGAACTAATTCAGAGTAATGCCCAAAACACACCTATTACTCTATGCCTAGGAGTAATAAATGTTCTTTTGTGAAATAGGCTTGTGTTCAAAAATCATTATTTCAATGAAATGCATCTTTTTGTCTTATCTCGTGTAAATATTCTTTTGTTCTTTCATTCATAATTATACTATACACATCATTATTCTTAGATTCTTTTGTTCTTTGTATCTTCCTTTATACCTACAACATGTCTCCGGATATCAACGATATGAGCAACGTTGCTACTAACTCAGAGTCTCCTTTTGAGCAAGATATGTGTCTAGAGGGATCACAGGACTTTGAAGATGACAGAGACTGTAACTTATCCCCTGATTTGTTAAGAATGGTAGAACAAGAGGAGAAACAGATCCTACCTCACAAGGAGTCAGTAGAAGTTGTGAACTTGGGAAAGGAACTAGAAAAGAAAGAAGTAAAGATCGGAGCTTGCATAACCCTAGAGACAAAGCAGAACCTTATTGAGTTACTCCAAGAGTTCAAGGACGTCTTTGCATGGTCATATCAAGATATGCCTGGGCTAAGTACTGACGTTGTAGTACACAGACTCCCCATTAAGGAAGAATGTAAGCCAGTTCAACAGAAGCTGCGACGGATGAGACCAGATGTTTTATTGAAAATAAAAGAGGAGGTCAAGAAACAATTCGATGCTGGTTTCTTACAAGTAGTTGAATACTCAGAATGGGTAGCCAACATCGTCCCTGTCCCAAAAAAAGATGGAAAGGTACGAATGTGTGTAGACTACAGGGATCTGAACAAAGCCAGCCCGAAGGATAATTTCCCATTGCCTCACATTGACACTTTAGTAGACAACACAGCAGGTTACTCACTCTTCTCATTCATGGATGGTTTCTCAGGGTACAATCAGATTAAGATGCATCCTGAAGACATGAATAAGACCACTTTTGTGACCATGTGGGGAACCTTTTGCTATAAGGTAATGCCATTCGGATTGAAAAATGCGGGAGCAACATATCAGAGAGCCATGGTAACCCTGTTCCATGATATGATGCATAAAGAAATTGAAGTCTATGTTGACGACATGATCGTTAAATCCCGAACGGAAGAAGAGCATGTACAAGTCCTGAGGAAATTGTTTTTGAGGTTGATGAAGTTCCAACTGAAACTCAATCCAGCAAAATGTACTTTTGGGGCCAGGTCAGGGAAACTGTTAGGATTCATAGTCAGCGAAAAGGGGATTAAGATTGACCCAGATAAAGTTAAGGCCATACAAGAGCTACCTCCACCGCGCACTCAAAAGGAAGTTCGGGGATTCTTAGGGAGATTAAATTACATCACTCGGTTCATTTCACAACTAACCGAGAAATGTGATCCCATATTTCGTCTCCTTAAGAAACATAACCCTGGAGTTTGGGACGAGGAATGCCAAAAGACCTTTGAGAAGGTTAAGCAATATTTGTCTAATACCCCAGTATTGACACCACCTAGTCCACATAAGCCATTGATTCTGTATTTAACGGTGTTTGAAAATTCTATGGGATGTGTGCTTGGCTAACACGATGAGTCAGGAAGGAAAGAAAGAGCCATATATTACCTCAATAAGAAGTTCACTGAGTGTGAGATGAGATATTCGACAATTGAAAAGTTGTGTTGTGCCTTAATCTGGACAACTCGAAGGTTGAGGCAATACATGTTGTATCACACAACTTGGCTGATTGCCAAATTGGATCCTTTGAAGTACTTGATGGAGTCAATTGCTTTGAATGGAAGAATGGCCCGATAGCAAATTTTACTCTCTGAGTTTGATATCGTATACGTGAACCAGAAAGCTGTAAAAGGGGTGCAATAGCAGACTTTCTAGCCAGTAGAGCTCTAGAAGACTATGAGCCTCTGAACTTCGATTTCTCAAATGAAGATCTGATATATGTGGCAACCACTGAAGAAAACCCTCGAGAAGGTCATCCTTGGAAGCTAAACTTTGACGGAGCATCAAACGCTGTGGGTAATAGAATTGGGGCAGTCTTGGTATCCCCAGATGGAAATCATTATCCTTTCACCAGTAAATTAGATTTTGACTGCACGAACAATATGGCAGAGTACGAAGCATGCATCATGGGTATCCGTGCAGCCATGGAACGTAAAATCAAGGTGTTAGAGGTATATGGAGATTCTGCCCTAGTGATCTATCAACTCAAAGGTGAATGGGAGATAAGAGATCCCAAATTGATCAATTACAGAAATTTGGTCCTCGAATTAATTAAAGAATTTGTCAATATCGTTTTCTGCTACCTCCCTCGAGAAGAAAATCAGATGGCTGACGCCCTAGCAGCTTTAGCTTCCATGATCAAGGTGAGCAAACAAGAGGATGTGAAACCGATCCAAATGAGTATTTATGAGGCTCCAGCTCATTGTTGCAACCTCAAAGAAGAAGGGGAAAATGATGATCACCCTTGGTACCACGATATCCTACGGTATGTAAAGCATCGTGAGTACCCCGACCAAGCTACTGAGAACGACAAGAGAACGTTGAGAATGCTGGCAAGTGACTATGTCTTGGACGGGGAGATCCTATACAAAAGAAGAAAGGATCAGGTACTGCTAAGATGTGTTGACGCTATTGAGGCTAAGAAAATCTTGGAAGAAGTTCATGAGGGCATCTGTGGGACACACGCTAATGGTTTTACAATGACCAGGCAAATTATGAGGTTCGGTTATTATTGGTCCACCATGGAAGGAGACTGTATTAACTACGCCAAAAGATGTCATAAGTGCCAAATCTATGGAGACAAGATTAACGTGCCTCCTTCACCTCTGCATGTTATGACTTTTCCATGGCCTTTTTCGATATGGGGCATGGATATGATTGGGCCAATTTCGCCAAAAGCTTCAAATGGGCATCAATTCATCTTTGTGGTCATTGACTATTTTACCAAGTGGGTGGAAGCCGCTTCATATGCCAATGTAACTAAATCGGCAGTTAGCAAGTTCCTAAAAAAAGAAATCATTTGTCGATATAGAATGCTAGAAAGAATCATATCTGACAATGCGTTGAATTTGAACAATAGTACAATAGCAGAGGTCTGCAGTCAGTTTAAGATCAGACACCACAACTCGTCACCATATCGCCCGAAAATGAATGGTGCAGTCGAAGCAGCCAACAAGAACATCAAGAAGATTGTAGGAAAGATGACTAAAACTTATAAAGATTGGCACGAGAAGCTACCATTCGCTCTCTATGCTTATCGAACCTCTGTCAGGACTTCTACCGGGGCAACGCCTTTCTTATTGGTCTATGGAATGGAGGCGGTTTTACCTATCAAGGTCGAGATTCCTTCCCTCAGGGTTTTGTCAGAGGTAAAGTTGGACGAAGCAGAATGGATCCAGTCCCGATACGATCAGTTGAATTTAATTGAAGAAAAGAGGCTAAGGGCTATTCGCCATGGTCAAATGTACCAAAAACGAATGATGCGAGCTTACCCATACAAAAGGATTTCAGGGGGAAATGGATGCCAAATTGGGAAGGACCTTATGTGGTAAAGAAAGCCTTTTCTGGAGGAGCATTGATATTGGGCAAAATGGATGGCAAGACTTTACCTAATCCTGTGAACTCAGATTCGATTAAGAAATACTTCGCCTAAAAAAAAAGGGAGAGGCCAAGGTGAAAACTCGCAAAGAGCATCTTGAGACCAAATGGGTTTTGAATTGAAAACCCGCAAAAGGGCGATTCAAATATTGATCAAAGGTGGGGCATGTGATACCTAAATTAACAAGGTGGAGAAATGTTGCACCTTGGGGCATCTACAAGAGTACTCTAGATCCCCTAAACACATATTAGGCAAAAAGGGAGTCTTCAAGTAGTTCGTACAGAGAAGCTCACGCTGCGATATCTGGGGCACCTATTTTCTTTTTATTCATTTTGTATTCTTACAACGCTAGTTGTCTGTGATTAATTTATTCCCTTCAAATTTTGTTTCTGACAAATTTCAGTTCTATCATTGTTATGATCCTTTTCAAGCATTTTGCATCGAAATGATGATTAATGGATTAATGACACATTTACAAAAGAAGTTCTGTATATTACTCTAAAAATTTCTAAATAGTACAGGAACCTGAAACAGGGCTATTATTTAGAACCTAAAGATTGGAAACACTTGAGAAGAAAGAGTTTAAATTTGGACTACCACTTTGGGTTTTCTATTCAAAGATCTAAATTGAATAAAAAGATAGGGTACTGATTCAGTGAAAGAACCTCGATGAACAAAGAGTAATGACAATCTAAACATTAAAAAGGGATTCATGCTCACCACACGCTGCACTCATGCATTTATAGAACATTCATAGCGTAGTTAGTTAGAAACATTTGATTTATTTCGATCATAGCATCCTAATTCTTTGGCATAAGCATAAATACATGGAACTGATTCCGCAGGTCATATCCCTAGAATCAGTAAATTCACAAGCCTTAACCCCCCTAGGCAGTAGGGTAACAGGCTGAATTACCAATCACTTTCCCTGAAATGGCATTGGAGCGACTAGAAGCCACAACAGATCTCCTTGAAGTTTCAGTGAATTTTCTCTCTGAAATGGCGTTGGAGCGGCTGGAAGCCACAACAGATCTCCTTGAAGTTTCAGTGAATTTTCTCCCTGAAATGGCGTTGGAGCGGCTAGGAGCCACAACAGATCTCCTTGAAATTTCAGCGAGTTTTCTACCTGAAAGGGCGTTGGAGCTGCTAGAAGCCACAACAGATCTCATTGAAGTTTCAACGAATTTTCTCCCTGAAATGGCGTTGGAGCGGCTGGAAGCCACAACAGATCTCCTTGAAGTTTCAGCAAATTTTTTCCCTGAAATTGCGTTGGAGCGGCTAGAAGCCACAACAGATCTCCTTGAAATTTCAGCGAGTTTTCTACCTGAAAGGGCGTTGGAGCGGCTAGAAGCCACAACAGATCTCCTTGAAGTTTCAGCGAAGAAGATTAAAGTCACCAGTCTCATCTCCCTGAAGTTGCAGTGGAGTAGATTAAAAATAGCAAATCTTATTTCCCTGAAGTTGTAGTAGAGCAGAATGAAGCTGTAAATCACGGATCTTATCTATCTGAAGTTGCAGTAGAGCAGATCAAAACAAACCCTATTTCCTTGAAGTTGCTGTGAACCAATGGAGCAGAGTAAAGCAACGAGATTGGAATGAAGCTACTTGAAAGAAGAAGTACCCAGAGAAGTCAAGACTAGGCAGGTCCCGGTAAATTTGGCCCTGTTTATAGTCTTTGCTCTATTCTCGTTGCACGACAATGATCAAAGAGGGGCAGCTGTAGACACCAAATTTACCCGGGCCCACTAATACCCGGCCCACTAACCCATTAACCCGTTACAAGCCCAACCCAAACAAAAACAAAGACCAACCCAAATCCAAACTAAACCTAAGACCCAAATCAGAAAAATTTTCAAACCCTAGCCCCTATTGCCTATTCAGGCGCCGAACCTAGCCCCGAAACCCTCACCTGCTCCACCACCAAACCTGCAAAGAAAAGACAGAGATTAAATGCAGAAACAGGAAGGAAAGAAGAAGGGTGGAGTTCGGCTATATATTGGAAGAAAGAAAATGTATTTGGGAGGTTCTTTCTTAAAAAAAAAGAGAGAGAACAGAGACAATCTGAAAAAGAAACATACAAACATTGTAAGACAAAAAAGAAAAGTCAAGAATCAAAAGGTGATTTTACGAATGTCCCTGCTTTTCTCTCTTTGAATCTATTCTCTTTTCATACTTTATATATTTTAGCATAACAAAACATAAAGAAGAAAAAGCAATTAATATAAAAAGCTTGAAAAGAAACGATTTATCGAAGGTGATTCGCAAATTATTTCTCGATTCTTATTCTCCATTTTACTTTATTTCGAATCTGTTTAACGAATCCAAAAGAGGAGGGTTCACTTACCATTTCTGGTGTCGATTTGGTCGACGTCGGCTCCTCCGGTCCAAAGGTTGACGGATCTTTGTAGATCTAGCCGAAACCGTGCTGGTGGTGGAGGTGCATTGACCACCGATGAAGCCACGGGAATATTTGTGAGAGAGGAGAGGTTAACAGAGTTTAGTCAGAAAGATTTTAAGTTTTTTTCTTTTTTCTTTGTTTCTGAAAGAATAGTCGGCTGAATGGTTTTTTTTAGGGGTTTTTTTACATATATATATGATGATCAAACGGCACCCATTTCGCAAGCCTGATCTGCACACTCCTACACAAAAATGGGGAATTTGCGCGATGAACCCTTCCTATCGCACCATGCATTCAATCTGCACCCCAATTTAATTACCTTTTTTTTATATATTTGGCCTTATAATTTGTGCGTCTTTTCACTTCAATCCGCGGTTCAATCTAGCTTTGTAAGCGCGGGATATTTATCATTCTAGTCCCAGCATATTTATGCGCATGGCACATTGACCCTATTTTGCAATTATTTTATTTATAAATTGGCCCATTCGTTTTAATTGCGTTTTGATTAGGTCCTTCCTTTTCCATCCTCTTTTTTTAATTGGATCTCAATTAAGTCATTTAAATTCATTTCTTAATTTTCTTTTTATTTGAGTTTATTTATTACTATTAGTTGTATTACTTGCATCGTTTTGATTGTTTATATATTGTAGTCTAACTATAAATTCACTTTATATATCATTCTATATTTTATGCATTATCATTCATATTATTATTTGTATTATTGTTATCCTTTAGTTTATTATTATTGTTTACTATCATTTTTCATTGTCAACATTATTAATGTATTATTATTTTTCTGTTAAGGTGCTCTTATTGTATTTTATTTCATTATTATTATATTATTATTATTATTATTATTATTATTATTATTATTATTATTATTATCATACCATTAAGTTAATTAATTTCATATTAATTCTGTCATTTATGTATGTATTTTTCTTTGTGTTGTTCCCTTATTCGTATTTATTTGTGATATTATTATTAATCTTTGTGATTATTTTTCGAGACATATCATGTATTTCACATTATTACCATTTTAACACATTTTTATTACTTTTATTACTTTTATTTCATTATTGATCCTATGTTGTTTCATACATGTAATTATTTTTGGCTTTGCATACTTTAATGGATAATTTTGTTGATTAAAAGTGAATCGTGTACTTAAATTATTATTATTATTATTAGCGCATGGAAATATTGGTGTATATATATATATATATATATATCGAGTCTATAAAGTTATGTATTTTATACTTATAGTTTTCTTGTACATGTATAAATATTTTTTAATCTTATATAACTTATGACTAATTTAATTTTGTATGCATATTCCTTTTATTCTAAATTTATTTACATATATATATGCCCATGATTTGTAAATTCAATACGTTCTTAAAATTATTATAGTTGTATTATCTTTGCATATTTTTTATATACATAAGTCGTCAATTTTAAACTAATATTCTTCGACTTTTTGTATAACATTCGATTTAAATATTCATTTTATGAAATATATTTTAATGATCACATACATACTCCTATTTTAATTTTGTAAAAAGTTTCTAGTTTAACAATTCACCTAATTTATATTATGTGCCCGTCCTTTAAAACTTATTTTATACACATATGTATATTCTTCTTTAATTTCTATTTTGTTTTTGTATTTTTGCATTTGAATACGGCATTAGGTTATATATATTATTGTAGTATATTATTTTCGTTTTGTATTGCCATCATACTAATTATTCTTCATCCATGATTAGGAAATTGATAAATGTTGTTAAAATCTGGTTGCTATCTTGTTAGTTTATTAAATGAATTATATCTCTATTCATCTATCGTAACATCTTATACAAGTGTATTATCTCATGCTTCTATCTCCTTTTTAGTTAACAAATATCATTTCATACTCTTTAAAAAGCAATTATCCCATTTTTTTCTTAAGTCGAGTTAATGCGTTTCAAGTTGCTTTTACAATTATTTATTTAAAGAAAATTCCCTAAACGAAGATAATGTTTGATTGTTTGGCAATTCGGAGAATCGTACCCTATCGTGTTAGGTTGTAATTTCCCGTTTGTTCGAAACAATTGAATATTCTTTCGGTTTTCCATTCATATCTTTGAAATTTTCTTAAAACGAAGGTGATGTTCGACTTTTTTAGCAATTCGAGGAATCGTGCCCTACCGTGCTGGGTCGTAATTTCTCGTTTGCTCTAAATAATCGAATACCTCTCTAGAATTTCATTCATGTTTTCTAAAAACCTTTTTAAAAACAAAGGAAATATTCGATGTTTAGCAATTCGAGAATAGTACCCTATCGTGTTGGGTTGCGATCTCCCATTTGTCCCAAATAATCGAATATCCCTTTTCAATTTTACTCGTGTTTTCTAAAACAAGGCAATGTTCGAATATTTGGAAATTCGAGGAATCGTACCCTACTGTGCTGGGTTTCAGTTTTTCGTTGGACTAAATAGTCGAACATCCTTCCATAATTTACGAATTATAAACTTTTGAAAGTCAAAATATATCGTGTTTTTGAGGATATAAAGGATCGCATCCTACCGTGCTGGATGTGGTGCCATATTCTTCGGAAACAAGAAAATTTTAATAACCAATTCGGATTATTCAAATGTAATAAAAAAGGAACCTCATTTCAAAAACATTTTAAATCTTAGACACAAGGACAGTATTTAATCGATTTGGTACCAATTTCGGGCGTGATGAGGATGCTAATCCTTCCTCACACGTAACCGACTCCCGAACCCGTTTCTTTTATTTTCCATGAACCAAAATTTATTTTCCATAGCATAAAATGTTTTAGTAGGTGATCCAATCACACCTAAATCAAGAGATTGGTGGCGACTCCATTTTTTTTTTGCTTTCCAAAAAGTCGATCCATCGTTTTTAAATCGAAATAAAAAATGGTTTCGACAATATCCATCAACTATTTATTCAAATTAACTGACTTGTCAAGAAACTAACTAAAAATTTGACTAAGACGAGTGCACTTATCAATTAATATTATGGCTACGGAAAGTAAAAAAACCGTTCACACAAAGACTAAAAGTACTAGTAATTACTGTCTAAATAACAATATATCTCACAAATAACAATATTCTCTAACTACCAAATCCATCAACTATTTACTCAAATTCCTAATGAAAAACATAATTTTCTAACCAAATACTCAAAATCCTATTGGAAATCCAACTTTGTAAAAATTCTTAAAAAATTGTTAATTTAAAATTTATAAAATTTAAAACGCCAAAATATTAATTTTATAATTTTTAATAATGTTTTATGATTTTTCAACATATCTATTTATTCCCCCCCCCCCCTTCTTTTTGGTAAGGGAGCTGAACAACAAAAACACATATTGCAGTAACCCGAAACCTGAATATTAGCCATGCACTTGCTATCTTCTTTTTCCCCCTTTTTGTCAGCATGCTCCCCACACACACCAAGAAGAAGTTTTCAAATTTCGAACCAAATCAGCAAGTCGAGCCTTGCGAGTATGCAAGCGTTGAATGCCAATGTTAATAGTAGCAGTTTCTTGCCACATGTTTTTGGTCCACATCTGGTACATCATGGGAGTAAACCAAAACAAGTGATTTAAGTCTTAACATACACACATTAATTTAACAACCTCACCTTTATACCTAAAAATTTAGATCACTCACCAGTTGTATATCAAGTAAAACACTTTTTTGCATTCTCAATTCATTCACAATTACAACTTCCTTAATAAACGGATAAGTATTACAACTTTGGGTATAAAACCTATACAAGTCTCAAGCATATATACTAGTTTTGACTAACTAACATACTAGATATCAATTATAATCATTCTCCTTACCTAAAAAGCAACTAAAATAGTAGATACAATATAATAATAAAGCCAATATACTAAGGAAATATTGGAGATAAGTCTTCAAAGTAGTCTCAATCCAATCTCCTTATTTCACGAGATCCGATTGTTTGATCCGGTTTGATTTAATCATCAAGATAAGTTGTTTCAAATAGATTGATCTTCAAAGACGAGTTATCATGTATTCAAAATATGAAAAAGAATTATAAGCCAATGATTTTGTTTCAAAAGATTATCAATCATGAAATAAGACAAGTTATGTGACTTGCACAATGCTAAAAGCAATTAGCACTGTATGAGCCGCTGCTCACATAACTGCCTCAGCACAGACAAATCTGGCAATTTAGTACACCTTATGTACCTAAAATTGCTATTCGATTTAGAGCGTATGCGCTGAATGAGTTGGGGTATTAGCTACATACCTTTTCCAAGAGATATGTTGGGGAATCAATCATAAAATTAATAACTTCGGGAGTTGTCTAATTCTACTAAAGTCGTGTGCATCTTATCGAATGTCATTCATGAGACCTAACGTTCTACCATCACTTACAGCCCCTCGATTAAATAAATATGAAATTCTTTTCATATCACAATTACATTTTTCGAGTCTTTTAAAAAATCACTAATCGCTAATAATATTTTATTGCGATAAAGAAAACTCCCTATAATTAAAACGAATGAATGCATCATTGATTAATAATCAATATATTCTCATTATTAAGAGGAAGACTCAATGTCAAGCAAAGGAAACTAATAATGGAAGTAGGAAGAACTGGTTCACCTAACTTAAATATATACATGTTTCTCCAAGTCAAACCAAAGCAACCACTTTTAGGCTTGGCTAGTATTAAATCATAATTGTTTCCAAAAATATTTCAATTTCTTATAAAAGAAAGATTTGCTTTTTTCTTTCTCGATTGGCGTTTAAGCCCTTATGCGTAGGGGTGAGCAAAATCCGATTCGATTCGAAAAACTCGATAAAAAATTTAAATTTTGAATTAAATAGTTCGAGTTATTTGAGTTAATCAAGTTATTCGGATCAACTCGAATAAAAAATTAAGTTTTTCGATTTAACTCGAATATGAATTACACAATTCAAGTTATCCGAAAATCCGAATAAGAAAAGACAAAACTATCTAGTTTTAATAAATATTTACTTTATTAAAAGTTAAAATTCAAAATAATTAAGTTAAAAGGTAAAACTACATCGTTTTGATAAATGTTTACTCATTAAGTTAAAAGACTAAATCATTATATTGTTCATGTAGTTAAATAGTCTTGTACTTCATCTATTAGTTAAATAATGGTCTATCTAAATGCCACATCAAGTATAAATTAAATAATAGGATTCGTTAACTTGACTCGATTTGACTCAAAATTTTTTGACTCGATTCGATTCGATTCGAAAAAATTTCAAATTGAGTTCGGTTACTAAAATAGGATTTGTCAACTCGACTAACTCGAAAATTTTTTATTCGATCGAATCGACTCGATCGAATACTCACCCCTACTTATGCGTATGACATGAAATCCCACACGTTGATAACCACTATAAATTCAACCGAATCCGACTAATATATCGGAATTACTCATTTATTTATTAATTAAGTTTAATTAGTATGAATAGAGTATATTCATAAGTACAGTAGTGGTGTTTAAATTTCGACTAAAATTGAATTAATTGATTGAATCGGTCTAATTCGGTTAATCGGTCGGTTAACCAATCTAGTTCGAACGAAAGTCGATTAAAGGTTTTTGAAATTTTGATTAACGGTTAATTCGGTTTGAAATTGGATAATCAATCGAATTAATCGAACTTAATAAATAATTTTATATATTATATGTAATAGGTTTTAACTAATTCAGACAATTTGGTCAAATAAACATTATCAATTTATTTATTGATATGTTTTATACTTATTTTAACAAAATAAAAATAAAAATAAAAATTTTGGTTAATTCGGTTAACCAACTAAATTAACCGAAATATTTCGATTCAATTAACGGTTCAAAGATTAAAAAAATTCAGTTAATTCTAGTTCGGTTAACTGTTCGGTTCAATTAGCCGTTTGAACACCCCTACGTACAAGTATAAATATATGCCTAAATAATTACAACATATATAAAATTAGATCAACACAAATTACAATGGATGAAGAAACGAAAAGAATCCGAACAAAGCACATACAGAACTAATAACTTATTCATTGCAATTACGAATGATGAGACTCAAACTTAAATAATCCAAAATCCAAAACTTTCACTTTAACCCATAATACAAAGATTTTATTATTGAAAAAAAATTCACTAATCACACTCCTAAACTAGTTTTCATTATCATGTATAATTCTAATGCATAGTAAAAGCTTTTAAAATTAAATTTTTTTAATTTTTATTTTTATTAATGTGTTATTATCTGATTTATTCATAGTGCATAAATTTGTTTCAACAAAAACATAAAATTTCTTGTGCAATCATGAAAAATATTATACACAAACAGTGAATCAAATATTAAGGCAAAACCTATTGTGATTTCCACATAAAATTTCAAAATTGTTAAAAAGTTTTCCTTATTATTGAGGCTATGGAAAGTTTCTAAAATGAAAAATTTTCTATTTAGGTCACTTTATAATTTATAAAATTTTAAACTTTTAATGAAAAAATTATACTTTAACTCTTAAAAATGATAATTTTTTTTAAAATTTTTAAAATTATAAAAATATAAACTATTAAAATTATAAAATTATATTCTTAATCTCATAAAAATATACAATTTAATTTTGATCATTAAAAATATTTAGCTGCTTCCCCGTAATTAAGACAATGAAAGAAAACTAATAATGGAATTGGAGTGGTACGTATGATTAATGCAAGTACGAAAAGTTAGTTTACCTAACTTCAAAATAAATTGTATCTTTCTTCGCAACAAAAATATGTCAGTGACTACATTTTCTACAAATTTTATGTGCTTAAAAAGATAAAAATTATATTTTTTTTAACTTAAAAACTCAATTCAATTATTAAAATTATAATTTTTATTGTTAAAATTTGTCAACTTGAATTTTTTTTATTAAGTTACTCTTATATGATGTGTTATATGATTAATAGAAAATAAATATAATGAATAGATAAATTTTAATAAAAACTCTCAATAACGATATTAATTGAACTAAAATTTTTAAATTAAAAATATAATATTTTAAAATACAAAAATTAAATCTCAAATTTTATACGGGAGTATTACCATATTTTAACCAATAAATTATAATAGATTGCGAAAAAATTACACTTCCCTAAGCAAGAAAGATCTCCATTGTACTTTAAAGCCATGAATATGACATGACATCCCAGTACACGTTAATAACCACTATAAATCCAACACCTTCATCTTCAATTGCCGGCACATCCTACCTTGTACTAGCAATAACCATGGACTCATTTCATTCATCCCCAGCAACTTCAACCATCGCAATAATTGCTTTTCCATTACTGTTACTCTTTCTTTTCTCTTTCCTATGGATATCAAAACATGCCCTAACAAACACAAACAAGAAGCAAACACCACCAGAAGCTGGTGGAGCATGGCCTATTATTGGCCATCTTCACCTCCTAGCAGGGCCACAACCACCTCACATAAGCTTGGCTAACATGGCTGACAAATATGGAAGAATGTTCACTATCAAGTTAGGTGTGCATAGAGCTTTGGTGGTGAACAATTGGGAAATTGCTAAAGAATGTCTCACCATAAATGATAAAGCATTCGCCTCTCGTCCAAAGGTAGTAAACATGGAGCTTTTGGGTTATAACAATGCCATGATTGTCTTTGCACCATATGGACCTTATTGGCGTCAAGTGCGCAAGTGTGCCACCATTGAGCTCCTCTCGACTCACCGACTCGATTTGTTTAAACATGTAAGGGAATCCGAGGTGAAAACATCACTGGAACAGTTGTACCAGATATGGAACAAGAAGAAAAGTGCTAATTGTGACAAAGTATTGGTGGAAATGAAGAGATGGTTTAGGGATGTTACTCTTAACGTGAGTATGAGAATTATTGTGGGGAAGCGAATATCGAGTTCAAGTGAAGGAAGTGAAACCATGAAGTGTAAGGAATTATTGGAAGATTTCTTTGAAATGGCGGGCAAGTTTGTAATTTCGGATACGCTACCGTTCCTGAAATGGTTGAACATCGGTGGATACGAGAAGTCGATGAAGAAGATAGCGAAAGAATTAGACCGCATTGTCGAGGGATGGCTACGAGAGCACAAGTGCAAGAGAGGTGAAGATGAGGCAAATAGTGAGGAGGATTTCATGGGAGTGATGCTACCTATTCTTCGTGATGCAGAGGAGCACGATGCTGATACCATCAACAAAGCCACCAGTCTCGTACGTTCATTTCTCTTACGTCTATATAAACGTTTCTATTTTTTTTTTTTAACAATTTCATTATACTCTTTGTAACACAAAAATTAAAACTATTCATAACCCCTCCCCAACCCATAAATAGAAGCATAATACGCTTCAACGCATTTGAACCCACATCCTCTTACATTAACAATAATACCTATACCAATCAAACTAATACTCAATCCACAAATTTTTATTCTATTTTAAAATAATATAAAGTAGGTTGTTTTGCCTTTTCACAATCTTTAACGTTATTGAATATGATAAGTTAAAAGTTTTATATAATTATTTTTTCCTCTATTAACATTTTTTATTGAATTTTTTTTATATTTATTTGAAGATCTATGATAAGCTATTGAATATCTATGGTACATGAAATAGGCTCTTATTTTAGCGGCAGAAGATACGACGTCGATTACAATGATATGGGCTTTATCTTTATTACTCAATAATCGTGATGCACTAAACAAGGTTCAACAAGAACTAGACATCCATGTTGGCAACAATAGATTGCTAGTGAAAGAATCGGATATAAAAAACTTAGTGTACCTTCAATCAGTCATTAAGGAAACTCTTCGCCTATATCCTGCTGCTCCGCTTTCTGTGATGCATGAATCCATTGAAGATTGTACTGTTAATGGATATCATGTTTCAACCGGCACTTGGCTTATTATCAATCTTCAAAAGATTCATCGTGATCCATTCATCTGGGAAAACCCTTTTGAATTTTGTCCCGAAAGATTCATGACTACCCATAAAAACATTGATGTGAAGGGATATAATTTTGAACTAATTCCATTCGGTAGTGGTAGAAGAATGTGCCCTGGAGTTTCATTTGCACTTCAGATTATGCAACTTACATTAGCTAATTTGTTGCATTGGTTCGAGTTTGAGACCTCGTTGAATGAAGCAGTTGATATGCGTGAAGTAGCTGGAATGACGAGTCCTAAAGCAACTCCATTGGAAGTTCATATAACTCCTCGCTTACCTACTTTTGTTTATGACTCCAACAACTAGTTGGATTGTTAAGTTTAACTTGTAATAATGAAAAAAATAATATTATCTTATACTCTAATAAACTTCTAAAATTTTATTTTGTTATACACATTCTCACACACTACCATTAAATCATCCCATCATATTCTAATGAACCCATCATGCCTCTACAGCAACCTTATATATAATCGTGAAAGGTCCCTCCCCTTTCTCTATAAAAGTTTTCTCCATATCACAAGAAAAAAGAGAGGCTTCATATGATGCCAAAACGCTACCTAATCTCTCCCAAGAAATCTCAAAACTTATGAGATCCTAAAAAACCATCCTTCCTTGCGACTCACCGCACCCCTTATAGCCATAATAAGCTACCCAACTTTGCTATCTCAATGGAGGTGTGTTCAAGTACATTATTGCCAATGACAATCTAATTTTTGTTGTATCAAAAATTGTATTGGGCAATGAAAAAGATTTAAAATTTTTAATTTGCTAAATGCCAATAATATCTAATTTCATAAGTTCCATAAGTGACGTTCATTTTGATAATTTCAAGCATTATATTAACATTTATAAAAAAATATTTATAATATTTTCCCCATAGGTGTAAATCAAACATTGTATTTGAAAATTATTCTACTTTGATTTGAGAAAAAATTGAATTGAATTTAATTATTTTTTAATTGATCTCACACGAGCTATCGAATAAGAATAATTTGAATATCTTAATACTCAATCCAAATAATTGATAAAGCTTAATCGAGTTTTTATATTTATAAATGTATTTGTAATTTATTATTTTATCCAAAAAAATTTATATGAAACAAGCTTAAATTTGAACTTGAATATATATATATATGCGCTTAACCAAACCGAGCTCAAACAGTTTGATTTTATTTTGAAATAAAATATTTGTTTAAGTTTAAACCGAATTTCAAACAATAAATTTTGATTTAAACTCGAGTTTGTCGTTATTTGAACTTGGGTTGATTTGATTGTAATCTTAAATCTCACTCCAACCCAAAAATAAAAAATAAAAACCCTTTATATTTCGTATACCTCAAATCACAAGGCCTATCAACTAGATGTGCTCCTGGGCTGAGTCGGGCCCAATCAAAAGTTTTGGCCTGATCCGTTTTCTAAATAAACCTTATTTAAATTTTAAATTTTAAAAAAAAAATTACACATTAGTACATTAACAATTTTTTTAAAGGTTTTAGTGAAGGTTGTCACAATCACAACGAGAACCTTTTTACTTTGGTACTTTAGCTTTTTTTTTTTATTTTCAATTTGATATTTAAGGGTTTTTGTCCAACTTACGTACCTAAGTTCGTTTTTAATATTCAATTTGGTCCCTAAATTTTTTTGTTCCAATTGAGTACTTATATTTTTTTATCAGAGCACATGTGTCAAATATTTATTGAGTCATTATGTCATTTGGTATGAGTACCAAATTGAACATCGAAACCAAACTTAAGCACCAAATTGAAACAAAAGAACTCATATACCAATTAAAAATTGAAACTATAATCAAATAACAAATGTTATATTTGTAGCGACTTAAAAATTTAGCTCGGTCGCTAATTGTGGAAATTTGTTAAACATTTGAAAATCAACTTTCGATTTTATTAAAAAGGGGGAGTCGCCACCGATCCTTTTTCCTAGGTGTGATCGGACACCTATTAGATTTCTTTTAAAACAAAAGAAGATTAAGATGCTGAGTTTAGGTCTACGTCAAAAATCCAGAGAAAAATTAGGGTCGGGAGTCGATTCTGAGGAAGGTATTGCACACCCTCGATGCCCAAAATTGGTATCTTATAAACACATGTTGTCTTGATTTTCAAAAATACGAGTTCAACGTAAGATTTATTCGTGTGATCCGATTGAAAAGACGAGAAATTTTAGTTTTTATTTTTGGTTTTTAGAGAAGGGTATACCGCTTTAACACGATGAGTCAATTGACGTTCACCCAACATAGCAAGTCGAAGGGATCGTGAGAGCGATGAACTCGATGACTTAATGTTAAATCGATTACCTTGCCTTGATTATTGAAAATTTAGAAAACGAGTCACATGTTCCATACTCTAGTGCGGTGGGATCTCTCTCATGTATGCTATGGTTTGTTCACGCGTCAGATTTATCATATGCGATCGATGCAGATTAGCGGATATATGGCGAATCCGGTAAAGAACACCGGAAAGCAATTCGATGGATTTTAAGATACTTACAGGTACTAACGATGTTTGCTTACAGTTTGGAAGAGCGAAGATAGAGTTATTGGGTATGTTGATGCTGATTTTTTTTGGAGACCTTGATAGAAGAAGATCTCTCACAAAGTTATGTCTTTACAATCGGAGGTTGTGCAATGATATGATTTTCGTTGTTTTTTAAACCTTATTAAACTCCATCTATTTTATATTGATTAGGATAAGGTGTTTCAATCCTACTAGAATATGGCTTTGTAAGCCTATAAATAGACATAGTCTATTCCTCTTGTATTTGATTCAAATTTTCGACATAGTGAATTTTCTTCTCCTCGCTTAGTGGTTTTTTCCGAAAAAGGGTTTCAATAAAGTTTTGTGTTCTTTATTTTTTTATTTTATTTTATTTTTTTTTCACAATTTGAAAATCAACTTTCGATTTTATTAAAAGGAGATGCAAAGCGTGCGAGGAAGGTATTAGCACCTCGCGATGCCCAAAATTGGTATCTTATAAACACATGTTGTCTTGATTTTCAAAAATACGAGTTCAACGTAAGATTTATTCGTGATCCGATTGAAAAGACGAGAAAAATACCGCTTTAACACGAGTCAATTGACGTTCACCCAACATAGCGATGAACTCGATGACTTAATGTTAAATCGGTACCTTACCTTGATTATTGAAATTAATTAGAAATATGGATGGAATAAAAATAAATAAACGAAAGAACTTGATATATATTGAAGCAAATAACGAATATGACAATAATATTAAATACAATAAAGATATATATGATATTAAACATAATACATGAAATGGAAACAATGAATGTATATACATAATAATGATATTAAGAGTATGTACGTAATATATATACAAATATATAAATAGCGATAGTATTGGAAAACATACTATATAATATTCGAAGTATATACAAAATATAGGTGAAAATACAATGTCAAAAGGTATATATATATACATAATAATATTAAAATAAATGACGAGTAATAATAATGAAAATAATGGGTATAATAATAAATATAATAACATATGAAAATAATATTATATATAAAAATATATACGCGTATAATAAAATATATATACTAATAATAAATATAATAGGAGTAAAATAAATGTAATAATAATATATACATGGGAATAATATATAAAATATAGCTAAGAATATTGAAAATATACATAATATAACACATAGATGATGTATACATATACATTAGAAATGACAATAATATAAAATGAACTTACTAATATACTGCATAGATATGTACGTACATGGGTATAAATAATAAAGATATTAGAAATACTTAATATATAATATTTAAAATATATACGTAATGTAAAAATATATATATATGAAATAGTATTAAAATATAAACACAATATATACATATTGAAACTAATAATAATAATAATAATAATAATAATAATAATAATAATAATAATAATAATAATAATAAAAACCATTGATAATACTTCACAAAAATATATATACTAAAAATATACATAATAATATATAAAATATAATGTTAAAAACACATGTATGATATATGAAAAAAAAAAATATATATATATATATATATAATATTAAAATATTACGTAATGTATACATATTAGAAATAAAAAAAAAATAAAACGACTAGTAATAATGTTACATAAGTATATACGCAAATATATTAAGTACATATACACATACATACATAATAAAATATACAATGCTACATGTAATGAAAAAATATAATAAGTAAATAGATTATGATTAATAATAATACATAATAAAAAATAATAACAAAATAATTTGAAAATAAACAGTAAACTAACAAAAAGGACTAAATCGAGTATAGAATAAAAGTTTTGAGGGAAATCTGAAATAACAAATAAAGGGAAATGACCGATTTCAACGCGCAAAAATAGTGGGGGGCCCAAAAGGGCAATTAGCCCAAAGTATTTAAAACGATGCGCATAGCCAGAGACTAAATTGAAAAGTTCACAGAATCCAGGGCCAAATTAAGAGCAAAAAACCTGGTTGTAAATGCATGAAAAAGCGGAAGGGTCATTCGCGCAATTAAACCCTTCCGCTAAAACACGCGGATCCCCTTTGTACTGGGTCGGGTCGCTTGCGGGTCAGACGAAACGGCGCCGTTGTGGCGTTCAGGCTTGGGCACTAAAACGGTGCCGTTTTAGTGGGCTATAAAAGCCTAAAAATTTACAAAAAAATTCATTTCCACCAGCCCTTTAAAAAAAAAAAAAAAGGAGAGAAAGCTCTCCTCTTCTCTCTGGGAAATCCCAGATCTCGACCAGGAGGGCCACCACACCTTACCTCCGTCGCCGGCGCCGGCCACTGCGTGCGGTGGCCGGAAGTTCAAAAGGTAATTTTTTATTTTTTTATTTTTTGCTTAATATGTTCTAATATATATATATATATATATATATATATATAGGTGAGAGAATCGGTCTGAAAACGCAATTAAAAATAGAAAAATAAAAAAAAATCACCTTAATGTTTGATGCCTGTATTTTGGTTCCGGATGGTTGCTATTCTTGCATTTTCTTTATATATTTTTTGAATCTGCTTGTGCATATTGGAATATCCTTTGTATTGATTCTAAAATCCAACCCCTTTACATTAATTTTTATGGCTTTTTATAGCCTTACAAATTTTGTTTTTTATTACTTTCTGTCTTGTCTCTCTTCTTATCTGCAGGGTGGTTGAACGGTGCTGCAGAGTTGGTGGCCGGTGGACTGACGTCGATGGCGTGGTGTCAGTGGTTGCGGCACAAGTGGCTGAGTCGGCTAGGGTTAGGGTTAGGTACTTTGTTTCTAATTTGGGTCTTGGGTGTTGGGTTATGGTTGTAAACGGGCTTGAGTTTTGTGGGTTTGGGTGTGTTTAGTTATTGGGTTTATGTTGTAAATGGGTTTAATAATTTGGGTAATGGTTAGGGGGTTAGTGGGTCTAATGGGTTTTGAAATTAGGCCCAAAATTGGCCTGATACAATATTAATCCTATTTTCCTTTTATATTCTCACTTTCTTTGTTTATCCTTCTTTTCTACTCAATCAAACATTCCTTGAATTTAATAGTTACCCATTTTAGCATTTAGCAACATAAGTAAAACAAACAACAACCCCAAACACTTTGAGAATCCAAACATCATACAATTTTCCTAGAAAATCCTCAATTACCAAGACAATTTGAAAACAGCATCCAAACAAAGATCAAATTATAAATTTATCATTATACTAATTTGTAATATTTTAAATTTTGAAATTGAAAGGATTACAAGATATTTTTGCCATTGGGGGGGCTAAGTTCACCACTTGCCCCATTGTCTACGCCCATAAGGTAAAACAAAACCCTTACATTGAATGATCTTCTCATAATCACCGAAATTACATTGAATTTTCACCATATTATCACTATCAAAATCCTTGAATAATTTTCAAGAAATACCAATAAAAAAAGTGCTTTAATTTAATAAACTATTATCTTTAAATATTACTTATTCTTATCTCGCCTTATTATCATATTATCCCCTGAAACTTTATCATCAAAATATCATTGTTAATCTCAATAAAAACAAAGTATATTCGTAATAAAAAAACTATCAATCAAATATGGCATGCTCTATTTAATATGTGCAAACATCAATTTTATGATACATCGTAATCTTTGCACCAACATAAATTAAGCTTAATTCAATTTAATAATAAAAAGTCAATAACCATAACTTGTCTAACTTAAACAAGAAACGATTCAAACCAAAAATAACACATATTTGAAATAAGAGTTTTTCGTTTTTTTTTTCTAATTTATAGTACATGAAATTACATAAATACGGACATGTTTAAAATAAACCAGATAATAGTTAAATTAGATATTAATAGAAAAGATAAAAAGCTTCGTAAATTAATTTTATCTTTGGTTTACTAACCTTTCTGGCTTAATTATTTCATTAATATATATATATATATATATATTTATATCTATTTTATTTTTAATAATATCATTTTCAAAATTTAAACTTATATCTCTTTTTTAAAAGTATAACATACCTTTCTATTACATCTAACTATTATTTATCATCAAATTTCTCTGGAAGTATTCAAACTTAGTTCCTAAAACTTGTAAAATATAATGTGAATTAGAACAAGTGACGTTGCAATTCTACCCCACTAAATTAATTTCCTCCCTCAATAAACTCGGTCAACAATACAGCAAAGATATTCAAACCATATTTTAAAAAATAAAAAATAAAATGCTTATTCAAACAATAACGGTTAAATTAAATTATTAATTTTGTACCATACATAATATTTTTCAATTGGAACATGTTAAGTTATAAGACTTTTTGAGTTTTGAAATTTCAATCTTCACACAAGTGACAATCGTTGATAAATTAATTAGATTTTTTGTGAGTAATATGTGAAAATAACAAACTGATTTAACATTACATATATGATGATATGTTTACCGCTTCTTATTTTAAAAATAACATAATTTAATGAATTTAATATTGTCATTTAGCAATAATTGAAAATTTAAAATTTGGAGAGTATAAAAATCAAATTAAAGCCGCAACTTTCGCGAAGTATAAAGACGAATAGCAAAATTTAATCTTATTAACCCTATAAATCCAACTCCCTCATCTCTGCTATTGCATATAGATCATAGATCCAGCAATGGATTATTTCCATTCAGTCACCGCAACTTCAATCATTCGTCCAAAGGTCGTAATCATGGAACTCTTAGGTTACAACAACGCCATGATCGCCACTGCTCCTTATGGACCTTATTGGCGTCAAATGCGTAAATTCGCCAACTATTGAGCTCCTCTCAAATTATCGCCTCAACTTTCTTAAACATGTAAGGGAATCCGAGGTGAAAGCATCACTGCAACAGTTATATATATCAACTATGGAACAAGAAGAAAAGTAGTAACAGTGACAAAGAAATGGTGGAGATGAAGAGAAAATTCTTTTAATTTCATTTCGATCCTTCCAATACAAATTTCTTGACTTTGCTTCTGTTAAAAAGGAAAATTTTAGCCTAAATAATTGAACAATTGTTTCTTAAGCATGCTCCTAAAAATTCAATTCAACATTCATATTGATTTCAGAATAGCTTTGGAAAATCTCCAAAACCTATTCTATATATATTTACACAAAATTAAAATGATTTTACATCCTCCTATAACTTTTTAAATTATTAATATTTTAGAAATTCAACCATTGAGTTTGTGAAAACATTTGTATATGCATATAAAATATTGAACCGATTTGATATTTTCATCATATTAATCTAAAATATTACTATATTAATATATATTTAATAGTTGAAATTTTTTCACAAAAATTATAAATTAAATTATGCTAAATTTGACATTCATAATTTACATAAATGAAACATGAAAGTCAACTCTTGAATTATTAAAATATTAATCATATAAAAAATTATAAAAAAGAAAATATAACATCACTATAGTTTTACATTTATGTAACTATCATCTCCCTATATTTAATGATGATGACAGACTAAAGTTTTAATTTCATGGAAAACAATAAGTGAACCAATTTCATTTTTCATCTTGTTTTTTATTCGGAAAAAAAATGTGTTCAACGAAAATTACTTTGTTGATTTTCTAATGGCTTCAAAATTCCAATTTCAGCAACGTAAGTAAATATACGATAATTACGTAAACACCACCACATTGCATATATATGTATGTTTATGTATGCATCTTAGACTGAAGTAGGAATCCAGCAATGGATTATTTCCATTCAGTCACAGCAACTTCAATTGCTGCAAGCATTGCTTTTCCACTACTGTTTCTTTTCTCTTTTCTATGGATATCAAGAAGAAACACAAACTCGAAGAAAACAGCACCAGAAGCTGGTGGAGCATGGCCTATTATTGGCCATCTCCGCATCTTAGGAGGGCCACAACCACCTCATATAAGCTTGGGTAAAATGGCTGACAAATATGGAAGCATGTTCACTATCAATTTGGGTGTGCGTAGAGCTTTGGTGGTGAGCAGTTGGGAGATTGCTAAAGAATGTCTCACCATACATGATAAATCATTCGCCACTCGTCCAAAGGCAGTAGCCATGGAACTCTTAAGTTACAACCACGCCATGATCGCCACTGCTCCTTATGGACCTTATTGGCGTCAAATGCGTAAGTTCGTCACTATTGAGCTCCTCTCAAATCATCGCCTCAACTTGCTTAAACATGTAAGGGAATCCGAGGTGAAAACATCATTGCAACAGTTATATCAACTATGGAACAAGAAGAAAAGTAGTAACAGTGACAAAGTATTGGTGGAGATGAAGAGATGGTTCAGAGATGTTACTCTTAACGTGATACTAATGATTGTTGTAGGGAAACGAATACCGAATTCATACGAAGGTGTTGAAACCGTGGAATGGAAGAAGTCGGTGGACGAATTCTTTGAACTATCTGGGAAGATCGTGGTGGCAGATGCATTTCCGTTTTTGAGATGGTTAGACATTGGTGGAGAAGAGAAGCGCATGAAGAAGGTATCCAAAGAATTGGACCAACTTGTTGAGGGATGGCTACGAGAACACAAAGAAAAGATAGCTGAAAATGAGGCAAATAGTGAGGAAGATTTCATGGGACTGATGCTATCTAAGCTCCGTGATGATGTTGAGGAACATGATGCTAAAACCGTCAACAAAGCCACCAGTCTCGTATGTGCATTCCTTAACCAAAATTTTCAATTATAATTCATATTTAATCTTTTTATTGACTGCACATAATTGATGATTCCCTCTTGATTGTCAATGTATTGTTTGATTTGGTTTCTTTATATCATCGGTGTTAGTAAGTATAGGAAAACAGAAAGGAAATAGAAAAAAGAGTATAGGAAAATAGAAACGACTGCTAACAACCTAACTTACCTCATACACTAACAATCTGCTCTCTTTAATGTTGTCTGCTTACTCTGAACCGATCACCAGTTTTGTTTCCTATAAAATATTGGACACTTGTTACATGATTTCTCTCGTGTTTTTCAAATAGTTTAAGTGGGGTTCTTTGACAAATTTTAAGTTTATCGAATATAATTGTAGTTTAATAGATTTTTTATTTACTTGGATTGGATTTCAATCTTGAAACTGATATTTACTTTTTGTAGTTGGATTTTTATGACATATTTTAATTTGCTTTTTTTTAATTCTTTTCAAATTGGGTGACATTGGATTTAATTCTTTTAAAATTGGGTGATACGGAAATCAAAGTATTGATTTGAACATTGAAACCTAATTTAGATACCAAAATATATATACCATAAAAAAATGTATAATTCTTTCTTCTTTTAAGAAAATTATTTTAGCTTTAAAGTCACTCAATATTGATCCTTTTATTATACATGATGTAACAGTCTCTTGTATTAGCTGCGGAAGATACCACATCGATTACAATGACATGGGCTTTAGCTTTATTGCTTAATAATCGAGATGCATTGAACAAGGTCCAACAAGAATTAGACATCCATGTTGGCAAGGATAAACTGTTAGTAACAGAATCAGACACTAAGAACTTAGTGTACCTTGAGTCCATCATTAAGGAAACGCTACGTCTATATCCTCCTGCTCCACTCTCAGCGACCCATGAAGCCATTGAAGATTGTACAGTTGATGGATACAATGTTTCAGCTCGCACTTGGCTTATTTTCAATCTTCACAAGATTCATCGTGATCCCCACATATGGACAAACCCATCTAAATTTCGACCAGAAAGATTTATGACCACCCACAAAGATTTTGATGTGAGAGGACAAAATTTTGAATTGATTCCATTTGGTAGTGGTAGAAGAATGTGCCCCGGAATTTCATTTGCACTTCAGGTTTTACATCTTACGTTGGCTAATGTGTTACATTGGTTTAAGTTTGAAACCCCATCAGGCGAAGCAGTCGATATGCATGAAGCACCAGGATTGACGAGTCCTAAAGCAACTCCGTTAGAAGTTTATATATCTCCTCGCCTGCCTGCTTTTGTTTATAATTCCACTACCTAATTTGGTTGTATCCAAATTTCTACATCATATAAAAATTACTCTTTATACAATAAAATATAATTATACCTAGTTTGGTTGTATGCAAATTGCTACATCATATAAAAATTACCCTTTATACAATAAAATATAATTATCATATAAAATTTTCTTTTATATGTTTTGCACGAGAAATTATTTTATGGAGCCTTCTCATCATATATCTATGATTCTTCCTAATTAAAATAAAATACATCATCTTTGATTTGAAAGTTTAGTACAAATATACATATGATATGGAAAAAAAAAAAGATGATATGTCTTATTTTAATTAGAGAAAATCATAAATGATGTGATAGGAAATGTCTATAAAATAATTTTAAATTTTGTAGTATTATGGTAATGTGTATGCGTGTTATGTTTTAATTGTTTTTTATCGTCACATCATTTTTTAATAGAGAAAACCATAGATTTGAATGACTGCTTTTTGCTCTCTTTAATGCTTTGTTTTACGTTTATTTTTAGATTTTTTATATTTCTACTTAAATAATATTAAGGATTTCATATTAATACACAAATTTAATATTTTTATTTACTTCTTACCATCTATTTTAAAATAATATAAAGTAGGTTGTTTTGAATTTTGACTCTTAAGTTAAAATTTTTATATAATTATTTTTTTCTTCTAATAACATTATTTATTGATTCTTTTTATAATTATTGAAGATCTATCGTACATAAATTAACAAGCTTTTATTTTAATGGCGGAAGATAAAATGTTGTTTACAATGATATGGGTTTTATCATTGTTACTTAATAATCGTGACCGACAATAGATTGTTAGTGAAAGAATTCGTCATTAAGGAATCTTTATACCTATATCCTGTTTTAAACGAATTCGTCAATGAAAGAATTCGTCACTGTACAAGGCCAATTTCGGCCCAAACCCATAACCCAATTTAGCCCCAATACCCATTACAAACCAGCTACCAGCCCAACTAAACCCATTAACCCAGAAGCCCAAACTCCAAACTTAGGGTTTCAGAAACCCTAGCCTACTCAACCGCAACTCTCCCCACTTGCCCTTGCGCCGCAACCACTCCCAACAACCCCACTGCTCCCCATGCTGTCTGCCATCGGTCATCTCCACCGTGCCCACTCCCTGCAATCAGACAAGACAAGAAGCAATTAAAAATAGGTGCAGAAGGGTTTTAAAAGGGGCTGGCCTTTCTTTCTCTTTTCTTGGCAGTTTAAAATCAAGAAACAATAAAAAAAGATCATCAAAAATCCAGAATCAGAAATAGCAGTCCATTAATCGTCTGAATTCAATAGCAACGTTCAAAGCATACAAGCAAATTGTATACCAAAATCAAAGAATCAGAAGCTAAGAAAAACTAGAGGTTATTCCTTTCTTTATTATTATTTCATTTTCGCTATAAAACCCATTTTACCACATACATATATAAAAATATAATAAAAATAATAAAATAAACCAGCAAAAAAAAAAGGAAGAAAATCAGAAAATTTTACCTCTCCGGCGGCCGTCCGGTGACCGGCCCTGTGGCCGGAGCTCCCCCTTCCTCCCCTGCTCTCCCTTTTCTCTCCTCCCTCTCTCTTCTTTTTTTTTCTTTCCCTTCTTCAAATGATTTTTTTTTCAGAATTTTGGGCTATTTATAGCCCACTAAAACGGCATCGTTTTGGTGCCTAAACTTAAAGCATAAAACGGCGCCGTTTAGGCCCTGGGTCGGGTCGACCCGACCCACCCACTCAGGATCCGCGTGTTTTTGAGGTGGAAGGGCTATTTGCGCAATCAGCCCTTCCGCATTTTCAGTGTTTTAAAATTAAGTTCTGTTTTAATTATAATTCGGCCCTAAAATTTAATCTGATTCGCAATCTAACCAGTTTCTTGCGTAGCGTTTTAAAAATTCGCAATATTGCATTTTTAATCCCCCACAGTTTAACGCGTGTTCTAATAGGTCCCTTCTTCTTTATTTTCTTTCAAAATTCGCCCAAAACTTCATTTCCGTTTCAAATTTAGTCCTTTTTTTTAATTTCAAATTTATTTTCATGTTATCTTTACTATTTTATTTTTATTTTATTTTTTTATATATTATTTACATTATTCTCATGATTATCATTCTCATTTTTGCTGTTATTTTTATTATTTTTCATTAATAAATTATTATTATAGTTTCTATCATTATTTTTAATATACATATATTACATACATTTTTATAATATATTCATGTAATTTTATTAATAAGTTTTCAACATTATTAATATTTATGTTATGTATACATTATGTAAATATTTTACTATTATACTATATACATGTACGTATATATATATATATTTTTTCATGTTAATATGTACATATGCTTTTAGTATCAGGTTTTTTTAATGTTATATTATTATATTATTATATTATATTACATATATTGTATTATATTCATATTTTTCATGTATATTAAATGTGTATTTTAGTATTATATTTTTATGTTTTTAATGCCATACTACATATATATTATTATACTTCATTCATAATAAGTACCCACGTTTTATTATATATATATATATATTTATATATGTACATATACTCTTTATTTGTATTATTTTCGTACGTCATGTTATTCATTTTTATACCCTTTATTTTCATCATTTCATGTATAGTTCAATTAATATAAATAATGTGTTTATAATATCATCGTATCTATATATGTATTTATAATGTACATATTCTTGATATCATATATTCATTGCATGCTCGTATTTTATAATGTAATTGTATTTAATTTTGCAAGTATTGTTAGTATCTTTTAACATTATTGCCATATTACGATGTTCGCTTCAAAAAAAAAAATGTTTTAATTCTTCCATTTAATTATTCCAATTTGCTTTACGGTATTTCAAAACCCCATTCGTGTTTTCTAATTAATTTTAATAATCAAGGCAATATATCGATTTAACATTAAGTCATCAAGTTCATCGCTATGTTGGGTGAATGTCAATTGACTCGTGTTAAAGCGATATACCCTTTTCAAAAAAAAAAAATGAAATAAACTAAGATTTTTACGTCTTTTTAACCGGATCACAACTAAATTTTACATTGAATTCGTATTTTTGAAAATTAAGACAACATGTGTTTATGAGATACCAATTTTTGGGCGTCGTGAGGGTGCTAATACCTTCCTCGCACGTAACCGACTCCCGAACCCTAATTTTTCTCTGGATTTTAACGAAGACCTTAATTCGGCCTTTTTCTCGTTTTTTTTTTAAAGAAAAATTTAATAGGTGTCCGATCACACCTAGAAAAAAAGATCGGTGGTGACTCCCGGTTTATTTTTAAAACCAAATTTCAATTTCCTGTTTTCAAATAAATCGCCACAATTTAGCGACCCGAAACCAAAATTTTTACGTCGCTACAGCTGGCGACTCCGCTGGGGACACGGTTTTGAGAGTCGAATCGAATAAACACGTTTTGTCAAAGTTTCCAAATTTCCTTGTTCAAAGTAAATATTTGGTCGTGATCCGAAAATCTCACTTTCAAAATTCATGCATTTGCATCGTGTTGTAAATATTTCTTCTAACTTGTTATTCGTTTGTTTTTCAGTTTTTATTTTTATGGTTTTAATTCTGGTTTAGTTTCTTTAAATAAAACGTAAAGGTTTATGAGTTTTCCCCCCACACACCGTGTACTTGCATTTGGCATAACATGAGCTCTAAACCCGGGCTCCGTCTGTTTAAGTGAAAGTAAACGCTACGCCTTCGTGAGTTAACTCGTCCCTCCGCACAGGCTAGTGAATACTTTCGGGTTACATATAACTTATGCTTTCGTGAGTTAACTTGTCCCTCCGCATAGGCATAAGTAAATGTAATCCCTCGAATTGAACTCGTGAGCCTGTGATGGGCTATGACCGAGGCTCCGTACTAGTCTTAGCAGATGATAGTACGGGCAATTCGAGTACCTATCTAGAACCGAAACCCGCATATAATGAACTATACGAGCTGTCCAATTAGAGCCATGCCGAACCTCTGTCCGCTTATAGTAACCAAAATAAGTACACGAGGAAATGCTTTTTGCCTATCATTTATACTGTCTATGTAAAAGAATTGGGTTGAGTAGTTTAATTTGTTTCTCAAAATATATTTGTTGTGTTGCTAACCAAGTTTGTTTGTTTTTATTTTTATTTTCATCATGCATCATAGGCATCACATTAGGAAGGTGTTGATTAAAGGATAGTTGCCAAAGAACGGGTTTCTGATGGAGGAGTCAATTACACAAATAATCGAGAAGAATGCCGTGGTTCGAGACTGGTCTCTAAAAACTCGAGAGAGAAAAGGGGACGACCTAGTGGAAGGGAGTGTTGCCAATTTGCCCGAACATACAAGCTGTGAATGTCCGCCAAAATAACCTTGAGGATTTGGTGCGAGTTTGGAACCAATGGGATTCAGACACTAGGGCATTTTCACCGAGAGGTATGGAGATATAGCTCACTTGATCACCATTCGTGTAGACGAACAATTGATTCAAGCCATGGTTCGATCTCGGGACCCACTTATCGGTGCTTTACATTCAATCAAGAGGACATGACTCAACCATAGAAGAGTATCTTTCGCTTTACTCCGCATCGATAATGTGCAATTCGGCAAGATATACGTGAAGGAGCCTAAGCCCTTGACCTTTAGAAAAAATTAGTAAGGTCGATGTGAGACATGATTGATGCTCAGGCGGAAAACAAATAAAAAGAAGAATGAAGCCGTTTGCATTCCATGGTCCGACCCTACGAGAATCGGTTCGAGTCATCCGGACGTATTGAAGAGAGTTAACTGTCGCCTTGGCCATTTACGGTTTGGTCATTTTCAGAGAGTTCGGACATCTTGAGGTCATGATGATTTGATTTCTTGAAAGGCTAAAACAAGGAGTCAACCCTGTCCCGACTATCTTAGCCGAGAGACATTGTGTCCTTGAGTACTTGTCGAAGGGTAGGCAAGGGACGATTTATCGGTGTGCACTGTGTTGCTCAATGTTTGGATTTTGAGTCATTTTTGGAAAGTAGAGTGCACTCCATTCCACATGTTTTCAAAAACATTCGCCCGCTAGAAGCTTACCTCAAGAAAGAATGGCGAGAGAAGTCACCGAGCAACATTGGGTATCGTCTTTCAGAATCTTCATTTGAGGATATAACGTGGAGAGCACCTGGATCCGTCCTCCTTCACCCTGCTATACAAATGTGGAGGCCAAGATTGGGTACCTTTACTCGGGTTATGGGAAGAGTTGGATATGCTCCGCTATTAGTCCAAAGGCAATTTTCTTGCGACAATTTATACCCGCGGGAGGATTAGCACAATTCAAGTTCGCTTTCGCGGGTGAGGGATATATGAAGAGAGTCCGAGACATTGCAAAGTCTTAGAAGGAAATTCATTTCATGGAATTAGCCTTGTATGCTGATACCCTTACTCAAGACTATGACATATGGAGAAAGCAACGGGTAAGTAGTCAGCAAATCTCATCAACAAATTACACTGCCCAGAATCCCTTTTTGGAGGAAATGCCATCCGAATTGGAAATAGCTAGACAAGAATTCGAGCGAGAAAAAGCTAAGATGTCTAGGGACCTCAGTACCCTTCAAGAAGAAAACTATCAGCTGAAGATTGAAGTTCAGGTTGAAAGGTCAGGCGAAAAAATACAAAGGAGGCCGAGATCACGAGAAACGACTTAAGGGACCTTTACTTGGAAAACAAGAAATTAAGAAACACTATAAAGAATAGTGGATTGGGCAAGTCGACAGCTGAGTGGAAGGAAGAAATTAGCAACATCAAGGGAGGAATGGAATTTTGGAAGGGAAAAGCAAAGAAAGAAGAGGAAAAGGCCGCACGCGCTGCAATAGAGTTAAGAAGGAAGAATGCCGAGTATGAAATGGTGACTGCAGAATTTGCGAATAGTCAGTCTGAACATCAAGAATTAAAAAGGAGAGTACGAGATTTAGAAAATATGCTACAATCTCGTCAACAACAATTAGATAACCTCAGAGAAGGCTCTGGAAGAAAAGAATGATCAGTACGATAGGGACATGCACGCGTATGAAGGAACTCTCCAAGAAAGAGAAATGCAACTCAACTTCTTGATCAATGAAATTTGCCAAGCGGCTATGCAAGTTGTTCAATTATCAGATGAAGCTGAAGTTCTCAGTTGCCAATTCCCTCCGAGCCAGAGATCGAGCATATCAGAATTTTTAGAGCAAGTGAAGAAACAAGGCAATGTGGCTAGGAAATTTGTGTAACTGGTGGAAAAATAAAAACTTTTTGTAATGTACTCTTCTGATAAATGAAATGCCTACATATGGGGCTATCTTGAAATCAACACCAAATTCTTGCATATTTACTCATAACTAACATTTATGCATCATTTATTTCTTTGGACATTCATCCATTCATATACTCATTCATTCATTCATCGCATATACATATCACCATAATTATCCACGAAACTAAAAGAGCCATATAATCCGCAGATTGCAAGACTTCAAGATGGAATCACGACATTCATACAGAAACGCGTCGACAAACTAGAGCAATGGAAGGTGAGTTCAATGAGAGAATCGAAAGGATGGAAAGGGCTCAAAAAGAATTACAAGAACAATGGCTAAATTGCAACAAGAGACAGAGAGATCTAATGGTAAGATCTCGAGAGAGGATTCACTCGAGCAAAGAGATCGGATGGCCAAAATTATGGAGATGATGACAACTTTGGTCAAGGGAAAGGGACCCATGCAGAACCCCGATGTAATGGAACCTCAATCGAGAATTCACCACGATCAGGATCCACTCTATCCTCCGGGATTCACTCCACCACCCGCATATACAACACAGAGAGGGTATGCTCAAGGAGAACCGCGCAGCTTGGAACATCGACCTATGCCACTGCTCCACCTACTAATTTGGGGCCGGGAATATTCGCGTCAAACCCGGGGCCAGTCCTGCTGATCCCCTAGTTCCAGATCTGGATGACCCCGCCGAAGTAGCCAAATTGAAATTGGATAACCATGACGCGAAATATAGGAGTGCGGAGGAAAGACTCAAAGCCATAGAAGGCACCGAGGTCTTCTCGCGCTAGGTGCCAAGGAACTCGACCGTACCGGATCTAATTTTGCCTCCGAAGTTCAAGGTGCGATTTTGAGAAGTATGATGGGACTAGGTGCCCAAAAGCACATCTCATCATGTTCTGTCGAAAAATGACTGGTTATGTGAATGAGGATAAATTACTTATACATTGCTTCCAAGATAGTCTAACAGGGTCAACCCTCCGTTGGTACAACCAACTCAGCAGGGAAAAGATTAGATCTTGGAAAGACTTGGCATCCGTGATTCGCAAACAATACAAGCACGTATCGGACATGGTGCGGATCGGATGACCTTACGGATGATGGAGAAAAAGCCGTCGAGAGACCTTTAGGCAGTATCTTGCAGAGAGATGGAGAGGCGTCTCAGCCCAAGTGGAACCCCCATTAACAAAAACGGAGATAACCATTCTCTTTATCAACACCTTAAAGGCACCGTTTTATGACAAATTAGTGGGAAGTGCCATGAAAGAGTTTGCGGATATTGTAATATCTGGTGAGCTCATAGAGAATGCTGTCAAGAGCGGTAGAATGGAAGGATCAGAAGGCTCAAGAAAAGCAGCACCCATAAGGAAAAAAGAGCCAGAAGCCCACATGGTGGGAACTGGAAGTCGTTACATTCCCAATTCATATCCTAACCAACCTCGACCCCGACATTATCCACCTTCAAATTTCCATTATCCTTCTCAAATCCCCTACTACCAAACACCACCTCCCTCCTACCCCGTATACGCCATGAACAACCAAAGACCCGTCACCACTTTTTCACAAAACACTGCATCCGTTCAAAGCCAACCCAGGAATGAGCTAAGACCAGCAAGGGCTAATCCCGAGAGACCGCTTACTCCCATCCCTGTGTCATATGGGGAATTGTACCCAAAACTTTTAGAGAAACAACTGATTTCTCCCCATTACATGGCACCCATTAAACCACCATACCCGAAATGGTACGATCCAAATGCTAGTTGTGCATATCATGCCGGGAATCAAGGGCATTCTACAGAGAATTGTCTTGCTTTCAAAAGGAGAGTTCAAGGGCTCATCGACGCCGGCATTTTGCGATTTGATGGTATCTTGTGATGCAGTGGGAATCCATTCCCAAACCACACAAGAAGGTAATGTGAGCGATGAGGAGAGGAGGATAAACGACGAAGTAAAAGATGGGTTTCTGAAGTAAGAACACCTCTGCAGAGAATCTGGGAGGTGCTAATTGAAAAAGGGTTACTTTGTCGTTTTAACGGAGTATTCGAAGGAAGGGATACAAAGAGTCACAGTTTTTGCGAGTTCCATGGCATCGAAGGACACGACATTCAGTCCTGTGATGAATTCAGAAGATTATTGCAAAGTATGATGGATAACAAGGAGATCGAGATTTTTTGTAAAGTTGAAGAGGCCTATAGTGGAGAAATATGTGCCTCTGACAATCAATCATCAGGTCCCCCTTATAGCGCTGATCGACCATTGGTGATCTATTATGACGCGAAGAAGGAACCGGTGAAACCAAAGATGATAATCGAAATACCATCTCCTTTCCCTTATAAGGACGACAAAGCAGTACCGTGGAGATACGACGTCAATATCATCACACCGGAAGTTGGAAAGTCCAAAGTCGTATTTGAAGATGTTGGGGAGGTAGGTCATTTTACCCGAAGTGGACGGTGCTATTCTAAAGAAGTTGAACCGGCAAAGAAAAGTAGCAACTTGAAGCAAAAAGGGAAAGCGCTGATGCACGAAGTTGAAGTCGAGCAAGAAATTCCACCTGTACAAGAAACTAAAAAGCCTGTGAATGAGGAAGAAGCTCAAGAATTCTTGAAGTTTATCAAGCACAGTGAGTATAGTGTAGTGGAACAATTGAGTAAACAGACAGCACGAATCTCAGTTCTATCTCTACTGTTAAATTCAGAGCCCCACCGGAATGCCTTATTGAAGGTGTTAAATCAAGCTTATGTAGCCAACAACATATCTGTTGAGAAGCTTGATAGGTGGGTAAACAATCTGAATGCGGACAATTTCATCTCTTTTAGTGATGATGAGATACCGCCAAACGGTAGAGGATCGGTGAAAGCGTTGCATATCACGACTCGCTGCAAGGGCTACATAATACCGAACGTACTCATCGATAATGGGTCGGCGTTAAATGTTATGCCATTGGCCACACTTTCCAGAATACCGATGGATTTGTCCTACTTAAGGCCCTGTCATTCCACAGTAAGGGCATTCGACGGGACGAGGCGTGAAGTTATGGGAAAGATTGAGATCCCTCTGGAGGTAGGCCCTTACATTTATAATGTCGAGTTCCAAGTCATGGACATTACACCCTCTTATAACTGCCTTTTGGGGAGACCCTGGATCCATTCTGCTTTGAGCGATCCGTCATCCCTCCACCAAAAAATAAAATTTATCATGGACGGCTGTCTGGTCACAGTTGAAGGAGAAGAAGATATTGTCGCATCTATCTCTGCAGATGCACCGTACTTGGAAGTGAACAAAGACGCAGTGGAGTGTTCCTTCCGATCCTTGAATTTGTGAATGCCACTTTCGTCTTTGAGGAAGCAGAATTTCAAAGGTCAAACCGCGTAGAAATACCAGAATGGGTGTCAAGTTGACCATAGGAAGAGGAGCTAAAGTAAGAAGAGGTTTAGGCAGACATCTGTAAGGAATAGTTAGGGCTTTAAAGCGATGACTGGCACAAGGCTCGATACGGTTTGGGATTCCAGCCTGACATGCGTCAAAGAAGAAGACAGTGGAAGAAAGATCAGGAAAGGAGGATTGCAAGAACTTTGGGCCGAGAACCAGAATGGGAGCCCATAGAATACCCTCCTTTGTCAAAAACATTTACGTCTGCGGGAATGATATACCCTGGACAAGACGATCCACGAAACATGATAAGGATAATTGAAAGGGTTTTGTAATGTCAAGATAAATGTCATTGACAAAAAATTTGGTACAAGCAAAGATGTCTCGAGGATACGCCCTTGCCCTCCTGGTTTCATGTTGAACAATTGGACTTCCGAGGAGCTTCTTGTAGTTTATAAGTCTTCAGAGTAATGCCAAAATATTAACCTTCTATTGTGTCCTTAGATATAATAGAATTCTTTTGTAAGAACGTGCATTCGCTCTTTATCATTTAAATGAATATCAATGAAGATGCATTTTGTCACGATTTTTCGCATTATCGCTAATTCCATAATCATTTTCTCATCCCATAGCCCATCCTTACATTTGCCACATTCCATGCCATAACATTTTTGTTTGTTGATTCCAATACTTGGATACTCCTCTATAGCTTCCTTTTCCATTCAACTTTCAGGTGCTCAGATATCGATGACATGAACAAACCCGTTACGAGTCTTGAAATTGATTTTGAGAAGGCTGTTTGTTTAGGAGAATTTGAAGCTGAAGAAAATGCTGAAGATTATGTCTCGTCTCCTGAATTGTTAAGAATGGTGGAACAAGAGGATAAACAGATTTTGCCTCATGAAGAATCTGTGGAAACAATAAACTTGGGCACTGAAGAAAAGAAACAAGAAGTGAAGATTGGGACTTCTATTTCAGAGAGTACCAAGCATAATTTGATCACTCTACTCCGCGAATACAAAGATGTTTTCGCATGGTCATAGCAGGACATGCCAGGGCTAGATGAAGATTTAGTGGTCCACAAGCTCCCATTAAAGCCAGAGTGCAAGCCTATCCAGCAAAAATTAAGACGGATGAGACCCGAAATGTTGTTGAAAATAAAAGAGGAAGTCAAGAAGCAATTTGATGCTAGCTTCCTACAAGCCTCCAAATATCCAGAATGGGTGGCTAATATAGTCCCGGTACCAAAGAAAGATGGCAAGGTACGAATGTGTGTGGACTACCGTGACTTGAATCGAGCAAGCCCAAAGGATAATTTTCCCTTACCACATATTGATACGTTGGTGGACAACACAGCAAAGCATTCATTGTTTTCTTTCATGGATGGATTCTCGGGGTATAATCAGATCAAGATGGCCCCTGAAGATATGAAGAAAACTACCTTCATAACAATGTGGGGAACGTTCTGCTACAAGGTGATGCCATTCGGGTTAAAGAATGCTGGGGCAACATATCAAAGGGCTATGGTGACATTATTCCATGACATGATGCATAAAGGAATAGAGGTCTATGTCGATGATATGATTGCTAAATCCCGAGGGGAAGAAGAGCATGTGGTGAATCTCAAGAAGTTGTTCGACAGGCTAAGAAAGTTCCAGTTAAAGCTCAATCCAGCCAAATGCACGTTTGGAGCTACTTCAGGGAAATTGCTAGGCTTCATTGTCAGTGAAAGAGGTATCGAAGTTGATCCAGATAAAATAAAGGCCATTCAAGAGCTACAACCCCCACGCACGCAAAAGGAAGTTAGAGGATTTTTAGGGAGATTAAACTACATCGCCCGATTTATCGCTCAACTTACCAACCAATGCGACCCAATCTTTCGACTTCTTGAAAACATAAACCCGAGAATGGAATGAGGAATGCCAGGTGGCCTTTGATAAGATAAAGCAATATTTATCTAGTCCTCCAGTGCTAGTACCGCCAACTCCGGGAAGACCATTGATTCTGTATTTGGCTGTGTTCGAAAATTCAATGGGTTGCGTACTAGGTCAACACGACGAGACGGGAAAGAAAGAAAAGGCGATCTACTACCTCAGCAAAAATTTCACTGAATATGAAGCAAAGTATTCGTCCATTGAAAAATTTTGTTGCGCTCTGGTTTGGGTAGCTCGGAGACTTAGACAATACATGTTGTATCACACGACATTGTTGATTTCAAAGCTGGACCCGATAAAATACATGATAGAATCGCCGGCACTATCAGGAAGAATGGCACGATGGCAGATTCTCCTTTTGGAATATGACATTGCCTATGTAAGTCAAAAGTCAATAAAAGGAAGCGCAATAGCCGACTTTCTAGCAACTCGAACGACGGAGGAATATGAGCCTTTAAGATTTGATTTCCCGGACGAAGACTTAATGTGCATCACAGAAACGGAACCAGAGTCATCAAAAGAGAAGCCATGGAAGATGTGCTTTGATGGTGCGTCGAATGCTTTGGGGCATGGAATCGGAACAATCCTGGTATCACCAGAGGGGAATCACTATCCGTTTACTGCAAGGCTAAACTTTTTCTGTACCAACAATATCGCAGAATATGAGGCCTGTATCATGGGGCTTCGTGCAGCTATTGATCGAGACATCAAAACCCTAGAGGTATACGGAGACTCAGCTCTAGTAGTTTACCAGATCCGTGGAGAGTGAGAAGTGAGGGATCCAAAATTGATCAAGTACAGTGATTTAGTGGCTGAATTGATCAAGGAATTCAAAGAAATAACCTTTCATTACTTCCCACGAGAAGAAAACCAATTAGCTGATGCCCTGGCCACTTTGGCTTCAATGTTCAAAGCAAGTAAAGAAGCGGAAATAATGCCCTTCAAAATAAGCATATACGAGACCCCGGCACACTGTTGTAGCATTGAGAAAGAAGCAGATGGACGTCTATGGTTCCATGATATATTAGAATATGTCAAGAATCAAAGGTATCCTGAACAAGCGAACGAGAACGACAAGAGAACAATCAGAAGAATGGCAGCTGGATTTGTTCTTGACGGGGACATCCTGTACAAAAAAGGAAAAGATCAGATGCTCTTGAGATGCGTGGATGATGTTGAAGCCAGGAAAATACTCGAAGAGGTCCATGAAGGAATCTACGGAACACATGCCAATGGTTTCAATATGGTCAGAAAGATCATGAGACTCGGTTATTATTGGCTGACAATGGAGAGTGACTGCATCAATTTTGCCAGAAAATGCCACAAATGTCAAATCTATGGCGATAAAATTCATGTAGCCCCTTTGCCCCTCCATGTCATGACTTCTCCGTGGCCTTTTTCTATGTGGGGCATGGATGTTATAGGACCGATTTCTCCAAAAGCATCAAATGGACATCGATTCATTTTTGTGGTCATCGATTACTTTACAAAATGGATAGAAGCCGCTTCGTTTTCCAATGTGACGAAGCTGCGATTTGCGAGTTTTGAAAAAGGAAATCATTTGCGAGTGCGGCTTGCACGAAAGAATCATTTGAGATAATGCCACGAATCGAACAACAAGATGATGAAAGAAGCTGTGTGAGCGATTCCAAATAAAGCATCATAACTCTTTCGCCCTATCGCCCAAAGATGAGCAGAGCCATCGGCAGCTAACAAGAACATTAAAAGGATCATCGGGAAAATGACTGAGACGTATAAAGATTGGCACGAGAAACTTCCATTTGCTTTGTTAGCATATCGCACATCTGTGCGAACATCTACTGGAGCAACTCCTTTCTCTCTAGTTTATGGAATGGAAGCTGTGCTACCTATCGAGGTTGAGATCCCCTCTCTGCGAGTCTTAATGGAATCAAAGTTAGAAGAAGCAGAATGGGTTCGAGCTCGATATGATCAGTTGAACCTCATCGAAGAAAAGCGTTTAAGAGCAATTTGTCACGGGCAGATGTACCAAAAGAGAATGATCGCCGCCCATGACAAGAAGGTACGACCAAGAGAATTTCATGAAGGAGAACTCGTGCTAAGAAAGATTCTCCCAATACAAAAGGACCTGCGAGGAAAATGGGCACCAAACTGGGAAGGACCATACGTCGTAAAGAAGGCATTTTCAGGTGGAGCTTTGATCCTTACCGAAATGGATGGCAAGGAGCTACCGAATCCAGTGAACTCGGATGCGGTGAAGAAGTACTATGCTTGAGAAAGAAAGTCAAGATGAAAACCCGAAAAGGGCATCTTAAAAAAAAAAAAAAAGGGGGATCAGAGCGAAAACTCGAAAAGGGCGCTTTGATCAAACACAAAAGATTAGGATGAAAACCTGAAAGGGCGTTCTAATGAAGCAAACATTCGGCTTACAAGGCAAGATGTTTTAAACCATACGACAACAAAGTGAGACTACGATATTTGAAGTATCTCTGAAAGCTCAAAATCTTCTACGCAAGGAGCCAGACTCGAAAAGATTCTTGATTGAGGAACGTGGCAGAGTTCATGTGTTGAATATCTTGAGCATTTGTATCCATTGAATATGATCTTTTCTTTCTTTTTGACATTTTTACTCTCATTGGTTAACTTCCTTTGTTTGCCACACTTGAAATAAATGAATACGAGATATCATTTTTGTCCCTACTTGACCTTTGTTTCATGCATCTCATTATGTGTTTATTTACATGATAAATGGTGAAATGACATGCTCTAGACAAAAGAAATGTTAAGCGTTACCTGGATGAAAATTTGATAAGTACAAGAACTTCAAGGCAAGAACGGAGTTCAACCAGAGGCAAAAGAGTGATATCCGAGAAACGTCGATTACTTGTAAAGCTTGAAAATGGGTGCATGGCTTAAAAAAGGAAGTCAAGAGCCAAAGCAACAGACGCAGATCATGAAAATTCATGACCAAAAAGGACAAACGACAAACATGCTTAAAGAGCACTTCATAATCATGTAGATATAAAGGCATTTAAGACAAACATGTGCATATCATGATAACCTCATGCATGGCATATACAGGTATTCCAGCAGAGCAAGAAATCTGGAATGAGAGTCGCAGTGAATCGAGTGAAAAGACGCCTGAGTTCTACCAAAAGACAGGTTTTTGGTATTTTGATGTTTTTAATTCATGCCTTTCAAGGAAAATCAACTTATATTGCGAAAAATGAGTTGAGCCTCAGGACACGCTGAGGTACTTTTAATTTCAATTTTCAATTGATGTTTCAAAAATCAACTCATATTGCTAGAGGTGAGTTGAGCCTCAAGACACGTTGAGGTAATTCCAATTTATGTTTCAAAAACCAACTCATATTGCGAGAGGTGAGTTGAGCCTCGGGGCACGCCGAGGTACCTTCAATTTCTGTTTTTCAAATTCTGCTTTTCAATTCATGTTTTTCAAGAAAATCAACTCATATTGCGAGAGGTGAGTTGAGCCTCAAGACACGTTGAGGTAATTTAAATTCATGTTTTCAAAAAATCAACTCATATTGCGAGAGGTGAGTTGAGCCTCGGGGCACGCTGAGGTATTTTCAATTTCCGCTTTTCAATTCCTGTTTTCAATTTATGTTTTTCAAAAATCAACTCATATTACGAGAGGTGAGTTGAGCCTCAGGTCACACGCTGAGGTATTTTCAATTTCTGTTTATTTTATTTTTTTTTTAAAGAATCAACTCATATTGTGAGAGGTGAGTTGAGCCTTTCAATTTCTGTTTTGCAAATTCTATTCATATTTTCAAAAAAATCAACTCATATTACGAGAGGTGAGTTGACCCCTTTTAATTTCTGTTTTTCAACTCATATTGCGAGAGGTGAGCTGAGCCTCAAGGCACATTGAGGTGATTTCAAATTCTGTTTTTCAAATTTTATATTTCAAAAATCAACTCATATTGCGAGAGGTGAGTTGAGCCTCAAGACACGTTGAGGTAATTTCAATTTATATTTCAAAAATCAACTCATATTGCGAGAGGTGAGTTGAGCCTCAGGACACGCTGAGGTAATTTCAATTTCTGTCTTTTAATTTCTATTTTTCAAAGATCAACTCATATTGCGAGAGGTGAGTTGAGCCTTTTAATTTCTGCTTTTAATTTCTATTTTTCAAAGATCAACTCATATTGCGAGAGGTGAGTTGAGCCTTTTAATTTCTGACTTTAATTTTTGTTTTTCAAAGGTCAACTCATATTGCGAGAGGTGAGTTGAGCCTTTTAATCTCTGCTTTTAATTTCTATAAATCAACCCACATCGCGAGAAATAAGTTGAGCCTCAGTTCACATTCTGAGGTATTTTCAATTTTCATTTTTAATGTCTGTTCATATTGCGAGAAATGAGTTGAGCTCAAGATCACAGGCTGAGTAAAGAATAAAGATTGGAATTGATTAAAGACACCAGATTTGGCCTCCCTGAAGTTGCAGTGAAGCAAGTCAAAGTTGCAAGTCCTGTCCCCTGGAGTTGCAGTGGAGTTGATTGAAGATGTCAAAGCTTGCCTTTTAGAGTTACAGAAGAGAAGATCACAAACCCTATCCCACTGAAGTGATAGAAGAGCAGATGAAAGTTGTGGACTTGATCTTTATGAAGCTGCGTGGAAGTAGATCGAAGCCACAAAACTCATATTCTTGAAGTTACAATATATTGAAGCTACCAAACGCATATCAGAAGATACAGTGGAATAATGAAAGCAACAAGATGCGGTGGACTAGAAAGAGACTATCTGAACAAGAAGAGCACCAAACAAGTCAAGACTCAGCAAGACTGGGCAAAATTGGTCTTTCGTTGTGTCTTTGCTCCATTACCGTTACACGACAATGAGCAAAGAGGGGCAGCTGTACAAGGCCAATTTCGGCCCAAACCCATAACCCAATTTAGCCCCAATACCCATTACAAACCAGCTACCAGCCCAACTAAACCCATTAACCCAGAAGCCCAAACTCCAAACTTAGGGTTTCAGAAACCCTAGCCTACTCAACCGCAACTCTCCCCACTTGCCCTTGCGCCGCAACCACTCCCAACAACCCCACTGCTCCCCATGCTGTCTACCATCGGTCATCTCCACCGTGCCCACTCCCTGCAATCAGACAAGACAAGAAGCAATTAAAAATAGGTGCAGAAGGGTTATAAAAACCCAAATCAGAAGCTATAAAAGGGGCTGGCCTTTCTTTCTCTTTTCTTGGCAGTTTAAAATCAAGAAACAATAAAAAAAGATCATCAAAAATCCAGAATCAGAAATAGCAGTCCATTAATCGTCTGAATTCAATAGCAACATTCAAAGCATACAAGCAAATTGTATACCAAAATCAAAGAATCAGAAGCTAAGAAAAACTAGAGGTTATTCCTTTCTTTATTATTATTTCATTTTCGCTATAAAACCTATTTTACCACATACATATATAAAAATATAAAAAAAATAATAAAATAAACCAGCAAAAAAAAAGGAAGAAAATCGGAAAATTTTACCTCTCATTGCCAGTGTGCGTGGTAGCTGCGCCACGCGTGCCAGCGAGCCTCGTGGCCGTCCGGTGGCCGGCCCTGTGGCCGGAGCTCCCCCTTCCTCCCCTGCTCTCCCTTTTCTCTCCTCCCTCTCTCTTCTTTTTTTTTCTTTCCCTTCTTCAAATGATTTTTTTTTCAGAATTTTGGGCTATTTATAGCCCACTAAACGGCAACACGCGTTTTGGTGCCTAAACTTAAAGCATAAAGCGGCGCCGTTTAGGCCACAGGTCGGGTCGACCCGACCCACCCACTCAGATCGCGTGTTTTTGAGGCGGAAGGGCTATTTGCGCAATCACCCTTCCGCATTTTGATGTTTTAAAATTAAGTTCTGTTTTAATTATAATTCGGCCCTAAAATTTAATCCGATTCGCAATCTAACCCTGGTTGCTGCGCAGCGTTTTTAAAAATTTGCAATATTGCATTTTTAATCCCCCACAGTTTAACGCGTGTTCTAATAGGTCCCTTCTTCTTTATTTTCTTTCAAAATTCGCCCAAAACTTCATTTCCGTTTCAAATTTAGTCCTTTTTTTTAATTTCAAATTTATTTTCATGTTATCTTTACTATTTTATTTTTATTTTATTTTTTTATATATTATTTACATTATTCTCATGATTATCATTCTCATTTTTGCTGTTATTTTTATTATTTTTCATTAATAAATTATTATTATAGTTTCTATCATTATTTTTAATATACATATATTACATACATTTTTATAATATATTCATGTAATTTTATTAATAAGTTTTCAACATTATTAATATTTATGTTATGTATACATTATGTAAATATTTTACTATTATACTATATACATGTACGTATATATATATATATTTTTTTCATGTTAATATGTACATATGCTTTTAGTATCAGGTTTTTTTAATGTTATATTATTATATTATTATATTATATTACATATATTGTATTATATTCATATTTTTCATGTATATTAAATGTGTATTTTAGTATTATATTTTTATGTTTTTAATACCATACTACATATATATTATTATACTTCATTCATAATAAGTACCCACGTTTTATTATATATATATATATATATTTATATATGTACATATACTCTTTATTTGTATTATTTTTAAATGCGTCATGTTATTCATTTTATACCCTTTATTTTCATCATTTCATGTATAGTTCAATTAATATAAATAATGTGTTTATAATATCATCGTATCTATATATGTATTTATAATGTACATATTCTTGATATCATATATTCATTGCATGCTCGTATTTTATAATGTAATTGTATTTAATTTTGCAAGTATTGTTAGTATCTTTTAACATTATTGCCATATTACGATGTTCGCTTCAAAAAAAAAATGTTTTAATTCTTCCATTTAATTATTCCAATTTGCTTTACGGTATTTCAAAACCCCATTCGTGTTTTCTAATTAATTTTAATAATCAAGGCAATATATCGATTTAACATTAAGTCATCGAGTTCATCGCTATGTTGGGTGAATGTCAATTGACTCATGTTAAAGCGATATACCTTTTCCAAAAAAAAAAAACGAAATAAACTAAGATTTTTACGTCTTTTTAACCGGATCACAACTAAATTTTACATTGAATTCGTATTTTTGAAAATTAAGACAACATGTGTTTATGAGATACCAATTTTTGGGCGTCGCGAGGGTGCTAATACCTTCCTCGCGCGTAACCGACTCCCGAACCCTAATTTTTCTCTGGATTTTAACGAAGACCTTAATTCGGCCTTTTTCTCATTTTTTTTTTAAAGAAAAATTTAATAGGTGTCCGATCACACCTAGAAAAAAGATCGGTGGCGACTCCCGGTTTATTTTTAAAACCAAATTTCAATTTCCTGTTTTCTAATAAATCGCCACAATTTAGCGACCCGAAACCAAAATTTTTACGTCGCTACAGTCACTATTGAGCTCCTCTCAAAATCATTGCCTCAACTTGCTTAAACATGGAAGGGAATCTGAGGTGAAAACATCACTGCAACAGTTATATCAACTATGGAACAAGAAGAAAAGTATTAACGGTGACAAAGTATTGGTGGAGATGAGGAGATGGTTCAGAGATGTTACTCTTAACGTGATACTAACGACGGTTGTAGGGAAACGAATACCAAATTCATACGAAGGTGTTGAAACCGTGGAATGGAAGAAGTCGGTGGATGAATTCTTTGAACTAGCTGCGAAGTTCGTGGCGTCAGATGCATTTCCGTTTTTGAGATGGTTAGACATTGGTGGAGAAGAGAAGCGCATGAAGAAGGTATCCAAAGAATTGGACCAACTTGTTGAGGGATGGCTACGAGAACACAAGGAAAAGATAGCTGAAAATGAGGCAAATAATGAGGAAGATTTCATGGGAGTGATGCTATCTAAGCTCCGTGATGATGTTGAGGAACATGATGCTAAAACCGTCAACAAAGCCACCAGTCTCGTATGTGCATTTCTTAACCAAAATTTTCAATTATAATTCATATTTAATCTTTTTATTGCCTGCACATAATTGATGATTCCCTCTTGATTGTCAATGTATTGTTTGATTTGGTTTCTTTATATCATCAGCAGTTTTTGTTCACTTTCTGCCCTCTTTAATGTTGTTTGTATACTCCGAACCGATCACCTGTTTTGTTTCCTATAAATTTTAAACACTTGTTGCCTTGTTTCATGATTTCTCTTGTGTTTTCAAATAGTTTAAGTGGGGTTCTTTTGACAATTTTTAAGTTTATCCAATATAATTGTTGTTTGATAGATTGGATTTTTGAAATTGATAATTTAATGATTTTTTTTTCAAAATAGCACTTGAGTTTGGTTTTTATTACACATTTTAATTTTTTTTTTTCTAATTTCATTAAAATTGGGTGATATGGACCAATCAAGTTTAGAGACCGACACATATGCCATATCATTAGCTGATGTACTTACTATGTGTAACAATATGATTAGTCTACATCATTCAATTTTAACAGAGTTACAGACATGGACTAAAATGTGTGATAGAAACCAAAGTATCAATTTAAATATTGAAATCTAACTTAGATACCAAAAAGTAAATATACAATAAAAAATGTATAATTCTTTCTTTTTTTAATAAAATTATTTTGGCTCTAAAACCACTCAATATTGATCTTTTTATTATACATGATGTAACAGTCTCTTGTGTTAGCCACAGAAGATACCACATCAATTACAATGTCATGGGCTTTAGCTTTATTGCTTAATAACCATGATGCATTGAACAAGGTCCAACAAGAATTAGACAGCCATGTAGGCAAGGATAAACTAATAGTAACAGAATCAGATACCAAGAATTTAGTGTACCTTGAGTCCATCATTAAGGAAACGCTACGTCTATACCCTCCTGCTCCATTCTCAGCGACCCATGAAGCCATTGAAGACTGTACAGTTAATGGACACACGCTTGTGTGTTTACCCGTGTAGACAAAATAAAGCCATTCCTTAGCTTCATTTTCTCAGCTAATTTTGCGGACAACCTACATCAATATTTGCATGTATATACCAGCCAATTCAAGTACTAAAACCAAGCATAAAAATATATACAATTTAGTTACACGAACTTACCTCGACAAAGGTTCGTGTACGTAAAATCGACTAATTCGACATTTTCCTCATTCCTCGTTTTAACTCCGAATCTCATTTTTCTTGATTTATAATATCACATTTAACTTATTTAATCATTATACTATTCAAATCAGTCCAAAATCACATTTTTACAAAATTTACATTTTTCCCCTAAACTTTGTCATATTTATACTTTTGCCCTTAGGCTCGTAAAATGATTTTCATTCAATTTCTTTATACTTTAAGCCTAGCCGAATCATTTTCATAACTACAATAGGCCACAATTTCCATTAAAACACACTTTTACCACATATTTTATAACTTTTACAAATAGGTCTTTTTAAGCATTTTCACCAAAAATCACTTAGCAAAAGTCGTTTAACAAACAACGAACATACATTTTCTACCATCAAACATCAAGATACATACATGTTACACATGGGTAAAATTTTAAACCTTGACATCTCTTCAAATTAGTGGTAGAAATAGATAGATCATGTTTTGAGGATTTTAAAAACGTAAAAATCATTAAAAATAGGGCTAGAACGGACTTACAATCGAGTTTGGAAGCTTGAAAAATCCTAGATATGTATTCTCCATGCAATTTTCGGCCATGGGATAGAAGATGAGTAAAAATTGGCTTTTAATTTGGCTTTTTAATTCATTTAATTACCAAATTACTAAAATGCCCTTAATGAAAAACTTTAGAAACATACCAAACCATGTCCATTTTTCTCCACCAACTTAACCAATGGTCTAATTGCCATTGAAGGACCTCCAATTTAAAATTTCATAGCAATTGGACATCTTTAACCTATAGAACTCACATTTTTGCACTTTTTACAATTTAGTTCTTTTGACTAAATTGAGTGCCCAAACGTCAAAATTTTCAAACGAAATTTTTACGAAACGATTCTATAAAATTTTAGACCATAAAAATATAATAAAAACAAATTTTACTATGTCGGATTTGTGGTCCCAAAACCACTATTCCGACTAGACCCAAAATCGGGCTGTTACATAAAAATCTTAAAATTATATTTAAAAAATTAGCATTATAAATTTTAATTTTTTTAATTAATTTTTTTTACAATTTTTTAAGAATATTTACAAAGTTGGGTTTCTAATAGGACTTTGAATATTTAGTTATAAAATTATATTTTTCATTAGGAACTTAAGTAAATAGTTAATTATTTTGATAGTTATTAGAGAATATTGTTAGTTGTGAGATATATTATTATTTAGGTGCTATTTTATTATGTGTATTGCATTTTACCTGCAAACGAATGGGTTTTTATCCATTGATTGATATGTGTTTTCAGCATAGAAAACATCGAGAGAAAATTTATAATGGATGGATATATAATTTCTGGTAGATGGAAGACATGTTAAATGCAAGTAGAAAAAGAAAAGTAATTTTAAAGCAATTTTTTTGGTAAAAGTATCTTGAAGGTCTTGTATTAGGAGTTGGATTGTATTTTGCCTCCTTTACTTAAAAAATGAGCAAATTAGTCCCTATATTGATATATGCACAGATGAGGTGAAATTTATTAAACTTCATCCACAAAAGAAACCAATTTTTAAGTTTGGGAAATCAGTTGACTTGTGACGACTTTTTGGATGGGACCCAGACATTTCTAGGTTGAGATGTTTTTATGACGTTCAAAAATCTATCCTTTAGCTTCGAAACACACTTTAAATTACTCAATTGTGAGTTCGAGAGCTCAAGTTATAATCGTTTTAGTAAATACTGCGCGAGCAGAATTTCTAGACAGGATTATGATGGAAATTACAAATTTCTAGCTTTTAATTCGAGTTTAAATCATATTAGGTTCGATTTTTAGGTTTAATTTTTATTATATATGAGTCCAATATTGTGTTTATTAGGTTATTTATTTTGAATTTTGGATATTGTTTAAGCATTTTAAGTTGTTTAGGAGATTTTGTTTCTTAGTTAAATAAGAAATTTTAATTTAAAAATACTTCTTGTTTAAATTAATTAAATGCTTCTTCATTGTTCATTAAAGACAAACAATTGTTTTGATTAATAAAATTTCCAACTTTGAGAGTTAGTTCTTTGTGCAAGATTTATTTGTTGTGATTTTTAGAATTAATTTTCTTCTCGATTTTCTTTAGAAAATTATGGAATTTCATTCTTCATCCTTCAATTTATTTACCCAACTTTGCTATCTCAATCAATCTAAAACTTCCACATACTTGCAATAAACTTCCAATAAAGATTTATTCAAATATTAAACAAAAATAAAAGGCATAATTTGTCTTAACATATCATCAATCACATGTTATGACAAATTTGATTTCGATTAATTAAAGAAATCACTTTCACTCAAGATCCTTATCATCGGTTTTTGTAGAAAATGAATTGAAAAATAAAGAATAAAGGTTGGTACAGCATTCACTACGTCAAAAATGCCCTAATACGACAGTTATGGGGCAACACTTTCCTAAGTGTTGGGATAGACTGGCCAAAATACGCTTTAGCCAACTCTTTCATAAGTGTTGGGATATGCAAGCCTAAAGCAACGCTTTAATAAGAGTTGGAAAAAGTATAGTCCTAAGATGACACTTTTGGGGCAAGTGTAGGGATAGACTGGGATTTAGGCAACTCTTTGTATAAGGGTTGGGAGATGCATGCCTAAAGCAACGCTTAAATAAGAGTTGCCTTTGTGTAGTCCTAAGACGACACTTTTGTGGCGATATTTTCCTAAGGGTTGGTATATGTATGCCTAAAGCAACGCTTAAATAAGAGTTGGTTTTTGTGTAGTCCAAAGACGACACTTTTGTAACGACATTTCCTAAATGTTGGGATAGAGTATGCTTTGGCCAACTCTTTGTATAAGGGATAGGATATGTATGCCTAAGGCAACGCTTGAATAAGAGTTGGCTTCTGTGTAGTCCTAAGACGACACTTTTGTGGTGACACTTCCCTAAGTGTTGGGATAGACTATGCTTTGGCCAACTCTTTGTATAAGGGTTGGGATATGTATGCCTAAGGCAACGCTTGAATAAGAGTTGGCTTTTGTGTTGTCCAAAGACGACACTTTTGTGGCGACATTTTCCTAAGTGTTGGTATAGACTATGCTTTGGCCAACTCTTTGTATAAGGGTTGGGATATGTATGCCTAAGGCAACGCTTGAATAAGAGTTGGCTTTTGTCTAGTCCTAAGACAACACTTTTGTGCCGACTCTTTTCTAAGTGTTGGGATAGACTACGCTTTGGCCAACTCTTTGTATAAGGGTTGAGATATGTATGCCTAAGACAACGCTTGAATAAGAGTTGGCTTTTGTCTAGTCCTAAGATGACAGTTTTGGGGCGACACTTTCCTAAGTGTTGGGATACACTTGTCAGCATATGCTCTGGCCAACTCTTTGTATAAATATGTAACGTCCCAAATTTCTTTAATTCCGGCTTTTTTATGAATGTGTAGCACCAAAAATTTGGGTTTAAAATATGAATATTCTTAAAATTTTACATCATCAGTTTGTGAATAATTATATATATTCAAATTAAAAATAATGCATACTTTACCCGGGTAAAGTATGTATTAGCAGATTCACTGATAATGCATACTTTACCCGGGTAAAGTATGTATCAGCAGATTCACTGATAATGCATACTTTACCCGGGTAAAATATGTATTAGCAGATTCACTGATAATTATATATATTCAAATATGAATATTCTTAAAATTTTACATCATCAGTTTGTGAATAACTATATATATTCAAATTAAAAATAACTTAATAGCTTCGAGTGTGAATAAGGTTTTTAATAAAAATGTCGTAAAAAATCAATTTAGTTTAGGGTTTAAGGTTTAGTGCTTAAAGTTTATGGTTTAGGGATTATAATTTATATAGTTTAAGGTTTTACAGTTTTGTGTTTATGGGTTTGGGGTTTAGGATTTTATGATTATGGGTTTGGGGTTTTGTGATTATGGGTTTGAGATTAATCTTACATTTTTTTAATATGAACTGTATTGCGATATAAGTTTAACTTTAAGGTTTCGGTGTCAGTTTCTATAGTTATGACTACGGTTTAGGGTTTTATGGTTTATGGTTTAGGAGTTTAAGGTCTATTATTTTAGGGTTTAGGATTTTATGGTCTTAAAGTTTAGGGTTTATGGTTTAAGGCTTATGGTTTTAGGGTTTTGATAAAAACGTCATAGAAAATCATTTTATTTTAAATTAAACGGCGCCGTTTTGCTCCTGGGATTCTCACCCATCATCTAAGTGTCCATCATGTATTCTTTTCGACACGTAGACAAAATTTGAAAGTAAAAACGTAAAAAAATATATGTTAAAAATGAAAAAACTAAAATACTATTATTTAAAATAATTTTAAAGTTTTTTTGGTATATGACTGATTGTTTTTTAATTTATATATTAAATAATTTCTTATATAATTGTAAAAGAGATAATATTAATTTTAATATATTAAAATTATCATTATAGTTTAAATTATTTAAGAGATAATAGATAAACTTTATATATATTAAAATTTAAAAAATTACTAACTCATGTATCTCTAGAGAAACAAAATTAATTAGTAAATTGCTAACTCATATAACTTTATTGAAAATTAATTAGTAAAATTTTAATTATTTTAAAGGTTTTGTTGTTAGCTTCCATATTTATGAGTACGGTTTAGGGTTTTAGGGTTTAGGATTTTAGGTGTAGTGTTTATGGTTTAGGAAGATCAAATGAAGACATGAGTGAAGGTGAGGCCAACGCTATTAAAGAACGGTTTGGTCAGTGAATCAGTTAACCGATGTCAACTGGAACTGAGCTATTTTTAATCAAGTTTTTTTTCACCCTTATTTGTAGGGTTCTTAGAATGTCATGTCCGTGCTCGTGTTATAAACAACACGAATACTTCAAGTAAAATAAAGAGTCAAAGGAATATAATTAACCTTTGTATTAACCAACCACGAACTTCTTTCAGATTGATTTGATTCTTCTGATTTGTTCAATTCTATCGTAACATCATAAGCTATGTCTTCTTTAATACAAAAAACTACTTATTTTTCATCAGGAAGACATATCCAACTCGAGTTTTCGTATTATTTAAAATTATTTTCGTACACCATTATAAAATTTTACAAATTAAATATATTATTTAAAACAAAACAAACTTAATTTAAAGGAATTTAAAAAATAATTAAACCTTTCAAATGTGGAAACAATTAAGAAGAAAATTGGATTGACAAAAATCATTTTATTTTAATAAAAATGGCGCTATTTTAAATTTTTTCCCCTAAAAATTTCCCCCCAAACCTGAAATCCCTTCTTTTTCCCAAAATCAATTCCCCTCACTCCCCGAAATCCCACCGCGGTTTTCTTTCCTTTTCCTATTCTCTATTTTACTTAACCTTGCTGTTATCTTGTTTCTTAAAAGGTTGGCGTCCCACTTCCCACTAACGCGCAGGAAATCATCTTCTTGCTTTGAATTTTAAACCCTAAGCTAATCCTCACTTCCCTTACGCATTCCAATTGTTGCTCTTCTTTTCTACGAGTCAAGTTGTCTCTGCTATTCATTTCACTTAAGGTAAGTTCTTTTTACATTTACGGTATTTGTAGATCTGTTGTTGTTTTTCGGGTCTTAAATCAAAGTGTTTATGTGATCGACATATCTTGAGTTGTAGACATAATTAATAATTTGGTGAAGAACAAAAGCAGACAATTCTACATTCATGTTTTTGTTTGGGATTTATTAACATTTGAACTTTGAACACCCGACCCTATGCCTTCTGTTTTTGTTGATTAATGCTTTTATGGCTCGATTAAGCTGCAACCGCAACAAGGCAAACGATCTTCTTTTCTTTGCTTCTCTTTTATTGTTACCATCTAAATTTTAATTATATGTTGTATATCTTTTGATTCTAATTGTTAGTTAAATGCGAAACATTTTTATTTTTAAGTATCGTAAACTTTAAGTAAATATTGCTTTCATCTTTCCGTTCAATTGAGCAATGTTGCTTTGAGTATGCATTTTCAAGTGAACCGTATCCACGACTCTTTGCTATAATTATGTCTATTGACTACTGAAGAACGAATATGTGGTCCCATCATTTGCTCTTACATTCAATTTTATGGTTCTTTGTTGGTATTATTTTCATGAACAAATGGGTTTGTTGCCAAAATTTCTTGATATATAAAGAAACTATTTGTTGTAATCTTATATATTGTATTGTGAGATGGTATACTCTTTATGTTTTTAGGTTCTTAAAAATGTAGGATTCAGTTTCTGTGTTTCGACTTTTTATTCACTATCTTTGTGTAAGTCATGCATTGATGGCCATTTTGAATTCTTTTGCTCTTTTTCCTGCATCTCCACCCTCAAAATCAACCCCTTTGGCTTTGTTTACTCTTGGTGTTGTTATATCTTTATCTACTAGTCTTGCTAATGTTAGCTTGAAATACAACAGGTTAGATTGTTAAATCTGTTTAAATGATATGTGACCAATGTCTCCTAAAAGACCTTTTGATTTGACTTTTTTTTAATTTATTTTCTAGTGTGGGATTTTATCAGATGGCAAAGATTGCTGTCACGCCATCTATTGTCCTTGCAGAGTTTATATGGTACAAGAAGAAAGTCACTTTCTCCAAGGTAATAGATTTGTTTCTCCTTCTGTTAACGTAGAAACCGTTTATTGTTATATAGGCTATTATCGTTGTCCATCAGGTTGATAGGAATATGTTAGTCCTAAAATTGGAAGGTAAGTACCCATCATCTAGTGGATGTTTTGATTATTTCAAACCTTGATGGTACTTGCATCTTTGCCTTCTTGGTATGCTTCAGATTTGATGTGAGAAAGAAAGCAAAAGACTACGTATCCTATACTAGAAATAGATGTTTAAATAGTTAGTCTTAGTTTAGTTGAATGTATAGAATATTCAGATGTCATTATACCGCTTTGTGCTTTGATATCCATGGTGCCTTTTGGTTGTTTCGAACCATTTGTGGGTTACCATCAGTTCTAACTCTATCAATACTTATCATCATTTAACGAATAATGTCAGCTTACTTGCTTTATTTGTGCAGTTTGTTACAAAATTGCCATTTAGTTCTCTTTTGTGTTTATATTCTCCATGATAATGTTTTGTAGTCATTTAACAATTCATTAATCTGGCTGAGAAAACCTACATACAGTAACATTTAAAAAAATATTTTAATTGTTACTTAAATTTTATTTTTACAACAAGGCAAAACAGACAATTCGTTAATCTGTTGAGAAAACACGCATCTGATAACATTTTAAAAAAAAAAATTCTGTTACAAGCTACAAAATATAGATCTTGTCATGTTTGTTCTAATTATTACTCCTTGTAGGATTAGAAAAGTAACTATTACCACCTTGAACCTTACTATGTCTTGCTCTATTTACTTTATAATGGTTAGCCAAGTTCGAATGACTTTCTTTGTTGCATTCTTATTTGTAGGTCTTAGTTAACATTATTGAATGTTTTTTGATATCTGCAAATGGTCTGCAAATGATTTTGTCAAGGTTCGTTCATTTATCTTCATATAATTATGTCCATTTATCTTCATACCAGGCTTTCTTGCAGGCTTACAATGTCGAACTTATTATTACTTTAATGCAGGCTGCAGGACAGGATTATGAGAAGGAAAACTTAACGAAAGGAATTGAAGTTTCTTGGGGCTACCTTTATATAAATAAGAGATCAACAGAGTTTCTTGGAATTGAAGTTGCAGTTTCAGACTGTATTAGCTTTTATGTATTACAACATCAATATCAATGTCTATCATCTTTGGTACTTTATTTGTTTACTTTTGTACATTGATGTTGGTGGTATATATACATTTTAGCTAAATGTTAGTGTATTTTGATTGTTGGATCGATTTTTGTATTGAATATTCAATCTTTATTTTAATTTTAATTTTGTATTTTAAATTTTTTAATTGTATTTAAAGCACAATTCCTATCCTGTAAATATTTATAAAAATATATTAATATTGAAATAATAAAAAATAGAAAAAAATTTATATTATACGTGTCTATCCCAATCTTTTTTTATAGGTTGTTTTAAATAATATCTATCCCAATTTTTTTAAGATTGCTTTAAACAGGTCTATCGCAACCTTTTTTACAAGTTACCTTAGACATGGTCTATCCCAACTTTTTTAAGGTTGCCTTAGACGAGTCTATTCCGACCTTTTTTAAAGGTTGCTTTAGACATGGTCTATCCTAACCTGTTTAAGGTTGCCTTAGACAGGTCTATCTCAACCTTTTTTTATAGGTTGTTTTAGACAATGTCGATCCCAACCTTTTTAAGGTTGCTTTAGACGGCTCTATCCCAACCGTTTTTAAAAGTTGCCTTAAACAAGAACTATACCGACCTTTTTAAGGTTGTCTTAGACAGGTTTATCACAACCTTTTTCAAAGGTTGGTCTTAACTAGGTCTATCCCAACCCTTTTTAAAGGTCGGCATTGACTAAGCCTTTTGCAACTCTTCAATAAGCGTCGCCTTATGTTGACTTATACCGACGCTTTTTCAAAAGTGCCGCGAAGCATATACCAACTGCACTATATACAACCTTTTTGGAAGCGTCGGGAGAAACATCGCGAAGTCTATGCCAACCTTTTTTGCGTCGTCTTAGGTCAAAAAAAGTGCCGTATTAGGGCATTTTTTACGTAGTGATTTTCACATTCTTCCGAGGCTTATTTTATCGGTATGCCTAAAGGTAATAATAAACTACATTATATTCCATTAAATTAAAATAATGGAGGCGTGTTTAAGTACATTATTGTCGATGATAATCTAATTATTGTTATATAAAAAAATGTATTTGGCAATGAAAAGATTTAAAATTTTTAATTTGCTAAATGCTAATAAAATTTTTTTTGAACAATTTTATTATAAGTTCTGATCATATATTTCAGACAATGCCTAGAATTACACATAATCCCTCCCCAACCCATAAATAGAAGGATAATATACTTCTAACGCATTTCAACCTACAATATAATTTTATTGTGTCTAACTTTATAACTTCGAAAGTGGCGTTCCTTTTGATAATTTCGAGCATTATATTAACATTTATAAGTTTTTTTTATAATATTTGCCCCATATGTGCAAATCAAACATTTATATTCTTAAATTATTCTAATTTGATTTGAAAAAAATAATCGAATTTAATTTATTTATTTTTTAATTGATCTTATAGCTTGAGCTATGGAAGAAAAATAATTTGAATATCTTAATACTCAAGTTGAATAGTTGATCAGTTTAATCGAATACTTTTATTTATAAATAAATTTATTATTTATTATTTTACCCAAATTTATTTTGAAATGAAGCATTCAGTCAAGCTTAAAGCGAATTTTAAATAACAAATTTTGAATCAAACTCGAGTTTCTCACTATTTGAACTTGGGTCAATTCGATTGTTGTCTTAATCCCACTCCAGCCTGAAAAAAAAGAGATGAGCCCTTTATATTTCGTGGACCCCAAATCATAAGGCCCATCCACCAATAAGTTTAAACCTATTGGGCTATACACCCTTACTTTGCAACCTATTTTTTAGCTAAAATTTCTAATGTCATTTGAAAGGTGAAATCATGATTATTAAATAATATGTAAATGTTTTAATGTTTATTTTGATACTTCAATTTTTTTAATTTGATATTTAAGGATTTTCTATCCTACTTAAGTACTTAAATTCGTTTTTAATATATAATTTGGTACTTGAAATTTTTTGTCTCAATTAAGTACCTATATTTTTTTTATTAGAGTACGCGTGTCAAATATTCATTGAGCCATATGATATCATTTGGTATGAGTACCAAATTAAACATTGAAACTAAACTCAAGCACCAAATTTAAACAAAAAAAGAACTCATATACTAAATTAAACATTGAAACTAAAATCAAATAAAAAATATTATATTAAAATCCGATTTTATTTGAAACTAAATTCAAGCACCAAATTAAAATAAAAAAACCTCATAAACCAATTAAAATTTGAAACTAAAATCAAATAACAAATGTTATATTAATCCTATTTTCCTTTTATATTCTCACTTTCTTTGTTTATCCTTCTTTTCCACTCAATCAAACATTCCTTGAATTTAATAGTTACCCATTTTAGCATTTAGCAATATAAGTAAACAAACAACAACCCCAAACACTTTGAGAATCCAAACATCATACAATTTTCCTAAAAAGTCCTCAATTACCAAGGCAATTTGAAAACAGCACCCAAATTATAAATTTATCATTATACTAATTTGTAATATTTTAAATTTTGAAAGGATTACAAGGTATTTTTGCCATTGGGGGCTAAGGTCACCACTTGCCCCATTGTCTACGCCCATGTTTTTTATTTAAGGTAAAACAAAACCCTTACATTGAATGATCTTCACATAATCACCGAAAGTACATTGAATTTTCGCCATACTATCACTATCAAAATCCTTAAATAATTTTCAAGCAATACCAATAAAAAAGTGCTTTAATGCTTTAATTTAATAAGCTATTATCTTTAATATTACTTATTCTTATCTCTCCTTGTTATCATATTATCCACTGAAACTTTATCATCAAAATATCATTGTTAATCTCAATAAAAATAAAGAATATTCGTAATAAAAAAACTATCAATCAAATATGACATGGTCTAGTGCAAACATCAATTTGGTAATACATCTTAATCTTCGCACCTACATAAATTAAGCTTAATTCAATTTAACAATAAAAACTCAATGACTATAACTTGTCTAACTTAAACAAGAAACGATTCAAACCAAAAATAACACATATCTGAAATAAAAGTTTTTCATTTTTTTTTTCTGATTTATAGTACATGAAATTACATAAATACGGACATGTTTAAAATAAAGCAGATAATAGTTAAATTAGATATTAATAGAAAAGATAAAAGGTACATAAATTAATTTTATCTTTGGTTTACTAGCCTGTCTTGCTTAGTTATTCATTAATATATATATATATATTTATATCTATTTTATTTTCACCAACATCATTTTCAAAATTTAAACTTTTATCTCCTTAAAAAAAAAGTAAAATATACTTTTCTATCACATCTAACTATTATTTATCATCAAATTTCTTCAGAAGTATTCAAACTCAGTTCCTAAAACTTGTAAACTATAATGTGAATTAGAACAAGTGGCGTTGCAATTCTACCCCACTAAATTAATTTCCTCCCTCAATTTTCTCGGTCAAACAAAACAGCAAAGATAGAATTAATATATTTCAAACCATATATTAAAAAATAAAAAATAAAATGCTTGACTCAAACAATAACGATTAAATTAAATTATTAATTTTGTACCATACATAATATTTTTCAGCTGAACATGTTAAGTTATTAGACTTTTTGAGTTTTAGAAATTTCAATTTTCACACAAGTGACAATTGTTGATAAATTAAAAACGACCTAACGTTCTCATTGGCTTTGGCTGGTATAAATCGGACTCAAGTGTTTAAAGCTTGGTGGTGATTTTTGCTTTGTTTAGTATTTTATTGTTGCTGGAACTATGCTTTAATTTTTGCTATAATTTTCTTATTTAGATACTACTCTACTTTGTTCCTATCAACAGAGCAGTGTGAATGTAGCGAAAAAAATAGATTTTTTGTGAGTAATATGTAAAAATAACAAGCTGATATAACATTACATATATGATGATATGTTTACCGCTTTTGATTTTGGAAATAACATAATTTAATGAATTTAACTTTATCATTTAGCAATAATTAAAAATTTAAAATTTAAAAAGTATGAAAATCAAATTTAAGTCATAAGTTTTACAAAATATAAAGACGAATGTCATTATTGTTACGCCGACCACCAGGCCGTGAGGCTTTCCCAGGCGATGTTTTCTATTTACATTCTCGTCTTTTAGAAAGAGCCGCTTAACCCTATAAATCCAACTCCCTCATCTCTGCTATTGCATATAGATCATAGATTAAAGTAGGAATCCAGCAATGGATTATTTCCATTCAGTAACCGCAACTTCAATCATTCGTCCAAAGGTCGTAATCATGGAACTCTTAGGTTACAACAACGCCATGATCGCCACTGCTCCTTATGGACCTTGTTGGCGTCAAATGCGTAAATTCGCCACTATTGAGCTCCTCTCAAATCATCGCCTCAACTTTCTTAAACATGTATGGGAATCCCAGGTGAAAGCATCACTGCAACAGTTATATCTGTACAGGCCCAATTATGCCCGGCCCAAAACCAAAATACCCAAACCCAAATTAAACCAAAACCTACCCAAAATTAAGACCCATTTTCAGCCCAAATACAAGAAAGAAAAGAGAAAACCCTAACCCCACCAAGGACCTATGGCCATCTGCCACCTCCTGCCTGCTGCCTCCACCGCCTTTAATAGCCACCGACCTGCAGCACCGCCCCACTGTCATCCAAGTTGCACCTGCAAGCATTTAAAAGAATAGACAGAAAGTAAAATGTAATGGCTATAAAGCCGAATAGAAACCAATGTAAAAGCGGTTCGGTTTTAGTAAAAAAAATAGATACATATCAATAAAAAGAGTCCAATATCAGAAATCACAGCACGAGACACCGAAGCCAAAGTCTAAGGTGGATTTATCTTTCTTTACGGTTTTGTTTTATTTTTTGAAATTATTTGTGTATACAAAGCCCTATTTCACTAAGAAACCGTGTATTAAACCTTAAAAACATACAGCAAAAAATAAAAATAAAAAAATATATACCTTGGCGATTTTCGGCCACCGTGTACGGTGGCCGGCGTGGCGGAGGGCACGGTGGCCGTCGACTGACCCAGTGGCCGGAGACCGGGACCGGAGAGAGAGGGGAGAGGATGGAGAGAATCGGTTTTTGTTTTTTTTTAGAGGGGAGAAAACTGAATTTAAAAAAAAAATTTGGGTTTATATAGGGATACAATACGGCGCCGTTTTGGGCATTAGTTCACAGCGCCAAAACGACGCCGTTTAGGCTTTGACCCGTGCAACCCGACCCGGCTGAGGGAGATCCGCGTGTTTTTGCAAGCATGGTCTAATTGCTTGCGCAGTCCTTCCGGTTTTTATGCTTTTTGCAATCAAGTTTCCATTTATTTCAAATTGGCCCCAAAACTCATCCTGTTTTGTGATTTATTCCTCCTTCCTGCGACGTCGTTTTAAGGGTTCGAAAAAATTGCCCTTTTGGCCCCCTGCAGTTGCGCGCGTGTCCAAATAGACCCTTTTCTTTATCCTTTTTTAAGAATTGGCCCTAAGACTTAATATTTGTTTCGAATTTAGTCCCTTCCTCAGATCTAATACGATTTTTACACTATTTTTACTCTTTATTATTCTGATATTATTCATTATTCTATTTTACTATTCTTATATTATTATTATTTTTAATATATTTCATTATTACTTAAACATTTTGATTAATACTACATATACTATGTATATTTCTCCTTTTTAATACCATATATATATATTCTTCTTATATATTACGTATACGTTTTAACATCTAAATATATATATCATGTATACACTTTTAATATTACCGTGTACATATTTTTAATAATTATATTATGTATCACTATATTTACATAGTATTAATAGTATTATTTTGCTATTATTATTATTCCTAATATATATATTACGCGTACGTCTTTTAACTTCATATAGAATATATATATATTTTTTATATATCAAATTATTGTTATATCTATTTTATACGTATATACACGTTCTTTATATAGTATTATTATCATTGTACTCAATATTTTCATTTGCTTATTATCTTATTTTAATATTATTATTTATATCATCATTATTCCTACATTGTCACCTCTACCTTTTAAAATACACTTATTTTATTCTTCCATCACCCACATCATGTATTTATCTATATATACACATACATATATACACTTTCGTACATCACTTATTATATGTAATATTACTATTGATATTATTATTATTATATCATCCCTTTATTACTATTATTATTATCAATATTATTAATATTATTATTTTCATTATCATTGTCATTGTCATCTTTTATTTTGTCAGGTTTTATATTTATTTATTTATTTATTTATTTATGTATTTGCTTATTTCGTTTTCCTTACATATGTATTTAAGCCTCATTATATCATCTTTTATAACTGTTCATATTATCGTTTTGATAGTATCACACCTGTCCTCATGATTTTATACACACTAATACCCTAATTTACTTTTGTAAATCACGTTTTATTCAAAATATTAAACAAGTCTCTTACAAAAGTAAATATCTTGCATTTAGTAATTCGAGATAATCGTGTTCTAACTTATCGGGTTTCGATTTTGCTCATTTAACCTAAATGCAAAAATATTTCTTTTAATACGTATCTTAAAACGCTTATTCTCTGAAATGCGAGGTGTAGTGCCCTAACTTATTGTGCACGATATCTTATTATCTCGTAATAAGATTCTTTTTGCAAATAAAGGCAATATTCGGTGTTTGAGAACTCGTAAAACGTACCTAACTTCTTTGGGTTTCGATTTTTCTCGTTTACTCTAAATAACCGAATACCCTTCTAACAAATTAAAATACGTAAGTTTTATATAAAAGGCAAGCTCGCTCTCGAAAATTCAAGATGTCGTGTCCTAATTCACTGGATGTGTCATTTCATACTTTGAGACGAGAAGGTCTTTAACACTTGAACTGTTTTATAAAAAAGGGGATCGTATTTCAAAGGTATTCCAAGTTTTCAATTCTCGACACTAAGACATTAATTAATCAACTAGGTACCAATTTTGGGCGTATCGAGGGTGCTAATCCTTCTTCGTGCGTAACCGACTCCCGAACTCATTTTCTGATTATCGTAGACCGAAAATCATCGTTTTAGTAAATCTTAACTTTTATTAAAATGATTAATTTAAGGTGATACGATCACACCTTATCAAAAAAGATTGGTGGCGACTCCCGTTTTTTCATTTTCATTTTCAAATCCAAGTCGACTACCGTTTCACAAAAAAATGGTTACGACAGCTTGGCGACTCCGCTGGGGACCCAAATAAGAGAGTCAAGCCATAAGTTGATTAACTTTTGTCTTTTTGTCGAAAATTGAAAATTTGATTTTGATATACGATCCTTTCATTACATTTCACCCGTTTTTTCTTGCGGTTTTCATCATTTTATTCCTATTTTCTTTAATCGCTTTGAGTTTTTATGCATATATCCTCGCACATTGCATTGCATGACCGTTGTGGCCACACCCCTTTAAGTGGGAGTGAGAAACTATTCCTTCGTGAGATTTTCACCTCCGTGAAGGATAGTGGATCGCTTTCGGGATACATCCGTACCTATGTCTTCGTGAGATTTTCATCTCCGTGTAGCCATAGGGAAATGCATTCCCCCGAACCGAACTCAGTCTGTATGAGCCTATAATGGGTGAAGATCGAGGAATCTGCTGGTTCAGGTGCCCTTACTCTAGAACCAAGCAACATATAGAGAGACCTAGGAGCCCACCCTAGGTAGAGCCACTTCGAACCCCTAGTGGTCACCCAGGCAAGTACTCTGTTTTGTTTATTTCTCTTGTGCTAACGTATTTTATTTTTGTTTTGTTTAGAATTGCATTGCATTACATCATCATAGAAAGGAGGTGTTGATTCATATTCGATTGCTAAATAGAACAGTTTGTCATAAGAAAACGAATTTCTTGATAAAGTAGATTATAACGCGGTTGTCTAAATATGGTCCAAGTAAGCACAATGAAAGAAGGCTGATGGCCCATGAAGGAATACACGACTTTGATTCATCGCCTGAGGATTCAAGCTAATAAAGATTATTCAAGAGCCTTCATGTCTTAAAGGAACTGACAAGTATCGCCGGGACAAGTGATTAACAAGTCGCAGCCTGGATCAAGCAAAAAAGAGTTAACGGGGACATCTTTTGGAAAATTCACCAGACTCAACCATAAACATCCAGATGTGAAGAGGAAGATAGGTGTCTTCACTTGGAATATGAGAGAAATGCCGTATATGTAATCCGTTTTATGTAAAAAAAATTTATTTTTTAGAAAAGTTGTTCTAATGAAATTGAATTCAGAATCAACGCATTCTTTTCTTTTGCATTCATTCCATGCATTTGCATTGGCATTTGCATTGCATTGCATCATTTGCATTAGACTTTCCCTAAAAGAACCCTTATTAGGTAAAATTATTTCAGTTAACCTGGGAACCGACAAAAGTCAGGCGAATAGGCATCTTTACGGTAAAAGGAAAAGGATAAAAGATATGGATCAAAGATTGGAAAGACTTGAACAACTTCAAAAAGAGACGCAAGACTCGCTACAAATGCAAATGCAAGAGCAACTGGCGAAGATCCAACAAGATATGAGGGACTAAGTGTTAGAGTCTCAAAGGGATATGATGAATCTATTACTGACTGAGGGGCTAGGAAAAGAAAAAGGAAAAAACTCCATGATCAATGCTGGGGAGGACAATGATGAGCCTCTGTACCCTCCGGGTTTCACCCCGATAAATGATCAGACATGTCCGCAAGATGTACCTATTGAGGACAATAACTCGGCACCCATGAACTACCCGACAGGCTCAGATTCCAATCCAAGGAACAGTCCAACCAATCACGAAGTTCCTGATCTAAACAAAATGGTAGGAACAGAAAAAGTAAAGGTTGAACTGCCAAGACAACTCGAAGATCGATACAAGTGGTTAGAAGAAAAACTTAAAGCGATGGAGAATGCTAATTACCATCGTAGGGTTGACGCCAAAGATCTCAGCTTAGTCCCAGATTTAGTACTTCCGCCGAAATTCAAGACTCTAGAATTTGAAAAACATAGTGGGACTAGTTGTCCTGAAGCTCACGTCACGATGTTCTGCCGAAAAATGACAGGTTACGTTGATAACAGTCAACTGTTAATTCATTGCTTCCAAGATAGTCTGATTGGGTCAGCGGCCAAATGGTACAACTAACTGAGCCGTGCCAAAATTCATTTGTGGAAGGACTTCGCACAAGCTTTCATGAAGCAATATGGCCACGTGACTGACATGGCGCCTGATAGAATTACACTACAGAATATGGAAAAGAAGCAAAATGAGAGCTTCAAGCAATATGCCCAAAGATGGAGGGAGGTAGTGACACAAGTCCAGCCACCTCTTCTGGAGAAAGAAACTACTATGCTTTTCGTCAACACTCTGAAAGCCCTGTTTATTACCCATATGTTGGGAAGTGGTACCATGAGCTTCTCAGACATAGTAATGTCCAGCGAAATGATCGAAAACGCAATCAGGAGCGGAAAGATAGACGCAGGCGAAAGCGCCCAGAGGTCAACCCCAAAGAGAAATGAAAATAAAGTGAATAATATGACCAAAGGGTACCCCAAATTGGTCAACATAGGCCAGCCGAGGATTGTAACCACTAGCTATCAAGGCTCTTCAAGGCAGGAATCCAACTCAAGGCCAAATACAGAAAAGCTCCAGTTTACACCCATCCCAATGTCATATAAGGAGTTGTATCAGAATCTTTTCGATGTGCATGTGGTGTCTTCGTTCTACTCGGAACCAGTGCAACCTCCATTCCCAAAATGGTATAATGAGAATGCTCAATGCGAGTACCACGCGGGAATAACGGGACACTCAATTAAAAACTGCACTACCTTCAAAAAGTTGGTCGAAAGGTTGATTGAAATGGAAATGGTGAAGTTTAACGATTCCACAGAACCAAATCGCTCTGATAATGCAGTAAAGACGATTTAAAAGTGGGGACAAAAGAGTTGCGATGCCTTAAGCAAAGCCTGCAAGGAATATCGGGGAATCTGAATGACTTATCCGAGGAATAAAAGTTTCCAAACCCTTGCATTACTTGGAAGTGTTTTGAACAATGGGACTGTGGAAGAGATCCCTTTATTTTTAGAGTAAATCTAGAGTAATATTCAAAACGCGCTTGTTGCTTTAAGCCTAGAAGCAATTAGACCCCTTTTGTGAAATAGGCTTGTGTCCTAAGTCTTTATTTCAATAAAATGCATCTTTTTGAGCAAATATTCTTTGATTTCATATTGTACAAATAATCGTTCTTAGATTCATTTGTTCTTTGGACTTTCTTTTGAATATTCATGTATACTTCATCCATGATCATACCATACAAATAATCATCCTTAGAATCATTTATTCTTTAGAATCTGCCTTCAGCGGGTCCCCAGATATCAATGATGTGAGTAATGCTGTCGTCGACTCCGAATCTCCTTTTGAGTGAAATATGGGCCTAAAGGGATCTCAGCACTTTGAAGATGACAGGGATGTAGACTACTCCCTGATTTGTTAAGGATGGTAGAATAAGATAAAAAATGGATCCTACCTTACAAAAAGTCAATGGACAGTAAGCCTAGGACAAAAGAAATAGGCAAACATTAGAGTCTGCATCACAAAGGCAAAGCGAGACGTCATTGAGTCACTTCCAAGAATTTAAAGATTTTCGTATGATCGCATCAAGATATGCCTGGGCTATTAAGACTTGAGGATGCTGCAAGGTGTTTTAACAACATATGCTAATGGTGGCCAGGCTAATCATGAGATTTGAGTTCTGCTAGCCCACCGTAGAAGGGGATTGCATCAGTATGCCGTAAATGCCAAATTTATGGAGAGAGAATTCATATTCCCCTTCATTCGTTCGATTTTCTCTATGTGGGGCATGGAGGTTATTAGGCTGATCTCGTCGAAGGCTTCTAGTAGGCATCAATTACTTCCCCAAGAGGGTAAAAGTCACTTCATATGCCAATCATCAAATCCTAAAATAAAATAAAAAAACCAAAAATCATGGAAAGATGACTGAAACTTGTAAAGATTGGCATAAAAAGTCATCATTTACCCTCTATGCCCATCGAACGTTGGCCAAAACCTCTGCCGGGGCAGCATATTTCATTAGTCTATGTGATAAAAACGGTTTTAAAGAAGATATTCCTTTTCTCTGAGTATTGTCTTTGCTGAAGTTGGATAAGGTAAAATGAATCCAATCCCGATAGAATCAATTGAATTTGAAGAGAGAGGGTTGAACGTTATCTGTCGTGGTCCAATGTACAGGAAATGACTGATGCGAGCTCACAATAAAAAAGCTTATCCTAAAGAATTCCACAAGGGGAACATGATATTGAAAAATATACTCCTATACAAAAGGAATTTAGAGGAAAGTGTATGTCAAATTAGGAAAGACCTTATATAGTAAAGAAGGCCTGTTCTGGAGGAGGATTGATTCTAGTCGAAATGAATGGCAAAGATTTGCCAAATCCGGTGAATTCAAATCCAATCAAGGAGTATTATACCTAAAAAGGAAAGAGGCCAAGGTGAAAACCCGCAAAGGGCGCCTTTTTTAAAAAAAAAAAAAAGAAAGAAGAAGAAGAAGAAAAAAAAGAGGCCAAGGCGAAAACCAGCAAATTGCGCCTTGAGACCAAAGGGGATTTAAGTTGAAAACCCGAAAAGGGCGGCTCAAATTTGGATCAAAATGGGGCATACAACAGTCTTGCTATGTCTGAATTAACAATGAAGAAGTATGCTACATCTTGGGGCATCGACAAAGTACTCTGGATCCTCTAAACATATATTGAGATCAGAAAGGTCTTCAAGAAGTTGGTACAGAGAAGCTCAAGCTGCGATATCTGGGGCACCTAGCTTCCATTTTGCCCATTTTTGAATTTGTTATCTTTGATTATCTTATTCTTTTCAAGATAAATCCCAATAAATTTCCTCTTTATTGCATTGCTATATTTGAGTAGCTTATTCATTTTGAGTTAATTTTCTCCTTATTGCATTTGCAATCTTTGATTAATTTATTCATTTCGAGCTATACTCCCAATCAATTTCCTTCTTGTCCATTGTTTTGATCTTTTTCTAGCATTTTTCATTGAAATAACGATTAATAGACCAATAATACTTTCACAAAAGAAGTTCTTCATATTACCTTGGAAGCTTCTAAATAGTACAGGAGCCCGAAACAGGACTATTATTCAGAACTTACCAAGCCCAAGGGTTGGAGACATTTAAGCCCAAATTGAAATTATCTCAGTGGGTTTTCTGTCAAAGATATTGGTTGAGCAAAAAGAAATTACATAGGTGTTATAATCCCAACAAAGAACAAGCAATGGGATTATTCTCGGGAAAAGAAAAATGATACTCTGCATTTATACAAATATCAGGCATATACATCTAGTCATTACACCCAGGGAATAGTGTAACAGATCAAACTGATTGAAGATGATACAAATCCTGTACCGTTGAGTTGCAGCAAAATGGATGGAAGAAACCAAATGTTATTCCTCTGAAATTACAGTGGGGGGCACAAACTTTATGTCCCAGAAGGTACAGTGGAAGGGACTCTGAAATTACAGCGGGGCAAGCTTGCTGAGCGAAATGTGATTGTTTTTCTGACTTTTCTATCAAGAATACCAGTCGAACAAGATGGCAGCGTAATACATCAGTGATAATGTCCTAATGAACAACGAGTGATGATACCTTAAGCTTTTTTAAAGGGATCATTTTCATTTATATATCATTCGTAACACACCTAGTTAGGAGCATTTGATTCATTTCGATCATAGCATCCTAATCATTTGACATAAGCATAGACACATGAAATTGATTCTGCAGGTCATGCCCCTAGAATCAGTGAATTCATAAGCTTTAACCCCCTAAGCAGTAGGGTAACAAGCTGAGTTCACCAAGCCTTAATTCCCTAAGCAGTAGGGTAATGGCTGAAAATTACAGATCTTGTCTCCCTGAAGTTACAGTGGAACAGATCGAATCCAGCGAATCTTGCCTTCCTGAAGTTGCAGTGAAGCAGTTCGAAGTTACAAGTCTCATCTCCCTGAAGTCGCAGTGGAGCAGACTGAATTTACAAACCTTAAACCCTTAAGCAGTAGGGTAACAGGTTGAATCCACAGATCTTAACCCCCTAAGCAGTAGGGAAATAGATCAAAGATAACAAGCTTTAACCCCCTAAGCAGTAGGGTAACAAGCTGAATTTACAGACCTTAAACCCCTAAGCAGTAGGGTAATAGGTTGAAAAACACAGATCTTGCCTTCCTGAAGTGGCAGTAGAGCAGATCAAAGATGAAGGGTCTTAAACCCATAAGCAGTAAGGTAACAGACTAAAATTTTAGATCTTAACCCCCTAAGCAGTAGGGAAATAGATCGAAGATAACGAGCTTTAACCCCCTAAGCAGTAGGGTAACAAGCTGAATTTACAGACCTTAAATCCCTAAGCAGTAGGGTAATAGGTTGAAAATCACAGATCTTGCCTTTATGAAGTTTCAGTGGAGCAGATCAAAGACGAAGGGTCTTAAACCCCTAAGCAGTAGGGTAACAGACTAAAATTCCAGATCTTATCTCCCTAAGCATTAGTGGAGATGGTCGAAGACGAAGAACCTTAAGCCCCTAAGCAGTAGGGAAACAGGTTGAATTTACATATCTTAACCCCCTAAGCAGTAGGGAAATAGATCGAAGATAACGAGCTTTAAAGCAGTAGGGTAACAAGCCGAATTTACAGATTTTATCCCCCTAAGCAGTAGGGTAACAGCTGAAAGTTACAAATCTCTTCTTCCTGAAATGGCGTTGGAACGGCTCGAAGCCACAACAGATCTCCTTGAAGTTTCAACGGAGTAAATTGAAGTCACATATCTTGTTTCACCGAAGTTGCAGTGGAGCAGACTGAAGATAGCAAATCTTATTTCCCTGAAGTTGCAGTGGAATGGATTAAAGTTAAACTACGGATCTTATCTCTCTGAAGTTGCAGTAGAATAGATCAAGACAGATTTGGCGTCTCTGTATTAGACAGGAAGCATATCAAGGATAGCAGATATCGCCTTCCTGGGTTGCAGTGAGGCAGATTGAAGCCGTCAAGAGCTTATTTAAAGAAGATCAAGGATCAAGAACTCAAGACTCGGCGAGCCAGGGCAAAATTGGTCCTTTTATAGTCTGTGCTTTATTCTCGTTACACGACAATGAGCAAAGAGGGGCAGCTGTAAAGGCCCAATTATGCTCGGCCCAAAACCAAAATACCCAAACCCAAATTAAACCAAAACCTACCCAAAATTAAGACCCATTTTCAGCCCAAATACAAGAAAGAAAAGAGAAAACCCTAACCCCACCAAGGACCTATGGCCATCTGCCACCTCTCCGCTCACGCGCTCCACCGCCTCTAATAGCCATCGACCTGCAGACCGCCCCACTGTCATCCAAGTTGCACCTGCAAGCATTTAAAAGAATAGACAGAAAGTAAAATTTAATGGCTATAAAGCCGAATAGAAACCAATGTAAAAGCGGTTCGGTTTTAATAAAAAAAACAGATACATATCAATAAAAAGAGTCCAATATCATAAATCACAAAGACACAGACACCGAAGCCAAAGTCTAAGGTGGATTTATCTTTTTCTTCTACGGTTTTGTTTTATTTTTTGAAATTATTTGTGTATACAAAGCCCTATTTCACTAAGAAACCGTGTATTAAACCTTAAAAACATACAGCAAAAAATAAAAATAAAAAAATATATACCTTGGCGATTTCCGGCTACCGTGTATGGTGGCCGGCGAGTGAGGGAACACGGTGGCCGTCGATCGACCCAAAGTGGCGGAGAGAGCGGACCGAGAGAGAGGGGAGAGGATGGAGAGAATCGGTTTTTGTTTTTTTTTTAAGAGGGGAGAAAACTGAATTTAAAAAAAAAATTTGGGTTTATATAGGGATACATACGGCGCCGTTTTGGGCATTAGTTCACAACGCCAAAACGACGCCATTTAGGCTTTGACCCGTGCAACCCGACCCGGCTGAGGGAGATCCGCGTGTTTTTGCAAGCATGGTCTAATCGCTTACGCAGTCCTTCCGGTTTTTATGCTTTTTGCAATCAAGTTTCCGTTTATTTCAAATTGGCCCCAAAACTCATCCCGTTTTGTGATTTAATCCTCCCTCCTGCGACGTCGTTTTAATTCGGGAAAATTGCCCTTTTGGCCCCCTGCAGTTGCGCGCGTGTCCAAATAGAACCTTTTCTTTATCCTTTTTTAAGAATTGGCCCTAAGACTTAATATTTGTTTCGAATTTAGTCCCTTCCTCAGATCTAATACGATTTTTACACTATTTTTACTCTTTATTATTCTGATATTATTCATTATTCTATTTTACTATTCTTATATTATTATTATTTTTAATATATCTCATTATTACTTAAACATTTTGATTAATACTACATATACTATGTATATTTCTCCTTTTTAATACCATATATATATATTCTTCTTATATATTACGTATACGTTTTAACATCTAAATATATATATATTATGTATACACTTTTAATATTACCGTGTACATATTTTTAATAATTATATTACGTATCACTATATTTACATAGTATTAATAGTATTATTTTACTATTATTATTATTCCTAATATATATATTACGCGTACGTCTTTTAACTTCATATAGAATATATATATATTTTTTATATATCAAATTATTGTTATATCTATTTTATACGTATATACACGTTCTTTATATAGTATTATTATCATTGTACTCAATATTTTCATTTGCTTATTATCTTATTTTAATATTATTATTTATATCATTATTATTCCTACATTGTCACCTCTACCTTTTCAAATACACTTATTTTATTCTTCCCTCACCCACATCATGTATTTATCTATATATACACATACATATATACACTTTCGTACATCACTTATTATATGTAATATTACTATTGATATTATTATTATTATTATTATGTCATCCCTTTATTACTATTATTATTATCAATATTATTAATATTATTGTTTTCATTATCATTGTCATCTTTTATTTTGTCAGGTTTTATATTTATCTATTTATTTATTTATTTATGTATTTGCTTATTTCGTTTTCCTTACATATGTATTTAAGCCTCATTATATCATCTTTTATAACTGTTCATATTATCGTTTTGATACTATCACACCTGTCCTCATGATTTTATACACACTAATACCCTAATTTACTTTTGTAAATCACGTTTTATTCAAAATATTAAACAAGTCTCTCACAAAAGTAAATATCTTGCATTTAGTAATTCGAGATAATCGTGCCTTAACTTACTGGGTTTCGATTTTGCTCATTTAACCTAAATGCAAAATATTTCTTTTTAATACGTATCTTAAAACGCTTATTCTCGGAAATGCGAGGTGTAGTGCCCTAACTTACCGGGTACGATATCTTATTATCTCGTAATAAGATTCTTTTTGCAAATAAAGGCAATATTCGGTGTTTGAGAACTCGGAAAACGTACCCTAACTTACTGGGTTTCGATTTTTCTCGTTTACTCTAAATAACCGAATACCCTTCTAACAAATTAAAATACGTAAGTTTTATATAAAAGGCAAGCTCGCTCTCGAAAATTCAAGATGTCGTGTCCTAATTCACTGGATGTGTCATTTCATACTTTGAGACGAGAAGGTCTTTAACACTTGAACTGTTTTATAAAAAAGGGGATCGTATTTCAAAGGTATTCCAAGTTTTCAATTCTCGACACTAAGACACTAATTAATCAACTAGGTACCAATTTTGGGCGTATCGAGGGTGCTAATGCTTCCTCGTGCGTAACCGACTCCCGAACTCATTTTCTGATTATCGTAGACCAAAAATCATCGTTTTAGTAAATCTTAACTTTTATTAAAATGATTAATTTAAGGTGATCCGATCACACCTTATCAAAAAAGATTGGTGGCGACTCCCGTTTTTTCGTTTTCATTTTCAAATCCAAGTCGACTACCGTTTGACAAAAAAATGGTTACGACAATATCAACTATGGAACAAGAAGAAAAGTAGGAACAGTGACAAAGTAATGGTGGAGATGAAGAGAAAAAGTTCTAATTTCATTTCGATCCTTTCAATACAAATTTCTTGACTTTGCTTCTGTTAAAAAGGAAAATTTTAGCCTAAATAATTTAACAATTGAATCTTAAGCATGCTCCTAAAAATTCAATTCAACATTCATATTGATTTCAGAATAACTTTGGAAAATCTCCAAAACCTATTCTGTATATATGTTTATGCAAAATTAAAATGATTTTACATCCTCCTCTAACTTTTTAAACTATTAATATTTTAGAAATTCAACTATTGATTTTCTGAAAACATTTGTACATGCATATAAATTTTTGAATCGATTTGATATTTTCATCATATTAATCTAAAATATTACCATATTAATATATATTTAATGGTTGAATTTTTTTTCACAAAAATTATAAATTAAATTATACTAAATTTGACATTCATAATTTACATAAATGAAACATGAAACTCAACTGTTAAATTATTAAAATATTAATCATATAAAAATTATAAAAAAGAAAATATAACATCACTATAGTTTTACATTTATGTAACTATCATTTCCCTATATGTAATGATGATGACAGACTAAAGTATTAATTTAATGGAAAACAATAAGTGAACCAATTTCATTTTTCGTCTTGTTTTTATTCGGAAAAAAGTGTTCAACGAAAATTACATTGTTGATTTTCTAATGGCTTCAAAATTCCAATTTCAGTAACGTAAGTTAATGAAAGATCAATATACGATAATTACGAAAACACCACCACATTGCATATATATATATATATGTATGTATGTATGCATCTTAGATTGAAAGTAGGAATTTGGCGATGGATTATTTCAATTCACTCACAGCAACTTCAGTTGTTGCAATCATTGCTTTTCCACTACTATTTCTTTTCTCTTTTCTATGGATATCAAGAAGAAACACAAACTCGAAGAAAACAGTACCAGAAGCTGGTGGAGCATGGCCTATTATTGGTCATCTACGCCTCTTAGGAGGGCCACAGCCACCTCAAATAACCTTGGGTAACATGGCTGACAAATATGGAAGAATGTTCACTATCAAGTTGGGTGTGCGTAGAGCTTTGGTGGTGAGCAATTGGGAGATTGCTAAAGAATGTCTCACCATACATGATAAAGCATTCGCCACTCGTCCAAAGGCAGTAGCCATGGAACTCTTAAGTTACAACCACGCCATGATCGCCACTGCTCCTTATGGACCTTATTGGCGTTAAATGCGTAAGTTCGTCATTATTGAGCTCCTCTCAAATCATCGCCTCAACTTGCTTAAACATGTAAGGGAATCCGAGGTGAATACATCACTGCAACAGTTATATCAACTATGGAACAAGAAGAAAAGTAGTAACAGTGACAAAGTATTGGTGGAGATGAAGAGATGGTTCAGAGATGTTACTCTTAACGTGATACTAATGATGGTTGTAGGGAAACGAATACCAAATTCATACGAAGGTTTTGAAACCGTGGAATGGAAGAAGTCGGTGGACGAATTCTTTGAACTAGGTGCGAAGTTCGTGGCCGCAGATGCATTTCCGTTTTTGAGATGGTTAGACATTGGTGGAGAAGAGAAGCGCATGAAGAAGGTATCCAAAGAATTGGACCAACTTGTTGAGGGATGGCTACGAGAACACAAGGAAAAGATAGCTGAAAATGAGGCAAATAGTGAGGAAGATTTCATGGGAGTGATGCTAACTAAGCTCCGTAATGTTGAGGAACATGATGCAAATACCATCAACAAAGCTACCAATCTCGTATGTTCATTTCTCAACCAAATTTTTTAATTATAATTCATATTTAATCTTTTTATTGCCTGCACATAATTGATGATTCCCTCCTTGTTGTCAATGGTTGGTGCTCATTTCTAATTGTTTGATTTGGTTTCTTTATATAATCAGCAGTTTTTGTTCACTTTCTGCCCTCTTTAATGTTGTTTGTGTACTCTGAACCGATCACCTGTTTTGTTTCCTATAAATTTTAAACACTTGTTGCCTTGTTTCATGATTTCTCTTGTGTCTTCAAATAGTTTAAGTGTGGTTCTTTTGACAATTTTTATGTTTATTCAATATAATTGTTGTTTGATAGATTCTTTTAGTTACTTGGATTGGATTTTGAAATTGATAATTTAATGTTTTTTTTTTTTCAAAATAGCACTTGAGTTTGGTTTTTATTACACATTTTAATTTTTTTTTCTAATTTCATTAAAATTGGGTGATATGGACCAATCAAGTTTAGAGACCGGCACATATGCCATGTCATTAGCTAATGTACTTACTATGTGTAACAACATGATTAGTCTACATCATTCAATTTTAACGGAGTTACAAACAAGGACTAAAATGTGTGATAGAAACCAAAGTATCAATTTGAACATTGAAATCTACCTTAGATATCAAAAAGTAAATATATCATAAAAAAATGTATAATTATTTCTTCTTTTAATAAAATTATTTTGGCTCTAAAAACACTCAATACTGATCTTTTTATTATATATGATGTAACAGTCTCTTGTATTAGCCGGGGAAGATACCACATCAATTACAATGACATGGGCTTTAGCTTTATTGCTTAATAACCGTGATGCATTGAACAAGGTCCAACAAGAATTAGACATCCATGTAGGCAAGGATAAACTATTAGTAACAGAATCAGATACCAAGAATTTAGTGTACCTTCAATCCATCATTAAGGAAACGCTACGTTTATATCCCGCTGCTCCACTTTCAGTGACCCATGAAACCATTGAAGACTGTACAGTTAATGGATACAATATTTCAGCTGGTACTTGGCTTATTTTCAATCTTCACAAGATTCATCGTGATCCCCACATATGGACAAACCCTTATGAGTTTCAACCAGAACGATTTATAGCCACCCACAAAGACTTTGATGTGAGAGGACAAAATTTTGAATTGATTCCATTTGGTAGTGGTAGAAGAATGTGCCCTGGAATTTCATTTGCACTTCAAGTTTTACAACTTACGTTGGCTAATGTGTTGCATTGGTTTGAGTTTGAAACCCCATCAAACAAAGCAATCGATATGCGTGAAGCACGAGGGCTGACGAGTCCTAAAGCAACTCCATTAGAAGTTTATATATCTCCTCGCCTTCCTGCCTTTGTTTATAATTCCACTAGCTAATTTGGTTGTAACAATTACCCTTTGGACAATAAAAAATTATCATGTCAGTCAATTTAGATCTAAGATTTCATTCAATTAAACATATTGTACATGTTTGACTTCTCTTCAAAAAGAAACATTTTTTACTTTAGATGCTAAAGTTATTCGAAATTTTTGGATGAGTTTCTTAATACGAGCTTTTCACGAGATTTCATAAAGGATAAAACTTTTAACTAGTTATTCACATAAACTTCTAACAACTACTAAAACCATCAATTATTTATTCAAATTCCTAAAAAAATTCTGACTGAAAAACATAATTTTCTAATCAAATATTCTAAGTACTATTGAAAACCCAAGTTTGTAAAAATTCTTAAAAATTGTAATAAAAAAAATGCTAATTAAAATATTTAAAAATCATAAAATTATATTTAAAAAATTAGCATTATAAATTTTAATTTTTTAATTAATATTTTTTTTACAATTTTTTAAGAATTTTTACAAAGTTGGGTTTCTAATAGGACTTTGAATATTTAGTTATAAAATTATATTTTTCATTAGGAATTTAAGTAAATAGTTAACTATTTTGATAGTTGTTAGATAATATTGTTACTTGTGAGATATATTATTATTTAGATGCTATTTTATTATGTGTATTGCATTTTACCCGCAAATAGATGGGTTTTTGTCCATTGATTGATATGTGTTTTCAGCATAGGAAACATCGAGAGAAAATTTATAATGGATGGATATATAATTTGTGGTGGATGGAAGACATGATTAATGCAAGTAGAAAAAAAAATTAATTTTAAAGCAAATTTTTTGGTAAAAGTATCTTGAAGGTCTTGTATTAGGAGTTGGATTGTATTTTGCCTCCTTTACTTAAAAAATGAGCAAATTAGTCCCTATATTGATACATGCACGGATGAGGTGAAATTTATTAAACTTCATTCACTGAAGAACAACTGCTTGGCTTTGATACCCCATTGCTCCCATATTTCCTTTAACTCATACTGATTATCCTGTGTGACGCTGATACGAATGTAGTCTGACAGCTTTGACACATATCCCATGGCTAGGTTATTTTCCTTTACTAACTAAGTTTACTCTTGACCATATATGGATGTTAGCGTTGCCCTCCACTCTATCAAGAAGTCCGTTCTCCATAATAAAACTCTCTAACTTAGAAACTGACCGTGAATCGATACCTTTGTAAATGCAAAATGTCATGCAAACAAAAGAAAAGAAATAGTCAGTATCACATGATATCAATAAATCTCAACAATAATTTATAAGGGTAATATCTAAAGTTTAACTCTAACTAAGTTGGGCTCTCACGGTTTTTTCTATATGAGGTTGATTCTAAAGTTTTAGGTACCTGAACCAGCAAATTCCTCGATCCTTACCCATTATAGGCTCATTTGAATCGAGTTCAGTTCAGGGAATACATTTCCCTATGGCTACACGGAGATGAAAATCTCACGAAACCATAGGTACGGATGTATCCCGAAAGTGATCCACTATCCTGCACGGAGGCGAAAACCTCACGAAGGCGTAGCTTCTCACTCTCACTTAAGGGTGTGACCACAACGGTCATGCAAATGCAATGCGTATTAGAATATAGCAACACATGCAATAATACAAACACATGTAATGCAAAGAGAATTAAATTTTAAAATTTTTAATTTTTGACATTAAGACAAGAGATAATCAATTACACGGCTTGACTCTCTTATTAGTCCCCAGCGGAGTCGCCAAGCTGTCGAGACCATTTTTAAATCGAGTTTTTAGAAAATAGGAATCGACTTTAAGAAAAACAAAAATGGGAGTCACCACCAATCTTTTTAGGTGTGATTGGATCACCTTATAAAATGTTTTGTTTTAAAACATTAATTTTGGTCTACGAAAGTCGAGAAAATGGATTCGGGAGTCGATTACATACGAGGAAGGGTTAACACCCTCGTAACGCCCAAAAATTGGTACCTAATTGATTATCGAGTATTTTTAATGTTAGAAATTTAAAAGTTTTAAGATACAATCCTCTTTTTTAATTAGAGTGTTTTAATTTGAGAAATTAAGGCTCACTTATTTCAAACGAGTCAAAACATCACATCCAGTAAGTTAGGACGCAACATTTTTAAAACCTTCGAAACTAAGCTCGTCTTTCAAAAATTTCTATCTCGAAACAACAAAACTCCATATCCAATAAGTTAGGACACTATGTTTTGAAATCTCGAAATAATCGTTTAAGTTTTGAAAACTCAAAATCACTAAGAAGGGTGCTTGACTATTCGAATTCAACGAGAAGAGTCGCAACCCAGTAAGTTAGGGCACTACCTTTCTCGAAGTTTCCAAACATCAAGCATTGCCTTTTATTTTTTTTTAAAAAAAAACCTTAGAATATTATTTTAAATGACGTTTTAGGATGACATATTAATGCATCATGAAGCATAGATGTACAAAATATTCTAACATTTCCATACAAACATAAATAATATCATTAAGACAAAACTAAATAACATGAACATACGTTTAATGAAAAAAAATCATACTAGGGTAAATATAAGATAATAAACAAATAAAAACATTAGTAAACTAAAAGAAAAACATAATACATGCAAAAATTATACAATAATATATATCATAAAATAGCATATAATAGAAATAATTAAACATAGCATATAAAAAAAATGAAACTATGCACAAATAAGATAAATGACATATACTTTTAAAAAATGAATAAATAGAACATTTACAAATTATAAAAATATAATGCAATAGTTCAAAATACATGAAATAATAATATAATATATATACATGCATAGAAAATATATATTTGAAAATAAACTATATAAAAAGGTTAAATATTATAATATATAAAATACATAATCAAATGTATAAAAGATAGGAATAAATATACATATTTGAAAAATGAAGAAATTAAAATAAAAAAAAGGTTGAAAAACTAAGATAGATGAAGAATAAAATAAGAACAAACCACAGAAAGTAAGAACGCAAGAGGGAGAGAAATTTGAGTGAATGCTCTCAAGAATTCTTATTACTTCCCAAAATTCCAGTGTGTTTACAATGAAGGAGAGGCCTCTATTTATAGTTGAGCCTCCCCAAATCCAACGGTACAGATCAATTACATCAACGGTTAAGATTAAAGGATATCTACAAATTAAATCTCCAAGATTACAAAATCATATCTTCTAAGATTGTATATCATATCTAAGATTGCAATCATATCTAAGATTGTATCATATTTAAGATTGAAATCACATTTAAGATTGTATCATATCTAAGATTGCATATCACATCTAAGATTGCATATCATTGAAGATTATATTTCCATATGAGTCAAGCTTGTAGATGGACCTTAAATCTTTTCAAGTAATGGGTCATTCCGATCGGGCCAAATTATATTTGTAATTCTGGACTGAACTTGGACTTCGTTTTTTTTGGGGGTTATTATTTTTGTTTTTGGACTTATTTCTGGGCCCGAGCAAAATTGAGTGTCTACAATAACAAATTTGATTTCAATTAACTAAAGAAATCACTTTCACTCAAGATCCTTATCATCGGTTTTTGTAGAAAATGAATTGAAAAATAAAAAATAAAGGCTGGTACGACATTTTCACATTCTTCCAAGGCTTATTTTATTGGTATGCCTAAAGGTAATAATAAACTACATTATATTCCATTAAATTAAAGTAAATGGAGGCGTGTTTAAGTACATTATTATCGATGAAAATCTAATTATTGTTGTATAAAAAATTGTCGACATAATAAAATTTTTAAGTACATCATTGTCGATGACAATCTAATAAAAAATTTTTTTGAACAATTTTATTATAAGTTTTGATCATATCTGTATTTTTTCAGATAATGTCTAGAATTAGCTCCTCCCTGAACCATAAATAGGAGGATAATGTACTTCAACGCACTTCAACTTACAATATAATTTTATTGTATCTAATTTTATAACTTCGAAATTGGCGTTCCTTTTAATAATTTCGAGCATTATATTAACATTTATAAGTTTTTTTTTTTTATAATATTTGCCCCATATGTGTAAACCAAACATTTATATTCTTAAATTATTTTAATTTGATTTGAAAAAAATAATCGAATTTAATTTAATTATTTTTTTATTGATCTTATAGCTTGGGCTATGGAAGATGTTGGGATCGACCCGATTAAGCAACAAGTAAAAAAACATAGCGGAATAAATTGAGAAATTGAGCACACAAATTTAACATGGAAAAACCCTCCAAAAAAATAAAAAAACCACAGGCAAAGATGATTTTACTATAATGGCAAAAGAACGAAGAGTACAAAAGATGGAGATAAAAATTAAACCCCGAAAACTCGAAAACAATAAACCCTAACAATGTAAACACAAAATTCTCTAAATGTGTTATGAGTTCTAATCTCTAGTGGGTTTATTTTCTAAAGTTGTAAAAGAACCTATTTATATGCTAAATTAGTAGGTCAAATAAACTATGCTAATAATTTTATATTATACTAATAAATACTAAATCTTCTAGAAAGAAAGTATATTGTGTTTAACTTGACTTGCAAGCAATATCTTAAAATTTGGGTCACACAACTCTAACAAAAGAAAAATAATTTGAATATCTTGATACTCAAGTTGAATAGTTGATCAGTTTAATCAAGTTCTTTTATTTATAAATACATTTATAATTTATTATTTTATCCAATTTTATTTTGAAATGAAGCATTCAGTCAAGCTTAAACCGAATTTTAAATAACAAATTTTGAATCAAACTCGAGTTTCTCACTATTTGAACTTGGGTCGATTCGATTGTTGTCTTAATCTCACTCCGGCCTGAAAAAAAGAGATGAGCCCTTTATATTTCGTGGACCCCGAATCATAAGGCCCATCAACCAATAAGTTTAAACCTATTGGGCTATACACCCTTACTTTGCAAGCTATTTTTTAGCTAAAATTTCTCATGTCATTTGAAAAGTGAAATCATGATTATTAAATAGTATGCAACTGTTTTAATGTTTATTTTTATACTTCAAATTTTTTAATTTAATATTTAAGGGTTTTTTGTCCTAGTACTTAAATTTGTTTTTAATATATAATTTGATACTTGAAATTTTTTGTCTCAATTAAGTACCTATATTTTTTTATTAGAGTATACGTGTCAAATATTCATTGAGCCATATGACATCATTTGATATGAGTACCAGATTGAACATCGAAACTTAACTTAAGCACTAAATTAAACAAAAAAAAAAAAACTCATATACCAAATTAAATATTAAAACTAAAATCAAATAATAAATATTATATTAAAATCCGATTTTATTTTTATATTCTCACTTTGTTTATCCTTCTTTCCTACTCAATCAAATATTCTTTAAAACCTTCCAAAATTGAATTTAAAAGTTTCCCATTTTAGTAATATAAGTGAAACAAACAATAACCCCAAACCCTTGAGAATCCAAACATCATAGAATTTTCCTAGAAAATCTTCAATTACAAAGGCAATTTGAAAACAGCACCCAAATAAGGGTGACTCATTCGTGAAACCGTGGTGAGTACTTGATGTAACATCAACCTAAAATGGTCCTCATGGACCATTACCCAACTTCCCTATATATCATCATCATCATCAAAATCGTGGTCCTTCAAAAAGGGATTGCATTAAAACCCCCATTTTCATTTACTATCATCACATGGGTGACTTCTACTGTCACCTCTTCTTACACTTCACTGGTTGCTCTTACATAATAGGTCATCATCTCCTCGAGATCCCAGCCTTGAAATCATGCCCATGCATCAATCTTGATGTAGCTTCATTGAGTGGATCTCAAAATTTTGTCCCTTTAGGCTCAAGATGGCTTTATCCATGGATGATGGTCACCATACAATCAGGGGAAAACTTTAAGCTTTCTTAAATTGATCAGACAGGTATTTCTTGTCATTTTCATTTGTTTTTACTCCTTTTTGACCCCTAGTAGTTGTTTTGATTGAATTAATTTGAATACAAACTGAAATTTTGAAATTAGTAGTAAGTAGATTTGTTTATGGGTTCAAGAGTTTGATAAAAATATAAGCTTTAAAATGAGCTTGAAAAAAAATAAATCATGTAAAAAAATGCGTTGAACTTTGGGTAACGCTTTTTTGGCCTGGGCTTGGCCTAAATTGACAAAATGACAAAAGAAATATGATATTTTTTTTTGTTTTTTTGTCATTTTCTTGTTGTTTTCTCACTGTTTTACTATTATTTTATTGTTATATTACTACTATTTTATTGTTATTGTTTGGATATTGTATAATTTTTGTTTTATTATTAATTTTGTTATTATTTTAGAGACATTTGCTTGTTAAGTTAAACCTATCTTAGTGTTATTTAAGTATAAATATTTTTTAATTTATTTTTAATTTGTTAGAAAATATTTATTTTAATAGTTTTAATATTTTTTATGTATTATATTTTTAAATTTTTTATATGAAAAATAATATAAAAAAATTAATTCGAGCAGGTCAGGCCTAGATTTTAGTATTTTTATCCAAGTTGGGTTTGGGCAAAATTTTAGGCCCATTTTTTATGCTAGGCTGAACCCGAGCCTAAAATTTTGGCAATGCCCAGCTTGAGCCCGGATCGACCCATGAACAAGTTTAGTAGTGAGGTATATTAAATTATGTGGGTACATTGAATGATACATCGATAAAAAAATGCAAAAAGATTAAAAGATTAAACACAAAAAGTGTAAATTGGGTTTAAATCTACGTTTACGAGGCCTTACCTAGGGAAAATTTCACTATACAATACCAGCAGTGATTTAAGCCGAATATATTTTAACCTTTGGATAATTACAATCTCACACGAGTACACTTAATATGAATTCTCCCTTCTTCGCCTTTCCTACTAGGGACAAAGCTAAAAAATTACTTTAAGATATTAATGATGAATCATAAATTTTTAAGAAATAAAGTATAAATTTACCATTATACTAATTTATAATTTTTTAATTTTTAAACAGTTACAAGTGTAAATCCACCCTTAAGACTGAGTTTGTAGAGAAAAAACCCTCTCTGCATTATTGGTCTTTTTCACCCAAATCATTGAAAGGTGCGTTTCGATGTTTTGTTTTCTTATCCTCGAGCTAAAGCTAGAAACTAACAATTGTATTTTTAATAATTTTTTATAGGTTATTATCGTAACTGATTTTTTCAATATAATATTTAGAATTATTTATAATCCTTTTTCAATTCATAAATAGGAGAATAATATATTTTAACGCACTCAAACTCTATCTTCTTACGTTGGCAATAATATCTATACCAATCGAAAATTATTATTTTATATGCAAGAATAATAATACCTGGTCTACAAAGCAACCATATTGGTTAAAGTGATCCTAATTAAAAATAGATTAATTAACAATTTCTGTAGAAGAAAAAACTTAACTTTGAAGTTAAGAACAATTTTTGTCTATGTATTTTGTTTTTGGGTAAATTTTATCACTAATCACTAAATTATGGATCAAATTACATTTTAATTACTTAACTAAAAATTACAATTTGATCACTAAAGTTTTCAAAATTGAAGCACTTTTTAGTTGATATAATAACAATTTTAGTTTTTAATTTTTATGTTTTTTTGTCAATTTGACCCTGATTAAATATAAAATGATAAAAATTTATATTCTTTTAAAATTTTAAAATATTCTAAAAATTAAAATTAAAATAAAAGAAATATATATACCCAATACCCATTTTTTTAAAAAAAAGGAAAAAAAAGTGAACATTAATCAAAATTATTGATTTCTATGTTTTTTACCTCTTTTGTTTCTTGACATAGTTTTTTCATTATATTTCCTATTTTTAAATAATGTTGAGTTTTTTTATATATATAATCAAAGTCAAATTGACAGAAAATAAATATTGATATCTAAAATTATTATTATACCAACTAAAAAATACCAATTAACAATCTGGCGGACAAAAAAAATATAAAAAATTTTAGTGACCAAATTGTAATTTATTTTAATTTAATGAACAAAATGAAAACTTACCTATAACTTAGAGACTAATGTTGCAATTTACCCATGTTCTTTCAGGGGTCGATAACGACATGATCACAGTGTTAAAAAGTTTCGATCTTTTTCTATGGGACCCCAACATGCTAGCTCATAAACAGTCAACGAAAACCAAACCTGTCCCTCCCTGTCTTCCCTTTCTTTATGAAAAACCATCCCGATCAAAGCACTTGATCACATACACCCAAAAATCTCAAAACACCCCATTTACTTTCTCTGTTTTCTTGCCCACCCCCCAGAGCTAGAATTTGGCTTTAGTCCTTAAAATTTTTTTTTTCATGGAGTTGAGCCTTAGGCAACGCTCCACCACTAGCAGGTTAGAAAAAGTAGTGGTTGCTGTTAAAGCAGAAAGGGTCATCTCTAAAACTGCTTTAGCTTGGGCACTCACTCATGTTGTTCGTCCTGGTGATTGTGTTACCTTGCTTGCTATCTTCCCTGGTGAAAGAAAAGGTAAATTTTTTGCTTAATTTTCTTGTATGGGGTTGTTCAAGTCATGATTTTTTGTTGAATTTGTGTTGAAAAGGTAAAAGATTTTGGAATTTCCCGATATTGACCGGTGATTGTGGTAGCAATATGAAGGAGGAGTTGCCGGAAAAAATTTGTCAGATCTCTGAATCATGTTCTCAGATGGTACTTCAGTTTCATAATCAAATTGAGGTAATTAAAGTTATTTAATTTCTCGGTTGAGTTTAGCTTTGGAGGTCTTTGGTCTATTTGTTTCTAAGAACTTCTCAGGTAAAAGTAATTGCATTTTGCTCCCTCTATTTGAAAAATTGGGTAAATTAATCTCTGTCTATTAGATTAAATAGCCAACCGATCGATCTGTTTAGTCCATTTAAAATTGATGAAATCATAAATTAATAAACTTTCAAAAACTTATAATTCAATTCCTGCCCCAACTAAAAGAATTTCTAAATTTGTACCTGTCCACGTGGCACGCCACGTGTAACTGTCTAATTATTCTATTAATTATACCAGTTTTTAACCGTAAAAATGAATAGAATTTTTAATAGAAAATTTTAATTTACTATTTAATTTAATCTACAGGGACTAATTTATTCAAATTTTCAAATAATTTATCTCTTAAGATACTTTTACCGAACTTTTCCCAAAGTAACATGCAAAGAATCTTTAGAAGATTCTTGGAAACCTAACAGGACTTAAAAGCTTAAGCTTTACTGTCAAATGCAAACAAAATATATTAATGATTAGAGGGCTTATTTAGACTTTAGGGGGTGGTTGAATTTGAATGGCATTGCCATGTGCATGATGACCATTATTGCCAATCAACATTATTAAAGTTATTTTTAATAAACTCCCCCATGAACATGAAGTGGGGTCCTTTAAAATTCTTTGCTTGTTTCATCCCTCTTTTTATGTTCATGAATGGTAGCTGAATTTTGCAATGATTCATTTATTTATAGGGACTAAATGCCAAACAAATAATGAGTTCTTTTAATGGCAGGTTACTGTGAGGATTAAAGTGGTGTCTTGTACAACTGGCAGTTCAGTGGTGGCTGAAGCAAACAACAATGGTGCCAATTGGGTCATACTGGACAAGTAATTTAACCATACAAAACAAAAAAAAAGTATTATTTCTTGTTTCTAAGCTATTAGTTTAATTGGTTTGGTCATAATTGTGGTTTATCCCCTTTGCATATCCATGCTTTATACTAGTTTATTATAGAATATGTTCCTATATCACTGATTATGTCTGTTATAATGCTACTTTTGTTGTTATTCATGTATAGAATGTTACTCTATGCTACCATTGTTAACCAATTCAAAGGAAAAACAAATGGGAGTATGATCTGGTTGAATGCTTTGTGGTCTGTAATATGTCGGAATCGATTTGCAGTGGCCAAAACTCAGTATCTTGAACTTGTTGTCATTGTGTTTTGAATCAGAAAACTAAAGCAAGAGCTGAAACATTGCATGGATGAACTTCATTGCAACATTGTAGTAATGAAAGGTTCTCAAGCAAAAGTTCTTCGGCTTAATTTGCAATGCGCGAATGAACCTCGAACTCCATATTACTCGGCTGCTTCTTCACCAGTTATGGATGTTGGAGATCACCTAGGACATAGGATGAAGCATTCTACTCCAGTTAGTAGCCCTGAAGAACCAAGTACTTCGTATTCAAGAACAAGCCAAGAGAGATTGTTACCGAGTTCCGATTCAGCAACATCACTTTTCCTTGTCTATCAAGAAAACCCTCTTTTCGTGGATGATAAGAACGAGTTGGATAACCAACTTACCGTTCTTGATTCAGTTGGAGAAAAGCTTATAAATCTATCAGCAAACTCAACGTCCTCTGTGAAAAATAACGACAAGAGTATATTTTGGATACCCCAAAATCACAATGACGAAAAGCCTCGCAAAACCCGAAGTGGTCGAAATATAGTCATCCCTCCAAGTTCAAGAACCTTGCTTGACAAGTTTGCTCAATATGATCAAGATGCAAAGGAAGGTAGACTTGTCAATACAGACTACATGGTTAACTCAAACATTAGAGATGCGGTTGCATTAGGTCGAGCATCCTCGGTACCTCCACCGTTATGCTCGTTTTGTCAGCACAAAGCACCAGTCTTTGGCAAGCCGCCGAGACGGTTTTCTTACGAGGAGCTAGAGGAAGCTACTGATGGATTTGCAGAAGTGAATTTCTTGGCAGAAGGTGGTTTTGGTGTTGTTTATAGAGGGATTTTACGAGATGGTCAAGTTGTTGCGGTGAAGTTGTTAAAATTTGTTGGTTGTCAAGCAGATATCGATTTCTGTAGGGAGGTACAGGTTTTGAGCTGCGCGCAACATAGGAATGTCGTGTTGCTAATCGGGTTCTGTATCGATGGTAACAAGAGAGTCTTGGTTTACGAGTACATCTGCAATGGATCCTTAGATTTCCATTTACACGGTATCCTTTTTTCTCGTTTCTATTTCTCTCGAGATCATGTTTTGTATTTCTCTCTTACAGTTCACATATCTGGTTGACAGGAAGCAACAGAGCCTCGTTAGATTGGCAATCAAGATTACGAATAGCAATCGGAGCAGCACGAGGCTTACGATACCTACACGAAGATTGTAGAGTTGGTTATATTGTACATAGAGATATGCGGCCTAAAAACATTCTCCTAACTCACGATTTCGAGCCTCAGGTACTTTCAATTTATTTTTGGACATTCCCGAAAGTGTTAGATTCTATGTGTATTCATTACGATAGACTCACGATTTTGAGCCTCAGGTTACTGATTTCGGCCTCGCTAGATGGCATTCCGATCAATGGACAGTTGGAAACGAAGAACAAACCGTTGGAACTTCAGGGTACTTTCTATGTTCGTTCTCTAATATTTACTCAACTTGTGAACATTTCTATCATTCTAAAGGAACCTCAAACAATGACTAAATGCAGGTACCTTGCCCCGGAATATTCAGATGGCGGAAGGATTACGCAAAAAGTCGATGTTTACGCATTCGGAGTAGTGTTATTAGAGTTACTAACAGGTCAAAGAATCAGTCACTTACAATATTACAAAGGCCGGAATTTCTTATCGGACTGGTTCCATCCTCTAGCCGCATTAGACTCGAATCAAATCATGACAAATATTTATCAATTGCTTGATCCATGTTTAGCCTCCGGTAAAGTCCAGGACTATACTCATCAACTCCAAGCCATGGCTCGAGCCGCTTTCTTGTGCCTAAGTCATGATCCGGAATCGCGACCCCCGATGTCAAAGGTACATACCTTGTCCTGCAAGTTTCTAATTCATTTCGTAATCCTTTTTCATAATCTTTGTTTGTCATTTGCAAATTTATTAGATACTTAGAATTCTTGAAGGAGGAGATACCAACGTTCCTTTGAGTTTAGACCTGAACTCGATCGGCAATCGAAGCGGCCATTTACGTGGATTGAAAACTCAAACACAACCCGAATCTACGAGACGGCATTCTCGAAAACTTTCGCATTGACCGAATCGTTTCGAAAGACCGAAACCGATGCTTGTATAGTTTGAGAGTATCATCACATTGATTCCTTCTTCCCCTTTTCATGTAATTTCTTCTTCTTTTTTACAATCTACTACCATTATTTGCTTTTATTTGAAGGAACTGTAATATTGGGAATTTGCATACTTGTAATATGATTTCATTTGTTTGCTCAAATTTGTCCGTATATACCAAAGTATACACTATTTTGTACTAAAAAAATAAAATTCTATAATAATAATCACTTTTATTGTTCTTGTTGTTATTTAATTGTTTACTGACTAATTCAGGTTTTCAGAACCGAATCAGCGGTCGAACAGGTTAGATCATCGATTTTTGATTTGATAAATCATTAAAAATAAAAAAAATATTAAAAAAATAAAGAAAACCAGTTCAATCTATCCATATTGATTCGTGGGTCAATTGGTCTAACCTCTCTAATTGAATTGGTACTCTAATTGAATTTAATTTAACCATTTCGATCCGGTTCAATAAGTCACTCGATTTGAATGATTTGTGAAGAAAAGGACCAAAATGGATGTTGTAAAAGCAACCTTTCCCATGAGCAAAGCCAAAAATTATCTTTAGGAGGTCAGATTGAGTATATTTTTATGAGAGCTAAAATGTAACTTCATAATTATATTAATTTATATCTTTATAATTTTTAAATGATTAAATTAAAATTTTATCATTTTAAGAGGACTAAAATATAATTTAATCATTTATTAATTTATAATTTTATAAAATATAAAAAGGCCAGTAATGCCGCCCTTGACCTTTCCTTGGAAGAACTAGAGGGTGACTGGTTTGCAAGGGCAAATATAAAGAAAAGCAAGCAGGGCGTTGCCCTCCAAAAATGAAAATTTTATAATTTAGTCCTTTTATAAATAATAAATTTATAAGTTTTGGCCCTTCAAAAATGAAAACAAATTACATTTAGTCTCATTAAAAATGATGAAATCACAAGTTAATACATGATAAAATTATATTTTCACCTTTTAAAAGTTTACAATTCGATTCCAGCCCTTAAAAGAAATTCTAAATTCATCCCTGCTGGTATATATACATATACGTATGCATGCATCTCCATGATAATGGCTTAAAAAACAAAATAAAAACAAAGCAAATTTTATTAAAGAAAGCTTTATACATAAAAACTGTCTGCAATTTTCATGGTTACCCATATTTCATCAAAGTCCCCACAACATTCTTTTATTTACTATATAATATATACCCCAAAGTAAAACCCTCAAACTGATCCCAGCCCAACACAACAACAACATAATAAAAAGCTACACCCATCCCTGTTGTTTCAAAAGAATCCACATCAGTTTTTGCATTTCAGTACCTCCCATTATTACTTGCAGACGAATAACTCCCATCAGAAACTGGTGATTCTTCATAGCTGGTAGTATTTGGTTGCATGGTCGACCCTATTTGAGCATATTCCGACACACTCCACACTTTCACCGACTTGTCCAAACTGCCACTATACAAAATCCATCGCTGTTCATTCGTCGAATTCGGGTCTTTTTCCGATGCCAAACACTTAACCGGTCCTGTATGTCCGGTTAGAACCGAAAGACATGTATGAATGTTACCATCCTTACGCCAAACACATATAGTTTTATCAGCTGAACCACTAAACACCAAATTCCCAGCTGCTTCAAGACAAAGAACAGCTAATTTATGTCCTTTAAGTACACCACCATGTGCTAATCCTTTCTCAAGTTCCCAAAAATTAACAAGGCCATCACTGGAACCACAATATAAAACCGAACCAGGTGCATCAATTGCTAATGCTGTAACAGCACATTCTTGTTGTAACAATGTTTGGTTCAAACTATGTTTTGTCCCTTTACGTTGTTGTTCCCTTTTCCATACTTTAACCGTCCCGTCGGCCGAACCGGTGAAAACCATCTCCCTGCCGGACCTCGATACTACTGAATTCACCGCGTCGTCGTGCGCGTTAACCGATTCGAGACATTTATAATCAGAAATCCTCCATACTTTAAATGTTCTATCCCATGAAGCTGAATAAAGAAGACCATGTTCTTCATTTAAACTCAAACATGACACAGCATCTGAATGCTTGATCCATAAAGATCTTTTGCGTTTCACTTCAATGTAATTACTTGGTTTAATTGAACTTTTGAGGATTTCTTTCAAAGATGGTAATGTACCAGCTCGTTTATGAACACCAGGGTTCTTAACAGATACTTTCCATACACGAATTTTACCATCTTGATGACCCGTAAAAATCTTTGCACCTGCTATAACAATGGTTTTAACCAATCCACTATTTGATTTGAAACCAGTAAATTCTTTAAGATTTTTCCATACACGTATGTTCTTACTATCAGAACCCGTATAAAGCAAATCATCTGAAGCAGCTAATGAATAAATATGACCTTCTTCACGTGTAAGTGACATGATGAGACTATTGGCCGGAACACTATCATCATCAAATGGCATAGACAATGATTTGTTGAAATGAGTAGTTTGGTTCCACGGCGACATCGTTAACGGCGAACCTTCCCCGCTCGATCGGTTCGGTTCCAAAGGTCCATTAGCCGACGCGCTGCTATGTCGGAGACATAAATCATCTTCGCTCACCGGAGATGTCATCGACATGTTGGGATCCGAATATATGGTTTTCCCAAACTTGGACTTACGAATGCCATCTGCTTGATCATCGAACATTGTGCCTTCTATCACTCTCATTACCAAGACAAAGTATCAAAAAGAAAATGAAGAAAGAAAAACAAAGAAAATAGCAAATTCAAGCTAACCCCAAACCCCAAATATCAAAAGAGTATATAGAAATGGATTGGATTTGCATTTGCAATTGAAATTGAAATGCATGGATTCATATATTTATATATAATGAGGATTGCAATTATAGAAGAAAGATAGGAATGGTGCAGCATATTTGTGGCTATCAAAATTCGACAAGTGTTCGGATGAAAGAAATGGGTTCACAAAGACTGACAATGGGTCCAAGGAATCAGGGTGATTGGTAGTTTTATTAGTTTCAATTTGGGGAGTTGTTTTTGTTTATTTATTTATATTTGTATATATGATGAGTGGTTCGTTTAATATATCTAGTAAAAACAAATTTCAATGTTGGCATAAGCCAATATTGATTGATTTAGTTGCATCAACATTGATTAGTATTTTCACACTAATCAAAGCTTGAATTTACGTGGGGATTATAGTTTTCGGAGTTTTGTATTTTTTTTATTTCGTTTAAAAAATCGATATGTTTTTTTTTTAATATCTGTTTTTTATATTTTACTATCTTCCTATAAGATACTTGTACAATGTACAAAATATTTTTCCATTCAAGAAATGAGTTGAGAAAAAGAAAATTAACTTTCGGGACAATGGGCAAATTTAGAAATTTTTTTACGGAGGGTTGGAATTAAATTATAAATTTTTTAGAGGCTAAATATAATTTTATCATATATTAATTTATAATTTCATTATTTTTAAGGGGGTTAAATAGAAAGTTATTTCATTTTGAGGGGTCAAAATTTAATTTTCCATATATTTACTTATAATTTCAGACTAAATTATAGTTTTTCCATTCTGATTAGGGGGGAAAAGGCCCTTGCCTGCCTCTTATATTTGCCCTTGTTTGGTATCTTGACACGATTGACAAAAATAAAGGCTTTAGGTCTTAAGTATCCAAGTTCGAAATTTACCATACACAATTATATGTGTGTTACCGTATGTGGATTTTAGTTCAGCTAATCAATTCTAGTTTAGATCATTATTTTGATTCTTAATCTATTTGTGTTATAATTATTTGATTCTACTACTCTTCTTAATCCATTTGTGCTATAATAGTTTAATTCTACTCTTTATAATTGCACGAACATGTATTTGTACTCAGATGTAATCTTTTCAAAAAAAAAAAAAAAAAAAAAAGAAGCTTTGGATGGGGTATTCCTTTCCCATTATTTGAGATCTGATTTGCTTAATAAAGAAAAGAGGGTTTTATTATAAAATTGAGTTTTCGAGTTCTCGTTTATGATATTGTTACGTGTGAATTTTAAATTCATTAGTTAATTTTAGTTCAGATTATTTCAATTCTTAATTTGTTTGTGTCGATAATTATTTGATTTTCACTTCTTAATCTATTTATATTATAATAATTTGATACTATACTTTATAATTAAGTGGGTATTTTTTTATTTGAGATATGATTTACTCAAACTTATATTAAAATATAAGGGCAAAGGGAAAAGGGTTCATCATGTTTCCATTTCTCAATATTTAATCATTTGAGTCCACTGAAAAATAATTGTAGCACTTCGTCCCTTTCATTTCCTTCTTTTGTGTATATATGCCAATGGCATCAATTATTATACAGTGAAAAAGTTAAATTTTTGAAGGTAAAAAAAAAATGACACTGTGGATTTAACTGATCAGTGGAGGGTTTGAAATTATGAAATGCAATAATTTACAATTATTCCATATTTCTATTTTTGGATAAACCATTTAAAGGCAAAATTAAAGTTCAAGCCTGTCTGGCCTGCAAAGTTTAAAGTGTAGACAATGAAAATTAACGTAAAAAAAAAAAAGAAAGCATAATAATTTTTTTTTTTGGTTATTTTGGTTTTAATAATTTTATTATTTTGACCCTAAATCTTCAAATTTTAATTAAATTGTTTTTGGATAAAAAAACTGATTAAATTATTAAAATTTTAATAATAGTAATGTGATAGTCCATGTAATAATCTTAGTCTACTTGATAAAATTTAAAAAATATTCAAAAAAATCATAAAAAGAAATTTAAAAAGAATATACAAGTTAGTAATGAAGTATATTGAGGAGTATTGACTCTTTCAAGAGAAGTCTCTGAAGTGTTATCCGTTAGACAGCCGATACAGTCCCCAATAATCAAAAGTATTGTTATGATACTTAGGTTTTATCTCCCAACTCCACGGAGAGCCCCGAGGGGGCACAGGGTGGGAGTGCCTTGATTAGTAAAGAGAGTACGTACTTGAAGGATGCGTAAATAATTAATCAATGAAGTCGCATGAGATGCGGATCGAACCACCAACAAAGGCTAATTATGCTTTGGTTGGTGGTTCGATCCACATTGCGTGTGGCTTCATCGATTAATTATTTACATGTCCTTTAAGTACGTACTCTCTCCACCAATCAAGGTGCTCCCACTACGTGAATCCTTGGGGTTCTCTGTGAAGTTAGGAGACACTCGAATCCCGAGATAATATCTATGATTGTTGGGGGCCATATTGACTATTCAACGAACAACACTTTGGAAACTTCTCCTGAAGGAGTCAATCCCCTCAACAAAGTATATATGGATAGTCACACGGGCTATCATGTTAGTACTATTAAAATTTTAAGAGTTTAGTGAGCTTTTTCATCCAACAAAAAAAAAAAAAACATTTTGACTAAATTTAAAAAGTAGAAAGCCAAAGTGGTTCAAATAAAGAATTCCGACCAAAGTGATAAAAGCGTCAATGTTAAAAATTAAACTTATCATTATGCCAAAAAATATTAAGGGTGTGCTTAGGTGAGAGATTTGTAAGAAGGATTTGTAAAATTCGAATAATGAATTTATTGTTTGGGTAAATATATTATACAATTTCAAAATTTATTAGTAATTTTGAAAGGAAATTTCAATAGCTGAATTTTTTTTCAAATTTCATTTAAAGAGGTGGATTTTTTTTTTAATTCTTTATAATTTTATTTGATTTAATACACATGGTCCCACTCTAAGATAAAAAAATTTTAAATTTCAAAAATTATTTTTATGTAACTTTAATATTTTTAATTTTTATTTCATTAAAACTATTTATAAATATTTACAAATATAATGATATCCCTATTGAATATTTTTATATTTTTTTAAAAAAATTAACATAATTATTCTTGTTTTATAATTATTTTTTAATTTTTAAAATTCCAATAATCTATTTTTTTTTCTAAATTAATTATTTATCCAAACAAAACAATTGATAAATTCTTCAACTAAGACACTCTAAAAGAAAAATAAACTCTTCTTCTCCACCATAGAATACTGGGTTTGCTAGCTATTTGCTAAAATTTGATTGTTTAAATATAAGTAAATGCGAAGATAATTATCAATAAGTATTGGACGTAATGTTAAGATACATTGCACCCTTAAAGATATAATACAACAATCACAAATCACGAACAATAATTATAAAACGAAGATTGAGCGAATATGAACCAAAAAACTAACACGAAGGATACCCAAAAAAAAGGGTAAACTACATCAGTTCCTAAATTATGAGCAAGTTTTTGTTTTGGTCACTTAATTAAAAAAATTAAAATTTAATCACTAAATTATTTGAAAGTTTTCATTTAAATCACTGAATTATTCAAAAGTTTTTATTTAAATCACTGGGTAGTTAAGTTTTTTTTCAAAAAAGTTCTGCCAGCGAGCTTCATGTGATAATTCAACGATCGATATGGTAGATCAGTACACATCAAAAAATAGAAGAACATGCATTATATCAAGTTGATCTGACAATCAGTTTTGGAGGTTGGAGAAAAAAAATGTTTGAATTTTAGTTCACAGATTCGAGATGTCCAAAGTTGTTTCGTAAAAAAAAAAAACTAAATTTTGAAGAGGAGGGGGAAAGAGAGCTTTAGATTGGTGTAAGTAGTGCGAACAAAGAAAGCCATGTAACATCGATTTTAATAGCTTAGTGATTTAAATGAAAACTGTTGAATATTTCAGTGATTAAATTGTAACTTTTTCAGTTAAGTAATTAAAACGAAAATTTACCCATAATTTAGTGACTAATAGTGTAATTTAACACAAAAAATAGTTGATAATTTAATAGAGGACGATGGAGTTCCAGCGTTTATATATGCTTGGTTATTGTATATTGTTAACCATGATGTAACAATAAGGTTTTTTTTGTCTGTCTTTATGCTGGAACATGGTTGAAGTCTAACGGCAGCCATATTTGATTTTGATAAGGTAATATTGTATTAACGACACCCACACAAAAACATTGCGTTCATTTCACAAACAACATTGAAAGAAGGGTATATCCATTGCTTTGCCCCAACTGATGGGGCACTGTGCATGCCACACCTTCACAAAAACCAAAGGTTATTTTGTATACAAATAACGAGTATCATTCAAATTCTTGAAAAAGAAGAATAAAAACAGGGGAATACAAGTTGTTATACTAATACTTTAGTAAGTAAAATACAAACCAAAGAGGGGTTAAGTATGCAACATGTTTAGTTGTCAATTAGAGAACAAGTCCTCTGTCACAGGTAGTTGTCAAGGATTAATTACTTCGTTAGAAAATACCTAAAGTAGCCAAAGTAGCGAGACCAACAAACTAGTACAAATTAGGCCAACAGGTTACCGAGACCAATCGAGCAGACAAGTAAACATCAACGAGCAACCCTCTTGGGTAACCAAATAGTGAATATAAGTATTGAAAATGCAGAATTCGTAGTGAAGTGGACCGAGAGACGTGGGTACATCTAATACTACATTGAAAAGTGAACTATGAAAGAATAAAAAAATTAAACATAAAAAGTTGTTAACGCAATTCAGATTTAACTTACGTTTGTGGGGCATTGTTCAAAAAAAAAATTTACTACTAAATATCACAATACAAGCGATGATTGAAGCAAAATCTATCTTGCTTCATGGATTCTTTTACTTATGACATTTATATTGTGGCATGTCTAAATCTTGAATGGACAATGGACTATGTATATGTAATTCGTATACTTTGATGTAAATGGAAGCTTGAGTTCAAATAAATAAGAAATTAAAAGTTGGTATTTTAGGTATACGACTTCTGCAGTATGTAGTGTCATTCCACAACAGTGAAACTCATAGCCCAATAAAGAGTAACTGATATCCTCTCATCAATATTACATTATAGATAAAAAGTAAAATTGGTCACGAGCCATTTTTCTTTATGATAAATGATTGGATTACTATTTGATAGTAATTGATTTTTCATTAAGGAAGATTAATAGTTACCATAAGATAAAATAGGATCACATTGGGAGAGCAGCTTTATCTCCAATAGGTTAAGGATATCATATAAGGGTAATACACTTATAATAAGGTCATTAGACGAGCACTTATTAATAAGCTTTCGTAATGATATATAATAAGGGAGAGATCAATCACGATACTTTAGTGAAATGACTTCATGACTAAATAATGTTTTAATTAATAGGTGTAAAGCCAAAACATAATTACAAATTATTTGAGCTCTAATTATATATATCCATTCGGTCCCTTCACTAGCTAAAGAATACATTTTCTTGCTAAGTACAAAAGGTGACTTGAGAATTAATTTAAGTTTTTCGAATTATTATCTAATTAATTAAAATTAAATAATTGAAGTTCGAAAATAAAATTAAATTAATTAGTCATTGCGAATTTGTTGAATAAAGAAATTAAATATATTTCCTCATAGAATCTATTATGGTAATGTTCCTATGACTTTAGCAAAATTAGAATTGGATTGAGAAAATTATTTAGTTGAGAAATTGCTAAATCCAATTAATGAAATTAATTGAATAAATAAATAATATTTTGGGCAATAGAAAATAAATATTGGGTTGAATAAATTATAAGTGTTGAATAAAAGTTCATGAAGTACATATAATTGGACCCAATAAACCAATACAAGAAAGGTCCAACATGACATTGTAATATATGAGGCAACCCTATGGTATTATACAAGGGTGTCATCGCCCCTAGCTCTTCTACTTAGAGTAGAAGTGATATTTTCTATTAAAATATTATTATTTAATTAGGCTTTATTCGAACAAAAACTATTGTATTTTTCTTTATAAATAGAAACTACAGGTCAAAAATTTTACACTTCTCATACGTCATTATTCTATCAGAAAATAGTAATAATTTATTTCAAAGAATAAATTATATTTTATGAGAAAAATGTATAGTTTCCGGTTATAGAAAGAATTAACTTTCCTACCGAAAGTTAATTAAAAGTTTTCATTTTGTGATTTTGTTCATGTTGCTCGAGCCCACACTCGAGGTAAATCATGGTTCGAGGATAGCAGAGAAAGTCATTCAGTTGAAAATTAAGATCGAGTTTAATCTACCTTGCACAAAGCACATGTATATTTCGGTTAATGTTAATTGCTATAAATAATAGTTATGTAACGAATTTTAGCATAAAATATAGAGATGGTCTCATTATTAAAAATCGTAAAGATTCAAATATGATGGTAAACATGTGGAGCTTTGATAGCTTGACCGTATAAGTTCCTTCATGGGTGGCTTCTAAAATAGTCCACACTTCATAAGACACATTTTGAATTCCTTATAAACTCTTGCTAGTCTACCCCGTAAAAAATATCATACAATTCTTTTTAATTGAAATTCACTACTTTATCTTCTTCAAATAGGTCCAAGTAGTTTCAAGCTTTGGCTTACGTACACCATTTGTCTTCGTGTAAGAAGACTCTCATCTGTTTAAAATTGATCTTCATGCTTTCTCATCAATGATACGATGAAAGACAGCATCTGTACTTTCCATCAACGTAATTAGATTCATCCAATAGTGGTGAATGTATAATCAAATCGTCTTTCTTTATACTTTCAATTGCACAGCCACCAGATCTAAAATTTCATAGATACTTTAGGTGTATAGCTCTGATATTAATTGAAAATATGAAATTGATTGTGGTGTGTGCAAAAAAAAATAAAAAGGTGTATATTAAATACAAAATGACAAACCAATAAAAGACTGAACACAGTAAGTTGTTTATGTAATTTGAACTTAACCTACGTCTATGGGGCTTTACTCAAATTAAGGAGAACTCTACTACTAAGTCTCACTATACAAGCAATGTTTGAAGCCTAATCTATCCTAACTCTTGGATAATTGCATCCTCACCCAAATACACTTGTAAAAACTCTCTCCCACTCATCTTCCCTACTGAAAATAAAAACAAATCACTCAAAAGGTGAAAAATACAAGCTTATAAAATGTTCCTTACAAAGTAATTGAATTATGCACACTAAACTCTCCCTAATCCGATGTCAAACTCTATTTTTAGAGCATCACATCCTCATCTCTAAATGGGATAATTCTCAATTAAATTGATAAATGTTCATTGCTTCATATTATCACCAAATGGCACAATATATCATCAAATTAAATCACTAAAATTATTTAAAATTATCTTCAAGAAATGCCTCAAGTAACTTTGATCAATTATCTCCTGTTTCTCACAATTTTAATCATCAAATAAGTCTTCAAGTAGTATCCATTCGAAATTGCTTTATCTAGACTAACACTATGGGATATAATTATCTTTAAGTAATACTTAGCCGAAATAATCATCACATTATCAATCAAAGAAATATTGATGAAGTGTGTTTCTACCTCGTTGAATTCTAGTGCCTCGTAAAAATAGAACAAGTGTGTAGTATCATTTTATATTATATTGATCAAGACTAATTAGTTTTAACTATCGCGGATAATTTATTTTAATTTTACTGCTTAAATAAATCGAAATAAATTAAACTTTAAATTGTAATTTATTGATTGAGTGTTTACAATTTAAATTGTAAAAAAAAAAAATTGGAATAAACGAATGTACCAAACCAACTCTTTATATTTGCAGATAGACCATAATCAAAAAGTAGAAAAAGAAGTATGAACATGTGAAACTATATTATGAAGCGTATCATCAACTCCAAATACAATCTTTTTTTTCTCTCTCTAGACTCTCAAACTTCACACTTAAGCTCTCAATTTCTTCTTCCATACCTTTACCATAAATCAGCACAAAGAATCAGATTACCAATTTCGATACCTCTAACTCAATAAAACTCCATTTAAACCAATTAAACGTAATGGGTTATGTTGATAACATGGTAAACATTTGCTTATTATGAAATTAAATTCTCTCCAAACCTAAAAGGTAGATATGAGTGGGCATTTAATTGAATCGAGTGAAAAAAATTTTGAGTTAATCAAGTTGACGAGTCTTATTTTATCATTCTAATTCGATTTGATTTTTTTTCCAATAGAATCAAGTGAAATGAAATTCGAGTTGAGTCAAATGGAATCGAGTGAAATTGTTGAGTTAACTTAAAAACTTAAATATGTAAAATTAAAATCTTGTTATAGTATAACTAATTACATGTTAGAGCATGTAAATTTGAAACCTTATATATTTTAAAACTTTTTTCAAATCAAAATAATAAACAAAATAAGATACTCTAGTATGATAAACTTGATTCATTATTATTTTAGAAAAAATTTAAAATTTTAACTTTCTTTATATATTCTTTAGAATTTTTTTAAAATTTTTGTAATTTTTTAAAAATATGAATTAACATTTTTATAAATATTTTGAATTTTAAAATTTATTTTAAATTTTTAAAATTTATTTTTAATTATTTTTTTTATTTTTTGTTGAGAGATAGATCTGTTTTCTCATTTTCAAAATTAGTAAGGACCAAAAGAGTATTTAACCAATCTATTATTCGAATTGAAAAGTTCAATTCGACTTAAACTCAAAACTCAAATTACTTATTTGAATTGACTCGAATAACTTAATTTAATTAACTAAATATTTATTTTTTAAATTTTTTTAAATCGAATTAAATTTTATTCATCTTTAAAATAATAGATATGAAATATATTTGAAATAAATTTCAACCAATTCTTTTACAACTTTTGCCTAAAATGTTATAAAAAAAAGGCAAAAGGTACAAAGCAATAAACAATGACGAAACAAGGAAAAACCCCACTCGCATTACGACAAGTGTTATTACAAATTCCAACACCAACTGTTAAACCGCCACGTAGAAAGGACAAAAGCATGATTGTTTGTCTGAATATCAATGTTCATAGTACCTTCACCTAGTCACCTGCTTTCTGTCCACTGCCCTTTAACTACAGTTCAATATAGCCAATGGCTTAGGGACCAACCGCTAGGCCACTACTAGTTGGCCACATGTCCCCGGGGCACTACACAAAAGGTTGGGAATTAAATGGTTCATTTTTAGACCCTGTCTACTAGGGTCGCTCCCTTGTGTAACACAACCCTATAGCTTACTATCCATGGAAACAAACGAAAGCCTGGAAATTTTTGAGTTTAAATGTAGTAATCAATCATGGTGGCACTATGGTTGTGACATTACGTCTTGCTTTGCAAATGGTGTTGGTTGTTTATTGTGGTAGTTGGGACACTTGTCTATCATCCAACGAGGATATTAGTGTTAATAGATCTCTACTATTAATTTTTAGTATTTTTAATTTATACACTTTTCAAAATTTTAAATTTTAAACCTCATCAAACAATAATTATTAAATTTATTTAGTTAAATTTTAATGTGGCAAACATATATTATCATATATGTAATACTATGGCAGCTTGTTATTTTCACATATTTCTAACTAAAAATTCAGTTAATAGATTAATGATTATTATTTACGTTAAGATTGATATTTCAAAATTTAAAAATTATAGACTTAGAAAGATCTAATTAAAGAATATAGACTAATTCTGTAACTGTACACATAATACGTGACTAATAATTGAAATTAATCAAATAAATATTTTTTGATATAATGCTTAGAACTACCTATAACTCTTCCACGGTCCTCAAATAGGAGGATAAACGCACTTCAGCGTACTCGAACCTACATCTTCTAAACTGACAACAATATTAATACTAACAAAGTTAAGTCTCAATTTAACCGAATATATTTAAGTGCTATTTTTTTGGGTTAAGACTAAAATTTTCAAATTTAGCAAATACAAAAACTAAAATTAATCAAATTAATTGAAGATCAATTATTTGAAATGAGTTCAAATTGTAAAGCGTCTAAATCAACTTAACTTGTAACTATATCAATTCCGAGATATAATGTAATCACAAAGACAAGATTTTATAACATTTTTGTCGAAATAGATTCATTGTTTTTCTCTTTATTTCCTTTTGTTGGCAAAACAGTGTGAGCATTGGACACGTGAATTCTTTGCTTTAAATTGATAAATGGTATTATCCCCAAGCTAAAGGAAGAGAGAGTTTTTCCTTCTTATTTCTCAAAATTGGTAGAGGGCAAACATGTATCTATTTATGGTCTCATCGATTTTTTAAAATGGTGTGAATTAGATCTATTCGTAGATACAGTAATTTTGTTCAGGTCAGGTTTAGTAAGGATTTATTTTATTTTGGGTACTTAGCTCTATATAAATAGAAAATATTTAGTACACTATCAATAGAGTTTTTAAACACCATAAGTAAAGTTAAGAGGCTGACAAATATCCAATAGGGATATAGTAAAATATTAAAAAAATAAATATTTAGAAAAAGAGATACGTGGCAATTTTTTAAGGTTACTTATGAAATAAAAAAGTACACTACGAGTGTATTAAATACCCACCCTTATAAAAATATATAAATATTAAGGGTAGTTATTTGATACACATCTTATAGAGTTTTTAAATTCCACAAACATGATTTAAAATGTGACAAGTATGAACCTAAGTTGTGGCTCATCGAATGTTCATTATTGCACCAAAAAAACATAACAAGTGTTTCATTTGTTTATATATTAAATTTTTTAATTATTTTTACTATACTTATAGAACACTTATCACACCCGTCAATTCATTTGTGAAGCGTAAAAAACCTTAAAATTATATATAGGATAATTTTCTAAATATTAACGTAAAATATCATGTTACTTAATATTTTATTATTTTAAAATAATAAAACAAATCATTTGAATGAATTAAGCCGAGCTCGAGCTTAAATTTTTTTTTTAATCAAAGTATAATTCATTCCATGAGTACCTCAAAGTGTGGAATTCCCTATTAGTACTTATAGATTGATAATACATCAAACACAAATCTATTAGATATTTTTCTATATAAATAACAATTTTCTTAACTAGATACAAAGAATTAGGTATTATGGGGGCAAATTATAAATACGTGATTCCAATAAATTCTCATGTCTCACATTAATTTAGATGAAGTACTACTTCTTGTTTATGTTGTTTTAATGAAAATGTACATTTTGGACAAAGAGTGGACTTATTTGATCATCCATTTAACAACATCATGTTGAATTGTTGATGTACTCTTTTTTATGATTCAGATGAATAAGGTTTGAACTTTACCAAAATTGGAAACTTTCAATTTCAATGGTGTAAATTAAGAACTAAAATTAGAACTTTGAAGTGATGGATAAATAGTAAATCCTCGAGTATTCAACACGTAAAAACCTAATTTAATAAATCCTTATTGCCGCCCCAACACTACTGCTTTTGAGAAAGTTTATTGATTAACAAGAAAGTCCAAGCAAAAACATATATAGAATAAAGAGATATAATTCGATTTAAAAAATAAATAAATTAATTTAAGTACGTTAGATTAAAGAGTAAATTGGTCATTTCTATTAAAAATTTCATCCATTTCTTCTATTAAAACCTAGTGTGGTTGACGAAACAACCAAATAGTTACACGTGTAGTGCCACGTGTACCTTATGTTAACATAGAAAGACTAATTTTTAACAGTAGAAATGAAAGAAATTTTTAACAAAATTACCAATTTTCTCTTTGATTTAACATCTAGGGACTAGTTTGCCCATTTCTTGATTAGAGGAGGCAAAATATAATCTAGCTCTTAGTATAAGGACATCCATGACACTTTTATCGTTTTACGATATATTTAGAGTTTGTAACTACCTCTCCTAACAAAGTCATCTCAATGTTGGAACGCGAATTCTCTCTTTAAAAATACAATGTATTATCACTGTACTTAGCGTTTGTAGCTTTAAGTTTTATTCTATGTTAACGCTTGAATTTTCCTCCTGATTTGTTGTGAGTAATTGATTAATTAGCTAAAATTGAATTATTCAATACTTGTGTTGTAATTTCAAAAAAAAAAAAAAAAATCTCACTTTCACCCCTTGTTAAAGCAAATGAGTTTTGCCTTATTTATAGTAAACAAGAACAAAATTTGGGTATTGGTTTTTTCCGTTTAAAGTTGATGTGATAATTTATGGTGAAAAAGAGATTTTACAAATCAATCAACTCACAAGACAAAAATTAAAATATAAACATGCAATTATGTTATATTAATTTATGGTGAAAAAGAGATTTTACAAATCAATCAACTCACAAGACAAAAATTAAAATATAAACATGCAATTATGTTATATAATTTTATATCCACACATCTGTAAAGATGAATAGAGGTTGGATCGAATCAAATTTAAATTCAGTATAATTCTTTTTTTTTTACTCAGTCAATTGATTATAGGAAAAGGTGTTGGAATCACCCAACCCATACCAGTTCGAACAAGGAATCAGAAGCAGCCAAACTATGCCGAAATAAAGCACAAACAACCAGAAAAATAACAAACCCCAAAATAGATTACCAATATGCTCTAAACAAGGTATTCCTCTACAAACCTGCTTTAGCCAAGGCTTTTGCCATTCCATTCTTACCTCGATTTTTGACTTCAATCTGAACCTCAGCCATTCGCCTTAAACTTCCTTCAATATTCGTGAACAAATTCCTAAACGACCATGGCCGAAGACAGCTATATTTCAATCAATCCAAAACAGTAATTAAATCACATTATATGATTAAAAGGGCCTACTCCTTCTGAATCAACTCTATAACCATCTCTGTAACCTCTTTAATTGCCATTAGAACCGCAATTTCCAAGCCCCCCACTGCACATCTACCAGAAAATAAAGTTGAAACCACCCCCTTATCATCCCTCAACACTCCTCCACAATCCTCTACAAGCCGTTATCTCATTCATAACAACCCCTGCCACATTGAATTTTATCCTACCCCTGCCGCTATCTCATTCAATATGAAATAATTATATGATATTAACATAATTTATTCTTTCTCAAGTATGATATTAATAACAGGTCGGGTCAAGTCTTGAATGCCAAATCAATATTTCAAACTATTTGATTTTTTTGTCCAAACTCATTTATAAAACTCAATATGATTATCTAAATCATTTCAAATACGAGTTAAACTTTAGGATGGTACAAATAATCCAATCATTAAACAAATCTATAAATAAATCAGTTTGAATATACCATCATTTGATTCTATACCTTAATTCCAACCCTAAATAATGATGTTCTTTTTTATATATAATTAATGAAGATGGTATTATTCATATGAGATGACGCATGTTTCCATAAACTATATAAAAACTTAAAAAACAATCTTCAATATGTATGCTTAGTTATATTTATGGCTTTGTGCATCCACTTTTATCAGTTTCCCTTTCATTATTCAATTAATTACGTTTCAAGTTGTTTTTCCACTTTACATTTCCATGTGCTTTCTCTTACGTATTGGCTGACGAAATGCAATGTTTCCATTTGAAAGTTAAGCCTTTTTGTAACTTTCCATGGCATAATTTTGGACAAAAGTAACGTTAGCCTTAGTGGAGATTGGGCCAATTAGGGAAAAGCTCTAATTTTGAGTTTTTTTTGCATTCATGGGCCCAAATCCAAAAGTTATTTCATTTTATGGATTATGGATTGGGCCGGGTCAAAACTCGATTTAAAAAAAGAATTCAAGACTGGGCCTAACCACAGAAAACATACTATTTAAAAATTCAATCATATTATTTATATTTATAACTTTATAATTAAATTTGAATAAAAATATTTTTTTGAATTCGAATCAAGCCAATCTAATCGAACCACAAAAAAGCTTTGTCCTTGGGCCAGTCGAACCAAACTAGACAGATCACCCTACTCATTGATAACTCTACTTTGGATCCATCAATTAAATGTGTGGGGTTGATTTTGAGTTGTGTTAATAAGGGTAAGATGAATTCATTTATTAAAAAAATCTTAAGATTATAATTTCATGTTGAAGTCGATGTTAAGTTTGAGTTGTTTCGATTTTGTGTCATTTCGTGTTCAAGTTGTTTCGGTTTACTTATTAAGTTTCTTTTTTCCTGATGATTTATCAATTTATGTTTGGGTTATTTTAAATTTTTTATTCGATTTTAGCATTTGAGTTCAAGTCACTTAAGTTACTTGTTTTGATTATTTTAAATTTGGGTCACCGCGGAATCAAGTCATTTCCAATGCAGATCATTTGAATTTAAATCATTTTAGGTACGGGTTGAACAAATTGGAGTTATTAATTTTTTATTAGAATTTTAATTTTAACTAACGAGATCTAATTTTTGAATTGGGATAGCCGATTGAGTCTTAGCTCAATTGACATAAGTATTGTTGTCAATGCAGAAGCACGTGAGTTCGAGTGCGTTGAAGCGTATTATCCTCCTATTTACGGGTTGTGGAGGGGCTATGAGTAATTAATCTAGATATTATCTTAAAAAGATATAATCTGATCGAAACTAATAAAGAAATTATTAAAAAAATAAATTGGGATAGAGTTAGGCATGTCTCCTTATAACCTAAAACCACCTATTAGAATTTTGATAATCGACTACTAAAGATATCATAATCTTGATCAGCTGATACCCCGAAGAATAATAACCCTACTTATCGATAGATTCATGCTCATCCTTTATATTAATTTCCTTTATTTTAGAATAATCGTGTTTCATTGTTTGGAATCTGATTCTTTAGACATGAAAGTTTTATTGTTGATATTTATTCAAGTATTTTTTTTTCATTAGTTTGATCGGTATTTGTGTTATTGTCAGTGTAGGAGAACGTAAATTCAAGTGCGCTAAAGCGCATTATCCTTCTATTTAAAGAAATAAGAGGGGCTATGAATAGTTCTAAACATTGTATAAAGAAAATCAAAAATATCTTCTTTCATATTTGTTTGTAAATTATGTTTAATGTTTGTAATTATTCTTTCCAATCATATTGTCTTTAAAATTTAAATTTATATAATTTTTAAAATATTTAAAATTCGATTTATATTATAAAAAAAAAATAGAACGTAGGCTCATCAACAAAATAACCTCATCTCACATGGTCATATGCTGCCATGGTTTACGTGGCTAACCATTATCCAAAAGGTATAATGATTTATTTAGCTCTTCAATACTATAAAATGATCATTTTAGTCTTTTATTTAATTTTTCATCCTTTAAACTCTTAAACTTATTTTTTTTTCAAATCACTCCAAATAAATGAAGAAGTTAACATTTTTAACTTTCCTGACATTGCATATACATGGATCGCCAGGTGGATGACATATTAGTATTTAACTAATTTTTTAAAATTTTAAAAATTCAAAAAACTATAAAAAAATATTTTTAAAAATTAGAAATAAAAAATTATTAAATTATTTAAAAATTATGAAAAAAATCTACATGTATGCCACATCAGCAAAGGTACCAAACGTTAACTTTTTCATCTATTTGAAAGTGATTTGATAAAAATACAAATTCAATTATCGAAAGAAAAAAAAATAAAATGATTTTTAAAAAATGGAGGGAAAAAGTTATTATGCAACTCATCTCAAAACCCAGATCTGACATAAAAACATTATAAATTACAATATTATTTTCAGCAACCGACCACCTCAGAATCTATGGATTCTGTGCCATCTCGAACCCACAAAACCGACCAAAATTATATAAAAATCCTCAAGAATCTTTCTTTCTACCCGTCTATAAATACTACACTTGCCTTGTCCCCCATTCACTTTTATAAACCGATAAGCATCATCTCTTTTATACTCTTTGTAATTTACTTCAAAAAAATGCCACTCTCTAAACCAGAGAAGAACAACGTCATCATCAACATCAACGACGAGAGCAGCAACAATTGTGGTGAAGATAACCAAGATGAGCAAGACAAGTTAGATGCCATCACTAGCCATCTTTACATAAAGCCAAGCCATTCGAAGCAAACATTGGATAAAGATATGGTTTTGAGAAGGATTCGTCACCGTAAACGTATGAATAATTTCAGGTCCGCATTTCAATCTTTCATTGGCTCTTCTTCTTCTTCATCATCATCGACGAAAATGACCAAGAATGGCAAAGGTTCTAGCAATGAACTAAAGTGGGTCGATGATGCTTTTGCAGCTCTTTGATTGTAATATTATTATTTTTTTTGTATAGTTGTTGATGTTTAGTGTACTGTTTAGGCACTCGTGTTACGTTGGTGTAGAATATGGGCCTTTGATAATGGGGTTTAAAAGCAAAGAATAGTTTCACTTTTTAAGCCTTTTAAATGTCTATGATAACATCATTAGATTCTCAACTTTATATGGGGCATTTGAATACAACATTTAACACTATTGTTGTTGGAACTTTTGTGTTTGATTTGATTGTATTTTAGTCCTTCAATTTTGTTTCCTAAAATATTTTTTATTTCATCCAGTTCTCTCTAAACTTCTTCTGATCTTTGATTGGGTAATTTCTTTTTAAACTTCTTTTTAGTGTCAATATCATCATTAGATAGATTCTTAAGTATAAAATTGTTTAAGGTCTGTGTTAAGAAGGTATCAGGATTGATACTTTAAGATACCTTCTAATGTTTAGATCAGTAAACACGACAATCTTAATCAATTAGAATGTTCATTTTACGTGTCACTTATTTATAGTCAATTGTTAGATAATTTCGTGTCTAATAAAACTTATGACTAATTGTGAACTCATAAGATTCTTTGCATGTACATAGTACCCAAGTGGCATGTCCAAATCATACAACTAATATTTTTCCATGATTTGTTCATTTCTTTGTCGGGATATCTTGTAATGGATTTGTATCCATTAATCCAAATAACATGAATACGTGGCATCACATTTCTAGTATTTCATATTTGGAAGCAACATATTTGTCTCACATTATGTATTCACACTTCAAAATCTGATTTAACCAAAGATTATGGCATCATGGACCCATTCATGATTTGATATAACTATGCTTTGGACAGTTAATTATGATTAAGAGGTCCATAGAGGGTATATGGTATAAGTTTTGTTGGAAGTGATCTAAATCAAATAAATTAACACCACTCCTCGGCAAAAGGAAAAAGGGAAACAAAATAACCACTTGGTATTGATTTTGTCAGCATGTTAATTATGATTTAACTTTTGATTAAATTCTGGCTTATATTTTAATTCGGTCATTTTTTATTTTTATAATTTTTGATTTTTAAAATTTTATTTGTTAAATTCATTAAACTCCGTTATTTCTAAAATTAGATGTGACAAACATATTACCACATATACAATATCATAACAATTTTCCATTTTCATACATTACTCATAACAAAGTCAATTAATTTTTTTAATAGTTGTAGTTTGCATCATTATTGAAAATTTTTAATCTGAAAAGTATAAGATTTAAGAATGATTCAATTGTAGAACATTAACTAAATCTACAACTTTACGCATTGTATATAATTAATAGCAAAATTTAACCAAATGAATTTAATTGTTACCGTTTGAGTCATGACTAAAATTTTAAAATTCGGAAAGTAAAAATACTAAAAGTGATCAATTCAAAGAATATAGAGATTGAAATTGATCAAATTAAAGTTTAAAAAAGACTAAATCTACAACTTAACTAAAGATAGAATGCGACACTTTTTGGTGTTCTCCATCTTTATTTTACGATTTATATTCAAAATTTATAGCTACTTTTATTAATAATATCGTCTTCAAATTTTGAATATGTATTTTCACGATTACTCAAATCAACCATTATTTAATTTGAAAGGTGGTAATTCAACATGACTTGAAATGCATTATTTAGGTTGAGTTGAATTGACTTTTTTCCGCGGTTTCATGCTTGTGTCCTATGCAATCGTTTCTTGCTTTTTTTTTTTTTTTTTTTTTAATGTTGGCATTATTTCTATTGAGATCAATTAAATTAAGTTGAGATTTAAAAAGAATTACCTAAAATTTTAGTAAAATTGATAATTTTTTATTGATTATTTAACATTGAATAAACGTTTATTTATGAAAGAATATTTTCTTTGAAAAGTAATTTTATTCCATCTGCTAAATTTTGAAGAAATTTTAAGAGATTCACGTATTCAAATTTAATACGTTCTTGGATGTAGTTAGAGACGGTTAAGAGTGACATTATCTTCCCCAAAGCCAATAATTTTAGTCTTTTTTTTTAATTATGAGCTATTAAATTAACTGAATCTTAACTTGACTGGTATGAACATTATTGTCAATGTAGGAGGACGTGGGTTCGAGAGCACTGAAGCGCATTATCCTCCTATCCATGGATTAGGGAGGGGCTATGGGTACTATAAGCCTTGTTTAAAAAAAACACAGAACAATTCAATTTAACCTTTTAAACCAACTTTTTACTTTCAACCCCTGAAATTTTAAAAATTTATTTTGGCCCCAAAAACAAATTGCCTCTTTTTTTTTTTTTTTTTTATGTTTGATATATCATTGTTAGAAATCACTTATTTAAACTTTTTCAATTAAAAATGTTCAAACTATCAATTAAAACATATATTCTTAATTTGGGAAGATTTTTTTATCCTATTATTACTCATACTCTAAACCCTTTAATGAGAAGATAATAAGCATTTAAATGAACTCAAATCCATATTTTTTTAATTGTTACAACAACAAACAATGTCAATTAAATTAAAATTCAATCAAAAATTTTAAAAATTTTAATTAATTAAATAATAAATAGATATAGTCCAAATTGAATATATATATATATATATATGTATTCATATGCAAAGGAAAATGTTGAAATATATGATCACGAGATTGGTTTGCCGTGTATAATACTGCAAATTATGGGTCCAAACGTGTGATAAATTATCACGATCACGGGTTACTTCATTCCTCCTTAAATATATACAAGTGGATGGTCCCCTATTGGCTAATATTTGACAATGGTATGAACATATATATATGTATTTGACAATGGGGGACTTTATACATTATTTCAGTAATTTTGACTTTATACAACTGTATTTTTTAATTAGGTGGTAAAAATATTGCAAAGGTTTTTATACTATTGGTCTATAAAAAGATGTTGATTTTGGTCTATCCCGAACTTTTTTAGTTTAAAAATTAGTATAAGTATCATGGAGATTCTTTTACAAAGAGTTTGATTGCATTTTGCTCTCTTTATCCAAAAAATGGGCAAATTAATCTGTACACATTAGATCAAAGAGTAAACCAGTCATTTTCTGTTAAAAATTTCATTCATTCATGCTGTTAAAAACTGGTGTGACTGACGGAATAACCAGACAGTTACATTTGGTGTGCCACGTGTACCTTATACTGATGTACATGGACCAATTTTTAATAGTATAAATGGATAAAATTTATAACATAATGACCAGTTTGCTCTTTAATCTAACGTATAAGGACTATTTTGCTCATTTTTTAGTAGAGGGGCAAAATGCAATATGACTCCTAGTACAATGGCCTCCATGGTACATTTACCCTTATGGAAATTATTTTTCAAGGAATTTTATAAATTTTATATTATTTTTTTATTGCATCCATAGTATTGGGTGAATGAGTATAATAGTTATATATTATATTCATAAAAAGAGAAGTTTAAATTCTAAAAATAATATTTTTGAAAACAGTAATCACGAACCCAAAATATTTAATTATTATAGATCATAAAATAAACATTAAAAATATTTTAATTATATAAAAAAAACATATCCCAATGATTTTAGAACATTATTGAATAGGCACTATGGCAAACATGAGATGCTTGCCGGTACCAAGGTGTGAATCCAACACTAGTATTGCACTTTGCTTTCACTTTTTAAAAGTTTTAAAAAGTAAGACCCCTTAAACCTCATTAGTTTAACATGTAAGTATTTTACTTTGTAGTTTCCTAAAAGTAAATTCCATATTAGTAACAAACAAAATGCAAAAGGTTTATTTACCAATTAGATCATGCATTGACCACTTTCAATTGTTACTTTTCAAGTCTTAACAAGTAATCTGAATGAAAATTTTACTATAATAGGAGTCTCTGTATGTTAAATTAAAGTGTAGATTGGTTATTTTCGTTAAAAAGATCATCTATTTGTATTGTTAAAAATCGGCATCCGTACCATGTATACATCATGCTGATTTACATGGATCAAACTTTAACTGTAGAAATAGATGGAATTTTTAACAGAATGACCAATTTGCTGTCTAACATAACATATAGGAATTAATTTGCCCATTTTTTTAATAGAGAGAACAAAATACAATCTAACTCTTACTACACGGGTCTCCATAGCATTTTTACCATAATCTTAATTACCAATATATCATCAAATTAGGTAGTAAATGCCAAGGAAAGAAATTCCTTAGCAAGCATATCTAGTCTCATTCATTGTTTCATGTCAAGCTAACTTTCAAATGATGCTTTGGTCACTCAGAATAAAGAAAGGAAAATGAAGTCATTTTCAACGTTGGGTTTAGAGCAATAAGACAAAGAGTAGTGTGAAAACAAAGAAAAGAAAAAAGAGATTTAGCATTTCTTTTCTCACTCTACTCAATAATGAATCATACATTTCTTTTCCAAATTTTTTTTATTTTTCATAGAATTACTTAAAAAAAAGTAATTTCCTTCTATTGGATAGGGGTTTGGTCCCTTATTATTAATTAATAAAATAATAAAATTATATTTTAATCCTTTCAAAAATTTATAATTAGATATCAAACCCCATAATATAAAATTTCTAACTATCTCCATTGTTTATATATATATATATTGAAACCCAAGACGGTTACTAGTGTTCCTTTTGCAATCAATTTAACTGTTGATCACACCAAATTTCAATCTCACAAGCTTCAAATTCCTAGTATTATTCAATAAAGTCCTTTTTTTTTTCTTTAATAAGTGCAATACACTTGAGAAACAAGAAACCCTTCAATGATCTCATCAACAAAACAATCCCAACCATGATTCACAAACAACCCAAAGAACCCAATTTTATTTTCATATCAATCCTTATACTTTCATTCCCCTTTATGATTCAATCCTCAGTTTGCAACCGATCATGTGGTGGCAACCATGTTCCTTACCCATTTGGCTTCTCCACTACCTGCCAAATCCCACTAAATTGCACCACCACCGCCCACCACCATCACCACCACCATATTGCCGGTTTCCCAATCCTAAACATAAACCAAAACCATATAAAAATCAGCATTGAAGCCACTTGTGATCGTCCACTTCAAGCTCTCCACCGTCTTTATACCCAAAACTATGCCCCAACATCTCGTAACGCAATCTTATTACAGAATTGCACCTTACCATCACCATGCATGATACCATCTACCATGGTTTACACTCATTTTGAGTCCCTTACTTGTTCTCCTAATAATAGTAACATTAGTTGCTATTCGGAAAAGAAAAGTAATGGTTTTCTTGATTATGATAAGGTGATTGGGACGAATTGTGGGTCGTTTCTGTCGTCGATCTCGACGGAATCTTTTAATGAATCGGGTGTGTTGGAAGTACAAGTGGTGGAGCTAAGGTGGTGGATTGAAGGACGGTGCTCGGAGTTATGTTCTGAGAATGCTGTTTGTGATGAAATTGTTTCGCCGGTTAATCGACGGCCGGGATCGTATTGTAGGTGTCGAAATGGGTTTGTTGGTGATGGATATCGTGCCGGTGATGGTTGCCGGAAAGGTTAGTTCCTCTGTTTCACCGAATCTCTTTGGAAATTTTGCTTTCGTTGTTCATGTTATGTTTTTTCTTCGTATTGATGCTGCAAATGATTAATAAAGTTAAAATTGTCATTTTATTTTTCAAAGGAAAAAATTATAAATTATAGTTTTGACTTAAAAAAATCGATTTAGGAATTAAGAAAAAAAATTTTGGAGCGTGAAAACTAAATTATAAATTTTCATAGGGTTAAAATATAATTTTATTATTCTTAGAGGTAAAGTGCTGACTATAGGATCTTGACTTTCTTTTTTTAGACAACACCTAGAAGTATCCATAGTCCCTCCCCAATCCATAAATAGGAGAATAATACGTTTTAGCGCACTTGAAACCACGTCATCCTACATTGGCAACAATATTCATGCCAGTCGAACTAATACTCAAATCGGTTAACATTAAGAAATTTTATAATTTAAGTTTTGAATAATGAATATATTTATTTGAATTTGAGGAATATTATAATGGATTTAAGTTTAGGAAATGTATTTTAAACCATATGGATTTAATATATAAATTCAATTAGTTAACCAATTTAATATATTTTAATTTATTAAAATTAAATTAACTAAATCAAGTTAATTAAATTGTACAAGTTTAATTAATTAATCCAATTTTAATCGAATTTTGTTTGGGCTATAATGATAAACCATAAGAGGATTTTGCCTCTAGCAGGGGCATGGCCCCTTAAGTAGAAATTTTTAGTTTTAGTTCTTTCAAACTTTATAAAGTTTCAAGTTAATATATGGTAAAACTTGAGTTTAGTTCTCAAAAATGATAATTTTTTTTATTTATCTCTTCTAAAAACTATAAAATTATATGTCGATACAATGATAAAATTGTATATATAAATTAATCTCGACTCTCCTAGAATTTTTTTTGACTTTGTCCTAATCTTTGTAATCATCCAATAAATGCAACCTTCACTTTAACAAATTAAAGCTTGCAAAGCATTATTGACTTAGAAACAAAACAGTTAATGATAGTGGAGAATGTAAATTGCTTTGCGTGGCAGCAAAAATGATAGCATATGCCACACACCACACTCTATAAATGATTCATAATACCCTGATTTTCAGGCCAAAAAGTAGCTTAAACTTTGCTCAATTATGGGGCCACTCATCATCTTTGTAAAGGCAAAAATGCTTTTCAATGTGTCAAACCCTTACCATTCAGCTCAGAAGGAACCGAATTTTCTTTCATCATTTAGCAAGTGAATGATCATTGAGGGACCCCATTGTAAATTTTTTACTAATTGCATCAAATTTGACTCCATTAGACCTTAATCTATAAACAACAATCAAATAAGTACATAAAATCCATATATGGTATTAGGTGGATAAAAGTACCATGGTGAATCTGTACTAGGACTCAGATTGTATTTTGTCCCTTTTGTTAAAAAAGTGAACAAACTGGTCTTGTTTGTTAAAAATTATATCTATTTCTATTGTTAAAAACTGACGTGGTTAACGGAAAAATTAAGCAGTTAAATGTGGCGTGCCATGTGTACCTCATTTTGACGTACAAGGATTAGTTTTTAACAGTAGAAATGGATGGAATTTTTAACAAAAGGACAATTTTACTCTTTAATCTAATGTACAAGGACTAATTTGCCAATTATTTTAGTAGAGGGGAAAAATGCAATTCGACTCTTAACGTAAACATGGTACTTTTACATATTAGGTGATGCAAGATAATGATTAAGCATTATAACCCCATAGTCTTTAACAATTTGTTTTTGTGTTTGTTGATATGTAAAACTAAACAGCCTCTTCCAATTGTAACCCCGCGAGGTACGTTTCCGGTGAATGCGGAGGAACGACTCGAGTCATTATGTTAATAGGAGGTAATGTTAATTTGATGTTGAACCTATTAATGCTAGTGATCATCACATCACTAATTGTTGGTGCTCATTTTTCATAGGCATTGCAGTTGGAGCTTCTTTAATGATTTGTGTAGTTCTCATATGTTGCTTCGTGCGCAAGCAATCGAGTTCGAGAACCAAACACAGCATGAAAAGACTGTTTTCCGATGCATCGGGCATCAATATTCCGATTTACACATACAAAGAAATAGAGAAAGCTACAAATGGTTTCTCAGAGAAACAAAGGCTTGGAACTGGAGCATTTGGGACTGTCTATGCAGGCAAACTAAATACCAATTCATGGGTTGCTATTAAAAGGATCAAGCATAGAGACACCGATTGTATCGAGCAAGTCGTGAACGAGATCAAGCTAATATCATCCGTAAGTCACCCGAATCTAGTTCGTTTATTAGGTTGTTCCATGGAAAATGGTGAACAAATACTCGTTTACGAGTTCATGCCTAATGGAACATTATGCCAACATTTACAACGAGAACGAGGTGATGGACTTCCTTGGCCGGTTCGACTTACCATCGCTACAGAAACTGCACAAGCCATTGCTCATTTACACTCTGCTATAGACCCTCCTATATACCATAGAGACATCAAATCTAGCAACATACTTTTAGACTACAATTTCAAGTCCAAAGTAGCTGATTTCGGTCTTTCTAGGCTCGGAAAAACCGAGACATCCCACATTTCAACAGCTCCACAGGGAACACCAGGATACCTTGACCCTCAGTACCATCAAAACTTCCATCTTTCCGATAAAAGCGATGTTTATAGCTTCGGGGTTGTTCTAATCGAGATCATAACAGCATTGAAAGTGATAGACTTCTCAAGACCACCAAATGAAGCTAACTTAGCATCCATTGCTACTGATAGAATCAGCAAGGGACGTTTAGATGAGATCATAGACCCATTTTTAAACCCCAACAGTAATGATCCATGGACATTATCATCAATCCACAAGGTTGCGGAGCTAGCCTTTAGATGTTTATCATTTCATAGAGACATGAGACCTACAATGATGGAAGTAGCAATGGAATTGGAACAAATTAAGCTAAGTAGATGGGTACTTGGAGAAGAAATCAATGATGAAGGTGCTTCATTAGAGGTGTCACCTTGTTCTTCTTCATCAAATCTAAGTGAGCAACCATTAAGCAAGGGAATTAATAAGAATGGTGGAGTTGAAAATAGAAATGGCTTGTTTATGCTTCAAATGAGTAATGTTGGGTTTATGAATTTAATGGAGAAAGTGAAGGATCATTCACCAGTATCAGTGCAAGATCCATGGTTGAGTGAACAAAGCTCACCTTCTTCAAGCTACCTGTTGAATAATGTAAACCATTAACTAGAAAAGTCAAACCTTTCTTTTACACCATTTTTGTATGGGATGTTCAAAATATTTAAGTTCATGGATAACTTTTCTAATTTATAATATTATAAAAGTATAATTTGTGTTTCTATATATACATATATATATATATATGATGATCATTTGTTATATGTAAAATATAGATATATGGGATAATATTATGAAAGATCTTTCAACATTAGTAAATCTTAAAAAATTTCTTTCAAAAGATAATTTTAGATCGAGTTGATGAGAACTCTCATTTTTTTTAATATAAACATTCAATGTTTTTTAGAAACTAAATTTTTCACATTTTTTTTCCTTCTAGGATCTATCATGCTATTTTAGAAAAGATTATTACGTTACATATGATTCAAAGTTGATCAATTTAAAATTCGTAAAATAATTTACTTTTTATAAAATTTTGGCTTATTGTTGATGATAAATTTAGTACACAGCGAAGAGTCATCGAGAAAAGTGATCGGAGAAAAGGGTGAGGAGGAGGAGAGATAAAGAGTGGGAGAGTAGGAGAAGAAAACGAATACTCTCCTATCTATATGTTTTGGGCCTTATATAACATCAATTATTTCACTCAATATGCCACATGTCTAACTATTATTAATGAGTTAGAGTCGAATAGTTAAGTGATCTGACGGTATTAATCTAAGTAAGCTAATGTTACAATGTGTTTTATGTCACTTTAGACGGAACATAATAATAGTTATCTAACGTAGTAATTAATGAGTGAGATCGACTCGATTGCAAAAAAATTCCATCGATAGTCCATTATTACTGTTCGTAAACCTACCGTTGGATCCAAACAAACAATTTTTTAGCTCGACTATCCCTCATTAAAAAAATAAATATTATACTAATATTGTAAGAGGCCCATTTTGGCTTGGCCCAATCTATAAAACAAACCAAATAAATAAAAAAACCAATGACTTATCCACAGTCCATTTACACAGCCAAATCAAAATTAAATACAATACCAGACCCAATCTGACCCAAAACCCGATACGCATTACAAGCCCAATAGGCCCATCCCCTTAATAGCCTCAGAAACCCTAGGTCACCCCCCTTTCAGCTTGCGTCGCAGCCGAGAAACGGACAATGCCTCCGCTCCAAAGAGTATGACCCTAGCACCGTCGACACGCCAACCCTCGTACACACGCTAATGCCCACCAGAGCCCGCACTGCGAAGACGAAAAAGCGAGAGATAGATAGAGCATAGAATAGCTTAGATGAAATGATTTTTGTATTTTCGGCTACAAAAGCCCGAATGGAAACTCATTTTGGGGGTTCCTTTTTATATATACACGGATAATATACAAAAAGAAAAAAAAAAGGGGATACGAATATTGGAAGACAAAAACGAAAATCAGACATCAGAAGGTGGATTTTTTTTGAATGTTTTTTTTTCTTTTTTTTATTTTCTTTTGAATTTGCTTGTTTGTTTTCTTTTGGTTTTTGCATTTTTCTTAGCATAATGATAAATGAGAAAGGAAAACGGAACTATACCTCGCGTTTAGGTTTTGTCGGCTCTCCTCTCCTCTCACAAATCGTCCAGTCCGGAAGGGAAAACGAGGCCATAAAGCGACCGTTCGCAGCCTGAGGCCGCTAGTCGCCGCTTGCGGTGGTGGATCAGTGGTGAGACGGAAGGGGGGGCTAGGGTCGGCCGAATGAAAAGGGGAGAGTCTTAGTTTCTTTTTGTTTAAAGTTTGTTTGGGGGCTGAGTTTAGTCTAGGGTTTTCATCTTTTTTGTGTTGTTGTAAAGGGCATTAAAACGGCACCATTTGGGGCCCGTTCCAATGGCTCCAAAACGGTGCCGTATGGGCTTTAGTCATGTGACCCGATCCGATCCGGTTCTTCGCCCCTGGGATCCGCGTGCTTTGGCGGTGAGGGGATTTCCAATGCAGGTCCCTCTCCTTTCATGTAGCATGCAAATCGGCCTGTGTTCTCATTTATTTTTCTTTTAAATTTTCCCGAAACTTCACGCGCGTTTGCACTTTGGTCCGAACTTCAGCACAGCGTTTTGGGGTCTGGATTATTTCCAATTTAAGCCCCCGTGCATTTGCGCGTTTTACTCATTGGTCCCTTTTGTCATTATTATTTTATTTTCAGATTATCCCTTAAGTTTTGAATTGATTCTAATTAAATCCTTTTTGTTTGTAACTTTTATTCTTGATTGTTCATTCATACGATTGTTTTGGATTTTCTTTTTATTACGTTAATATTTTTATTTTATTTCCTATATACATATATTTATATATAACTAAGAACCCATAAATTTTTGTTATTTCAATATGTTCGGTACACATGTTTTGTACATCGTTTAAATTATTTTTGTACCTATATATATTAGTACATATATTTAATCCATACACTTTGTTAGATCTATGATTTTATACCTATAATCTTCTTTATAAAATGAGCTTGAGTTTCCTTTCATGATAATGTTTCAATATTTATATGGTATTTCTTTAAGTTTTCTATATATTTGTGCACGTACATTTTTCAACTTAAGTTTGTAACTTGTAATATTTATTACTTTAAAGTGCTTAATGTTTTCACGCATTTGTTGAGCTATTTCAATAACCTTTCCGTACATCTTCTAACCACCATTTGGTATTTCGCTTTATACTGTATTATTTAAAATATTCATATAACACTTGTTCAAATGTTTCATGTATATTTGTAAATAAATGGTTATTAATCTAGTCCTATACATATTATTATTTCCATGCTATTTTAGATATACTTACTTTTAAATTTATACACCTATCATTTTAATAAATTTTTTCATTTAAAACACTCTTTATTTTGTGATTTGTCAAGTATTTTTTTTTTATAGATATAAAATGATTTTAGAAATTCCATCTTTATAATTTTAAAATTATTATTTTTGCATATTTCTTTATATTATATTACTTTTATGCTTTATATAGCCTCTTAGTCAAAAGTTTTGACATAGGGTATGTATATAATTCGTTAGATCAACTATATGTTATTATCAATCCTATGACCTTTTACCATACTTCTATATATACATATGTTTTAAAAAAGGAATAAAAAAATCCATTTTATGCATTATATATTATTTAAATCACTACACATTTTGTCGACCTTTAAACGAGTCTGTGTTTAAAATATGTTACATACGATTTGATTCAAACTTTCATCCTATAAGATCTATTTCTATAGCTATATACCTAAGTTTTATTCAAACTCGTTGGTTTATATGTTATGAGTTTGTTAATCTTATGCCACTTCGACTTCTAAAATTCCATTTTGTTTTGCACATGTTTTGATTGGTTGTTTTATAATAGCATATATATTATCGTTGTAGGGTGTTCATCTCATTTATATGCCAATTATCCCCCATACATGATTGAAGTTAGGCTATAATTTTCTAGATTAATTAAATTGCTTATGCTGCTAATTGATTAATATTCTCACTCATCAAATATCGTATTTCATATATGCCTATTCTCCCGTATCATCGTTTTCCACTTGGTTCATGGAATGTGGCTTTATAAAATCTAAATTTTTATGATTAATTTCGTCTTATTTCAAATCAAATTAATACGTTTTGAGCTAGTTTCACAATTATTTAAATCAAAGGCGATATTCGATATTTGACAATTCGTAGAATCATACCCTAACGTGTTGGGTTGCAATTCCTCGTTTGTTCGAAATAATCGAAGGTCCCTTCAAAATTTCGTTCACATCTTTCAAAAACCCTTTAAAACGAAGGTAATATTCGGTGATTGATAATTCAGGAATCATGCCCTATCGTGTTGGGTTGTGATCTCTCGCTTGTTCAAAACAATCGAATATTCCTCTAGGCTTTCACTCCTGCTTATAAAAAAACCCTCTCAAAACGAAGATGATGTTCAATGTTTGGCGATTTGAAAATCGAACCCTACCGTGTTGGGCTGCGCTTTTTCATTTATCCAAATAATCGAATATCTCTCCGAAATTTTCACACGTATTTTATAAAGTAAGGCAATGGTCAATATTTGGGAATTCGAGAAATCGTACCCTATTGTGCTGGGTTTATAGTCGATCCCTTTTTCTTCTTTAAATTTAAAAATGGTTTCGACAAATATGATATTGGATACTTTACTACTCATTAAATTAGGGAAAATTTGTTAACTTTGTTTTACATTAAGTCCATATCGACGAGTGAGTTCAGATGCAACGGCGGCGGCGGCGGCTGCTTGAGATTTTCAATTTTTTCTGTCTTTATCCGACTTGTTACTGTTCAAAAGTTAAATTCGTTTCTAATAAAAGAATTTTTCTAGAAAAATACAAACCCCAAAAAATACTTTTCTTATTTATAAATTATATATTTTTTACTTAAACGATTATAATTTATATACTTAAATTAAAAAATCATATTCAAATTAATAATTCGAATCAGATAAGACTCAATCAATCCAATATAAATTTAAGAGTTTAAAATTGTCAAATAGTCAAATCATTAGTTTCCAATCCAACAAGTTCATATGGTTTAATTAAATAAAATATTAAATTTTATAAATATTAAAAAATAAAGAAAATCATATCAACCAGTTCAATTGATTTTTAATCCAATTAATTCGGTTTTGAGTGGTTCATGGTTCAATTAGTCTAATCCCTCTCTCCGAATGAGTTTGGTTTAAACATAATTGATCAAATTTATATTTTTCGAGTTTAACCTAAATTAACTAAACCTACTGAATTGATATAATAGTTTGCAATGACGTTTGAATCGGATTGGACTGGGAACCTACTGGGGTACCAATTTAGAGAACGACTGTGAATCAATTAAATCTGGAATCCATATGGACCGACTAAAAAATCAAATCATGTTTTTTTTAATTTTAATAATTTTTAATCGAACTGAATAAACCAGTGAATTAGTGACCTAATCAATTTGACTTTAAAAACATCGATAATTTTATCTTTAAATAATTCAATCTTTAACAAAGATTTTCAAGTATTTTAATACAATGTTTACTTTTAATAATAAATTTCCATTAAAATTTTACGTGTTAAAGCATGCTTAAACATAGATACTCCGAATAAAAAGTCAATATTTTATTTAATAAAGTATTCATTTGTCCTCATTTTATTGGTAAACCCATAAATGATAGGTTTATAGGGTTGGTAAAAGTTTTATAAGTCCCTATGTTATAGTCTTAAGAAAAATGAAAGGTCATTTGTTATAATGTGAAATTTTATTTTTTTTAATTAAATGAAGGGGAAGTTGCCATTATATATATTTACCCATTTATCTTTATAATTAAAATTTTCTCTATATTATCGATTGAATCTTAATTCGATTGACATCGGTATTATTATTAGTACAAAAGGACGTGGGTTCGAATATACTTCAGTGCTTATTATCTTTCTATTTAAGAGTTGGGGAGGGACTTTAGACAGTTCTAAATATTATATCAAAAAAAACATATATAATAATAACTTATAATAAGATTTAAGAAGTTTTTAAAGTTTTAATTTTACTTGTCTCGGTTATCTAACTTGTCTGGATTCAAATTTAAATTCATTTCTCGTTTTATATAAAGGAATTTTTTAAAATACTTTTATTATTTGTAAATGATATAATTAAATTCAAAAGAATAATATTTAAATTAATCAATAATAATTCGGATAAGTATGTTCTAATTTATTAGTCAACCAAGGAATGGAAGGTTTATTTGAAAAATAAAAAACTAATCTATGTTGATTACAAAAAGCTAATTTGTTAAAAAAAATGTCTGCTTATTATGTGAAATTTTAATGAATTATTATTTTGCACGTTGAAGTCATTTATTGGATCAGTACTGTATTAATATTGTTTAAATTAGATTAGACTGATTAAATCAGAAATTAGTTAAAGTATCAGTTTAAAGAGATGGGTTAGACTGGTTGACCCACAAATTGTTCAGAATAGTTTAAATCAATTTTTTTTATTTTTAAATTTTTATAAATTTTAATAATTCATTTAATTAAACTAGACAAACCAATAAAATAAAAAACCAATAATCTAATCGATTCTAAAATATTAGAGTTTATTTATTTTTAAAGTAAAAAAACTAAAACACTACAAAAAAATTTATGATGCTTTTTACTTCTATTTCATACAAGTAGATAGAACTCAATTTAGACAAGTTAAATTTATTTCTCAGCAAAGATAGAACTCTTAAAGCAAAGATTATAAATTAAATAACTTTTCTTTGACGGCTAGTTAAATTTATTATATTTAATGAGTTTGGAAGGTGAAAAAGTTTACCCACCAGCTTAGAAAGGAGATAAATCTCAAAATTATATATTAAACTATGATTTTGTGTAATTTTATATATGAAATTTTGATTTGATTTAATTTTCATAATTCACTAAAATAATTATCAATATAACACCATTTTACGTTTACATATCATATACATAAATAATTATATTTATCTAATATGAAAAGAAAGTGATGCATTTATTCTTTAAATGTGTATAATTGAATGGAAATTAAAATTTCATATGGCAACAAGTAAGGGAGGCTATTCCATGGAAGGATGGATGAGTTCAATTAAATGCGGTGCTGTCAAGATAAAAACCGGAATCACTCCTTCAAGAGGAGTTTTGCGAGATCATGTAGGAAAGTGGATTTTAGGCCTTAACAGGTGCTCAGGGAAGTATTCAGTTTTTTATGTTGAACTATGAAAATTATTTGATGGTTTGAACATGCTGTAGAGTTGGAATTATGAGAGTGTTGATTCAGACCAATAGTGTGGAGGTTGTGAATGCCATTCAAGACATTTCCTTGTCATCATCGAACTCTGCTTTAATTATGTGGATTTATTTACTCCTGAAGAAGGTTGGTCAGTGGCTGCTATAACATATCCCTATAGAAAGAAATAAGGATGTTAATTACATAACAAAAATGACTTTTGATAGAGAGGAAGGTTTGGTATTACTTGCAGTTCCCCCTCGATCGATTTCATATGTTTTAAGCTAATGTTTTTTTTTTTTTTACACTTAATTAAAATTTATGTATTAAATTACACATTTAATTAAAATTTATATATAATTTTAAGATTGATTCCACGTAAAAAAGTGAAAATTAAATAACTTATGTAATAATAAATCAAATCAGCTTATGTTATAATATTGACTTTTAATTAATCAAAGTTCGTACGTTAGAAATGATTTCACATGAAAATTTTTTTTAAAAAAGTTTCAATAATATCTTAAATTTTAGCATTTGCATTAACAAATTTTATCGTCTCTAAAAGCTTGCAGCTTCCAACGACGTTATAGTGACGGCCACCCCCACCGGTGCCGGTCCGACTTCGACTTCAAACGTATCGTAACGTCTGAAAAATTCCACCACAAAAAGCCTAGACACCAACGTCACGAAATCTTTACCGGCACATTGTTTATCCGCCACCGTAGGATGCTTGGTCTCTGGTCCATTAGACCAAAGCACATACTTCAACAACTTCTCCCCGTCGACACCCATGAACCTGTCGGGTACAAACTCCTCGGCTCTCTCAAAGATATTCGGATCCTTCGTCGCAAACGGTTGGTATCCGAACAACATCTCCCCTTCTTTCACTTCGTATACGGTATGGTGACTTTCAATCAAAAGATCTTTCTTCGCCTTCCCGTATTGAAACTGAACTGGCGGGTCGATACGAAATGATTCATACACCACGGATTTCATCAATGGCATTTGTTCCATTGCGGACAAGCTTAGTTCTCCGCCGTTTGATTTAATTACCGACCTGATCTCTTTTGCTAATGAAAGGTGTAGGTTTTCTCCGGCTAAACCAATCCATTTAAGCATAATCGGGAAGAACACTTTAACGCCGCCGAAAGAATTAAAGCACGTAGCGAATACAATATTATGACAAGCTTCGTCACGTGAAATACCCATTTTTTCAGCTTCATCAAGAACTAAGCCGGCCGATTCGTAGAAGAAATCGTATAATTTTTTGTAGTCTTTTTTAACGAGAAAAGATGGTAATGGAAATGTATGGAGTAAAAGATCTTCTATATATTTGGGCAGACCAAGGGTGAAAATCGGGCCGAGTTGAAACAAAACCCATTTGTTAGCTAAACTTGGACCGTCAGTTCCGAGTTTAGAATCAACTGGATTCGAGTCAAAGAAAGCCCGAGCTAAGAAATTAAAAGCAGCTTGCTCACTAGGTGTTTGGAAGCTACATTTACCTTTCTCTGCGAGTTCATATTCCACCGTTTTGAATAACTCGGTGTAACATGCTTTGAACTCGGGCAACACTCGGTCTCTACTTGATTTCAAGAGAAAAAAGAGAAGTTGTTTGAGTTTGGCATGTTTGGGTTCTGATGGGTCGAGATATGATAAAATCCGATACCCACCAGTGAGGTTGGTTGAAGACATGTAAGTGCCGGTGAAAAGGTCTTTCTTTTCGACTTTCGATACGTCGAAAAGAATGGGAAAACTCTTTCCGTCGAGTAAAGCGACAACTTTTGGGTTTGAAGAGATGAATGGACCTGGTGGCATGTTTGTTCGCAGTACGGTCGATTGGTATTTTTGGATTTTGAATTTAAAAAATTCGTCTCGGCCTTGGTTGTAAAAATAATCAAGCCGGTCTTTGATTGCACCGATGAAAGGAAGTCCATAATCACCAGGAATTGACTTCAAAGGAAGCTCGGGTTTTTCTAGCTCGGAAACCGTCACTGACGGCCGAACTTGAACATTAGTACGTCGAGAAGACAATGTAGCACTAGAAGCCATTAGGAGGGTTTAATAGTGATAAAAATTTTTCAAAAGATAAATATAGCTTTGAAAAGATGGAATGGATTGCAGAAAGAGAGCCATAAGTCTCTTTATTTATAGCACAATGGCATAGCCGACAACAACTAGTAAACTATTCAAACGCCAACGTTGTACAATGTCTTTGAGTTGAATTTTACATATGGGCTTTTGAAATTTATTCTATTTGGTGTCATTTTTATCTTCATTACAAACTTATTGGTTAAATTCTTCTTTTAGTCCTTATACTTTTCAAATTTTAAAATTTTAGTCTTAATTTAAACAACAGCAGTTAAACCCATTTGGTTAAACTCAATTACTAGTCTTGTACTCTGCATAGAATTGTAATTTTAATTCCATATTATGCAATTAGATCATTATAGTTCTTATACTTTTCGAATTTGAAAATTTTAATCTTGATGCAAATGTCAATCATTAATCCATTAATTGAATTTTTAGTAAGTAATATGTGGAAATAACAAGCTGCCATATTATAATCCACATCAAATTTTGGAAATAACATAACACTATTGAATGAATGAACTTAATAATTATCATTTGGTGAGGATTAAAAATAACCAAATTAAAGTACAAAGAATAAATCTATAACTTTTGCAAAGTATTACAATGACTAATAGATAATTTAACCAAACTTTTTATATAACAGCAAGTGCTCTCATCCATTTTATAATCTAAGCCTAATTTTATTCGGACCGGAGTTGTATTCAAGTAAAACTCTCTCGACAATGATGACTCCATGACTCATGCACCAATATAAATAAATAATAATATGACAAATTATCATAAAATAAAAAGAAAAAAATAGTAAAAACTTTATAAATAAATACTAATAACTTTATTTAAATATGAAAAAATAATAATTAATTATAAATAAATTTTAAACCCTAAACTTCAAAATTTATTAACATTTATTTATGAGTTTTATAATTAGTTGATATTAGTCACATGTTTGATAATAATAAATAAATATGAGTAGTATTAGCACAATCATGTTACGTAAGTTTTCTTTATTTATATATTAATTTAATTAAGTCTTATAGTACTTATCTTGAGGATACAAAAAGTATATATATATGCAGTAGATATAATGTCCAAAATTATTCATAGCTCTTAGAAGGATAATGCGCTTTAACGTATTTAAAATATTCTCTTGTATTGGCAACAATACTGTTACCAATCAAACTAAGACTCAATTGATAATCTTAATTACAATTTTAAATTAAAACATAAAATAGATAAAACAACCCTTCACCTTGAAATTTTTTATTTTCTTTATTTATGTTATTTCTTATTTGTTTAAAAAAATTTCAGCATTCTTTGTTAATGTATGGGTTGTTCTTGGAACTTATTTTTATTGGTTAGATAGTTAATTGGAGTTGAAATTATCTTGTTCAAACTTGATGGGGTTGAATAGTACAAATTTTAGTTCAATAATTACAGAAAAATGCCATGGAGAATCCAAACCATTCAAATCTCAAAAACTTACGACATACAATAAACTCTATCAAAACCAACTCTGCAAAATCCCCTTAACTAAATACATATCAGCATGAATAAAACAACTAATCAAACAAAGACTAATACTCTCGTTCTCTTCAACACTCTCACCACCATGCTTTAAAGGTATCCGAACGCTTAACCCCTGCTATTGCTAGTGCAAAAGCTATTTCGTTCCCCACATGTTCTGCTTTCCTAAATGACAAATATGATCTTCTCACAATTTCAGCAAAACATAATTTAAGGATGAGTTAGAACCCAATTTGGATTAAGATTCCAAGCCTTCCATTTCGTAATGATTATGAATTGAATAAGTTATTTGGTTTTGGTCCCTGCAAGAATTTGTAGTTATAATTGTTAAATACACCAATTAAAAATGTAAACACTAAAGGGTACAGTGAACCCATGACAAAAAATTAAACAATTAATAAAGTGCATCCAGTTGAATATTTCACACAATACATTTCATCAATTTAATACCTCAAAAATTAAGGATAAATTACATTGTAGTCATCCAATTATTAGTAAATTTCTTTTTTGTCCATCCAATTACGAAAAGTTATAAAATGGTCACTCAACCATTTAATTTTATCTTTTTTGTAACTAGCTGACTAACGGAGATAGCTTTTAAAATTGGAATAATAGCAGCATTAACCATTAGCATTTATAAATTACGCCAAATTAGTCTTGATTTTTTTTTTAAATTGACCCTCGATATTTACAAATTGTGCAATTTGGTTTCTTTTTTCCTTTTCTTTTTTGCATTTTTGTTTTTCCCTGTATAACATTGAGGGTTAATTTTAAAAGAATAAAAATTATTATCTTGGATTTTTTGGTGTTATATATTTTTTGTATATTTTTAACCAAATTTAGTTGATAAATTTGATTTTTACCTTTTCATGTGAAAGGGTCATAAAGAATGACAAAATTGCAAAAGGGCCAAATTACAAAATGTGTAAATTTTGAGGCTTAAAGTTACTATTATGTCAATTTTCAAAGTTGCCACCATTAGCCAGCTTGTAACCAAAAAAGACAATTGAAAAATCGGGTTATCATTTTATAAATTTTTATAATTGGATGACAAAAAAATAAATTTACTAATAGCTAGGTGACGACTAGTGTAGCTTACCGAATATTCAAATTTGGGTCCTCCTTTTAAGAATACAATGTATCTTGCCATTGCACCAAACCACTTGTTGGTTTATATCGTAGAAGAAAATTAAATATTCATAAGAGAATCTTAGCATCATGGGGTTATACATCACTCTTAATTGGTTTTATCATAATATGGAAACTAAATATTCTTAGAGAATCTTAATATGATGGGGTTATCATAAAAAGGAAAGTAAATATTCTTAGCGAATCAATCATGAGGTTATACATCACTCTTAATTGGTTTTATCATAATCTTTTATTTAGTGGGAGTTCAATATCACAACCACCTTTCTTGATTGAGGCAACCGATTAGGTATATTGAAAGCTAGAATGAAAGAACTTGGAGAGTTGTTGTTAATGGGATTATGTATATTGAAAGCTAGAGTGAGGGCTTTCGATTAATGATGAAAGAACTTGGAGACGTGTTGTTAATGGATGGGCTAATGGACACATCTTCTTGTTGATTATAAGTCGGGTTAGGTTAATTATAACACTCCTCACTCAATTCAGTCGCAGAATAGCAATTATCAAAACATTCGCATAAGAAACAATGTCATTTAATTCCATTTTTAATACACCAATTTATTCCAATTACATGCATATTTGAATGTGGCAATATTATATGGAAGTCAATTTTTAAAATTTTGGGCAAAAGGAAATAAAATTTAAAAAATTTGAGTGGACAAATTATAATTTACTATATTTTTATATATTTACAAACGAAAATCAAATTTTAAAAATTTTAAAAAAATATAAAATTGAATATCGAAAATTTTTAAAGTCATTAAGTTCTCTTAACATTCGCCCCTTTGACAAAATTGATGGATTGGATGGATATCTTGATGCTTGAGAAATAAAAATTAATTAATATACAATATTAAGTGATTTTTTATTTTGATAAATATTTTTAATTTTAAATGAAAATATTTATTTTGATAAAGCAGTAGTAGACAACATTGATTTTTATTTGTTAACCCAAAAAATGGTAGATTTAAAAGTTGACATTGTTTGCCCGAAGTCCAAGTTTGACAGCCTCAAACCAAACAAAACCCACATGTCTTAATGTCTTACAAGTAACATAAGACTAACATAGAACCCAATTTGTACAAGGATTCCAATTCTTCAATTTCTTGCACTAATTTTTAGTTGTTATAATAATATTCAATTCATTTATTTATTTGAGTAATTTACTATTTGGTATTTGAGGTTGATTTCAATGTTTAATTTGATACATATTGTTTTTAAATTTAGTAGTTGAGCTTGGTTTCAATGTTCAATTTGGTATCCTGCTCAAACAACATCACGTAATTCAATAAATATTTGACACACGTGCTCTAATAGTAAAAAGCACAAACACTTAATTAAGATAAAAAGAAAATTTATATACTAAATTGAATATTAAAGTCAAACTTGAATATTTAATTGGGACAAAAAAAGTTCAAGTATCAACATAAAAGTAAAATTATATATACCAAAGTCGATTGAGTCGTTTAATCCCGTTTTGAATTTTGTTTACAAATAATCGACCAATTTAATCATTTTAACTTAACTTTATATCAATTTAGTCAAAATTATTGAATTAACCAAAATCGAAGAAAATCGAAAAGTTACACCAATTTTTTTTAACCATTATGTGTTAGTAAAAAAAATAGTTTTAATATGTAATATTTTAATAGTTAAATATCCACGATCTTATGGCCAAAAACTAGTTGTTTAATTGCACCTTAATGGTAGTTCGATAATCATCTATGTTTAGGGGAATTTATTCAGAAAGTTAATGCATTATTTTTAATCTCGTACAACGAAGGATTTAAATCCGACCATTGGTCGATGTAACAACCTCACACTTGCATTGAAGATTTAAATCACTCTTCACTAAATTTTTCCTCTAAAAAATTAACTTATAAAATCAAGTGACTCGCTAACTTATACAAGTCTCTCGTATATAAATATTGCCGTACTTGTTGAAATACAAATTATTTACAATATTAATCCCACCAAAGTAGCCAATAACAAGACTATCAATATTCTAATGAAGTCTTGTAACAACCCGAATTTTAAGGTTAACAGAAAAGTCTATTTTCGAGTCTCCGTTACTGAAAAAGGGATCCGTAAATATTTATCAAAAATATTTAAAAATTTAATTGAGTGGTTAATTACAGTTTAATTAAGTGAATTTAGATTAATTAAGGATAATTAGATAAAAGGATTAAATTGAATAAAGTGTGAAAGTTTAATTATAGAATAAAGAAAATTGAAGGGATTTTAAAGCTTGGAAGTTTAATAGGTAAGTCAATTTAGCCCTTTTTACTTAATTTTAATGTTTTAGAAGCTTTGGAACAAGATTTTGATGAAATTAAGTTGATATTTTGAAAGTTATTAGATTTCTAGATAATGTTCATGTTGAGTAAAATGATGAAATAAGGGTTAAATTGATAGAAATTTAAGTTAGAAATGAAATAAGGATTGAATTGTAAAGTAATTCATAAGTTTTATGTTGAAGGGCTAATTTGAGGAAATTTCGAAATTAGTGAAATAAGCTAAAATTTTAGTAGTTAAATTTGAGTTTGGATGGAACTTGAATAGAAATAGAGTATGAATTAAGTTAGTAAAGTGAATGAATTAGTTAGGACCTAATTGAAAATAAGGTTTAAATTGAATAGAAATTCAATTATTTGTTATAATGAGTGCTGAAAATTAATGGTATAATTATTTTAATTCCCGTAGCTAATGTTGTCTCAGGAAATCTCGGCTAAGTAAGGAAAAAGACAAAGACAACGGGAGTTAGCTCAGAAATTACGGTTTGTATTCCTATAATCCGAACTTAATACTTAAATTGTTGGATTTATTATTCAATATATATTAAGTAGGTGTTTTGAGATGATTATTTGAATTGGATTGAATATTGATTATATTGAATTGATTTATGAATATAAGTGAAAGTTTGAATTGAAATGAATATTGATGTGGAAATTGAATAATAAATATTTGTTATATTGGAAAATATATGTAGTTGGAAGTGTGATGAAATTGATAGAAAAATGTGATTATTGTGAAATTGAATATTTATTAGTGAAAAGTGAATGGAATTATATTGAATTGAAAATATATAGTTAATTAATTAAAATATGAATTAATTAAAAACTAAAAAGTGAATTAAATACCCTATTAACTAGTCGGACTAGTCGGATATAGTTGGCATGCCATAGGATATGGAAGAGTACGGGTTTTGCGACCATCGATCAAGCACTTATGTGTCGACATCACATTCTTATCATCATTCTTGTTTCCGATTCGGCACTTTGTGTGTCGGATATTATTCTTATTCCGTTACTATTATTATCAATTATCGCGCTTCGGATTTGTTTCGATGAGTTACTCGTGTACCGCATCGTCTTTCTCTTTATTCTTTATTATTGTTCGGCCGGCCCATGAGGCACTATGTGCCGTACTGGTGTGATGGTTGGATCCGTGTATCCGTCTAGGTCCGAGTCATGTTAATAGGGGTAAATAAAGGAACTGGAAAGATCGACTGTTACTGAATAATTTAATTGTTACTATATATCTGATTTTTACTAAATAATTGACTGATACTAGATAACCGATCAATTGATTGATACTGAATAACTGATTATTATAGAATAATTGATTGTTACCGAATAACTGACTGTTACTGAATAAATAATTGTGTTGATTGACTGATTGTTAATGAATATTACTGATTGATTAATTGTTATTAAAAAAAAATAAATGATTTTATTGGAAAGTGAATGTTTGAATACTCATTGAGTTTGAATAGTTCAATATATATAAATTAATATGTTTTATAATTGCTTAAGTGTTCAGATTATAGAAATACCACTAAGTGTATACTCAGCGTACGGTTTGTTTCCGTGCGCAAGTTAAGTTAAGGCTAGACCGTTGAATCAGCATCCCAGGCCGATCCCGAATTCAATGACGTAAAGTATGTTGAGTATTGGTAATGGCAAGTACCTAGGATGTCTTATGAGAGTCATTTAGGTTGTGAAACTATTGATGAAATAAGTAAATTATGGTTGGCAATGGTATATAGTATGAAGTTGAAATAATTGATAAAGTAAGTAATATACTTAAAAAGATTCATTGGATAGGTTATAAGATGTTTTAGATTGGTAAGATTTGAGTATATTTAAGTGTATTTGGATTATCTGAATGTTAGCAAATTGTATTGGTTGAAGTTTTAATTTGCAGGGTTAGAAACATTTACTTTAATAAATGACTATAATTGAACTGTACAGATCGGAAATGCCCTGTAATCCTGTTCCGGGGACGGATAAAGGTTAAAGGGTGTTACAAGTCTAGAGTAATTCAGAGATATCTAAGATAGTCCATTAACCCAGTGGTGCCAAAAAAATTGAATGCCTAGAAACGAAAAAATTGAATAGTTGAGTAATAATTTTGTAACTTTTTATAATTAGGTGACAAAAAATTTACTAATAATAGGACGATTACTAGTGTAGTTTACCCAAAATTTTAAAATTGAAAAAAATATATAGAAACTTAAAATAACCAAATTAAAATAAATGAATATATCAACTAATAGTAAAATTTAATCAATTTTATTCAAATAATATAAGAATTGGCTACATATTTTAGTTATGTAAACAACGATGTTTACAGTGGAGAGCAATAATTAATCTTTTCACCGTAGCTGTTTTTCAAAAATATAAACAACTGATCATAAAATATGGGGCATAAACGGAAATTCAACATTGGATAACACATCATTTATTGAAGAAAAAACATGACACATTTGACAAAGCCCCTGCATTGACGAAAATTCCAGTATACTTAAAAGCTTGCTTTATTTAACGACTTTATGGTAATGGCAGCCCCCAACGTCGATGTCCCAACTTCAATCTCAAACGTATCATAACGTCGGAAAAGTTCCACCACAAACAACCTAGAAATCAACACCACAAATTCCTTACCGGCACACTGTTTATTCTCCACCGTCGGATGCTCCGTTTCCGGTCCGTTCGACCAAAACACATGTTTCAACAATTTCTCCCCTTCAACACCCATAAACCTCTCTGGCACAAACTCTTCAGCTCTTTCAAATATTATCGGATCTTTGGTCGCAAACGGTTGGTACCCGAATAACATCTCCCCTTTTTTCACTTCGAAAACGGCGTCGTGACTTTCAATCAACAAATCCACCTTCGCTTTTGCATATTGCGCCGGCACCGGTGGTTCAATACGAAAAGCCTCGTACACCACCGATTTCATCAACGGCATTTGTTCCATTGCACCCAAACTTAATTCTCCACCATTGGATTTGATCACCGACCTGATCTCTTTTGCTAATGAATGGTGTAGGTCCGGTCCGGCATTACCGATCCATTTCAATATATTGGGGAAGAAGATTTTCATGCCGCCGAAGGTATTAAAGCACGTAGCGAATAAAAGATTATGACAAGCTTCTTCACGTGAAATACCCATTTTTTCAGCTTCATCAAGAACCGAACCGGCCGATTCGTAGAAAAAATCGTACAATCTTTTGTAGTCTTTTTTCACAAGAAAAGATGTTAATGGAAACGTATGAATTAAAGGATCTTCTATATATTTGGGTAAACCAAGGGAAAGAACCGGAGCGAGTTGAAATAATACCCATTTAGCGATCAAACTCGGACCATCGGTTCCGAGTTTAGTATCAACCGGGTTTGAACCGAAATAAGCTCTACCTAAGAAATTAAATGCAGCTTGTTCATTAGGTTTCTCAAAACTACTTTGGCCTTTTTCATAGAGTTCATTTTCGACCGTTTTGAATAACTCAGTGTAACACGCTTCAAACTCAGGGAAAACTCGGTTACTACTCGATTTCAAGAGAAAAAAAAGTAGTTGTTTGAGTTTAGTGTGTTTAGGTTCCGACGGATCGAGATAGGATAAAATCCGATACCCGCCGGTGAGGTTGGTTGATGGCATGTAAGTACCGGTGAAAAGATTTTTCTTTTCAACTTTCGATACGTCGAAAAGGATTGGAAAGCTCTTTCCATCAAGTAAAGCGATAACTTTAGGGTTCGAAGCGATGAATGGACCTGGTGGCATGTTGGTTCGGAGTACTGTCGATTGGTATTTTTGAATTTTGGATTTGAAAAACTTGTCCCGACCTTGGTTGTAGAAATAATCGAGCCGGTCTTTGATTGGACCAATGAAAGGTAGCCCATAATCACCTGGGATATTCTTCACCGGAAGCTTGGTTTCTCCGGTTTCAGACGGGAGCGTTGTATCGGAAATCAAACTTGTAATTGGCTCAACGATGGCACCACGTGAAGCCATTAGAAGGGTTTAAAGAATTACTGATTTCTTGAAAGAGAAGTATGGAATTAGCTAAAAGAAACAAATGTGGCTTTGGAAAGGTGATGTGAATTGCAATTAAAGAGCCAAATCTAGTATCTACTTATAGTAGTGGCATGGCCTAGCAATGACAAAAACATTGATCACTCGTGAAATGTGTGCATTATTTGGAGTTAAAATTATGGTGGATCGTGAAATCCACAGATATATGATTACTAAAAGAATTTAAGTTAAATTATACTTAAAAACAAATTTATTTTTTGGTCATTTAATTTTTATAAAGTTATAAAATGGTTATTGAAATATTAGAAAAATTTTATTTAAGTCACTAGACTGTTAATTTTTTTTTTCTAAAAGACTAGCTAACGATCTCCAAGCAACGATTCGAGGATTGATACGGTAGATTAGTACTCATCAATGAGTAGAAGAGCGTACCTTAGATCTAAGTTAATTTGATGGTTAGTGTCGGAGATCATAGAAGCAAGTTGTTTGGATTTTGGTTTTGTTGAGTGTTTTTGTGTGTCTGTCTTTAAAGGGTGTTAATTTCTCTATTTATATGATATGGTTTCCAGATGTGACGTCGTAGATAGGCCCCCATGCATGCCAACACATACTCTATTCTAGGATTAACATGTGTTTTCTACATACAAATTCGCCAGCATAGTGATGCGAACCCACCTCATACGAGTTCATGGGAGGATTCGAACTCATCAAGTGCAAACCCAAGATGAGAAATATGCAGGCTACGAGTCGGTCCCAGTCGGGTAATCAGGTAGCGGGTCGATCATGGCGGACACCATAACAGGTTTATAGATTAGTGACGTTTAAAGTTGTTTTATAAAAAAAAAATGAATTGTAAAAGAGAAGGTTATTTATCATTTTGTAACTTTTTGAAGTTGAGAGACTAAAATTTAAATTTACTAATAATTTAATGACTTTGAGTATAATTTACCCAAAAATTATGATAAGCTTTTGAAAATATGTTTCTATTTTAAACATATTTTACTAGTGTCTTGATTATCTTGATGAGGAAAAAACAAAGGTCATTTACACCACATGCACGTGTTAGTAGTTGTTGATATGTTTGAACTAAACTGTGTTTAATTTATATGATACTAAGGTTTCTATTTATTTTTTTATTTATAGCTCTAAAAGGTATTTTTAAAGAAAAATTAAAAAAATCATTTAATTTACTCAACTTATTTCGCATCCAATTGAACTCTTACAATTACGGAAATCGTATTTGATTAAACCCTTTTTTTGAATTCCATCATACCTACAGTGTGTTTCTCATTATAAATTTAGAAAATTTGATGTCGAAATTAAATTATAAATTTTGAAATAATTAAAATATAAATTTATCATATATTATTTTATAATTTCATAATTTTTTGAAAGTGCATAAAATAAATTATCATATACAAATACATGAAAAATAATGCAAATGCAATAAAGATTTTATTGGATCCACGAATCATAGCAACATCTTGGCCACCGTATTGGTTCCCATCTTCATTTATGGAGTTTTTCTGCTAAAATTTCATTTTTTTCGACCGACGAATTTTTAAAAGGATTATATTATGATTTGTGATCTAATTATACTCTTTTTTTTTTTCATTTTGATATTAAATTTTAAATTTTAAATTATTCTTAAATTATTATTTTGTCATAATTTTAAATCGTATCGCTTAACGTTCATTCGTATAATATGTTAAAATTATGATTTATTGCGAATTCAGATGAATTCCTTTGAACATCCATTATTTGAATTGGTATTACTTATTCAAATAATATATTCAGATATCTGAACTCACAATTTTAATATAGATTTGATTCAAATAATATGTAGATAACATGAATTTATTGATTATTATATACTTAAATTTCGCTTTCTACAAGGTTTGAATTCAAAGTTTTTTTTTTTACTTTAATATTGAGATATATTTAAATATTTTAGTATAGTTTTAGTTGGAAGTACCTCGATAGTAGAGATGTTTATGGGTCGGGCCGAGGCTCAGTTCCAAAAAATTTTCAAATTTCATTTTAGTATTCAAAAGATAATAAAAATATTTTTAATTGATATTTTATATACTTTATAATTAAATTTAAATCTTAAAAATATTATTTTATCATTTAACTTGAATTTGGCCCGGGTTAACCCAAGGTGCAAAAATCTTTGTCCAACTCGACCATAGTTAGGTTGGGCGACTGTAATAAAAGAATCAATCAAGCTAATGAATATTAAAGTAGTAACACCCAAGGTAAATTGTAGATGAAGTAATAACCCTCTACAAATGATAGATGCGAAGAACCCAACAATAAACCGTGAACATGGAAAGAGTAATTCATGACAACATGATGTTGTAAAGGTATCTATGTGATCAAGAATTGATTCGATTGTATTTATAGTTGCCTGCATCTAGAAAGTCGACAACATTGGATATCATTTACAAAAATGTTGGATGATATCTATATGACTTAAAATTATTCACTTGTCGATTTTGATTTTAATGTTCAATTCGATACCTTAGCTCGGTTTCAAGATTCACTTTAGTACTTAAATTTTTTAATATTGATACTGAAAATTTTTTTTTCTCCCATTTAAGTATCCAAGTTTAACTTCAACGACAATTTAATATTTCAGAGTTTTTTTATTCCGATTAAACACGTGTTTTTTTACTAGTATACATGTCAAATATTAATTAATTAATTTAATATAAATAATAAATTAAATATTAATATTATACGAAATGATATATTAATATTAAACATAATTACCTTCATATCTTACCTAAATGTTATCAATACGGAACACGGTTTCCCATGATTGATCAAATCGAGGCTTTTGTCTGTTCACTAATCATCTTGGAGGTTTTCCAAATCTTCAATTGTAGAGCAAAATTATAAATTTTATTTTTGGACCGACCTAATTTAAAGGAAAAAAAATTCCTTCACTTCAATTAATTATATTGACTTATTTTTGCCGGTTGAATTTTAATTCGGTTAACGTTAATATTGTTATTAATAGAATAGAATTTAGGTTCGAGCATACTGAAGAACATTTATCTTCCTATCTATAAATTATAATTATTTTAAGTATTGCATCAACTTAGAAATTTTTAAATACTTTCATAATTGAATTAAATTTAAAAAAGCTATATTGGTAAATGTAAAAATAGAACATTCATAATGACAATGTATATTTTACATGAAAATTCTTTTGGAGAAAATTTTACGAGCAGAAGAGAAGAAAATTCACTATATCGAATTTGAATAATACAAGAGGAAAACAAATTATGTATATTTATAAGTTCAAAAATTTTATTCTAATCAAAACTAAAAAAAATAATATAATAAAATTAAAATATTTTATTCTAATTAATTTTAAATAGAGAAAATAATTTTTTATAAGAATTTTATTTGTAGTATCGTCCGGCCCCGCACCGGATTGCGAATTTGAGACATAATCATCATTCTCTCGCCTTTTCCATTCATAAATTGGATTTTTTACTGAAATGGGACAAAAAAAATAAAAAAAATACCAAAATAATACAAAAAAAAAATTATGTACCAAAATGGTACATTTGGGGTGGTGCCGCCTATGGCAGAGGCATGACCACCCCATGTCAGATCAGAAATTACTATAGCTGCAAGTCAAATTGCGGCGTAGGACTAAAATGTAATAATATAAAATATTTAGAGACATGTTATGCAATTGTTCCATTTACAAATTGGCTGCTGGAAAAAAAGTGAAAGGGTGCCGCCTGACAGAGTGGCGGCACCAAACTAAAATAGGGCTAATTTCTTTGTAACCCCTCCTTTTTTGTTATTTTCGGGTTTTTTACCTACATAATACTAAAAGAAAAAAAACTAATATAATATAACATTAAAATTATATACGAGAATGGTATAGGCAGGGTGGTGCCTAAATTAAATTAAATAAGAAATAAAACAATATGTTATTTGGAAAATAACTATTATTGTAATGACATACATGTTTTATTAGGTATAAGTATTTAAATTTTTGTTTTTGTAATGTGAAACATGTGTAAATATATATATAATCATATTAGTGAATCTACTAATACATACTTTACCCGGGTAAAGTATGCATTATTAAAATTAAATTGAAATATTAAATAAGAAATAAAATAATATGTTATTTGGAAAATAACTATTATTGTAATGACATACATGTTTTATTAGGTATAAGTATTTAAATTTTTGTTTTTGTAATGTGAAACATGTGTAAATATATATATATAATCATATTAGTGAATCTGCTAATACATACTTTACCCGGGTAAAGTATGCATTATTAAAATTAAATTGAAATATTAAATGAGAAATAAAACAATATGTTATTTGGAAAAAACCATTCTCGTATACCATTCTCGTATATAATTTTAATGTTATATTATTTTAGTTTTTTTTTTCTTTTAGTATTATGTAGGTAAAAAACTAGTTATTTTCTTTTTTTTCCCCCTTCAACTTATTATATTATTTTTAAACAAGCCCTTAACCTATTTTTTAGTCAAATAAGCCCTTAATTTATAGTTTTTACTCATAAGCACTCTCAAGAAATTTTAAATTTTTATTTTTTATTTAATAAACTATTCACATCAACCTAAAATGTGAATTAGTTTATATTTTTTTAAATAGCTTTACTTTGGGTAAAATATATTTACTTTAATATTAAAATAAAGGGCTTTTTTGAGTAAAAACTATAAGTTAAGGGCTTGTTTAAAAATAATATAGTGAGTTGAGGGGGGAATAAAAAGAAAATAACAAAAAAGGAGGGCTTACAAAGAAATTAGCCCTATTTTAGTTTGGTGCCACCACTCTCTTGGTGGCACCCTTTCACTTTTTTTCCAGCAGCCAATTGTAAATAGAACAATTGCATAACAGGTCCCTAAATATTTTATATTATTACATTTTAGTCCTACGCCGCAATTTGACCTGCAGCTACAGTAATTTTTGATCTGACATGGGATGGTCATGCCTCTGCCATAGGCGGCACCACCCCAAATGTACCATTTTAGTACATAATTTTTTCTTTGTATTATTTTAGTATTTTTTTATTTTTTTTGTCCTATTTCAATAAAAAACCCTCATAAATTAAAATGGCACGTTTTACAAGCACGTAATATGAAAAAATATAAATCCCTGTACCACCAACTTTCCCCCAATTATTACATGACATTTAACCTAGACAGTTAAACCCACAAACTGCCAATAAATTAAAGATTAAAGAGTAAATATATATTTTATATTAAATTTTATATTTATCTTTATTATTAAAAATTAATATAATTGATAAAATAATTAAATAGTGACACATGCTATGTCACGTATATATCTTATTAACATATAGAGACTATTTTTTAATAGTAAAAATGGATGAAATTTTTAACAGAAGAACGAATTTACTCTTTAATCTAAAATGTAATGATTAATTTACTTATACTTTTAATAGGAAAACAAAATATAACAAGGACCTACATAATAATTTTACCACAATTACTTTTAAAGGATTTTATTTATTCCGCCATCATTTTCAAAATGTGGGTAAATTACATTAAAAGAAAGATTTATGTAAGTTTATTTTAATGTGTTATATCATTGAACTTATCTACTTTGTTGGCATCTTATATTTAAATCTTTTAAAGGATTTTATTAATTTCACCATCATTTTCATAATGTGGTTAAATTACATAAAATAAATATTTATGTCAATTTATTTTAACTTGTTTTATCATTGAGCTTATCGACTACTTTGTTGAGATATATTATTATCTAAAATAAAAAATATATGTGTCGGTTGAGTCTTAACTCGATTGGCATATGCATTGCAGAATGACGTAAATTCAAGTGCGCTAAAGTACATTATAATGAGAACTTATAATGAGTTTATTAAAAATATAATATTTTATTTTTATGTGATGACGTGAAATAATTTTAGAATATCACGTTATCACGCTTTAATAGAATACAAATTCACGGATCAAATTAAAAAAATTTGTTGAATCTAAATTGAATTGAGTTATTAAGTTTAAGAAAGATATGGAATAAAAAGGTGGTGGGGGTCTTTTTCTAAGACCATTTGGATGTCTATCTAAATACAAATCTGGCTGTATTGTGGTACCAAAAAATGCCAATTTGTCTTTTTTTATTTATTATTATTACAAAACATGCTTTAAATTATTGCCTTTTTCAGAAATAATTGTTAAAATTCAGTGCATTATTTTCTTATCCTATTATTTTTTAATATATAAATCATAGAGAGTCTTTCATGAATTATATAAATTTAATTTATATTATATTCGGGTTTGAGTCTCCCCTTTAAGAATTATGTTGTGTGAGTTTTTCTTTCATCGTATGCGTATGTTTTGTGTGAGTTTTATCTGATTCTTCATCTGATGTACTTTGTATTAATAAAGAGCTTGATCCAAAATAATCATAAAAATAAGTGTTTTCATTCTTTGAAACCAAAATTTAGTTCACAATTTTTAATTTGGTTTTTTTAAAAGATTATACATGAATTTTGATCTAACATGCACTATCATATATAAACTTTGATTTTATGTAATTTTGTACATAAAATTTTGATTTGATTCAACTTTTACGAATTACTAACAATGTTATCGAATTAACACCATTTTACATTGATATATTGTATACATAAACATTTATAATAAACTAATATGAAAATAAATATATGCATTTATTTCTTGAAATGTGTACAATTGAATCAAAATTAAAATTTTATGTATACATATAAATCGTAATTTAAGTTTTATATATATTGAAACAAAGTTCATGTATATATTTGATATTTATAAATAAATAAAAAAACTAGATTTAAGACATGACATGTTGTTAAGCCCTTTAATTTTGGGCCTAATAATAAATAACCCAATTTCCCATATGTTATACATTCTAATGGGCTAAAACCCCACAACCCACCTCGTGGGGGGTTTAAGCAATGAACAAAAACAAATCATCTTCATCAACCAACTCCCCTAAAACCCTAAAAAAATGGAACTTCAATCCGTTTGCCATAGCTTTCATGCCCCAAGGTTCAAATTCCCCAATCATCGTCGCTTTTCGTTTCAATCTGTAAGTAAATTCTCTCCCAAATTTCCCCTTTTTGATTTTTCTTTTACCCTTAAATTAGTTTCATCAATGGCAGAAACTAACTCTGTCTCCAATTTCCAGAATTTGAAGCCCCCTATCACCAACCCCACACTAAGAACTCGAAATCCCAGGCTTCAACATGTATCAAAATGTAATCTTTTTGTGTTTTTATTTCTGGGTTTTTACCTTTTTAGTGTTTCAACCATGTTAATTTTTTTTAAAATTCAGGGTCTTTTACACGTGAAGTGAAAAAGATAGTGTCTGCTTCTGGTTCTAATTCAAACCCAATATCTGTTGGGGTTGAACCGTTTCGTGGAAAATCCGGTTCAGTTTCCTTCCATGGGTTAACTCATCAGCTTGTTGAAGAGAACAAATTAATGTCAGCTCCATTCCAAGAAGAAAAAGGATCTTTACTTTGGGTATTAGCACCTGTTGCATTGATTTGTTCATTGATTGTTCCTCAATTTTTCTTTAGCAATGCAATCGAAGCTTTCTTCAAGGATGAGACACTCATAGGTACTAACTTAAAATACTTCTTTTTTGCTTGCTTTAATGCAGATGGTTTTTTGAATTCGGCATCTTTGCGTTCTGTTCATGTTTTTGCCTATAGTTATTAGTGAAAAAAGGAAGGTTGAGATGAAAACATGTCATTGCTATAGCTTTTAAGTTTTTGTTTGAGCTCCACATTGAGATAAACCATTGAAAATGTTATCCTGTCGTAGGATCTTTACTTGGATTGATACGATGTTTCATTGATGTAATTGCATTGCTTGATTTCAAGTTTCAACCCTTTGTTTCCCTTGTTAGTAGTAACTTCCGTAGATGTTTTGGCCTATAAGTGTTAGAGAAAAAGGGGTCAATACAAAACATGCCATTGTCGTCACGGTATCGTTACTTGGCTCGATACAGTGTTTCATGGATGTAATTAGGTTGCATGATTTCAAGTTTCAACCCTTCGTTCCCCTTCTTGTTTTATGCAGTAGTAGTATCTTCTGTAGACATTTTGGCCTACAAGTATTAGAGAAAAAAGGGGGTTAATACAAAACACGTCATTGCTATTAGCTTTAAAGTTTTTATTTGAGCTCCACATCGGGATGAAAAACCTGATAGTTAGAGCTTGTTTAAATGTTCATTTAGCCAATTCAATTGGTACGGGTAATTCAGTGCGTGTTGTTTGAATAAAGAACTGATTTCGTTGTATTGCATGATTATGTCTTTGCAGAAATTGTCTCATCGTTTTCCTTTGAAGTGATGTTCTATATCGGTCTTGGGATGTTCCTACTTGTGACTGATCATGTTCAAAGACCATATTTACAATTCAGCGCCAAGAGATGGGGTCTCATTACCGGACTCAAGGGTTACCTAACATCGGCATTCTTGTCAATGGGTTTCAAGGTTATTGCTCCTCTCGTTGCCGTCTACGTAACTTGGCCGGTACTCGGCTTCCCAGCATTGGTTGCAGTGGCTCCTTTCCTAGCAGGCTGTGCCGCTCAATTTGCATTTGAGATGGCTCTCGAAAAACGACAGTCATCCTGTTGGCCCCTCGTTCCTATTATTTTCGAGGTATTTGGTTTTTCACTGGATTCACTCATTCAAATTCATTCTAAAAGATCAAATAAGATGATTGGTGACTTTCTAATCGATATTGCAGGTGTATAGATTGTATCAGTTGACAAGAGCTACTCAATTCATTCAACATTTTTTGTTGTTGATGAAAGATTCACCGAGAACCCCAGAGATGTTCGAGAGAGGTGGTGCACTGATTGGAATGATCGGAACTTTCCAAGCCCTTGCCGTGGTTTGCCTTTGGTCGTTGATAACATTTCTCCTAAGGCTTTTTCCTTCTAGACCTGTTGCAGAGAACTATTGATATTTGTAAGTTTGGTTTTACATTATCCATGGTTCTTTGTTGGTTATAAATCTTCAAATTATGCTCCATGCATATCCATGAAACTCCGATCAATGCACGTTCGTTTGAAGTACATAACCGAGAAATTTTGGGGTCATCCTCGAAAACGAGGATACCATTAGTAACGGAAGCCTTTCATTTCTTTTTCTTTTTTCATAAACGAAAGAATATTTCTCAAATATTCGATTTAGTCCTCTCAAGACTAAAGATGATATAATATGTTCTTGAAATGCTTTTGCTTTGAACATAATGAACTACTCTAGTTCTTCAAGGGTCTTTATTGTAGTACTTAATTCTTTTAGGGCCGCATGGTTGCGAAGATTACTTTGAGTCGATAATCTTAGTGCTAAGATTCCGGAATATAGAAGTACTCTCAATATTAAGTAATATTATATTCCGATAATCCTATTATCTCGTTTTCTATAAAAAAAATTATAGTAATTTTATAGATTTTTTTGTTGTGTATTTCAAAGAAATTTAATTTCAAAGTAGAATATGCCCTCCATATGTTTCGGACAATTAAGTCAAATGGTGCTTTGGTATAATTCTAAATGAATTTACAATCAAAATCATTGAAAATGTAACATAAAAAATAAATGTCACAATTAAATAAAACCATTATTACATAAAAATATGTCAAAATTTTACAAATTTTTTTTTGAACATGTTAGAAGAATAACACAAGTATACTTTTCTTTTTGTTCTTTTTCTTCCCTATTTTCTTTTATTTCTTTCTTCATAACAAATCTGAAAACCTAAATAATCCTTCAACTTTTTTAAATATTTAGGGATAACAATGAATAATACGGATATTTAGATTAATACAAATAAAATCGATACGAAATAAACTTCCATTTTTCACAAATGAAATTTTCTTCTTTAGGCAAAAGTACTATGAATGTTCTTATAGTGGAGTCGGAATGTATTTTATCTATTTTTACTTAAAAAATAGGCATATTAATTCATGTACGTTAAATTAAAAAATAAATTAGTCTTTTTATAAAATATTTTATCAATTTATACTATTAAAAATTGATTTGTATACGTCAGTATGAAGTACACATGGCATGTCACGTGTCATTGTCTTGTTATTCTATCAATCATGCTAGTTTTTTAACAATAAAAATAAATAAATTTTTTAACAAAAAATATCAATTTACTCTTTAGTCTAACATTCATCGACTAATTTACTCGATTTTTTAAGTTAAAAGGGCATAAAAAATGAAATAATTTCCTTAAAAAAAATCTTGGAAAAAATAATTATAACATCACGACAGAATCTAAGATGTTTCATAGAAAGCACCTGTCTTGTTTTTCTTTTGTCTTTTGTCTTTTGTCTTTTTTATTTTGGTATTATAAATAAGAAATAAATATCTCTCTTTTTTTCTTTTTGGTGAAATAAATAAATATCCTCTTTAAACAACGGTGGTAATTAATTCCGACGATTTTCATTACAGACAAAGTTGAAGTAAATGGTCAAATGACCAATCACTAATCAACACGTGTTGCCGCCGATGATTCTCCGTTGACGGAACCTCCAATTTCCTCGGCAATGGTAAGCAGCTAGCCCTTTTGTTCCATGCATATGAAAAATAAAATAAATAAATAAAATACTCCAAAATTTAGGGGCTGACACGTGTTTGGGTCACAGTTAAGCTGAGCCCACGGGAAGAGAAAACTGAAAATCGCCACGTGACGTAATTTCTTATGGTCAAAATTTGATTTTGGTCCTTCTACTTTATTTAAATTTGGAATTTAGTCTTTGTGCTTTAATTTTATATAATTTGATTTTTTTTGCTTTTATAATATCATTAGTTAGTCCAAATAATTAATACTGTTAACTATTTTAGTTAAAATTTTGCTTCTTTCTTCGTTCCTTCTGTTGCTTTCCTTGGTTGAGCAAGATTAGTGTTTTCGTTTAGGGCATATTATCGGTTCGTATTTCATAAGACTTGAAGGAGGGACAATTTCCTTACTTACCCCCTAGCTCTGGCCCTATACGCCAACCTCATCTTCGTTGTCATTCAAGATTAGTGTTTTATCCTTGAGCACTCAAGGTTTTAGTTATTTTAGAGTAATTCTCTCGTTTACTATGATTTTAACTAATGACTAAACTCGTTTTATTGAAATCTTTATTGTGAGGAGTATTTGCTACTACAAAATAAACCAATTTTAAAATGGGATAATATGCTTGATAAGACGAGTTATGGTATCATAAGTGTTTCTTCATACAAACTTCTATGAATCTAATCTATTATTCTTCGTGTTTTATGAGCAAGTCCCCTTTTAACATGCCAACATTTCAATCAGAACAATTCACTGTATTAACTATCAAAACTAACTTATGACATTATAAAAATAGATAATTAAAATATAATAACTAAATCGGTAAAAGCATCATGGAGTCCCTTATACTAAAAGGGAGATTGCATTTTGCTCCCTTTACTAAAAAAATAGGTAAATTCATCCCTATACGTTAGATCAAAGAGCAAACTGATCATTCTGTTAAAAATTTCATCCATTTTGCCTATTAAAAACTAATCCTTGTACGTCGCTAGCCACACCAGTTTCAACAATAGAAACAGATGAAATTTTTAACAAAAATGACTAATTTACTCATTTTTTGTGTAAAGGGAGTAAATTGTAATCTGAGTTATAGTATAGAGGCATTCATAATACTTTTCTGAACTAAACCCAAACTTAAGCATAGTAAAAGGACCAAAATAAAATTTGACCCATTCCGTCCAACTTCTTGATACACGCAATTCAAAACCCACCTCTCCAAGAATAAAAGTGCAAAAAGGCGACCCTCCCCAAATACCGACAAATGGCAACTAATATACTACGAATCTTCTTGTTCAAATTACATGCTATATAAAATGAACAGAACCCACCACCACCATTCCCACACATAATACCTTCATCAAAAGCCAACAATGGCTACCGCCACCAATAGATTGTTCCGTACATCAAACAAGCCATTGGGTCATGTTTTCTCTTCTTCTCCATGGCCTTCATCGCCGGTGAAAACCGTGAGGTACACAACAAGCAACGGAAGAGTTGATAATAAGAAAAATTGTGGGAGTAATGAGAGGAAACCGCCGGCGGTTTTCAAGTCTCCGGCGGCAACTACGACGGTGGAAACGGCAGCCGACGTAAAGAGAGTTGACTGGGGGAGAGAGTTGGCTTCTTTGATGGTGAAGGCTATGAATGGCATGCGTGAGATGGTTATAAAGCCGGTGTTGAAACTAAGACCTTGGAGATTACATGTTCAAATGGTCATTGAAAATGGTATCCTTAATTGTAGATTCTTCACCATATTTGCTGTTGTGGGATCTTTGCTTGGATCTATATTGTGTTTCATGGAGGTAATAATTATTACATTACATGCTTTCAAGTTTTAAGGTCTCTTTGGGTCTAATTATACTCTTAGTCCTTTTACTATGTTGATAGTTTGATATGATTTGGATCTTTTACTTTTGGGTTAATATAATTCCGAGTCATTGAACTTGATTTTTTTTTGTCTAATTCAACGCCTGAATTTGACAATTGAGTCTATTTTAGTCTTTGAACTTGATAAATGTAAAAGTTTAATAATATGACACAATCTCAAAGTATCACATCATTAATTTTTTATGCCACAATCAATTTTGCAGGGAAGCTTTCTCATTGTGGAGTCATATTTACAGTATTTCCATAGCTTATTATCAAAAAAGTTGGATCAAGAACATATCATCCACCTTCTAATTGAAGCTATTGGTATCTCTCTTTTACCAATAACACACATATATTGTCTCTCTCCATACATATATATATTTCACTATTTATATACATTTTTGTTGAATTTTTTTGCAGATATGTTCTTGGTTGGAACCGCCATGCTTATGTTTGGAATGGGGCTTTATATCATGTTTGTGGGTTCCAAGACTTTGAAAGGAGGTGCTCCACTTCCAAGATCTAATTTGTTTGGTCTCTTCCATTTGAAGGTACTTTCTTTTATAAGTTTTTCGGGTTAATTGCACCACGCCCCCAAATTACAGAACAAATTTAATAATCCGTGTCAAATCCAAACTGACATCTAAAGCTAGAGTTGATGCCTACATGTTATACACAAATATCTACAAACCTCATCTATCACATCCCTCAGTAAAAGTATCATGAAAGTCCTTATACTAAAAATTAGATTACACTTTGTCCTCTTTACTCAAAAAATAATCAAACTAGACCATATAAATTTGGATCGAAGAACAAACCGATACTTCTATTAAAAATTTCATCCATTTCTATTGTTAAACCAATCATTATACGTTAGCATGAAGTTTTTAATTATCTAAGTATTCCATCATGCACGTCAATTTCTAACTATACGAGTGAATAAATTTTTTAATAGAAAGGACCAATCTGTTCCTTAGTCTAACATACAAAGACCAATTTGTCCATAATTTGGTAGATATGACAAAATACAATCTGACTCCTAATATAAGTACCTACGTGGTACTTTTACTCACATCCCTTATTCATAACTTATAACAACACTATACATAGTAAGCTATCATTATGCGAACCCACTGTATACCCTCAAATGATCAAATAAAATAACTCTCTTTCCCAATTTTCACGTCCCACCGGAGAACCTTATTTAGGATTTGACCGCAGTTCGCGAACTTCTAGTAAAATTAACCCTACTTTTTTGCACATGTACCAAGAAGAAAACCTTCAAATATTTTAACATCATATTTTTTTTCAGACACTCCCGGCTTGGGTTGAAATGAAATCAATTTCACAAGCAAAGTCAAAAATTGGGCACGCCATCATGATGATACTTCAAGTTGGAGTTTTGGAGAAATTCAAGGGCATACCAATTGTTACAAGCTTGGACCTTGCCTGCTTTGCTGCTTCAGTATTTGTTTCCTCAGCTTGTATATTCCTTCTGTCCAAGCTTTCAGTTGGCACCAGCATGCGAGATTAGATAGGCACCCCACATATACTATATATACTGATCATACATTCACAGAAGAAAAAAATATATACCTTTTATTCTTTTGATCAATAATTCATTTTATAAGTAATATATATATATAGAGAGAGAGAGAGAGAGATGGTTAGCCAATACCAACTTGTGGTTGATTTTTACCCCCTTCTATTAAAATCGTGGGTAGGGGACAATATGTGATTCATTGTAAAGGAATCTCCATTTAATAATCAATTTTATGGATTATATATTTCTTTGATTTTGATTCACTGTAGCATATATTTATTTTGATAAAGGTGTAAGGGGTTGTCCCGATTTGAAGTTGAGACCTATTGTAAACAAGAACTTACAACACAAGTCATTTGTCATTACATCAGTGGCTAGTTGATATATACTACAACATATATAAGATTATATCATATTGTCTTGAAATGAGATATGACGAAAGATATATATATATATATTTGCACAGATAGAGCTCAAGGATCCCAAGAAAATGACAATATTAATGTCAAAATAGTAAAAAGAATGGGAAAAAATAATCATAAAAATCAGATTAGATGTCAGTGAATTGCTGATCATATTGTACGAAGTATATAACTTATCTCTCGTTTTTTGCTTTTTGATGGTTCCAACAGACAGCAGTGACCATTACTGACCTGCATATCCAGATCTCAGAGCAATTAGTAGTTATCTTGGTTAAATTTGAAATGAAATATAGAATTTATCTAGCTAAAGTTTGCAAATGATATTCTACCAGTGATCAGCAAGGCTAAGAGAATAGCAAAAGCTAACATCAATTTGTCAAAGGCTTAGCTTTGCGTATGTGGCCCATGCTATTAACAAGATCTTTGCGTGTGCAGACGGGGAATGCATTGATGTTCTTAACCACTTTCAGCCGCCACAGAACATATGGAAAGCTTAATTGATCCCTTGAAGTGAAACGAACAACCTCGTTAAACCATAGGCACATTAGCATATTTGTCAGAGTTGTATGCTCCCTCACAATGACAGAGGCTTCATTTAGAGCTGCATATGGAAAAAAAAAACAAAAATACAGCAAAAGGCATATCATTTGCAGTTATCTAGACAGGATCCAAGCAATTATATTTCTTCACATAAGAAAAAGGTCATAATGGTCTAGTGGCTTCCTTCCAATTACCAGCCTCACTCATGTTTGAGGTCAGTCCATAGCTAATGCCACCATGCTCAACCAGGGTGCAGAGCCTTAGGCAAGACCCAATTTTATCAACCCTTGGAATGGAGCATGGATAAAAGTTAGATATGCATAACAAATTTGCAACCCTTGAACACCAAGAGTGGTGGTGGACTCAACAATGTCAACTAGAGTGGTGATTGAATAATGAAAGCTATATTGCGGTAAAAATAACATGGAGGCCCCCGTACTAGGAACCAAATTGCATTTTGCCTCGTTTTAGCAATAAAGGGGCAAATTAGCCCCTATATGTTAGATCAAAGAGCTAATTGGTACTTTCTATTAACAATTTCATCCATTCCTACTATTAAAAACAGATGTAGTAGATGAAATGACCAAACAGTTACATAAGGCACGCCGCGTGTATCTTATTCTGACATACAAAGACCAATTTTTAATAGTAAAAAAGGATGAAATTTTTAACAGAAGAACCAATTCACTTTTTTATCTAATGTACAAAGATTAATTTGCTCATTTTTTTAGTAAAGGGGGCAAGATGCAATTCGTCTCCCAATACAAGGGCCTCCATGGTACTTTTACCATATATTACTTATGGACTGAAATTATGAAGGAATACCAGTTGTGCATCTTCACTCCACCATTGACATCTAATATACTATTACTAATGGTTACTTGATGTTGTGGTATCTTTTACATAACTAAGAACAAGAAGACAGAAGAATACCTTTCTTTCCATTAAATCTCTTGTCTGCAGGAAGACCATCCTTACGATACTGAGTAATTTGCACCTCAACTTCTTCTGGTGTGGCTTTGTGTTTCCTGACAACAGCCTTTGCCTCATCATAGACACTACTACGAGCTCCATGTTCTGAAATGGCAAGCACAGAATTCGTACGCAAAAGAAGCGCTTCTATCACACCTAAAGGATCCCTCCTGAATTGGGATTTTGAGTCTACCCATATAGAATACTTTGCATGAGGAAAGAGCCGATGCGGCAACATCTGATAGCCAAAAACTCATTAATATGATCTTCATGAAATTTCTCGGCATGTGTATAGATAAAAGATGCGAAGGATCAAAGTAAACAACAGTGAGGGAAGAAAACGGCCATTACATGATGTAGGATGATCATACTTTCTCTAAGACCATCTAGGAAATTTGAGGTCAAAATTAATTTTAAACTACTGACTGCATGGATATATGAATATAATGATCTAAAGTTTCCAACAGAAGATATTGAAAAGCAAAAAAATCTATTATTTCCCTGTTTATCTACACTATATACGAATCATACCTTGGGAATTTTCCCATTCAACCTTTGGTCTACGAAAGGAAGGTTTTTCACAATCACGATACGCCATTTCCCTATAAATCCATCGTCACCAATCTTATTGCCCTGTAATTCTTGTGCCGCAAGTGTAATTTCATCCCAAAATGCAACATAGCAAACCTACATCAACAAAGAGCACAAGTTAAGAAAAGATTCAAAATCTTGAACATCTAATCTCGAAAGTAAGTCTTCAGCATCATTTACGATCTCACCTTTTTAAGCGATGCCTCTGACATTCCTATAGGTTGATAAAGATCATCTCCGCCACCAAACGCACAAGTAGAAACTGCAACTTTGCAACTTTGCATATAACTTTTGTCTTCATCAGATATTTTAAAACCACCATTTTCACTATAAAAACCGCAATGTATAACCGCAGTCTCATTCACCTGACCAAACAATTTCCATACAGATATAAGCATAATCTAAACATTGGGAAATAAACAAAAAAGGCCATACTTTTGCAAGTGTAACATCAAAACCTTAAAGCTTTTCTCTCTCTCATCCATGGTTTGATTTCCGGTGAATAGATTAAATCGCGTGTCATTAATACGCTGCCAAGAGACGGTAGACTCCCCAGCACCGTACGGAGTTTCTTGATCCGATATGTAGACTAATCTCTTAACAAGATTACTACTTGATTCTTCATTCAAAGGAAGCTCCAAATGCGCAAGTTCCTCAGCTGATAGGAGCTTCAAGCAACCTGATAGATTCCAAAAACATTGCCATTCATTCATTCACTGACATACATATATACATACATAAATACATACAGCCTACTTTGGTAACAATTTTGGACACAAAAAATGAAAAGATTTCACATTTCATTATAAACAAAGCTGAAAAAAAGTGGGGTTTCATTTTATTGATATTCTACTTACGTTCTCTAACACCACCGACAACATGAGTGGTTGGATCTAACCGGTTCAAATTGCTTAGTTCCTTAACTTTACTTATGGGTTCTTTGTTACCCAACGAACCGGATTTCTTCACTTCATTAACTCCCGAGTTGACAGCCAAACCGGGTTTTCTACCGACCCGGGTGGCCTCGAAAATCAGAAGCGCGGCGGCCGGGAGGAAAACGAGGAGTATCCAATACTTGACGAACCAACGAATGAGTAGTTGAGTGCACTCAGTCCGGCCACGTTGGTCACCGTGTTTCTTTCGTTTCCGTCGGACCCGAACCCGCATTCGACCCAGTTCATCGGGATCGTCATCTGAAACCGAGATTGAAATGCTGTTGTTGTTGAAGATTGAAGAGGACATCTGACGAGGAATGATGATTGAAAATTGAAAAAAAAAATTCAAGAGATTTGAATTGAACAATGGAAATTAAATTGGGAATTGGGGTTTAGGGGGGTCTATGGATTTTGAGATCAAAATCACTGGCGCTGAAAGTCGGGAACTTTAAAACTCTCTGAATGTATGACTCAGCTGCTAACTTCTTTGTCTTCCTTAACACTTTTGATTATTGGGCTTTCCTGATTTAAATTGGGCTGATAAGTTCTTCTTTCAATAAGTGAGTTTATCAAGACTGAAGCCTCGATTTAACGATTGATATTGTAGATTAATACATATCGATAAATAAAAATAAATATTTTAAATTTAATTTAATTTGGCACAAATTAAAAAAAATTATTTGAATTTAGTTCATAAACATGTAATATTTTAAAATTATTTTGTGGAAAAACAAAATTAAACTACAAAAAAATAAGAATAAGAATTTTCAATTGTCGTAAACTGTACGAATAGAAGATGTCACACAGTAATAATTTTAATAGTCCAATAATTTAAATTAGACTTGTCAATGACACATTCTGACTCAAAGGTTTACCCGAAAAATGAGAGGATTTGGGAAAAGATAAAATCTTAGGCAAAAAAATAAGACTTATTTAGAAAACGGATAAGTCTCAAGTAAGGTTTTTTGCACGGACCCAACCTAAATTTACAAAAAAAAAAATTGTTGTCTTGGTACTGTTTTCTCACTATTTTGCAGTCATTAATGTTATTACTATTTTAGAGTTATTTATTTGTTAAGTTTAAAATCTATAATCCGAGCTGAGTTTAGTAAAAATTTAATCTATTTTCGAGCTAAGTCAAACCCGAACTCAACAACTCTCATGTTGGAACCATATTTCTTTCCTTGGAAGTGCAAGGAAAGTGCAATGTAATTCTTGACGCTTGGTCCTACATGCATATGCATTATTTTCAATGCTTTCTACTTTCTTTCCTTTTTTCCACATAACTTATTGCCATAATAAAAAGTTTGGTTCATATGCATACAAGGTGAAGTCAATCCAATCCATTGTTAACCCTAACTGGAAACAGTAGCTTTTCTTTGTTTACTCATTCAGGCTGATCCAAATTTATGTGAAATTGTTTCTTTCTTTGTCTTTGAATATATCCATAGTTGGTTCCTTAGTTACATGGCAGAGGTATTTCTATCACCCCTCGTCGGTACAATGTTGGACAGCTTGAAGTCGTGGTCCTTGAAAGGGCTGGAACTTGCTGGGAGCCTCAAAACAGAAGTTGAGAGTCTTGAAAGTACTCTTACTACAATCCAAGCTGTGCTCCAAGATGCAGTGGAGAAGCAATGGAAGAGTGAAGCTATCAAGAACTGGCTTGGGAAGCTCAAACAAGCAGCTTACGATCTAGAAGTTGTGCTTGATGATTTCAACACCGAAGCTCTAAGGCGTAGCCTGCATAAGGATGCAAGAAGCCAGGTAACCACCTTCTTTTCTTTGCGCAATCCGCTCTTGTTTCGCTTAGATATGGCACGTAAGTTTAAGAATGTAAGGGTGAAATTAGATGCCATTGCTGGGGAGAAAAGTAAGTTCCACTTGAGAGAGGGTGTGGGAGAAGCTGAAATTGAACGGAATGAGGATAGGCAAACCAGCTCCCTTGTGAAAGAATCGGAAGTACTTGGCAGAGCTGATGAGAAGGAAAAGATAGTATGTTACTTAGTAATGTGAGTCACCATGATGACCTCTCTGTTTATGCAATATGCGGAATGGGAGGTCTTGGTAAGACAACAATCGCTCAATTGGTTTACAATGACGAAAATGTGGCCAAAGTCTTCGATTTGAGAGGTTGGGTGTGTGTATCTGATGATTTTGATATCAAAAGGTTGACTAAAGCGATTGTGGAATCCTTTGGAGGGAAATCGGGTGATATCCAAGAGCTAGATCCCCTGCAGCGGTGTTTAGTAGAGAAGCTTGCTGGGAAACGGTTTTTGCTCGTACTAGATGATGTGTGGAATGAGTACCATGACAAGTGGGATAGATTGAAACAAGCTCTACAGTGTGGACGGAAAGGAAGTACAGTGATTGTCACTACTCGACTCGAGCAAGTTGCTCTTATGATGGCTACAACTCCTTTCCGTCGCTTGGGATGTTTATCGGATGATGATTCTTGGTCTTTATTCAAGCAAAGAGCCTTTGGGATGGGAACGAACGGAACCAACGCCGACCTGGAAACCATTGGGAGGCAAATAGTGCAGAGATGTGGAGGGGTACCGTTGGCAATTAAGGCCATAGGAAGCATATTGCGTTTTAGAAGTCAAGAAAGTGAATGGTTACGTGTCAAAGATAGTGAGATATGGGATTTGGAAGATGAGGGAAGCAGAATCTTAGCCGTGCTGAGGCTAAGTTATGAACATCTTCCACCGTATATGAGACAATGTTTTTCATTTTGCTCGATATTTCCCAAAGATTTTGTCATGAAAAAGGACGTGCTTATAGGACTATGGATGGCAAATGGATTTATTCCTTCTCGAGGAGCATTAGATTTGCATGATATGGGTTGTGAAATATTCTCTGAATTAACTTGGAGGTCTTTTTTCCAAGAAATCAAAGAGGATGTTGATGGAACTGTTACATGTAAAATGCATGATCTCATCCATGATCTCGCAACATCGATTATGGGACAAGAGTGCTGTGTGATTGAGGCAAATGAGGGGTCACAGATTCCAAAAACTGCTCGTCACTTGTTTGTTTATAAGTATAATAGAAGTCCATCGACAAACATTATGGACTTAACCACATTGCAACCGCTGCAATCTTTGATCCTACGTGGCTATCGCTTTAACCTCTCTAATCGTTCCCGTTTCTTCAGCAAACAAAAGTATCTCAAGGTGTTGGATTTGGGTTTTAATTTTAGCAATATTGCATTTAAAAGTGCGAAACACTTGAGGTATCTTTGCCTTCACGGTGCTCCTGTGAAAACTTTACCTGAATCAACAAGCTCTCTTCATAACTTGCAGACACTAAACCTCGGAGATTGTTACAATCTTCAAATGTTACCCAAAGGTACGAAGAACTTGAAAAATCTTAGGTACTTGGACATCAGAAATTGCGATGCACTAACTTCTATGCCTGTTGCATTGGGTCAACTGTCTTTTTTGCGCAAGCTTAGCGTGTTCATTGTGGGAAAGGAAGATGGCTGCGGCATTGACGAGTTGAAAGAGTTGGCCCTAGAGGGGAAATTAAGCATCAAAGGACTTCACAACGTGAAGAGCTCGATGGAAGCTAAAAAGGCAAATTTGATAAAGAAGCACAATTTAAGATCTCTTAGCTTATCTTGGCGAGTATGCAGCACCGAGAACTCTCATCATCAAATTGATGAAGAGATTCTTAGTGCTCTCCAACCTCATTCAAACTTGAAGAAGTTATGCATAATTGATTACCAAGGTTTGATGTTTCCATATTGGATGATGGATCTGCTTCTACCAAACCTTGTTGAAATCTCACTAGAAAACTGTGAAAGATGCCATCGGCTACCAGCTCTAGGGAAATTGCGCTTCCTTAAGGTCCTTAATATTTGTAGAATTAGTGCTCTGAAGTATATTGACAACAACTTCTATGGTGATATGGAAAGTTCTTTTCCATCACTTGAGGTTCTCAGCATATGTGGAGCGCCACGTTTGGAGGAATTGACAACGGTGAATGGTAGAGAACATTTTCCTCTCCTGAGTTCATTAACTATCTATGATTGTCCTAAGTTGGTTAAACTGCCAATGATTCAATCTCTAAAAGAGCTAGATATTAGTGGAACTAATGTTACTTTACTCACACCTTTGATTATGAATGCCACTGTTCTTACCTCTCTCCGGATTGCTGGCTTCAATGAGTTACCGGCTGGACTACTGCAAAATCAAAAGCAACTTCATAGGTTGCAATTTATTTTGTGTAGTCTAAAGTCTTTATCCGATCTGCTGGATAATCTATCCTCCCTTAAATGCTTGGCTATTGCAGATCACTCAATTGAAAGCTTGCCTGCAGGACTACAAAACCTGAGCTCTTTAGAAACTTTGAAGTTAGATTGTTGTGACAGCCTTGTATCCCTTCCTGTAAATGGATTGCAAGGCTTATCTTCCTTATATTCACTAGAGATTCAAAATTGTAAGACATTAGCCTCTTTATCTGAGGGTGTGGGATATCTGACTTCACTCCAAGACTTACTTATTAATGGATGTCCAGAGTTAACCTCATTGCCAAGGAGTATCCAACACCTCTCTTCTCTTCGATATCTGAAGATTTGTAATTGTAGGGGTTTAATTTCTCTCCCAGATGAGATACAACACCTCACCTTGCTTTCAAATTTGGAGATAGGGCATTGCTATAATTTGATGTCATTGCCTCAAGGGGTACGTAACCTCAGTGCGCTGCAAAAGCTAAGGATCAGTGGATGCCCCTATCTGCAAAGACGGTGTAAGAAATTGAGAGGAGAGGATTGGCCCAACATAGCCCACATTCCGTCCATTCAAATTCAGGTGATTCACTACTTTTCAATTTTAATTTTAAATAAGAATATTCTTAATTCTAATCACATTCAAGAATTATATAAAAAGGATTTGAGCATTACATTTTTGTGAATAAGGATCTCTACATCTGCAGTATCATTCATTCATATCTGTTATTATTAGTTTTCATTTGATGAATCTGGGATATGATTGTCTAAATGCATTTTTAGGCTTGGTGAGCGACGAATTTTGTTAAATTCGAGGATCTATTCTGCAATTTGAAGAAAAAAAAAAAAAAAAGGAAACATTGCATCAAGTTCACAAACCAATTCTATCCCCCATAACAGCAGGTAAGAATAAATAGATGGCAAATAATTTTAGCTTCTAACTTCTTATGGTCATCACACACAACTTTGTTAAGCTCTATTATGTATCTGTGCATAGGCATGTTGTTGGTGGTTTCGTTGGCAAAGCTTGAGGTGCTGTGACTTTGATGTGTTATGTTTGAGTCGCACCATGTCTGGTTTCTCTTTTAGAATCCTATCTCCCAAACACTACCTTAATTGAATTGGTATCGCATTACTCCTAAAATCAATCTTACTTGAGTGCCCTTTGGATGGTATTATTTTGTCAATTACATTACACAAATTCTATGTAGTGGAAGCTGTTTTAAATGCACTTAATGATGAAAATTTGACTTGACGGTTGAAATGAATGAAATTAACAAAAAAAAAAAAATCAATTTAATCTATGATCTAACGCAGTAAAGAAGATAAAATGCTAGTACAAATTCTTTAATGGTATATTTACCCTTAAGTTACAATAGACTAAGGATCAACATTCCTTGCATGAAATGCAGGAGAAATGTTCATAAGCACAACCAATCAAGAACAAGATCTACATTATCAAAAGGAGTTCTTCTACAATTTAGAAATTTTGTAAAAAAAAAAAAAATTCATCAGCAAATGTTACTGATTTTCTACAAATCAACCATGAAAGCGATGTATATATATCCCCAGTTTTCCATCCACTTAACGTTTGGAAAACTGTGGAGATTTACGAGCCTTCTTGAGACCAACTTTCTTCCTCTCCACCACCCTTGAATCTTTGGTCAAAAGCCCTTCTTTCTTTAACAGGCTCCTATGATCGGCACTCACCTTCAGCATTACACGAGCAATGCCGAGTGAGATTGCCTGTGACTGTCCAGAAAGCCCACATCCATGAGCTTTCACGAATACATCGAAACTCGTTTCATACCCCAATGTCACCAATGGAACTTTCATGTACTGCAACCATAATGGGTTCCCTTGAAGATACTACTCAACCAAAAATTTCAAAGCATTATATGGGAATTGCTAATCATACATCTTAGCTCGTCTTTGGGTCTTACATTTTTTCTTCTAAAACTTGAATTAGCCTAACAAACATATTATCAAACAGCTGAAAGGCAACTATCTTTCTTCCCAAAACTTAAATTGGCATATCAGCCTAAACAAACATATGCGTAAATATCAAATTTATATATAAACTTTGATATGATTTGTAATGTCGTACATGAAAATTTAATGATTCAATTTTTACAAATCATTAACAACATTAACATCATTTTAAGTTATATTGCATGCAAACAATTATATTAATCCAATACGAAAATAAATGTATGTATTTATTTCTTTAAATGTAAACAATTAAATCAAATTCAAATTTAAATTTCATATGTATAATTACACCAAATTAAAATTCATGTATTGAATTACATATTAGACCAAACTTCACTTTATCCGCACAAATATCTTATCAAACATCCGAAAGACAACTAAATTATTAACAAATTTACGTTTCAGTCACTATTTTAAAAAGTTATAAAATCATCACTGAATTATTCGAAAATTTTATTTCGAAACATCTTATTTAAGTTACCTAGCTGTGAAGTTTTTTTAAGAAGTCCAGTTAGTGAGCTTCAAGCATCGATTCAACGATCATATAGTGAATTAATACATATCGACGAGTAGAAAAACATATCTTAGATTTAAATTTATCAACTACTTTATTGAGAGACATAATAATTTAAAAATTTTTCAAAATATCAAATCATCACGTTTTTACAAAATATAAATTTAAGGGCTAAATTAAAAAAAGATGTTCAATTCCAAAACTAGTATAGACTAAAAAGAAAATTCAAATACCAAATCGAATCTAATTACGAAGTTTGGTAACCAAAAAATTACATCTAAGAAAAAGATATGGTGAGAAAAGGTAATGGCCGGTGGCCGGTCTTTTTCTATGACCAATTTGGTTGTATTGTGGTCCCAAAAATGTCAGTGCTTATCGGTTTTTTTTTTTCTTCGTTTTCTTACTAGAAAACAAGCTTTAAATTATGGGATTTTTTTTTTCAGAAATAATTGTTAAATTTCTGTCCATTATTTTCTCATCCCATTATTTTTTTTAATTTATAAATCATATATATATGGAGAATCTTTCATGAATTATATAAATTAAATTTATATTTATATACATTGATAAGACGTTGATACTAGTTGCAAAAATAAGGGCATTCAAATGGGGGTGAGTATTTGATCGAGTCGAGTCGAATCGAGTAAAAAAATTTTGAGTTAGTCGAGTTGACGAATCATATTTTAGCAACCGAACTCAATATGAATTTTTTTAATCGGATCGAATCGAGTTAAATAATTTCGAGTCAAGTTAACGAATCTTATTATTTATACTCAATGTTGCATTTACATGAACCGATTATTTAACTAATAAACGAAGTACAAAATTATTTAACTACATAAATAATATAATGGTTTTACCTTTTAAATTAATGAGTAAATATTTATCAAAACAACGTAGATTTGCCTTTTAACTTAATGGTTTCGACTTTTAATTTTAGAAAAGGTAAACATTTATCAAAACGGTGTAGTTTTACTTTTTCTTACTTGGATTTTCGGATAACTCCAATTGTGTAATTCGAGTTAAACCGAAAAACTTAATTTTTTTATTCGATTTGATCCAGATAACTTGATTAACTCAAATAACTCGAACTATTTAATTCAAAATTTAAAAATTTTATCGAGTTTTTTGAATAGAATCAGATTTTGCTCACCCATAGCTTGAAAATCAAGTGCAAGTTGTTTTAAGATTTAATTTTGTTTAAAATTTTTGGTCCAATAATTTTAGTTTGATTTTGGATTTTTTTAAATATTAATTTGATTTTGTTTTATAATTCTTTATTTTAATTATAATAGATACGGATATGTATTATTTATAATTTGTTTGTGTTTTTAACACTATTATTGGGTTTTTTTAATTAAATTAAGTTAAATCACACTAAGTTTATTAAATTAATAGTAAATTTATGTTTTAGTGACTACTTAAAAAATTTTAAAAAAAATCATTATTGAACTCTTCAAAAAAATTTATTTAATTCAATAGGTTGTTAATGTTTTTTTTTTTTTTAAAGAAGTTCGATTAGTGAGATTTAAATGTTGATTCAACAATTGGTATAGTAGATTAGTACACATTAACGATTAAAAAATTATATTTTAGATTCAAATTGATCTAATTATCAGAAAAAAATAAGAAAATAAAGCTGCATAGATTTTAGTTCGCAAATCTTTGACGTTTTAAAGTTGTTTTGTGAAAAAATATGAAATTCCGCTATTGGATCGCAACACCAGATTTGCGTTGTGGCAGATTAAGATGCAAGCAGTTCTTGCGCAGATGGATCTGGAGGATGCCCTGCTAGGGATAGATAAGATGCCTTTGACATTAACAGATGAAGAGAAGAAGCGTAAGGATCGAAAGGCATTAACACAATGACATCTGCATTTGTCCAACGAAATTTTGCAGGATGTGATGAAAGAGAAGACTGCCGCTGCATTATGGAAGAGGCTAGAACAAATATGTATGTCGAAAACTCTAACAAGCAAGTTGCATATGAAGCAGCGTCTTTATGCTCATCGTTTGGAGGAAGGTGCGTCTATACACGAACACTTAACAGTGTTTAAAGAAATTCTCTCAAACTTGGAGGCCATGGAGGTTCAGTATGATAAGGAAGATCTAGGGTTGATTCTACTTTGTTCGTTGCCCCCGTCTTATTCAACCTTTAGAGACACGATTTTATATAGCTGCGAGTCTCTCACTGTTGATGAGGTTTATGATTCTTTGACCTCGTATGATAAGATGAAGCATCTTGTGGTTAAACCCGACTCTCAGGGAGAGAGTCTTATTGCTCGTGGGAGACAAGATCGGAATGCTGATAATGATCGTGGAAGGACACAGGAATGGAATCCTCGCAGTAAATCTAAGGGTAGATCGAAGTCTTCAAACAGAGGTAAAACTTGTAACTTCTGCAAGAAGAAAGGGCACATTAAATCTGAGTGCTATAAGCTACAGAACAAGATTAAAAGAGAGGCTGCGAATCAAAAGGGAAAACAACCAGAAAATTCCGATGAAGCTGATGTTGTAGAAGACTACAGCGATGGTGAACTTCTAGTCGCTTCTGACAATGATTCTAAAGTAAGTGAGGAGTGGATACTTGATTCAAAGCTACACCTTCCATATGAGTCCCAATCGGGATTGGTTTACAACTTACTAAACGATTATGTCGAAGGTGTTGTTTTGATGGGAAATAATGCTTCGTGTAAGATCGCAGTGTTGGAACAATTAAAGTTAAGATATTTGATGGAGTTGTCGTAACACTTAGTGACGTACGGTATGTTCCGAATCGGTGTTGGAACAATTAAAGTTAAGATATTTGATGGAGTTGTCGAACACTTAGTGACGTGCGGGTATGTTCGTAATTGAAAAGAAATTTAATTTTGTTGAGTACTCTTGATTCAAAAGGCACAGATATACACAAATTGAAAGTGGGGTTTTAAAGATTTCCAAAGGGTCCCTTGTTGTGATGAAAGGGAAAGAAAAGCGCCAAGTTATATGTTTTATGGTGGTTCTATCATATGGTGATGCAAATTGCCGCTTCCTCTTCCTTGTCAGATGATGATATTACTAAACTTTGGCATAGGCGCCTAGGGCATATGAGTGAGAATGGCATGGTAGAATTGAGCAAAAGAGGACTTCTTGATGGGCAAGGAATTTGCAAACTAAATTTCTGTGAGCACTGTGTTTTTGGGAAGCAAAAGAGAGTTCGATTCACCAAAGGAATCCATAACACGAAGGGAACGTTGGAATATATTCATTCTGATCTGTAGGGGCCATCCAGAGTGCCTTCAAGAGGTGGAGCTAATTATATGCTAACCTTTATTGATGATTTTTCCAGAAAAGTTTGGGCGTTCTTGTAACAGCCTAATTTTCAGTGGTGTCGGAACAGTGATTCGAGATCACTAAATCCGACAAATAAGTAGGAAATATTATTAATTTAGTGAGTATAAGTTAAATGTGAAGTTAGGAAAAAAAACGAGGTATTGAGACCTCGAGAATTTTAAATCGAGCCATAAATATTTTTATAAATATTTATGGAGCGTTAATAAGTTAGTATTAAAGTTTCGTCAAGAAATTTTAAAGTTCTGATAGTTAATTGAACAAAAAGGACAAAATTGTATCAAATACAAAATTGTGGGAAATAATTAAATAGCTTAAATGATAAAAGAAAGAGGGTTTAAAAGGCAAATAGACCCAAAGTCTCTTTGGGCTGGACGGCAAGGCATGAAATCAGCAAGAAAATAAGGAGAATTAAGGGCAAAATTGAAAAATTGCAAAATTTACATAATAAAGCTAGGACTAAAGTGGAATTATCGAGATTCCTCTTTATTTTTCTGCATTCTCATCAGCAAAAACACCATGGAAGAGTTCCTTCAAGCTGGTTTTTCATATTTTTACTTCAAGTAAGTTCAATTCTTGATTATTTCTTGAAATTTTTGAGTTTTAGTGACTTTTACAACTAGGTCCACATGTTGAATTCATTAGTTTTTAATTCTATGAGAGAATTTGAAAGTTTCTATGAATATGTGCTGGAACTATATGATGATTTGGCATGGAATTAGAGCTTTAAATTGTTTATATGCTGATTTTATTGAAAGAATTGAATAGAAAGTGAATGTTTAGGACCTAATTGTAAAAGAGTTTGAAGTTAAAGTTTCATGTGGAAATTCTGAATTTCAATAGTTATGAAATAACTTCTAATGTATAGGAAAAGTATTAATTGAGAAAATTATCTTAATTGAGGGGTTAATTGACCAAGGACTGAATTGTATGAATTGTGAAACTTGGGACAAAATGGAAATCAACATTTTGCACTGAAACAGTTTGGACAGCAGCAGTAGTCTAACTTTGAAAAATCACCAAAAATTTTAGAAATAGAATTAGAGGATGAATAAAATATGAAATTAAAGCTTATTGAGTCTAGTTTCTTATAGAATAAATTATGTAAGCAATGGAATTGTAAATCATGAGATATGATAAATTTTGTGAGACAAGGTCATAATGATTTTGGGTTCCCCTGTTCTGACTTTGAAAAATCATAAAAAATTGAAGAAAAATAATTAGGGACTTAAATTTATATTTATAGAATCCTGAATAAGTCTATTTTCAAAAAAAACAAACGGGAACATCATTCGAATCTAGTAGGAGGAGATAATTAATTTTTAGTGAAGAAGGGTCGGAACTGTCAGACAGCAGAACAGGGGAGACTTCAATGAATAAACTGTATTAATTGGCCCAACCAAAAATTATGAAATTTTTATGGTAAGAAAACATATGAGTCTAGTTTCTAGGAAAATTTATGGATCTTAATTTGGAGTTCTGTAGCTCAAGATAAAAATAATTTAGTGACTATAACACAGATGAACAGCTTGAATATTCACATAAGTAAATAGTGAAAATTATGGATGATGTTACTTGCAAGTGTGTTGTTTATATTAAGGATGTGGATGGAGAGGAGGAGGAGGAAAAATATACATATATATATGAATGACTCGTGTATAAATTGATCACATGCCCGATTGTAATCGATAAATGTTGAATTAGAAATGATATAATGTTTTATTTGGAATATATTTATTATGAAATTATGAATATCGTTATAATACAAAAATCGTACTTGTGAGTTTGTATAACTAAATTTTAGTGACCATTTGTTAATTTTTATGAATTTCATGATGTGTTATTTTATAAGTATTGATGATAAAATCGCGAATAATGTAAAAACATGAAAATTGAATAAATGATCAAATTGAGCATTACAATTCAATGACAAGATGAATTGAAGGAAAAGACCATGGTTGGACCATAGCAACAAGTGATAAGTGATAGCTTCGGCTACACTTATCTGATCAATGACAAATAAAAGTGATAAGTGATAGCTTGGCTACACTTATCCGATCAAGGATAAATAAAAGTGATAAGTGATATTTTTTGGCTACACTTATCCGATCAGAGATAAGTGAAAGTGATAAGTGATAGCTTCAAATTTACACTTATCCGATCAAGAAAAATGAAAGTGATAAGTGATAGCTTTGGCTACACTTATCCGATCAAGGACAAATGGCAAGTAAAAAGTGGTAGCTTCGGCCACCGATCAATGAAAAGTGGTAGCCGGCACCGATCATCGGCTACTTGACCGGTGAAAAATGGTAGCTCGGCTACGATCGATGAATAGTGATAGCTTCGGCTACAAGTGACAAGTGATTTCGTGTAAGACCATATAAGGATATGACATCGGTGTGATATGTGTATAAGATGTAAGACCATAGTGAGCTATGGCATTCTAGTGAAAAGACCATAGCTATGCTATGGCATCGATGATTATCGGTGAAATTCGGTGTATCTGGCAGTGCGGACCAATTCCATAAGATGTTCACTAATTTGAAGAAGTTTGATAAGTATTACATAGAATTATGTGACATAAGGAAATCTGAGTTGATGAGGCGTGAGCATAAAACTTGGTTGATGAATGAGTTCATTTGTAATTATATATTTCTACGCCTTGAGTGTATTATCCGTATGAATTGGAATTCCAAATGAGTTAATGAGAAAACTTCTAGTATGAAATAATCTGAGTTCGAAATGAAATATCATGAAAACGTGCCTGAAATACATTGGTATGTCTTGTATATGCTATTTGAATTCATAAATGTGGAAAGTAAATGTATGTGGAAATAAGAGATGATGATATCTGTACATTGAATTTATTGATGAATACGTACATCCAAATTTATATGATAGATCTTAGTGTACACTGAAATTGGGCTCATTAAGTGATTTGGCAATTTAAATCGTAATTGGCAGAAAAAGTTTAGTGAATTGCATATTTATGAATTGTTACCGTATTTGTTCTGAAATACGAGGAAGTGATGGTAATTGATACATGTAAATTTGAGACTATGATATACATAAGAACATGGAATATGTTTGATAAAAGTGTTCATTTATAACTACGGAATTATGTACCTCATGTGAGTTATTTGCATAAAGATGATATTTCAAATACTTTAGTGAATAAAGCTTAAATACGAAATAGTATGAAATCGAGACAAGTTGTTATGAAAATGTATTTAAATTATCTATAAGTGTTTCGTGCTTCTCGGTAATGCCTCGTACTCTATTCCGGTGACGGATACGGGTAGGGGTTGTTACAGTTCTTCCTGAAGCAGAAAAGTGATGTGTTTTCCGTATTTAAGTCTTGGAAAATTATGATTAAAAAACAGACGGGAAAATAAATAAAATACCTCCGCACAGATAATGGCTTAGAGTTCTGTTCTGATGAGTTTAATAGATTGTGCAAGTTAGAAGGGATCGTGAGACACTTGACAGTTTGTCATACTCCACAGCAAAACGGCGTTGCAGAACGAATGAACAGAACGATCATGGAGAAGGTTCGATGTATGTTGTCAAATGCCAACTTACCGAAGTCGTTTTGGGCAGAAGCAGCTTCTACTGCATGTTTTTTGATCAACCGATCTCCATCCGTTGCCATTGAGAAAAAGACTCCACAAGAGGTATTGTCAGTAATCCCGCTAATTATTACGATTTAAAGATCTTTGGGTGTCCTGCGTATGCTCATGTTAATAATGGAAAATTGGAACCGAGATCCATTAAATGTGTTTTTCTTGGTTATAAAGCTGGTGTAAAAGGGTATAAGTTATGGTATCCTGAAAATAGAAAAGTTGTGATTAGCAGAGATGTTGTTTTTGATGAAACTGCTATGCTTCCTAACTTATCTCTTAAAGACTCTTCCAATAAAGAAAATCAAAAGCAGATGGAGCATCATATTAATACAGAGTCGACTCCTCAAGTCAGTACAAAAATTGAGAATAGAGTTGCTTCTTCGCCTCAATACTCTATCGCCAAAAACAGAACTAAAAGAGAAATTAAACCTCCAAAGAAGTATCTTTGAGGGTGATCTAGTTGCTTATGCTTTAAATGTGGTGAAGATATAGATGCGAATCAAGAGCCATCAAATTATTCTCGAGGCGATTAGTTGTGAAGACTCGAGAAAAATGGATGTTTGCTATGCAAGAGGAGATGGAATCACTCCACAAAACAAAACATGGGATCTTGAGAAGAAGACATTCGTTGTAAATGGGTGTTTAAAAAGAAAGAAGGGACTCAGGAGTTGAAGAACCTAGATATAAAGCAAGGCTTGTTGCAAAGGGTTACTGATCAAGTTCCGTGGAGTGGACTTCACAGATGTGTTCTCCCCAGGTTGTGAAGCATAGTTCGATTCGAGCTTTGCTTGGTATTGTGGCCATGCATGATTTAGAGCTTGAGCGATTAGATGTAAAAAGCTGTATTTTTGCATGGAGAACTTGAGGAATATATTTACATGCAACAAACGAGAGGGTTTTCTGATCTCGAGAAAAAGAGGATTATTTTTGTTTGTTGAAAAAGTCCCTTTACGGTTTGCTTGCATCACCACCAAAGCGATGGTACAAGAGGTTTGATTCCTTTATGACTTCTCACGATTGCAAAAGAAGTAGTTTTGTGATTGTGTTTACTTTAAGAAAACAAAGTGATGGTTCTTTTGTGTATCTACTTCTTTACGTTGATGACATGTTGATAGCAGCAAAAGATAAAGGAGAGATAAGAAAGGTCAAAGCCCAACTAAGTAAAGAATTTGAGATGAAAGATTTGGGACCAGCAAAGAAGATACTTGGTATGGAGATTCTTAGAGATAGAAAAGCAATTAAATTGTACCTAAGTCAGAAGGGGTACATTGAGAAAGTTCTTTGCAGGTTCAATATGCAGAGTGCTAAGCCTGTTAGTACTCCTTTAGCAGCCCATTTCAGACTTTCATCGACTTTGTCTCCATAATCAGACGATGAGATTGAGTACATGTCACATGTTCCACACTCTAGTGCAGTGGGATCTCTCATGTATGCTATGGTTTGTTCACGTCCAGATTTATCATATGCGATCGGTGCAGATTAGCGAGATATATGGCGAATCCGGTAAAGAACACTGGAAAGCGATTCGGTGGATTTTAAGATACTTACGAGGTACTATCGATGTTTGCTTACAGTTTGGAAGAGCGAAGATGGAGTTATTGGGTATGTTGATGCTGATTTTTCTTTGGAGACCTTGATAGAAGAAGATCTCTCACGAGTTATGTCTTTACAATCGGAGGTTGTGCAATAAGTTGGAAAGCCACTTTGCAAACTACACGCTTTGTCTACCACTGAAAGCCGAGTACATGGCGACATCGAGGCTAGTAAAGAAGCTATTTGGTTGAAGGACTCTTTAGTGAACTAAATGAAAACCTTCAAATCAAGACATGATTTTTTGATGACAGAGTGCCATATTTCTTACAAAAGATCAAATGTTTCATGAGAGAACAAAACACATTGATGTTCGGTATCATTTTGTTCGTGATATTATTGCTCGTGGTGATATTGTTGTGAGCAAAATTAGTACTCATGAAAATCTCGCAGATATGATGACTAAGTCACTTCCTATAACCAAGTTTGAGCATTGCTTAGACTTGGTTGGTGTTCATTATTGAAGTTAAACCCTTAAGGGGTTTTATGGAAGAGGTGGAGAACTTGTTCGCGATGAAGAACTTGTTCATTGAGAATTTGTGTCAAGGTGGAGATTGTTAGAATTAAGTGACCCAAATTCTTATTTAAATAAAATACGATGGAAAATAAAATAAAAGTAAAATCCATATAAAACTAGACTTCTTTTATTTTATTTTAGAATAAGGTTTTTTAAACCTTATTAAACTCCATCTATTTTATATTGATTAGGATAAGGTGTTTCAATCCTACTAGAATATGGCTTTGCAAGCCTATAAATAGACATAGTCTATTCCTCTTGTATTTGATTCAAATTTTCGACATAGTGAATTTTCTTCTCCTCTGCCCGTGAAGGGTTTCCACGTAAAATTTGTGTGTTCTTTATTTTTTTATTTTTTTTTTTTTTTTTCACAGGAACATCGAATTCACTAATTTATAGAAAAATTCATCTAAAAACGCATTAAGAATGGGATTTGAGCATTACATTTTTGTGAATAAGGATCTTTACATATGCAGTATCACTCATTCATATATGTTATCAATAGTTTACATTTGATGACTCTGGGATATAATTGTCTAAATACATTTTCAGGCAAAGAAACATTGCATTAAGTTCATAGACCAGTTCTATCCCCCATAAAAGCAGGTAAGAATAAATAGATGGCAAATAATTTTAGCTTCTAACTTCTTATGCTCATCACACATAACTTTGTTAAACTCTATTATGTATCTGTGCATAGGCATGTCGTTGGCGGCTTTGTTCGCAAAGGTTGAGCTGTTGGGGTTTTGGTGTGTAAAGTTTGAGTTGCACTATATGTGGTTTCCTTTTTAGATTGTTTTAGGCTTAAGTTTCATTATATGTGAATATTAATTAATGGCCTTTTGGATGGTATTGTTTTGTCAATTACATTACACAAATTTCATGTAGGGGAAGCTATTTTAAATGCAATTAATGATGAAAATTTGTTTCCACAGTTGAAATGAATACATTTTTAACAAAAAGAAAATCAATTTACTTATTGATCTAACGTAATAAAGAGGACAAAATACAATCTAATTCATAGTACATATGCCTCAATGGTACTTTTACCCTTTAAGTAACAATAGACTGAGGATCAACATTCCTCACATGAAATGCAAGAGAAATGTTCATAAACACAACCAATCAAGAACAAGATCTGTATTATCAAAAGGGGCTCTTCTACAATTTAGAAATTTTGCAAAAAAAAAAAAAAAATCATCAACAAATGTTACTGAGAAGAAAAGATTTTCTGCAAACCAACCATGAAAGTGATGTATATATATCCCCAATTTTCCATCCACTTATCGTGTGGAAAACTGTGGAGCTTTACGAGCCTTCTTGAGACCAACTTTTTTCCTCTCCACTACCCTTGAATCTCTGGTCAAAAGCGCTTTCTTCAACGGGCTCCTATGATCGTCACCTTCAGCAATGCACGAGCAATGTCGAGTGAGATTGCCTGTGCTTGTCCCGAAAGCCCACCACCGTGAGCTTTCATGAATTATATAAATTAAATTTATATAATATACACTGATGAGACTTTGATACTACAGCCAGCAGAGACGAAATCAGAAAATTTTCTAGGAGGGATCAAAATCAAATTGTAGTTTTTATGATCGTAAAAAAATAATTTGCCATTTTAATAGCTTATATCTTTATAATTTTTAAAGAATTAAATCAAAATTTTATGTTATATGGGGCCAAAGTGTAATTTTACTTTTATTAATTTAAAATTTTAAAAACTTTAAAGGACGTAAATAAAAAAAAATCATTTTAAAGAAATCAGCCCTTGCCAAGTGCCAACCCCTAATTTTGCCTCTAAAGAAATAAGGGTAGGGGAAATCAAGTGCAAGTTGTTTTTAAATTGATTTAAAATTTTGTGTCAAATAATTTTAGTTTACCTTATATTTTTGAAATATTAATTTGATTTGATTTTATAATCCTTGATTTTAATTATAATAGATAAGGATATGTATTATTTATAACTTGTTTTTGTACCTTAATATTTTTTATTATTAGATTTTTTTAATTAAATTAGGTTAAATCACAACAAGATCATTAAACTATTGACAAATTTACGTTTTTATCACTATTTAAAAAATGTGAAAACAATCATTACGGAATTTTTCGAAAGTTTTTATTTAATTCATTAAGTTGTTAAGTTTTTTTTAAGAAGTCTGGTTAGTGAGCTTCAAGCATTGATTGAACGACCAATATGATGGAGTAGTACACATCAATGAGTAAAGAAATATACCTTAAACTCATGTCGATCTAACGATCAGTGTCAAAAATTAGAAAATAAACCTGCATGGATTTTGATTCGTAAATCTTTGAATTTTTAAAGGGAATAAGAACTTTCAATTAGTGTAGACTGTACTAACAAAAAAGATGATATGATAACAACTTTAATAACCCAATAATTAAAATAAAAACTTAGCATTTTTTTCTATTTTCTTCGTGGCTGGTCCTACACGCATGTGCATTATTTTCAATGCATACGCATATGCATTTGGTATGATTAAGTGTACATTATTTCTTTCCTTGGAATTGCAAGGAAAGTGCAATGTAATTCTTGACACTTGGTCCTACACTCCTACACACATATGCATTATTTTCAATGCTTTCTAGTTTCTACTTTCTTTCCCTTAAAAAGTTTGGTTCATATGCATACAAGGTCAAGTCAGTCCAATCCATTGTTAACCCTAACTGGAAACAGTAGCTTTTCTTTGTCTACTCATTCAGGCTGATCCAAATTTATGCGAAATTGTTTCTTTCTTTGTCTTTGAATATACCCATAGTTGGTTCCTTAGTTACCAATTGCTACTTTGCTGGCTGTGAAATTTTAAGAGAGATTGGACATGGCAGAGGTATTTCTTTCACCCCTTGTCGGTACCATGTTGGACAGCCTGAACTCGTGGTCCTTGAAAGGGCTGGAACTTGCTGGGAGCCTCAAAACAGAAGTTGAGAGTCTTGAAAGTACTCTTACTACAATCCAAGCTGTGCTCCAAGATGCAGAGGAGAAGCAACGGAAGAGTGAAGCTATCAAGAACTGGCTTGGGAAGCTCAAACAAGCAGCTTACGATCTGGAAGTTGTGCTCGAAGATTTCAACACCGAAGCTCTAAGTCGTAGCCTGCATACGGATGCAAGAAGCCAGGTAACCAGCTTCTTTTCTTTGCGGAATCTGCTCTTGTTTCGCTTAGATATGGCACGTAAGTTGAAGAATTTAAGGGAGAAATTAGATGCCATTGCTGGAGAGAAAAGTAAGTTCCACTTGAGAGAGGGTGTGGGAGAAGCTGAAATTGAACGGAATGAGGATAGGCAAACCAGCTCCCTTGTGAAAGAATCGGAAGTATTTGGCAGAGCTGATGAGAAGGAAAAAATAGTTAGTATGTTACTTTGTAATGTGAGTCACCATGATGACCTCTCTGTTTATGCAATATGCGGAATGGGGGGTCTTGGTAAGACAACAATCGCTCAATTGGTTTACAATGACGAAAATGTGGCCAAAGTCTTCGATTTGAGAGGTTGGGTGTGTGTATCTGATGATTTTGATATAAAAAGGTTGACTAAAGCGATTGTGGAATCCTTTGGAGGGAACTGGGGTGATATCCAAGAGCTAGATCCCCTGCAGCGGTGTTTAGTAGAGAAGCTTGTTGGGAAACGGTTTTTGCTCGTACTAGATGATGTGTGGAATGAGTACCACGACAAGTGGGATAGATTGAAACAAGCTCTACAGTGTGGACGGAAAGGAAGTACAGTGATTGTCACTACTCGACTCGAGAAAGTTGCTCTTATGATGGCTACAACTCCTTTCAATCGCTTGGGATGTTTATCGGATGATGATTCTTGGTCTTTATTCAAGCAAAGAGCCTTTGGGATGGGAACGAACGGAACCAACGCCGACCTGGAAACCATTGGGAGGCAAATAGTGCAGAGATGTGGAGGGGTACCGTTGGCAATTAAGGCCATAGGAAGCATATTGCGTTTTAAAAGTCAAGAAAGTGAATGGCTACGTGTCAAAGATAGTGAGATATGGGATTTGGAAGATGAGGGAAGCAGAATCTTAGCTGTGTTGAGGCTAAGTTATGAAAATCTTCCACCGTATATGAAACAATGTTTTTCATTTTGCTCGATATTTCCCAAAGATTCTGTCATGACAAAGGACAAGCTTATAGGACTATGGATGGCAAATGGATTTATTCCTTCTCGAGGAGCATTGGATTTGCATGATATGGGTTGTGAAATATTCTCTGAATTAACTTGGAGGTCCTTTTTTCAGGAAATCGATGAGGATATCGATGGAACTGTTACATGTAAAATGCATGATCTCATCCATGATCTTGCAACATCGATTATGGGACAAGAGTGCTGTGTGATTGAGGGAAATGAGGCGTCACAAATTCCAAAAACTGCTCGTCACTTGTTTGTTAGTAATAGCGGTCCATTGACAAACATTATGGACTTAACCACATTGCAACCGCTGCAATCTTTGATCGTGGGCAATGATTGCAGTAACCTCTCTAATCGTTCCCGTTTCTTCAGCAAACAAAAGTATCTCAAGGTGTTGGATTTGGGTTATAATTTTGGCAATATTTCATTTAAAATTTTGAAACACTTGAGGTATCTTCGCCTTCACCATTCTCCTTTGAAAACTTTACCTGAATCAACAAGCTCTCTTCATAACTTGCAGACACTAAGCCTCAGAGATTGTTACAATCTTCAAATGTTACCCAAAGGTACGAAGAACTTGAAATATCTTAGGTACTTGGACATCAGAGGTTGCCATGCACTAACTTCCATGCCTGTTGCATTGGGACAATTGTCTTTTTTGCGCAAGCTTAGCATGTTCATTGTGGGAAAGGAAGAAGGTTGCGGCATTGATGAGTTGGAAGAGTCGGCCCTAGAGGGGGAATTAAGCATCAAAGGACTTCACAACGTGAGGAGTTCGATGGAAGCTAAAAAGGCAAATTTGATAAAGAAGCACAATTTAAGATCTCTTAGCTTATCTTGGCGAGTATGCAGCAACGAGAACTCTCATCATCATAATGATGAAGAGATTCTTAGTGCTCTCCAACCTCATTCAAACTTGAAGAAGTTACACATAATTAATTACCAAGGTTTGATGTTTCCGTATTGGATGATGGATCTGCTTCTACCAAACCTTGTTGAAATCTCACTCAGAATGAGTGAAAGATGCCATCAACTCCCACCTCTAGGGAAATTGTGCTTCCTTAAGGTCCTTAAAATTTCGGAAATGGGTGCCCTGAAGTATATTGACAACAACTTCTATGGTGATATGGAAAGTTCTTTTCCATCACTTGAGGTTCTCAGCATATGTGGGGCGCCATGTTTGGAGGAATGGACAACGGTGAATGGTAGAGAACATTTTCCTCTCCTGAGTTCATTAACTATCGGTTCTTGTCCTAAGTTGGTTAAACTGCCAATGCTTCAATCTCTAAAAGAGCTACATATTGGAGGAACTAATGTTACTTTGCTCGCACCTTTGATTATGAATGCCACGGTTCTTACCTCTCTCGAGATTAGTGACTTCACTGAGTTACCGGACGGACTATTGCAAAATCAAAAGCAACTTGATCGGTTGTCTGTTCTTTGTTGTAGTCTAAAGTCTTCATCCGATCTGCTGGATAATCTATCCTCCCTTAAATACTTGGATATTCAAGGTCCCTCAATTGAGAGCTTGCCTGCAGGACTACAAAACCTCAGCTCTTTAAAAACTTTGGATTTAAATTGTTGTGACAGCCTTGTATCCCTTCCGGTAAATGGATTGCAAGGCTTATCTTCCTTATCTTCACTACAGATTCAAAATTGTAAGACATTAGCCTCTTTATCTGAGGGTGTGGGATATCTGACTTCACTCCAAGACTTACTTGTTAATGGATGTCCAGAGTTAACCTCATTGCCAAGGAGTATTCAACACCTCTCTTCTCTTCAATATCTGCGGATTTGGTTTTGTGGAGGTTTAATTTCTCTCCCAGATGAGATACAACACCTCACCTTGCTTTCACTATTAGACATAAAGAGTTGCTCTAATTTGATGTCATTGCCCCAAGGGGTACGTAACCTCAATGCTCTGGAAACACTAAGAATCAGAGGATGCCCCCACCTGAAAAGACGGTGTAAGAAGTGAGAGGAGAGGATTGGCCCAACATAGCCCACATTCCGTCCATTGAAATCTTTAACCAGGTGATTCTCTACTTTTGAATTTTAATTTTAATCATATTTACATTTTTGTGAATAAGGATCTCTACATCTTCCGTATCATTTTATTCATATCTATTATTAATAATTTTCATTTGATGAATTTATGATATGATGGTCTAAATACACTTTCAGGGACTTCGGTTAAATTCGAAGACCTATTTAGTCGGATCATGATTCTTGGTCATTGTCCCACGTGGCTATCGCTTTAACCTCTCTAATCGTTCCCGTTTCTTCAGCAAACAAAAGTATCTCAAGGTGTTGGATTTGGATTTTAATTGTAGCAATATTGCATTTAAAAGTTTGAAACACTTGAGGTATCTTTGCCTTGACGGTATTAATGTGAAAACTTTACCTGAATCAACAGGCTCTCTTCATAGCTTGCAGACACTGGGCCTCAAAGATTGTTGGCGTCTTAAAATGTTACCCAAAGGTACGAAGAACTTGAAAAATCTTAGGTACTTGGACATCAGAGGTTGCCATGCACTAACTTCCACGCCTGTTGCATTGGGACAATTGTCTTTTCTACGCAAGCTTAGCATGTTCATTGTGGGAAAGGAAGAAGGTTGCGGCATTGATGAGGAAGAGTTGGCCCTAGAGGGGGAATTAAGCATCGAAAGGCTTCACAACGTGAAGAGTGCGATGGAAGCTAAAAAGGCAAATTTGATAAAGAAGCACAATTTAAGATCTCTTAGCTTATCTTGGCGAGTATGCGGCAACGAGAACTCTCATCATCAAAATGATGAAGAGATTCTTAGTGCTCTCCAACCTCTTTCAAACTTGAAGAAGTTACGCATACTTCATTACCAAGGTTTGATGTTTCCATATTGGATGATGGATCTGCTTCTACCAAACCTTGTTGAAATCTCACTAGAAAACTGTGAAAGATGCCAGCAGCTACCACCTCTAGGGAAATTGCGCTTCCTTAAGGTCCTTAATATTTTTAGAATTAGTGCTCTGAAGTATATTGACAACAACTTCTATGGTGATATGGAAAGTTCTTTTCCATCACTTGAGGTTCTCAGCATATGTGGGGCGCCATGTTTGGAGGAATGGACAACGGTGAATGGTAGAGAACATTTTCCTCTCCTGAGTTCATTAACCATCAATGACTGTCCTAAGTTGGTTAAACTGCCAATTATTCAATCTCTAAAAGAGCTAGATATTAGAGGAACTAATGTTACTTTACTCACACCTTTGATTATGAATGCCACGGTTCTTACCTCTCTCCGGATTACTGGCTTCAATGAGTTACCGGCTGGACTACTGCAAAATCAAAAGCAGCTTCGTAGGTTGCAATTTATTTTTTGTAGTCTAAAGTCTTTATCCGATCTGCTGGATAATCTATCCTCCCTTAAATGCTTGGCTATTGCAGATCACTCAATTGAAAGCTTGCCTGCAGGACTACAAAACCTCAGCTCTTTAGAAACTTTGAAGTTAGATTGTTGTGACAGCCTTGTATCCCTTCCTGTAAATGGATTGCAAGGCTTATCTTCCTTATTTTCACTAGAGATTCAAAATTGTAAGACATTAGCCTCTTTATCTGAGGGTGTGGGATATCTGACTTCACTCCAAGACTTACTTATTAATGGATGTCCAGAGTTAACCTCATTGCCAAGGAGTATCCAACACCTCTCTTCTCTTCGATATCTGAAGATTTGTAATTGTAGGGGTTTAATTTCTCTCCCAGATGAGATACAACACCTCACCTTTCTTTCAAATTTGGAGATAGGGCATTGTTATAATTTGATGTCATTGCCTCAAGGGGTACGTAACCTCACTGCGCTGCAAAAGCTAAGGATCAGTGGATGCCCCCATCTGCAAAGACGGTGTAAGAAATTGAGAGGAGAGGATTGGCACAACATAGCCTACATTCCGTCCATTCAATTTCAGGTGATTCACTACTTTTCAATTTTAATTTTAAATAAGAATATTCTTAATTCTAATCACATTCAAGAATTATATAAAAAGGATTTGAGCATTACATTTTTGCGAATAAGGATCTCTACATCTGCAGTATCATTCATTCATATCTGTTATTATTAGTTTTCATTTGATGAATCTGGGATATGATTGTCTAAATGCATTTTTAGGCTTGGTGAGCGACGAATTTTGTTAAATTCGAGGATCTATTCTGCAATTTGAAGGAAAAAAAAGGAAACATTGCATCAAGTTCACAAACCAATTCTATCCCCCATAAGAGCAGGTAAGAATAAATAGATGGCAAATAATTTTAGCTTCTAACTTCTTATGGTCATCACACACAACTTTGTTAAGCTCTATTATGTATCTGTGCATAGGCATGTTGTTGGTGGTTTCGTTGGCAAAGCTTGAGGTGCTGTGACTTTGATGTGTTATGTTTGAGTGGCACCATGTCTGGTTTCTCTTTTAGAATCCTATCTCCCAGACGCTACCTTAATTGAATTGGTATCGCATTACTCCTAAAATCAATCTTACTTAAGGGCCCTTTGGATGGTATTATTTTGTCAATTACATTACACAAACTCTATGTAGTGGAAGCTATTTAAATGCACTTAATGATGAAAATTTGACTCGACAGTTGAAATGAATGAAATTAACAAAAAAAATATCAATTTATTCTATGATCTAACGCAGTAAAGAAGATAAAATGCAATCTAACTTAGAGTACAAATTCTTTAATGGTATATTTACCCTTAAGTTACAATAGACTAAGGATCAACATTCCTCACATGAAATGCAAAAGAAATGTTGATAAGCACAACCAATCAAGAACAAGATCTACATTATCAAAAGGAGTTCTTCTACAATTTAGAAATTTTGTAAAAAACAAAAGAAATTCATCAGCAAATGTTACTGATTTTCTACAAATCAACCATGAAAGCGATGTATATATATCCCCAGTTTTCCATCCCCTTAACGTTTGGAAAACTGTGGAGCTTTACGAGCCTTCTTGAGACCAACTTTCTTCCTCTCCACCAACCTTGAATCTCTGGTCAAAAACCCTTCTTTCTTTAACAGGCTCCTATGATCGGCACTCACCTTCAGCATTACACGAGTGATGCCGAGTGAGATTGCCTGTGACTGTCCCGAAAGCTCACATCCACGAGCTTTCATGAATACATCGAAACTCGTTTCATACCCCAATGTCACCAATGGACTTTCATGTACTGCAACCATAATGGGTTCCCTTGAAGATACTCCTCAACCAAAAATTTCAAAGCATTATATGGAAATTGCTAATCATACTTCTTAGCTTGTCTTTGGGTCTTACATTTTTTCTTCTAAAACTTGAATTAGCCTAACAAACATATTATCAAACAGCTGAAAGGCAACTATCTTTCTTCCCAAAACTTAAATTGGCATATTAGCCTAAACAAACATACGCGTAAATATCAAATTTAGATACGAACTTTGATATGATTTATAATGTCATACATGAAAATTTAATGATTCAATTTTTACAAATCATTAACAACATTAACATCATTTTAAGTTATATTTCATGCAAACAATTATATTAATCCAATACGAAAATAAATGTATGTATTTATTTCTTTAAATGTAAACAATTAAATCAAATTCAAATTTAAATTTCATATGTATAATTACACCAAATTAAAATTCGTGTATTGAATTACTTATTAGACCAAACTTCACTTTATCCGCACAAATATATTAACAAACATCCGAAAGACAACTAAATTATTAGCAAATTTACATTTCAGTCACTATTTTAAAAAATTATAAAATCATCACTGAATTATTCGAAAACTTTATTTCGAAACATCTTATTTAAGTTATCGAGCTGTGAAGTTTTTTTAAGAAGTCCGGTTAATGAGCTCCAAGCATCGATTCAACGATCATATAGTGGATTAATACACATTGACAAGTAGAAAAACATATCTTAGATTCAAATTTATCAACTACTTTATTGAGAGATATAATAACTTAAAAATTTTTCAAAATATCAAATCACCACGCTTTAACAAAATATAAATTTAAGGGCTAAATTAAAAAAAGATGTTCAATTCCAAAGCTAGTATAGACAAAAAAAAAAATTTAAATACCAAATCGAATCTAATTACGAAGTTTGGTAACCAAAAAATTACATCTAAGAAAAAGATATGGTGAGAAAAGGTACTGATGGCCGGTGGCCGGTCTTTTTCTATGACCAATTTGGTTGTATTGTGGTACCAAAAATGTCAGTGCTTATCGGTTTTTTTTTTCCTTCGTTTTCTTACTAGAAAACAAGCTTTAAATTATGGGATTTTTTTTTTCAGAAATAATTGTTAAATTTCTGTCCATTATTTTCTCATCCCATTATTTTTTTTAAATTTATAAATCATATATATATGGAGAATCTTTCATGAATTATATAAATTAAATTTATATTTATATTTATATACATTGATAAGACTTTGATACTAGTTGCAAAAATGAGGGCCTTGAAATAGAGGTGAGTATTTGATCGAGTCGAGTCGAATCGAGTCAAAAAATTTTGAGTTAGTCGAGTTGACGAATCATATTTTAGCAACCGAACTCAATATGAATTTTTTTAATCGGATCGAATCGAGTTAAATAATTTCGAGTCAAGTTAATGAATCTTATTATTTATACTCAATGTTGCATTTACATGAACCGATTATTTAACTAGTAAACGAAGTATAAAATTATTTAACTACGTAAACAATATAATGGTTTTACCTTTTAAATTAATGAGTAAACATTTATCAAAACAACGTAGTTTTGCATTTTAACTTTAGAAAAGGTAAACATTTATAAAAACGACGTAGTTTTACTTTTTCTTATTTGGATTTTCAGATAATTCAAATTGTGTAATTCATATTTGAGTTAAACCGAAAAACTTAATTTTTTTATTCGAGTTGATCCAAATAACTTGATTAACTCAAATAACTTGAACTATTTAATTTAAAATTTGAAATATTTATCGAGTTTTTTTAATAGAATCGGATTTTGCTCACTCGTACCTTGAAAATCAAGTGCAAGTTGTTTTTAGATTTAATTTTATTTAAAATTTTCGGTCCAATAATTTTAGTTTGATTTTGGATATTTTTCAAATATTAATTTGATTTTGTTTTATAATTCTTTATTTTAATTATAATAGATACGAATATGTATTATTTATAATTTGTTTGTGTTTTTAACACTATTATTGGGTTTTTTTTAATTAAATTAAGTTAAATCACACTAAGTTTATTAAATTAATAGTAAATTTATGTTTTAGTGACTACTTAAAAAATTTTAAAAAAATCATTATTGAACTCTTCAAAAAATTTTATTTAATTCAATAGGTTGTTAATGTTTTTTTTTTTTTTAAAGAAGTTCGATTAGTGAGATTTAAGCATTGATTCAACAATTGGTATAGTAGATTAGTACACATTAACGATTAAAAAATTATATTTTAGATTCAAATTGATCTAATTATTAGAAAAAAATAAGAAAATAAAGCTGCATAGATTTTAGTTCGCAAATCTTTGACGTTTTAAAGTTGTTTTGTGAAAAAATAAAATTACACAATAAAAAATAAGGGAATGAAAATTTTCAATTAATATAGGTTGTACCAATAAAAAAAATTCATACATTATCGACTTTAATTATCTAATAATTTAAATGAAAACTTTTACATCATTGAATAATATTCTTTAGCATTTCTTCCTATTTTCTTCGTAGCCGATGGTATTCAAAAACAATTTTTTTCATTTTCCACCATCAAACATTAGTTAAAGTGCAATGTAATTCTTGACACGTGGTCCTACACGCATATGCATTATTTTCAATGCTTTCTACTTTCTTTTGTTGGAAAATATGGACATCACATATATAATAAGGGTAATTACATATTATTATTTACTATCATGATAGGTTAGCCCAAATTTAAAGTGATCTAATTTGGTTAGAATTTTATTGGGCTTTAATTATTAAATAAAGTATGGGTCAAATATGTGTAGATACTCTTCTAATCAAATTCTAATTAATGATGGGCCAATTAGAATTTGATTAGAACAAATATGCCAATGTTATAAATATTAGGGTTATGGTCCCCAAATTATAGACAATATATCTTTTCTAATATTCCATCATTAGGAAAGAGAGAGCAGATATTTTCTGAATTTCTTGTGTGCTAATTTGGAAGATCAAATTCCCAAGTTCCAAAAAGTTTCAAGGAATCCATGGATTCTGGTACGCTTCTGCATCTAGTTTTGTTCCTGATTTATTTTTGATGATTTGACATGACAAATCCTGGTTTACAGTTCTAATTTTATATTAGATATTATTTCAGTTCTAATTTTATATTAAATATTATTTAAAATTCTAACATCTTTTATTTTTTCCACATGCGATTGTCAAAGTTTGGTTCATAATCATACATGGTCAAGTCAATCCAATCCATTGTTAACCCTAACTGGAAACAGTAGCTTTTCTTTGTTTACTCATTCAGGCTGAACCAAATTTATGTGAAATTGTTTCTTTCTTTGTCTTTGAATATATCCACACTTGGTACCTTACTTACCAATTGCTACTTTAGGTTTCATCTTCCTTAGGTATTTAGGGAGTTTAGTTTATAATAATAGGGAAAAACATCTCAAAATTGGGAAAATAACAAAATTTAAAAAAACACAAAAACTTCGGTAGAAATTGAATGGAGATCTTCAGTCTTGAAGTAATCCTGCTTCCGAGCTGATTCCAATGGCTGTCCTCGAGTATTTTCTGCGTTCTACTCTCTATCCCCCCCTTTTGATCCTCTTCTAGGGTGTTTATATAGATTTTGGAAGGCCCAAAATTAGCCTTTTCCGAGTAGAATTAGACTTGGGCTCAACAGGGACACGGCCGTGTGACACGCCCGTGTGAGGGTGCTCAGGCCTTGTGCAGGTCTGATATGGCTTTAAGTCGACACGGCCATGACACACAAGCGTATGGCCTACTCGTGTGTCTCACACAGGCATGTGGATTACCCCTGTAGAAGTGGGCCAGGTCGTGTGGAGCACTAAAATAGCCCGTTTTGTCCGATTTTGGCCCCTTTCTTGTACTCTTCGCTTTCCTATGCTCATCTGGATATAAAACATGAAATTAAAATATTAGGAGCATCGAATTCACTAATTTATAGAAAAATTCATCCAAAAACGCATTAAGAATGGGATTTGAGCATTACATTTTTGTGAATAAGGATCTTTACATCTGCAGTATCACTCATTCATATATGTTATCAATAGTTTACATTTGTTGACTCTGGGATATAATTGTCTAAATACATTTTCAGGCAAAGAAACATTGGTGAGAGATGAATTTTGTTAAATTCGACGATCTATTCTGCAATTTCAAAAAGAAAAAGAAACATTGCATTGAGTTCATAGACCAGTTCTATCCCCATAAGAGCAGGTAAGAATAAATAGATGGCAAATAATTTTAACTTCTAACTTCTTATGGTCAACACACATAACTTTGTTAAACTCTATTATGTATCTGTGCATAGGCACGTTGTTGGCGGCTTTGTTCGCAAAGGTTGAGCTGTTGGGGTTTTGGTGTGCAAAGTTTGAGTTGCACTATATGTGGTTTCTTTTTTAGATTGTTTTAGTGTAACACCCCCTACCCGTATCCATTGCCAGAATAGGGTACGAGGCATTACCAGAGTTTAATGAACATTTTCAGATAATTTCTGAGTCATTTATTATTCAGATTTTGAAAATAATCATAACGTCTCTCTATTGGGCCCTCGAAGCCCCAAACATACACTAGAAACCAAATGGAATTAAATCGAGATTATATAAAAAAAATTCGCAAAATCTTAAATTTTATTTTCATCTAAGTACTTACCATTTCAATGCTTCTTGTAATTAAACATATTACCATTCAATCAATAGCTTGTCCTTTGTCTAAGTGTCAAACCACATCATTATTAGTATACTTCAATATATTTCATATAAATTTAACATTGATATACTTATTTTCTCGACATATCACATTTGAGTTTAATAGTTGTCTTTACTTACATAATTTCCTTGTATCAACGTATCAAAGATAATCATATATGTACATGTCATGAAACACATTAATTCTATTACCGTTTCTTTATAAGTATATATCAATCGTTTCATTATATCAATATTTCATGTTTCATCATTTCCATATATTTTAAGTATATTTATTCCGGTAAAGTTTATATCAAACTTAACATAAATTATATTCCATGTGCTTATTCTTATTTTGTTTATCTATCTTCATAATTATTCCATAGAACTATTTTGTACATACATTTCCGTATGACCAGTTCTTGTAAACATTTCACACAACCATTTCATGAACCATTCATCATCTAATACGTATTACCTGAATATCAATTGTTCAATAAATATCATAGCGTCTCCCATCCACGGTCTTATTTATCTTTGACATGATGCCATAGTGTCTTTCAACTATGGTCGTACTCATTTTCTGTCATGTTGCCATGGTATCTTTCAACCATGGTCTTACACATTTCATGTCACGTTGCCATGGTATCTTTCAACCATGGTCTTACACATTTCATCTCAGGTTGCCATGGTATCTTTCAACCATGGTCTTATACATTTCATATCAGGTTGCCATGGTATATTTCAACCATGGTCTTACACATTTCATATCAGGTTGCCATGGTATCTTTCAACCATGGTCTTACACATTTCATATCAGAGAGCACACTCCCGCGAACCTCATCCTTACTAAAGTGGGATTACTAGTCCAGCTAAATCACAGTAATATAAACTCATAGAGTATTGTCGGGATTACCAGTCCAGGCTAAATCTCTGCAACGACAATTACTCTAATGAGCTTGGATCCAATTACAGTCCAGGCTAAATTGAGACCTAATTTGGATTACCCGTCGGGCTAAATCCATTTTCCACATATTCTTCGGGAGGGCTATATCAGGATAGGATCACCCGTCCGGGCTAGATGCTTTTTGCCGTCAATTCCTTTTCAGAGATCCATCGAATTTTCCTTTCATTCAATCGGGATTTCTTCCCCTTTATATCAAATATGTCAATGTTTCATCAATTTTCATACAATGAACATTCAAATCATATTCACATCAATAACATACATTTCAAGTAGTTAAGAATATAATTCAAGTTACATGAACTTACCTCATTGATTGTTCGTGTTTATGATTATATTATTCTGATATATTTTCTTTTCCATGATCAAGTCTCGTATTTGTGTCATCCGGATCTTTATAAATAAATTTGATCATCATTTTCATTCATTTCATATTCTAATACATTTAATTAATGCTCTAAGCAAAATTACCATTTTGCCCCTAAACTTTTAATTAATGACGATTTCATCCTTAGGGTCAGGAAAATAAAATTATTGCAATTTAATCGTTATTTCCAACTATTATTCTCATATATATTGATAACAGTCCATGAATTCTATAAAATATCAAAATTTTCCATAATTTTAATACTTTTCAATTTAATCCCTAAAACATATTTTCCCCCGATCTTGAACTAAATTGATAATTTTGTTAAATTTTGTAATTTAAATAATAAAATAATCTATTTCATGCAATTTAGTCATTTTTGACATTTTTACAAAATTACCCATAAAGTTTTACTTTTATTCAATTTAGTCCCTGAGCCTAAAACATGCAAATTAGCCATGCTTGCTGAATATTCATATATATTTTCCTCCTCCTCCTCTCCATTCCACATCCTTAATTTATATAACATGCAACAAGTAATATTATCAATAATTTCACTATTTACTTATATGTACATTTAAGACTGTCCATTTGCGTCATAGTCACTAAATTATTTATATCTTGAGCTGCAGAACTCCAAATTAAGATATGTAAATTTTATCTGAAACTAGACTCACATATATTTTTACCATAAAATTTTCAGAATTTTTGGTCTAGCCAATTAGTACAGTTTATTCATTAAAGTCACCCCTGTTCTGCTGTCTGACAGTTCTGACCCTTCTTCACTAAAAATTAGTTATCTCCTTGTAAAGAATTCAAATGATGTTCTAGTTTGTTTCTAATAAAACTAGACTCATTCAGAATTCTTTACATATAAATTTAAGCCCCTAATTATTTTTATTCATTTTTTTATGATTTTTCAAAGTCTGAACAGGGTAACCCGAATTCATTCTGACCTTGTCTCACAAAATTTATTATATCTAAAAATTTACAAATCCATTTCTTACACTGTTTCTTCTATGAGAAACTAGACCCAATAAGATTTAATTACATATTTTGTTCATCTTCTAATTCGATTTCTACAATTTATGGTGATTTTTTAAAGTTAGACTACTGCTGCTATCCATAACTGTTTTAGTGCAAGATATTAATTACCATGTTAATACGCCCTTATTTTCTTTTTCTACACCATTTCTCATCACTTTCTCTTATTTTCTCTTCACTAACATATCAAGAACATAGGACCTTATGTAATAAAACTCTACTATAACATTATTTCCATGCTTTGTTAATAATAACAAACTTAAAAACATATTGAAATCTTGATGTACTTACCTTGTTCTCTTGATACCAATCTTTAACTTGATTTTCTCTCTCCTCCAGCTTCTATTTCTTGAATCCAACTTGATATTCTTGCTCCCCATCAACTCCTTGCTATCTTTCTCTCTTGATGGCTATGGAAATTCTTTCAATTTTTAGGTGAAAATAATCAATTTTTGGAGGAAGGACTAAATTGTAAGAAAAGGAAAACTTTCTTTCTTCTTCTTCTTCTCACGTTAGTTGCATGAGAATGGTGGTTTGTATGTTTTTTTTTTTTTTGTCTCATACACACACATATATATAGGCTAAATAAAATAATAAAATAATAAAATATCTTATTAAAATATTAAATAAATAATAATTATCTAATTAAATAATTAAATAATTATAAAATATCACCAACATCATCATTACTTTCTAGATTTCTCTCTCTTCTAATTGACCATTTTGCCCTTTATTATCTTTTAAAATTCCATCCTTGAGTCATCATTTAATTTGGTAAAATTGCAATTTAGTCCCTCATAGTTCTTCACCTATTCAATTTGGTCCTAATTCATCCATTTTCCTTAGTTTCTAGATCATTCCACTCTTAAAATATTTACACTATTGGTCCTTCAAATTTTTCATATTTACACTTTAACCCCTCAAATTTTGAGTATTTACTCTTGTGCAACAAAACTTTTCTCACTTTTACAATTTAGTCCTTTCTTAAATTAATATATCATAATATACTTTCTCAATTTTGACATAACTCAAAATTTCCCTTTTTGTCACTTTATTTCCTTATTTTACTATATCAAGGATAATATCTTACTGTAAAAGTTTTCGGGGTATTACATTTAGGCTTAAGCTTCATTATATGTGAATATTAATTAATGGCCCTTTGGATGGTATTGTTTTATCAATTACATTACACAAATTTCATGTAGGGGAAGCTATTTTAAATGCAATTAATGGTGAAAATTTGATTCGACAGTTGAAATGAATACATTTTTAACAAAAAGAAAATCAATTTACTTATTGATCTAACGTAATAAAGAGGACAAAATACAATCTAATTCATAGTATATATGCCTCAATGGTACTTTTACCCTATAAGTAACAATAGACTGAGGATCAACATTCCTCACACGAAATGCAAGAGAAATGTTCATAAACACAACCAATCAAGAACAAGATCTGTATTATCAAAAGGGGTTCTTCTACAATTTAGAAATTTTGTAAAAAAAAAAAATTCATCAACAAATGTTACTGAGAAGAAAAGATTTTCTACAAACCAACCATGAAAGTGATGTATATATATCCCCAATTTTCCATCCACTTAACGTTTGGAAAACTGTGGAGTCTTACGAGCCTTCTTGAGACCAACTTTCTTCCTCTCCACTACCCTTGAATCTCTGGTTAAAAGCGCTTTCTTCAACGGGCTCCTATGATCGTCACCTTCAGCAATGCACGAGCAATGTCGAGTGAGATTGCCTGTGCTTGTCCCGAAAGCCCACCACCGTGAGCTTTCATGAATTATATAAATTAAATTTATATTATACACTGATGAGACTTTGATACTACAGCCAGCAGGGACGAAATCAGAAAATTTTCTAGGAGGGAGCAAAATTAAATTGTAGTTTTTACGATGGTAAAAATATAATTTCACCATTTTAATAGTTTATATCTTTATAATTTTTAAAGAATTAAATCAAAATTTTATGTTATATGGGGCTAAAGTAGAGGTGTGCATGGGCCGGGCTGGGTCGGGCCCACCAAAAATTTCAGGCCCGTTTTCTAGGCCCGGGCCCGCCCGGCCCAAAATATGGGCCTAAAAATTTGTCCAAGCCTGGCCCAAAATAAAATTGTTAAGCCCGAGCCTGACCCGGCCCGACCCATATTAAATTTTTTTAACTTATTTCATTAAATAAAAAATTTTAAAATATATTAAATAATCAAATACATTTAAAACAAATATTAAAACAAGAAACAAATAAAAAATATATTAAAACAATTCTTAAAATAATACACAAATTGAAAAATATAATAAAAATTGATTATATTAAAATTAAAATATAAATATAAATATGATTAAAAATAAAAAAATATATATTTATTATATAAATCGGGCCGGGCCTGGGCCAAAACAATTTTACCCAAGCCCGGCCCATTTTATAAACGGGCCTCAGTTTTTTGCCTAAACCCATATTTCGGGCCTATATTTTTATCTGAACCCTGCCATTTTTCGGGCAGGCCTTCGGGACGGGCCGGGTAGCCCGGCTCATGCACACCTCTAGGCTAAAGTGTAATTTTACTTTTATTAATTTAAAATTTTAAAAACTTTAAAGGACGTAAATAAAAAAATTTCGTTTTAAGGAAACCAGCCCTTGTCAACCCCCTAATTTTGCCCCTAACGAGAAGAAATGAGGGTACGGGAAATCAAGTGCAAGTTGTTTTTAAATTGATTTAAAATTTTGTGTCAAATAGTTTTAGTTTACCTTATATTTTTCAAATATTAATTTGATTTGATTTTATAATCCTTGATTTTAATTATAATAGATAAGGATATGTATTATTTATAACTTGTTTTTGTACCTTAATATTTTTTTATTATTGGATTTTTTTAATTAAATTAAGTTAAATCACATCAAGATCATTAAACTATTAGCAAATTTAAGTTTTTATCACTATTTAAAAAATATGAAAACAATCATTACAGAATTTTTCGAAAGTTTTTATTTAATTCATTAGGTTGTTAAGTTTTTTTTTTAAATCTGGTTAGTGAGCTTCAAGCATTGATTGAACGACTAATATGATGGATTAGTACACATCAATGAGTAAAGAAATACACCTTAAATTCATGTCGATCTAACGATCGGTGTCAAAAATTAAAAAATAAAGTTGGATGAATTTTGATTTGTAAATTTTTAAATTTTTAAAGGGAATAAGAACTTTCAATTAGTGTAGACAGTACTAACAAAAAAACCCAATAATTAAAATAAAAAAATTTTAAATAATTGAATAATATTCTTTAGTATTTCTTTCTATTTTCTTCGCGGCTGGTCCTACACGCATGTGCATTATTTTCAATGCATACGCATATGCATTTGGTATGATTAAGTGTACATTATTTCTTTCCTTGGAATTGCAAGGAAAGTGCAATGTAATTCTTGACACTTGGTCCTACACTCCTACACACATATGCATTATTTTCAATGCTTTCTAGTTTCTACTTTCTTTCCCTTAAAAAGTTTGGTTCATATGCATACAAGGTCAAGTCAGTCCAATCCATTGTTAACCCTAACTGGAAACAGTAGCTTTTCTTTGTTTACTCATTCAGGCTGATCCAAATTTATGTGAAATTGTTTCTTTCTTTGTCTTTGGATATACCCATAGTTGGTTCCTTAGTTACCAATTGCTACTTTGCTGGCTGTGAAATTTTAAGAGAGATTGGACATGGCAGAGATATTTCTTTCACCCCTTGTCGGTACCATGTTGGACAGCCTGAACTCGTGGTCCTTGAAAGGGCTGGAACTTGCTGGGAGCCTCAAAACAGAAGTTGAGAGTCTTGAAAGTACTCTTACTACAATCCAAGCTGTGCTCCAAGATGCAGAGGAGAAACAATGGAAGAATGAAGCTATCAAGAACTGGCTTGGGAAGCTCAAACAAGCAGCTTACGATCTGGAAGTTGTGCTCGAAGATTTCAACACCGAAGCTCTAAGTCGTAGCCTGCATACGGATGCAAGAAGCCAGGTAACCAGCTTCTTTTCTTTGCGCAATCCGCTCTTGTTTCGCTTAGATATGGCACGTAAGTTGAAGAATTTAAGGGAGAAATTAGATGCCATTGCTGGAGAGAAAAGTAAGTTCCACTTGAGAGAGGGTGTGGGAGAAGCTGAAATTGAACGGAATGAGGATAGGCAAACCAGCTCCCTTGTGAAAGAATCGGAAGTATTTGGCAGAGCTGATGAGAAGGAAAAAATAGTTAGTATGTTACTTTGTAATGTGAGTCACCATGATGACCTCTCTGTTTATGCAATATGCGGAATGGGGGGTCTTGGTAAGACAACAATCGCTCAATTGGTTTACAATGACGAAAATGTGGCCGAAGTCTTCGATTTGAGAGGTTGGGTGTGTGTATCAAATGATTTTGATATAAAAAGGTTGACTAAAGCGATTGTGGAATCCTTTAGAGGGAACTGGGGTGATATCCAAGAGCTAGATACCCTACAGCGGTGTTTAGTAGAGAAGCTTGTTGGGAAACGGTTTTTGCTCGTACTAGATGATGTGTGGAATGAGTGCCACGACAAGTGGGATAGATTGAAACAAGCTCTACAGTGTGGACGGAAAGGAAGTACAGTGATTGTCACTACTCGACTCGAGAAAGTTGCTCTTATGATGGCTACAACTCCTTTCTATCGCTTGGGATGTTTATCGGATGATGATTCTTGGTCTTTATTCAAGCAAAGAGCCTTTGGGATGGGAACGAACGGAACCAACGCCGACCTGGAAACCATTGGGAGGCAAATAGTGCAGAGATGTGGAGGGGTACCGTTGGCAATTAAGGCCATAGGAAGCATATTGCGTTTTAAAAGTCAAGAAAGTGAATGGCTACGTGCCAAAAATAGTGAGATATGGGATTTGGAAGATGAGCGAAGGAGAATCTTAGCTGTGTTGAGGCTAAGTTATGAAAATCTTCCACCGTATATGAAACAATGTTTTTCATTTTGCTCGATATTTCCCAAAGATTCTGTCATGACAAAGGACGAGCTTATAGGACTATGGATGGCAAATGGATTTATTCCTTCTCGAGGAGCATTGGATTTGCATGATATGGGTTGTGAAATATTCTCTGAATTAACTTGGAGGTCCTTTTTTCAAGAAATCGATGAGGATATCGATGGAACTGTTACATGTAAAATGCATGATCTCATCCATGATCTTGCAACATCGATTATGGGACAAGAGTGCTGTGTGATTGAGGGAAATGAGGCGTCACAAATTCGAAAAACTGCTCGTCACTTGTTTGTTAGTAATAGCGGTCCATTGACAAACATTATGGACTTAACCACATTGCAACCGCTGCAATCTTTGATCGTGGGCAAGGATTGCAGTAGCCTCTCTAATCGTTCCCGTTTCTTCAGCAAACAAAAGTATCTCAAGGTGTTGGATTTGGATTATAATTTTGGCAATATTTCATTTAAAATTTCGAAACACTTGAGGTATCTTCGCCTTCACCATTCTCCTTTGAAAACTTTACCTGAATCAACAAGCTCTCTTCATAACTTGCAGACACTAAGCCTCATAAATTGTTGGCGTCTTAAAAAGTTACCCAAAGGTACGAAGAACTTGAAAAATCTTAGGTACTTCGACATCAGAAGTTGCCATGCGCTAACTTCCATGCCTGTTGCATTGGGACAATTGTCTTTTTTACGCAAGCTTGGCATGTTCATTGTGGGAAAGGAAGATGGTTGCGGCATTGATGAGTTGAAAGAGTTGGCCCTAGAGGGGGAATTAAGCATCAAAGGACTTCACAACGTGAAGAGTTCGATGGAAGCTAAAAATGCAAATTTGATAAAGAAGCACAATTTAAAAGCACTTAGCTTATCTTGGCCAGTAAGCAGCAACTTATGTTCGCGAGTATGCAGCACCGAGAACTCTCATCATCAAAATGATGAAGAGATTCTTAGTGCTCTAGAGCCTCATTCAAACTTGAAGAAGTTACACATTGTTGGTTACCAAGGTTTGATGTTTCCATATTGGATGATGAATCTGCTTCTACCGAAAATCTCACTAGAAAACTGTGAAAGATGCCATCAACTACCACCTCTAGGGAAATTGCGCTTCCTTAAGGTCCTTGAAATTTCGGGAATGGGTGCCCTGAAGTATATTGACAACAACTTCTATGGTGATATGGAAAGTTCTTTTCCATCACTTGAGGTTCTCAGCATATGTAAGGCGCCATGTTTGGAGGAATGGACAACGGTGAATGGTAGAGAACATTTTCCTCTCCTGAGTTCATTAACTATCAATGACTGTCCTAAGTTGGTTAAACTGCCAATGTTTCAATCTCTAAAAACGCTATGTATTGGAGGAACTAATGTTAATATTTTCACAGCTTTGATTATGAATGCCACTGTTCTTACCTCTCTCACGATTATTGGCTTCACTGAGTTACCGGACGGACTATTGCAAAATCAAAAGCAACTTGGTAGCTTATATGTTAGTTATTGTAGTCTAAAGTCTTCATCCGATCTGCTGGATAATCTATCCTCCCTTAAATACTTGCATATTCAAGTTCCCTCAATTGAAAGCTTGCCTGCAGGACTACAAAACCTCAGCTCTTTAAAAACTTTGTATTTATCTTCTTGTAGCAGCCTTGTATCCCTTCCGGTAAATGGATTGCAGGGCTTATCTTCCTTGTCTTCACTGTATATCCAACATTGCAAGACATTAGCCTCTTTATCTGAGGGGGTGCGATATCTGACTTCACTCCAAGACTTACTTATTAATGGATGTCCAGAGTTAACCTCATTGCCAAGGAGTATCCAACACCTCTCTTCTCTTCGATATTTGAGGATTTGGGGTTGTAGGGGTTTAATTTCTCTCCCAGATGAGATACAACACCTTACCTTGCTTTCAGAATTGGAGATATGGTATTGCTCTAATTTGAAGTCATTGCCCCAAGGGGTACGTAACCTCAATGCTCTGGAAACACTAAGAATCGAAGGATGCCCCCACCTGAAAAGACGGTGTAAGAAAGTGAGAGGAGAGGATTGGCCCAATATAGCCCACATTCCGTACATTGAAATCGATAAGCAGGTGATTCTCTACTTTTGAATTTTAATTTTAAATAAGAATATTCTTAATTTTAATCATATTCAAGAATTATGTAAAAAGGATTTGAGCATTACATTTTTGTGAATAAGGATGTCTACATCTGCAGTATCATTTCATTCATATCTATTATTAATAGTTTTCATTTGATGAATTTATGATATGATTGTCTAAATATACTTTCAGGTTTGGTGAGTGACGACTTCTGTTAAATTCGAGGATCTATTTTGCAATTTGAAGAAAAAAGACAACATTGCATTAAATTCGAAGACCCATTCTATCCCCCATAAGAGCAGGTAAGAATAAATAGATGGCAAATAATCTTAGTTTCTAACTTCTTATGCTGATCACACGTAACTTTGTTATTGGTGGCTTCGTTCAGAAAGGTTGAGGTGTTGGGGCTTTGATGTGTTGAGTTTTGAGTCACACTATGTGTGGTTCCTTTTTTGGATTGTTCTAGGCTTAAGTTTCATTATATGTGAGTCTTATCCAAATTTATTCTAGTCTAAATTCGAATATGTCCTGATTCTCGATCTGTTGTGTTTTGTATTAAATTGATTTTGATTTTAATTTTAATTAATAACATATGTATTATTTGTAATTTGTGTTATACTTCTTCTTATAATTGTTGATACTTTTTTAGATTAGTGGATATATTTATTAGAAGGTAAATAATTTTTAATGAAACTAACATTGTTGATTTTATCACGTTTTTTTAATATTATTAGATTTTTCGAATTCTTTTTTGTGGTTTTCAAAATTTGAATTTGGATTCCATTTATTATGTAAATGGTAAATGGTAAAAATAAGGTACATATATTATGAGCAAATTAGTAGAGAATTTTATATTCATTACAAAAAAAGACATCTAATAAATTCATTAAAAAAATTTATCATAAATGTTAAATTTCTAAATAATTTGATGCTCAATTTATATTATTTTTGAAATCCAAATCTATATTATAGAATCCTAGCTCCCAAATGCTATCTTAATTGAATTGGTATCATATACTCCTGAAATCAATCTTAATTAAGGCCAAAAGGTATTATTTTGTCAATTACATTACACAAATTTCATGTAGTGGGAGCTATTTTAAATGCATTTAAGGATGAAATTTTGACTCAACCATTGCAATGAATGAAATTTTTAGCTAAAAAAAATTATTTTATTCTTTGATCTAACGCAGTAAAAAAGGCAAAATGTAATCTCATATTGGTACTTTTACCCTTAAGTAACAATAAACACAGGATCAACATTCCTCACATGAAATGCAAGAGAAATGTTCATAAGCACAACCAATCAAGAACAAGATCTACATTATCAAAAGGGGTTCTTCTACAATTTAGAATTTTTGTAAGAAAAATTCATCAGCAAATGTTACTGAGAAGAAAAGATTTTCAACAAACCAACTATGAAAGCGATGTATATATATCCCCAGTTTTGCATCCACTTAACGTTTGGAAAACTGTGGAGCTTTACGAGCCTTCTTGAGACCAACTTTCTTCCTCTCCACCACCCTTGAATCTCTGGTCAAAAGTCCTTCTTTCTTCAACGGACTCCTATGATCGGCACTCACCTTCAGCAATGCACGAGCAATGCCGAGTGAGATTGCCTGTGCCTGTCCCGAAAGCCCACCTCCGTGAGCTTTCACGAATACATCATAACTCGTTTCATACCCCAAAGTCACCAATGGAACTTTTATGTACTGCAACCATAATGGGTTCCCTTGAAGATACTCCTGAACCAAAAATTTCAAAGTATTATATGGCATTTGCTAATCATACTTCTTAGCCTGTCTTTGGGTCATATTTCTTTTCTTCTAAAACTTGAATTAGCCTATTAGGCTAAGACAAACATAAGGATAAATATAAAAGCTATACATATTTTTGATCCAATCCATAAAGTCATACATGAAAATTTAATTTGATTCAATTTTTACAAATCTCTAACTACATTATCAAATTAGCACCATTTTAAGTTATATTACATTCAAACAATTATATTAATCCGATACAAAAATAATTGTTCATTTCTTTGAATGAAAATAATTGAATCAAATTAACCATAATTAAATGTAAACTTCATATTTATCCGCACAAATATATTATCACACATCTGAAAGACAACTAATTTGTTTTTGGGTCATTAATTTTCCTTCTAAAACTTGAATTAGTCTAACACAACATATTATCAAACATCTGAAAGGCATCTAATTTGACTTTGGGTCACTAATATTTCTTCTACAACTCGATTTGGCCCAACACAAACATTTTATCAAACATCTTAAAGACAGCTAATTTAACTGTCACAAAAAACACCCAGAAACTGAATAGTTCAATTTTTACCTTAGCGTCACGGTAATTGATAATGAACTTCCCAGTTCCTTCCTGAAGAACCACACGAGCAATGGCACATTTCCTTCGTCCCGTCCCTATAATAGTCTGAGCAGCAAACCCACCAGGGAGCCTAGACTTAACGAACTTCTTGAGGTTCTCAACCGGTTCAGTCTCAACCGGAGCAGCCACCGTAGCGGAAATTGAAAGGGAACGAGTGGGTTTAGAGGACAGGGAAATGGGCAAGTTTTTCGGTGGTAGGGCAACTGAGATACTGCTTGGATTCCGGGAAATCTGAGAGGAAAATGAAAGGGAAGAAAGGGATGATGTTAAGGAAGAAATTGAAAGAGCCATTTTTTTATTTTGTGAAAGGGGAAATGTGGATTTGTGATTAGCTAAAAACAGTGGCCTTTTTGTGATGGTGTTAAAGAGAGTAGCAGAGTTCAGCTGTGAGACTGGGAGAGGATAACGTACAAGGAATAGACGATAATGGCCTACGCATTTTACTTACTAAAACGTCATCGTTTTATCTTGCACTTCCAAAGTCTTTTAGATAATCTCCTACATGTGCTCATACCTCGAATCTATTAAAAATTATATAATATATCAAAATGACAATATAATATATTACAAAATTAGAAAGCAGAATAGGTCGGTCCGGGCTCAAGCTTGAGTCTAACCCATATATTATAAATTATAATTTTTTATAGAATCAAAACGAAACTAACATAACGAATAAAGGTTGAAGGTTAAAGTCGTTATTATGCCAACTTTAAAAAGTGCTATATCATGTTTTCGTTAGCTATTTATCAACTAGTGATTAATCATTTTGTAATTTTTCATATTTAAGTGATAAAAAAACACTTACTAATTGAGTAACTATTAATGTAATTTACTATTTTATTTAATATACATCGAACTTGTTATCACTTAACCCGTAAAACTAAAAATATTTAAGATGGTAAGTTTAGTCTATACATCGCACCTAGTAAGCCTCCATCTTTATCAATAATAGAACCTTGGTACGATATTGCAAGTTAGATCAACTTACAAGCAAACCAAATGGATCATATATTTATTTTTGACAATGCTTTCTATGGTTCAAACAAAAAGAAAAATTATGGTTCTCGTTGATGGTTTCAACTTTCAAACAATGTAGAGACTTCCAATTTCTATATATATATAACGTAAATATATTTGAATTTTTTCATTAAAAATTTCATATATTTAAAAGCATGAATAAAATATCATAAATAAGTAAAAGTACTATGGAAGTCTCTCTTATATATTAAGAGTCAAATTGTATTTTACGTATTTTATTAAAAAATAGATAAATTAGTCATTGTATATTAGATTAAAAACAAACAGGTCTTTTTACATTAAAAATTCCATCCATATCTACTGTTAAAAATTGATGTAAATGACGAAAGAACTAAACATGTACAAGTGACTTATGTTAACATATAGGGATCGATTTTTAACGATTGAAATGAATGAAATTTTTAACAAAAAAAATTATTTAACGTAAATGAATTGATTTGCCTATTCTTTTAATGAAGGAAAAAGCAATTCGAATCCTACTTAGCCACATAAATACTTCAAACAAAATCTTGAAGCCCCATCGACGTTTTCTAGTTTAGCTCATCATTGCTCATAATACGATGAAATATGTTGTTCAATGGATGCATATCCTTGCAAGGGTTTGCTTGTTAGAAATGGCTAAACATTGTCGTTTTCAACTTTTATTATAAAACCTTTAATATTGTCAAATTTCCCAAACCTAACTCGTAGACCAAAAAAGACAGTACAATCATAGTTTTCCAATAAGATTTTATCATTTAACAGAAGATTTCAAACTATTTGACTTTTATCTTTGGGTTAATATATCATTTAGTACTTGATTTTAGTTTTAATATTTAATTTGGTACTTAAATGTTTTTTTATCCAATTTGATACTTAAGTTTGACATCAATATTTGATTTGATATGGAAACTAAACAACATCATATGGCCTAATGAATGTTTGATATGTGTTATAGAAAAAAAAACAAAAGCACTGTTAAGGGGTTGGTCTCTAGGCCAGTCTCGAACCCTCAATGAAAGTATTGTTCTCAGGGTGTTTATGCTCAATTTTAGCCTTGAGTTTTTGTATTCCGACTCTGAAAAGAGCCCAAAGGAGTTAACGGAGTTTGACAGTAGCGTCTAGTCCACCAAAGAAATGTTTAGCATTTGGCATTAATGAGGTTCGAGCCCATACCTTTAAAAGGTCTTAGTTGTAAAAGTACTACCACTAAAGTGTCTTCTCTCGAAAGAGAGCCAACCCCCCTTAAAAAAAAATCTCAAGTATTAAATTGAACATGAAAATTAAACTCAAGTATTTAATTGGAACAAAAAAGATCAAGTAATAAAGTGAAAATTGTGACAAAATTTAAGTACCAAACGATATATTAACCCATAATTTTCTTTCAAAATCTTCACCGCCAAAGGCAAAAACCAAAAAAAGCTTTCGTATTTATATTAAAATCACACCTCTTGCTCGTAAGGTTAATCAATCAACAAGCTAAAAGCTATGGGAAATTACAACACAATACAAGGTGGTAAAGGGTACGTAAAAAGATCAAAGAGGAAGAAACTAGCCATTGATGATTCTCTCAACAAACCAGTTCCAACCCATGACGGAATAAAGTCTGTAATGGCTGATAATCTCTGCAATTTCTCCACAAATTCCGACCTTTGCATTTGCATGGTCACTTGGAACATGAATGGACAGGTTTGAATCAAATCCAAGTTCTTGTAATAATCTTAATCAAATCATTCATCATCTTGCAGTATAATAACATATATATATATATATATATATATATATTAAGGTCTCGTATGAAGATCTGGTGGAGTTGTTTGGAAACAACCGTGGGTTCGATTTACTTGTGGTTGGCTTGCAAGAAGTGCCTAGAAAGGACCTTGCAAGATTATTGCAGGATGCTCTAGTTGATACTCACGAGTAAGTTTCTCTCTCTTGTGTTCTTTATTGTGCTAAGACTTGCATTTAATCTCTCTATATACATGTATGTATATGAATATCAGATTGCTGGGGGAGGCAACTATGCAGTCTCTGCAACTATATGTGTTCGGAACGAAGAATTCATACATGTTCGTCGAAGGTAAATTAAGATAATTTTTTTGACATAATGATAAATTGTCCTCTATGTTTACATTTTTTGTCAATTTGATCTTTTTCATTAATTTTCATGGTAGTTGGTTTGTGGTGATTGATTAAGTGATAAATTTATCATTATACATTTTTTTAAGCTTAGATGGGGTGATTGATTTTTGGTGTTTTTTTTGTGGGGGAAATTACAAAATGTAGAAATGAAGGTGGATAAGCATGGTGTAGGAGGGTGTGGAGGAATGAGGAGAAGAAAGAAAGGGGCAGTGGCGATCAGTATCAATTACAAAGGACTCAAGTTGGTGTTTATCACTTGTCATCTCTCTGGTGAGCCCCGTTTTGTTTCAATTATCAGCATCATTATAAGGCATCCTTAACCAAACAAATTTGAGTTCATATCATTAATGGGATTTATAGCTCCATTTAGTGCCCCCCACAAATAAACCAGAGCTACTATTACTTCCCTCATATCAATTGGATGCATCTGGATTAGTTGTGGTTGAATCAATTTGAGTCGAATTAGCTTGGAATTTAAAAGTATAATTTCATATTCAGGTCATTTTGTGTTCAAGGGATTTAAAATTTAGATTATTTTGGGTTCAGATCATTTAAGATTGTTAGGCAAGTCATTTTGGGTTTGTTCATTCAATTTTGACACTTAAGTTTGAATCATTTCAAGCTACTTATTCGGAACATTTTGGGTCAGGGTCATTTTAAGTTTAGATCATTTTGGATTCAATTCATTTCATGTTTGAGTTGGATCAGATTTGAATATAGATGAATCTATTCAAGCTTTAAAATTCCAGGTCATAATCGGACAAATTAAATTAGTTATGGGTTGAGTCAATTTGAATCAAATCAATTTAAGTTTTTAAATTTTATGATCATTTTGGATTTTGATCATTTCAAGTTCGAGTCATTTTGAGTTCAAATTATTTTAAGCTTTGGGTCATTCGAGTTTGTTAGATGAGTCATTTTAGGTTTTTATTATTATTTAGGTTTGACACATGAATTTAGATCATGTCGGATTCAGATCATTTTAGGTTGAAGTCATTTAGAGTACAGATAAATTTAAATCTTTTTATTATCAAAGCTAATTGGATCAAATTTGGATAGAAATTATTCGAATAGTGAGAATTGATAGGTGTAATCATATGTCAATTAAGATTTTCATTCATTCAAAAAGCCCCTTGATTTGATTCATAATTTGGTCCTTAAACAGCTCATGCTCGGAACGTAGAAGAGAGAAATTCACAGTGCCGGCACATATCGCACTCTCTGTTTTCCAAGTACTGCAACAACCCTTACACCAACCCCGCACACATCACCGTATGGTTGGGCGACCTCAATTACAGGCTCCAAGGCATCAACACCGACCCCGCCCGGAACTTAATACACAGAAACCTTCACAAAGTCAGTCCATCTTTCCTATTTTTTTTTTAAAAAAAATCTTGTTGAGGGATTTCTGACTCATTAGGGAGAAATATTTGAAATGTTATTCGCCTAAAGTCGATAAATCCCTCAATCTGAGATTTTGTCTCTTGACACTGTTGAGAGTTACATAGAATTCACGGAGTGCGAGTGCTTCGTCGGATTAGGTCCTGCAAGGTGCACAATCACCTACCAAGGAAAAGGTGACCATTTGCCATTATTAAGTTTTGAATCCAAGCCCTAAATGGCATCAATGGACATGTTTACTATCAGTTTAGCGAACGATACTTCACAGACTCCTCTACCGAGCTTTCACTAGTTTTCAACTTTTCAGCAATCATTTGCCTAATTTGCATCAACTTTGTTTTGTTGCTGTTTTCAGCTGCTGAGAAGCAAAGATCAGCTCCTTCAAGAGGCTGAAAGAGGGCAGATTTTCAATGGATATTGTGAGGGAACACTCGGCTTCAAACCAACTTATAAATACAATATAGGCAGCAGCAATTATGATACAAGTTACAAGGTGATATATAAACTACAATCCTCTTTTTATTTGTTATCCTGAATTAGGGTTCAATTTTTAAATTATTTTTAGGTTCGAATGATTTTGGGTTTAGGTCATCCCGAGATATTAGCTTATCGTTTAAATATCAGTTTGGATCTACCATAAATATATTTAAAATATATCGACAAAATTTTAAACATGTGTACATATTGCATGGATGGCTTAGATCTAACACGTTAGAAAATAAACAATATTATTAAAACTTATGAAGGCTATTTCTTATTGATTAACATTTCACGTTCAAGTTGTCCATGCAATAGATTCACACGTGCTTAACATTTGATTCATATATTTTAAATATGCTCCACATTAAATCCGAGCTAGTATTTAACACTTTAGTTTGTGAATAGGGCAAAGCCAAGGGCCTTAGCCACCCCTTGGTTAAATTGGGAAACTTCTTTTAAGCTCCTCCAAAAAATCAAAACATTCAATCTAAACCTTTTTAACCTTTTAGTTAAAAATTTGTAATTTTGACCTCTATGAATGATTAATAATTTTAGAACAAAATTTTAGCTCCCAAAAAAGTAATTTATTTCGGTTCTCCCTAAACAAAACTTTTGGATTCACCCCCTAGAAGGTACTAATTTATACAATATTGATGCCTTAATGACTCAATTAAAAAATTTTAAAGTTTCGATACTAATTTAAAATTTGAAACATAATTTAGAGAAGTATTGTATACTTAATCTGATCTTTAAACTATGGATTCTCACTTTACATTTATTTATTTTATTACATTTTATAGGTTCGAGTTCCAGCATGGACAGATCGAATCTTGTTCAAGATCGAAGATCCAAACAAAATTACAGCAAATTTGCACTGTTACGAGTCGGTTGATGACATTTATAGTTCGGACCATAAGCCAGTAAGGGCCCACCTTTGTCTCAAAGTCCACAAATAGCGTTTGGTCAAAGTATTTGACCAAAATATATCTCTGTTCCTTTTGAAGTTAATTGTAAAACACAGAATTACCATTGCATAAAAATCAAAAGTATATTTAACTTCCAAGCTAGACTTTTTACCCCTATGGACATTATAAATATGTAAAAAGAATGTCATGGTAATTACAGTTTTTGTCCCTCATATTTTTTGTTTACTCGATTAGGTCCTTGTTCATAGCTTTTAGTATGTCCAATTAGGTTTTTGACTTTAAATTGTTTATTTATTTTGAAATTAAATTTAGACCAAAAAGAAGTCGAATGTGACCATTAACATTTCAAAAAAAAGTCGAATTATTTTTTTTCTAATGAAAATACTGACAAAAACATTAAGTTTTTAAACATGGCAATTCAAGTGTACTTACAAGCTAATATTTATTTTTTTTGGAATTTTTATGAACTTTTTTTTAATTTTGAGATCTTTAATTTTTTTAATATTATTACAATTATTAAATTATTTATAAACATAGCATATAAGACAAATAGTTGGCATATCAGCATGAAACACACGTAAATTTTCATACAAGTTTTCACGCCAATATAGTCCAAATTTATTCAAAGCTTTGACATCATCAACCCTCAAATTTCTTGCCTAAATCAGGTGTCTGCATATGACTTTATGACTCAATTGCTTAAATATCAATACATTCAAACGAGTTCCTTCTTATTGGGTTTTTTTCTCTGTACTTTTTTTTGACATTATTCTTTATTTGAAGTATTATTTTCCTGCCCATGACTCGGAGTTTTTTTCAAATATAAAAACAAAAATTCAAGAACATAGAATGACTTCTTCTTTCATTACTCGGACACAAATACAAAATTATCATGGATTGTTAAAATCGTTGTTATATGGCTTTCTCTATTCGTACCCCTTGCACCAATCGAAAACTCTCCTACCCTTTCTCTTCTACAATTTAGTTTTTTTATCATGAAACAGCTTTGAATACTACGAAATTGCAAACCAAAATCCAAACAGCTTTCTTCTCCGATCTCCAACACTGATCATTAGATCGACTTATCGATGGGTATTGAACCACCATACTAATAGGCAAATCATCGCTTAGAGCTTACTAGCCTGACTTTTTTAAAAAAAAAAAACTTAATAGTCTAGTGACTTAAATAATTTTTTTTTAATATTTCAATGATTTAAATGAACACTTCAGAATAATTCAATAATTATTTTGTAATTTTTTAGTGATATTAAGTGTAATTTACCCACATATATATATATATATATATATATATATATATATATGGTAAAGGAAAGAAGTTATTCATTATATTTTATTGTTATAAGTAAATATGATCATTTTGTAATTGTTGCAACAACAATTATATTCATTGAGCTAAGACTCAACCAATATTTCTTGTTGATAGTTGGTCGTATAGATATGTTCTTTTTCATAAAAGAATCTATACGATCAATAATCATCTTAACAAAATTGGCCAAAAAAGAGAAATGAATTGCCCCGACAACACAAATCATTTATCACTACACAATAATTCATTCACTTATGCAACTCTACTTTACACTCACTATTTCATTTCTATTTGGTTCAACACCTTTCATCATATGTTGAAATTCATTGAAATCAAGCACTCCATTACCATCAAGATCAAACACCCCAATCATGGCCTTACACTCTTCATATGATCTCACATCCCCTAATCTACCAAGCATTTGTTGCAACCCCACCGGAGTTATGCACCCACACCCTTTGTCCCCTTCGTACATCTCGAACGCCCTCTTAATATCATCGCCATCGTCACCTCCTTCCATCAACTCGACGAAGTCCTCAAACCCCAACAGTTCATCTCCGTCGTTATCGAAATCTTTAATGACCCTTCGTACCACGTTGCTTGACACGTTGTCTCCTATAGAAGCAAAGTAAGCACTGAGTTCCTCACTCGAAATTTTCCCATCCCCGTCGTGGTCGAAACGATGGAAAACTTGTCGGAGCTCTTCTTTTTTAGTTGTTTTATTTAGTGGCGGTAGAGGGACAGTCGGCGGTAACAACGGTAACGAGGTTGAGGACTTGGATTTTGAGAGAAAGGGAGGGAAATTTAAGCTTAAACCCTTGTTGGAAAACCATTTGGTAGGCTTTGAAATTGTAACAATTCCCATGAAAACCATCTTCATTAAGGTAATTAACTTGAGCCAACTTATATATATATAGAGAGAGAGAGAGGCTAAGAAGGAATTCTTTTGGTCTAATTTTCACATTGCTAAGCAAAGACTTGTTTAAGTGATTTCACATTCATGTTTTTTTTTTTATTCATTCTAATAATTTAAAGTTTTTTATTCAAATTATTTTCAGTTCCGATCATTTTAAGTTTAAGTCATTTTTGAGTTCAGGATTTCAATTAAATGAATTCGAATCAATAGCTTTTATAAATGACTTGGATTTTATTTGAGTTTTCTAGGTTCATCATTTTATGTTTGGATCAATTAGAGTTTTGGTTATTTAAGGTTATCGATTTGAGTCATTTTATATTCAAATTATCTTACGAATAGCAACGGATTGGATATTTTATTTTTTTTAATTATTTGAATCTGAAACTATAAATCCGCCTAAAATTCGAATCTATTTATTTTCTACAAATTATCCAAGTTTTCTATTCATCAAATCTCCGAATCCAAACAAAAAATCATTTCAAAATTCCAATCATTTTTTTTTTAATATCTAAATCTATATATATATATATATATAACTAAATCTACAATCACTGTAACCGATAAATTCAGATATTCAAATCTGAATCCACATCTATTATTTGAATAAGCAATACGAATCTAAATAATAGATATTTATGATATTTATCTGTATTTATCTTAAATTTGCTATGAATAGTAATTTTAAAATCCGAATTTACGATATTCAAGTCCGAAAATGAAAATCCGAATTGATATATGATATAAGAAAGGAAAAGGAATTATTTGGTGAAAAACTTAGCCTAGTTTTCACATTGCTATGCAAATAAATTAATGTGTAAGCATATTAGAAGGGCGATTGATGCATAGGAAGTTGCGTGATTGGGAAAATTAATTAAAAGAAGGCATGAAGAAATTGATACGTAGCTTCTTCGCATATAGAAGAGGGACCCAATTATATGACTTTTGGACTAATTTGCATTTTTACATATACTAATAATAATAATGGTGAATATGAATCAATGACTTTGAACAATAATGTCATATATAGGATTATTGACTCGGGATGGAATGGACTGAGCAGTGCGGTATGCTACGGTACGGTACGGTATCTTTTTTTATTGTCACCGTTATTTTTATAATATTTAATTTAATTGTCATCGTTATCTTTACACTAACCGCAGGTAAATACACTGCTCATCCAATCTCACCCTTAGTTATGGTAATCAGGTGGGGCAGGGTGATTTTTTTCTCCAACTCAAAACTAAATATCATTTTACTCATTTCAAACCCGATTCAGTAAATCAAAGTTGTACCTAATTTCAATCTGATCGAATCGAAAATGCTACAATTTTAATTTTTTTATATTTTTATTAATAGAATAATGATTTTTTAACTTTTTTATTATTTTTAATGATAATACTAATTATTTTCCATATAGAATTAAATCGGAGCAAATGCTAATATAAATTTTATTATCATATATTTTATTAAGCGACCTCTCACAAGAATATTATATAAGGGTACTTTAGTAATTATATTGGAGCAGGACGGGATGAGTTTTATCTTTAACTGACCTAACCCGACTCGAGCAATTGGAGAAAAAGACTCTCCCCACAAACTAGGGGGCAGGCAAGGGACTTAGTCCTTATTGGTTAAATGAAAAAAATATCATTAGTAGTTCCTTTCAAGTATTAATCATTCATTTTAAATACTTTAATCATTCAAATAAATGGAAAATTTGTAATATTTGCCTTTCCTAAAAAATAATTATATAATCTAAATCCTTTTGGAATTAAATATTTTAACTTTAGCCCCCTCAAAATTTTAAAATTTTATCTCAGCCCCTATAAACTAGAGGTGTGCATGGCCCGGGCTACCCGGCCCAGCCCGAAGGCCCGTCCGAAAAATGGGAGAATTCGGGTAAAAATATAGGCCCTAAATATGGGTCTGGGCAAAAAGAGAGGCCTATTTTCGGGTAAAAAATTTTTGGCCCGAACCGGGCCCAGTTCAGCCCGGATTATATATTAAATATTTTTTTTATTTTTAATCATATTTACTTTTTATTTTTATTTTTAATATAATCATTTTTTATTATATTTTCAATTTGTGTATTGTTGTAAGAATTGTTTTAATATCATTTTTTATTTGTTTCTTGTTTTAATATTTGTTTTAAATGTATTTGACGATTTATTATATTTTAAAATTTTTTATTTAATGAAATAAGTTAAAAAAAATTTAATATGAGACGGGTCGGGTTGGGCCGGGCTCTGGCTTAATAATTTTATTTTGAGCGGGGCTTGAATAAATTTTTAGGCTCATATTTTGGGCCGGGCCTGGGCCTAAAAAACGGGCCTAAAATTTTATCCGGGCCCGGCCCATGCACACCTCTACTATAAATTAATTAATAATTTACTGGTAATAATAAAGCAGAATATTTGAACCCACACGCTTGGACTTTTATCCCTAATCACAGCCGTACCTTTTCAAAGTCATGCCACGTGGCATTTAGTGAAGCCCCAATGATATTCATGTTCCCATCTCCTTAATATAAAACCCACCGACACTCTTTATTAATTTTATTTAATTTTTTTAAAAATAATATAAATTTTAAAGTAAAGCTTTTGATACTACTGAAATTAATTATAGAGAGACTTAATATCTACGTTTAATTTATTTTTTTTAAATTTATAAAACACTTAAAACTATTCATAATTCATCACAACTCTTAAATAGGAGGATAAACGTATTTCAGTACGTTCGGACACACGTCATCTTACATTGACAATAATGTCAATAGTAACTAAATCGAGACTCAATCAACAGTGCCTATTTTTAAACTATATTATATCAATTATTATATAGGGGCATGAAATGATGTTTGATCTGATGCAAAAATATCATCTTTAACTATTTAATAAATTAGCCATATGCTTATCCTCACTACCTCTCTTTTTCAATATGCTTGTCATTTTAATTATATTTATTAATAATTAAAATTATAAAATGAATGTTTAACATATCATTTTTTATTTTTTATTTTATGAAATTTTGTATTTTATAATTTTATTTTAGTAAATACTATTTTTAATATTTTAAATATATTTTATAACCATTTTAATTTATCACGAAAATATTAAGTATTAAAAAATAAAAATAAATTACGTTAAAAAAAATGAGATTTTCAAATTCATATATCTATCTTTCATCCAGAACTATCCAAAATGATATAAAATATTATATCAATAATATTAAAATTAAAAAATAATCATTCAAAAATTAATATTTATTTTTATCAAATAACATAATTATATTCTATACATATATTTACTAATTTACTGCATAATATTCTAATATAAATTCAACACTTATAAAATTTAGCAATAAAAATTCAGGTATGATGACATGGCACACCTCGATTGTGCTACATAATCACCTAATTTTTTTAAAGAAAATTGTGTATATTTTGCAATAATTTTTTTATATTTGATATTTATTTTATATTTTCAAGTGATAGTGTGCAACATTCTCAAGTGTCGTATTACCACACCCTAATAAAATTCAAGTTCACGGATCAAATTAAGAAGAGTTGTCAAGTTTCGAAACTAATGTAAATAGATTGAGCCTTAATATAGTTGGCATTGTTATTATTGTAACAATTAAGAGAATATGAGTTCGAGTATATTTAAACACGTTATTTCTTAATTTTAAGAGTTGTGAAGTACCTAAATTGCGAAATTAAAAATAAAAGACTAAATTCCGAATAAATTTTACAAAAAAATCTATTGGGGATTTAATTTTATTCAACAAGGATAGATGAAAATTACAGCTCACCCAAAAAACCCAGCTCTTTTGCTATACAGATTTTGATTCCAATTATCGTACATCTAATGGATGAAACATTATATAATATGCACTGTATATTTTACAAGAAACAACTTAAATCTCCGGGCCGGAGCTCCTACACCGTTTCTCGCCGATTCTTTCACTTTCTCAGCAACAAAACAAGTGTTTAATTCCCATCAAGAATCCAATACAAATGGAGTTTGCAAAAGATCATAAGGCGCCCATAATGCATCCAAAGGACAAGGCCTATTAGCATCAAGCCTTGCCCATGGCTTCCCTTTACCACTCCAATGTAAAAGACTAACCGGACCGGGATGTAAATTCCGACATAAACCTCGGAAGTTGTCTCCGCCGAGGCCATGTTGGTTCCACCGATGATCGACCGGCACTATGTTCCCGGCAAAAACCAATAAAAATGGTGGCAATGAACCCAATTCATAGATCCTCATCTGCTTTTGAATTTCCATCCATTCTTCGATTTTCGTTGTGTAATCTCCGTTTCTCCACCGATCGAGGTCCATTACCATTACACCGGTGTTAAAATAACATGGTTTACGGTTCGCGAACGTTAAAGATAACGAAGGGTTCGACCAGAATGTCGTGGTGAAGTAAGAAGTGAAATTTGCATTGCAATATTGTGGTGCGGCTAACACCGAGTTGTCTCCGAGTGGTGTAGCGGCGAGTTTAGCTATGTCGTCGACAAGGATTAAGTCCGAGTCGAGGTACACGACTCGGGTGACACATAAAGGGAGAAGGTTAGCTAAGTAGCTTCGAGCGTAATTCAAAGGACAGTCTAAAGCCGAACGAATTGACGTAGAGATAAGGCGTGAAACGGAGGCGTCGTCGAAAGGGTAGATTTGAAAGTTTAGGTAAGGGAAGGAGGAAGAGATGGTTGCATGTAGGAACGACACGTTCGCGGCAGCGGAGGTGACAAAGTGGAAGACAATGTTCTGAGGGCAAGAGGAGTGTTGAAGGACTGAAAGGATCACGGCCATCGAGCCACGAATGTAAGCCGAGTCAAGGGTGACCGCCACATGAACAGCTTGGTCCGAGCAGAAAATGGAAGATTCACCATTCGGGTCGTCTTCGATATTAGTTATTGAAGGGCAATCCGGAGAATTATAGAACTGCGGGGCTTCCTTGAGTTGTAGCGTTACAGTGGCGGCAGTAACGGTGGCGATAACGGCAGCAATGGCGAACACATTGAAGGCTAACACATGGAGGAAATGTAAGAGTTGTGATTTAGGCATTGGGAAAATTTTGGGTTGTTGAATTCACATTCATTCTATATATATATGTATATATATACATATATACATGAATTATCATCATTTTAAACATGCAAAAGGGTCCACATATTGGTCCTATATCCTTTTCCCTCAATTCTCAATAAAGTTATTCTCCTCCATTTCACTCAATGAGGAAATGCATGCATTTTCTTGAAGAATAGAGTTTCCCAAAGGTAAAATTTGGGATCAAGTAAACAAATTTTAACGAATTTGATGTATTTTTCAAGTTTTATGTACGAATAAAATAACATTAGAAGAACTTTTATTTCCGTTTAAGGATACGACTCAATTAAACTATAGATTTAATCGAAGCCAATTTGACTATCAAACGTGAATCATAATTTTTTTTTTATTAACAAATTCATCACATTTTTTGTTCATTGTTTATTATATTGTTAAAAATTAAGCATAGAGTTATATAAGGTTAAAATATGTAATAAGTCCATATACTTTTTAAAATTTTGAAATTTAATCTCTATATTTTTACTTTCAGGAATTTATTCTATTTATTTTTTCAGATTTCAAATTTTAATTTTAACTATTGACACTAATAATCTTTTCTTTTTTTCAATTTATGGGCACGACATTTTAAAATAAAAAAATACTCACTTGATAGTCATGTAATTAAAAAATGACATTGTAATTAACTTAAATTTAACAAACGAATTTTAATAATTAGACTTGAATTTTAGAATCTGAAAAATAAAGTGATTAAATTCCCGGAAACAAAAATACAATGACCAAATTTTAACTTTTTCAATTATATAGACTTATAACATATTTTAACCTTTATATAATTATTATTTGTCAATTATATCATTAATTCTCTTACTAAGAAATTAACCCTTGGAGATATATATGTTGGACGATCACCGTCCCGGAAAAGCATGGTGGAGCGACCAGCAAAACAATCATGCTTTGTCCCCAAGGCTCCTCTCCTTAAAAATATAAAAATAAACAACTTGGTTATAAATAAAATTCTTCCAAGTTCATCAATCAACTTTTAGAATATTTTCATTTTAGTCACACAATCATTAAATCTTTGATAATGATTAATTATACACACCAAATCATGTTCACACTTTCATTTTGATCAGCCTAAAAATTGGGTAACCACCTAGATAATCTACCCTCAAAAAATTTGATATTTGGTTGTTGGCAACTCAGTCTTTTAGACTTATATCACGATTTGGTCCCTGAATTAGACCCTTTTTTATTGTTGCCTAAAAATGAGCCAAGGGCAGACAACGAACTTAGCCCCTTGGCTCAATGGTATAATTATGGTTATAGTTACTCCAGAACAATAGCAATTTTGACCCTTTTCAAAAGTTTAAATTTAATTTAAGCCATTTTAATACAATTTTTTTTAGCTTTGCCCTCCCCCTTTCTTATTTATTTAGACATAACTCCTGGTTTTGCCCTTGCTCCTACCCACATTATCAACCAACACCACAAGGGGGCATAGACACATCCTTGCCCTTCACCCACTCCATGCCTCGAAGTGCTTGACCTTGAATTCCACATGGCCCCCAAGCGTATGAGATGCCAAGTCTCGCCTCTCAAAGGCAAAACGAACAGCCCTGAGACATATCACGCCAAGGAATTAGAAATAAGAAGGGCATGTCTGCTGTCACCACCACGTACAACTGTACAAGGTCCGTGCAACAGACGCAGCTCATTCATCGCAAAAATACAAAACGACCGACGACCCAATATATAGTAGCAATACATGGAACAAGCAGGGAAAGACAAAGATCTCAAAGAGGTACAATGTCAACAACCAACTCTACAGGAACTCATTTACCAATTATGAGATTTTTATACGGATACAAGATTTACCATAAAACACCATGTAGCAGTTACTCTATAATTTCGACTTTTTTACCGTGTCGATATTTTACTGCACTGGATTATGATAGAATCCATTATAAATCGTAACCATACCAGTGCTACTTCGGGGTTACATAGAAAGTGGCACCAAGCTATGATTATATTAATAGGTGGTCAGAATATGCTCTAAATCTATGTACTCTTCATGCATTCGGAATTTAATCTATTTAATTTGTGGATTTAAAAATGCAAGTTCAATCATTAACACTATTTAAATTCTTTTGTTGAGTTCAGGTTTATTACATCATTTTTCAGTTACATGGCCAGCATGTGAGTATTTTTTTTTTATTTCAAAATGCTTAAACGATGCTAGCACTTGGACATAAAGTTTAAGATTTGAAAAGCAGAGAGACAAAAATCCTGGAAATAAAAAAATATAGGGACCAAATTCCAAATTTATGATGTATAAGGACTTATAGGGTATTTTAACCTTAATAGAAACATAACCTAAAAATTTAATGACCCTACAACTAAGCCATCCAAGCAATTTCACAAATAACCTTCAACCAGAAATTATTTAGAAGGGAAAATGAAACTACCTGACAAGGGGCCAGAACTTTCAATCTGCACGTTCACTAGGCCCACCATGCACCAACTCTAGGCCGAGCCAGCCATGTGCTTAAAAGCTTAGTCCGACAAAGTACAAACCATATGGGGCACAATGAACAATAAGATTTTGAAACTGGTGGATCAAAAACACCCAAGGAAGCTGATCAAATAGAGCCATTATAGTACACAACAAGCCATAAAAGAATAACAAGAATTCAAGCCTAAAAGTATATTGGAACAAAATAAAAGTTGATGTCAGCATCTGTCAATCCAGGACACTAAAAACATGTGATGGCTGTCTGGAAGGAGCTTCAAGACAAAAACAATATATACAGCACAATCATTTTGATCATAGCCAACTTAGAACAAAACTGTATCAAGCATGTCTTTTCACATGATAGCCGAGGACGCACAAAAGGAGGTGGTTGGCTCTTCGAAATGGCAGGGTTCTAAGTTATAACCAGCAAGTGACGACAGGGAAAATGCATGCAACACCATCAATTGATGTTAACTACTGATTCTAAATTCAATAATTCTTAGGGACAGCTTTGTTCAAAACACAAGAGGAAAAAAGGAGCAAGCCAAGCCAACATGTTAGCACAATGAACATTAGCTTTCAACAAAATACAAGACAACATGAACACTAACCATAATGGGGATTAGTGATGCCATATAGCTAGGAACCAGTTTAACATACATCATTAAGGGAAAAGCTCAAAAGAAAACTACCCTTCATTTCAAATTTAATCAATAAAAAGTAAACAAATAATAAGCGGGAATCAACAACTAAAGTTGCACTCTCAATGGAACAAACAAAACCAGCAATAAATGCCATACTATGTTATGTTCCCTAGATATGGATCGAGTCACCGGACAATTTACAACTAAGTCATGTTGAGAAGAGGGAATTTTCCCCCTTGTTCTTGTTTCTTGAGCGACCTATCCTGTATAAAGTTCAACCCGTCGAAGGGAGTTACCTTAGTACTCGTTAGTGACAGATCCAAATATCATAGGTTAAGTATAAATTCTGCTTATTTCATTAATAAGAAAATAACACTCTTAAATATAGATTAACAGCTTCGAAACTAGTAAAATATGATAAATAAGGAAGACTCCTAATTCATGGGGATATTGCTAATATATTGGGATTCTCCTTATTCAATAAACATTCTATTTAAGCTATTTGTTGCTCATTGATTTACTTCTTGTGCCTGACAGAAGTGTTGCTGACAAAAGTGTCCCTAACATACTATCTTCCTATTACTTGTCTACAATCCATAATTAGAACTAGAAGTCGGAAGAGCAACCTGGGCTGCAAAAACTCCATTCTGTAGTCTGTACCATCTGTTGACAATAATCAGTAAAAGAAAAGAGACAAACAGATTAACACACATGCGAACAGTTCTGGACAGAAATAAACAGAATTGGGGGTATTTAACTATTGCTGCATAAATAAAATATGTTGTTCGTAAAGACTCAAATGAGAGGGGCAAGGGTAGTGAAAACAAAACTTTCAGCATGTTTACGACAAATGCATATACTAAAGCAGAGACAAACAAGTGTACCTACACTCCCACTAGTTAAGCCTCTTATGGACGCAGAACTAACCTGTAATCATGAAACTTAAAAGGCAGATATAAAATCTATTCAAATTGCAAAAGGAAGGTGTGTAAAGTTTAGTGAACTAAAGGATATTGCAGCTCGTAGAACACAATGATGCATTTCCACGTATAGATGGCAACCATCAAATTAACAAAAATAATATATAAACAATTCCTCAAATAACAAAAAAAAAAAAAAAAAATTGCATTCTTAGATTTACACATGACATCAAATCGACACTCTGACATGATTAGCAATTTAAGCTGTGATTGTAGATTTGGTTTATTGATAGATCATTGCAAAGATAACACAAACAATGATAAACAGAAACAGCATCTTCAGATAATGGTCCTGCTGGCCTTGTGCAGTACGATGATGATGATGATGGTGGTGATGGTGGTGATGATATCCATGAGCATGACCACCATGATATGAATTTGAAAACCCATACGGAAACCCAGCAGCATGACCAAACATAGCCGCATCAGGAAATCCATGCACTTGAAGGTTAAACAATGATGGAATAAGACCACCAAAGGCTGCAGACAGTGTGAAATTCCCAAACCTAGCCGTTGCCATTGGCGCAAAACCTCCCAACCCTCCCATGAATCCAAAACCATTTTGGGGAAATTGATTTGGTTCTGGTGGAGGAGCCGTCTCAGGTCTCTGTCCAGCTGGACGATTCGGAATATTAACACCCGGGATAGACTTAGACCTAGGATCAGTAGATGATTTCCCCCTTCCATACAAAGGAACCAATTGTTCTTCCTCAATAAGGGCCTTACAAATTGGACATTCACGAGAACGGGAATGAATATGAAGCCATTTGTACAAGCAAGGCCAGCAGAAAAGATGCCCGCATAAAGTAACGATGGGATCTTGAGCTAATTCAAAGCAGATATTGCACTCAAAGTTACCAGCATCACCATTACCATTGTTACTAGAGCAAGATGGATTTTGGGGCGAATGGCTCGCTGATTCCCCAAACTCACTTGCCATTACTTAAAGACTTCCAAAACCCAGGTTCCTATAAAAATCAAACCAGAATTAAAATAAACAATCCACTAAATATAAATTTCAACAGAAAACTTTAATTCAATGTAAGAATTAAAAAGAACTACATATTCTTTCCTAAATATTGGCTGAATTTATGTAAAGATCAAAGCCTCTATAATTAATTTAATTTGGGGGCAAATGGCTAGTTGATTCCCCAAGCTCACTTGCTATAAACATCAATTTCACCGGAAATTTTTAATTCAATGTAAGAAAAAAAATAAATTAAAAAATCCCTAAAAATTGACGGATTCATGTAAAGATCAAAGCTTCCACAATTAATTTGATTTTGAGAAACTAAATAACCTCAAATTCAAAAATTACCAGATATCATATACAAGAAAACATCATCACTAATTCCAAGAAAAACATCATTCATAACGATTAAACAAAGAGAACATTTCACTATCGTAGATCGGGATTCAATTGTAACATAATCAAATAAAAAAATAAAGAAAAAATTACTAAGAAAAAGAAATAAAATACTAGAAAATTAAAAAAAAAAAAGAGATAGATTGGAATTTACCAATCGATAAAGCAATCGCCCGAGAAAGTCAAAATCAACAGCAGAGGAGGTGCCTTAAAGAAACTACGGATTTTTTTTCCTTAATTTCTTTTGACCCTTCACAGTTCCATTATTTTCCTTCTAATAACATACTACTCCATTTCTTACGTTTGGGTCGGGTGAAGGTTAAATTCTACTATTAGTCCCTGTACTTTAGATAAATTGTGGATTTAGATTTTATATTTTAATTTAGTTAATTTTAGTCTTCGTTGTTTTTTAAATTTAAAATTTTCAGTCCATACTCAAATAGTAGCATGGGACCTTGGTCCTCAAAAAATGAAAAATCATTTTTTTAGAATTTTATATAAGATTAAATTACACTTTGCCCCTCCAAAATAAAAAGATTTTTAGTCCCTTCAAAAATGATGAAATCATGAGTTAATACATGATAAAATTACAATATGATCTCTCAAGAAAATTACAATTCAATTTTAGCCCTTAAAAAATTTCTAGATTCACCCTTGGTTAGGGGCGAAGCCAGAAAAAATTTTTAGGGGGCCGAAATAAAATTTTAATTTTTAATAGTCTATATGTTTATAATTTTTAAAGGATTAAATCAAATTTTTATAATTTTAAGGAGGACAAAGTGTAATTTTATTTTTATTAATTTAAAATTTTAAAGGGTCTAAATAGTGATTTTTCATTTTAGGGTGTCGGGCCCCTACCACCCCTTAGATTCACCTCTGCCCATGGTATTGTACTATGCATAAATTTATAGATTTAGTTCATGTTTATTCTCTAATTGGATCATTATTTGTCCTTATAATTTTTTCAATTTTAAAATTTTAATCTTAATGCAAACAACCACTGTTAAATTCATTAATCGACTTTTTTATTAATATTTGAAAATAATAAGTTAACATAGCATTACATATGTGATAATATGTTTACCATTTTCTATTTTAAAAATGGCATAACTTAATGAATTTAATAGTTACCATTTTGTTAGAATTAAAATTTTAAATTTTGAAAAAATACAGGGACTAAATATAATCAAATTAATATATAAGGATTAAATCCAAAAATTATACATAGTACAGGGATAATATTAAAATTTAACCGTGGGGGGGAAATCAACCGACTCTTCGTCCGTTGATAGTGGAAAACGGGTACTTGTCCACGTGGCGTTGAGCTAGTGGTTTATGTATCCAAAACTCGTTTAATGAGATGGCGAGTGTTATTAAATCAGTGGGGAACCCGCGTGGGAATCATGTGAATGCCTAAAACGGTCCCGCCTTAATTCAACTGCTATCCCGTTGACTTTTCGTTAAATTAGCGAGTAAGAAAACGGAGGCGTTGTCTTGTGATAATGGGCCCAATTTGTTTGACGTTCAAAGCCCATTTTTGCTTATTAAAAAAATCACTGAGGTTTGTCAATTTTTCAAAATAGTCCAAATTAGACTAACGGCTAAATCAAGGGAATTACCCTATTGATGCAATATTGGTATTTTAAGGACTACCATATTTACTAGAAAATGGTAAATTTTACAATTACTTACACAACTATTAGTGTGCTTTTGCATTGGTCACCAAATTAGAAAAAAAAATTATTTTTGTCACTAATATTATCATTTGTTTCTGATTTGGTCACCCTCCGTTAAATCATTAACAAAAATGATGACATCGCCTTTTTAATTAGTATAATTCTAGAAATTTTTAAATAATAAACAAATTGATAATTCAAGTACCACATTAGATATTTTATGAAAGTATAGGTATCAAATAACCCTCCAATTTATAGTTCAAATATCATATTGGACATTTTCAAAGTATAGGTACCACATTAAACATTTTATAAAAATACAAGTACCAAATGTGACATTATCCCTAATAGTTAGCAATGTTCGTACGAGGTATAATACGTCTAAAATGGCAGCTTGAATATAATACTAATTATTGCCAAAGAGAGTTTCTAGAAAGTTTAATTAAGAAAAAAATAATTATAATTATAATTTTTGAACCATTCAATGTTGAACCCACTACTAAATTCTAAGTCAAGTGATATTGTCGGTCAAAATATTATTAATTATAATAATAATTCAAAATTTTGGATTTAATTGACCCGAAATTGAACCGCTTGAAATAATCCGAACTCGTAATGTTTTATATTGAAAAAAGTTGAAATGAGTTAGACTCAAATATAAATTTTGAGTCAATCCAAAACGACAAAAAAATTAAAATTCATGTTGAGGGATTTTTTACTCATTCGAAAGAAGTATTATAAATTTGGTTTGCCCGGTTTGATTAAATAAATTATTAAAAATTCATAAAAAAAATTTAAAATTTCTGTTCAACAGATTCAACCGCCCATTCAATTAATTTTTTGCCCGGTTCAACCAAACTATACTAGTTCTAGGACAATCAGTTCAATGCCCTTCTCTAGACAAGTATTTTGGTTGGTTCTCGATTAGACTAGCCAGTCTGATCTAGTTCGGTTCAAACAACCTTGCCAATACCGTGAAAGCTTGAGTGCCTGAAAAGGTAGTAGGTTCAACAAAGCGAGAGCACAACCTATATTTTCAAGCACCCTACAAAGTTTCTCTCAAAAAACAAAAAATTCCTTAAAAATTCAAATTAATCTAATACAAGTTGATCTGTCCTAAAACCAATCCAACTCATTGAATCGTCTTAGATTTCATTGTATAATGCCCCAGTCGATTCTCGATCCAATTCAAACAACCTTACCAATATCGTGAGAGAAGTGAGAGCACGACCTATATCTTCAAACACCCGACAAAACTTCTCGCCGAGAAATAAAAAATCCCTTAAAAATTTCAAATTAATCCGAACTAAAACCAAATCAACTCATATAATTAACTAACTTATCCTTTTTATGTATATTATTACTAATTTTTAATTATGTTATAACAAATTATTATAAATAAAGTAAATAAAAAAATAAAAAGACCTGAAAATTGCTTCTTCTTTTTTATTTATGGGACAAACCAATATTTAGTTAGTAAAAGAAAGTCAATGTAAACTCAATCCTACGTAACCTTTTCTTTGTTTCGGCGTTAAAAGAAAATTAATCAATTAATTAAAATATAAATTAAAAAAAACAAATTAAACTGACAAAAAAGAACCTCCTAAAATCTTCAACCCAGTATCTGTCTCTTTAATTGGTACAAATATCTCTGCGCCGCCCTTCAAAATTTCCCTTGTCATTTGCTTAAATTTCTTGGCAACCAAACAGAATCGAGAAAATCGAAATTCCATATTTTTTATTTTTTTGGGGATTTTTTTGAATTTTTTTCCCGATCATGATGCAAAGCCTGAAATACTGGTTAGCAGAGCATCCATCAATCGTGAATTTCCGGTGGAGTCACACCCAATCATTTGGTTCAACGTGGTCATTCCTTTTCGCCGCCATCGCCGTTTACATCGTCGCCGTCATAACCCTCCACAGTTTCCTTTCCCTTATCCTCTCCAAAAGCCGACGTATCCCTCTCGGACCAATCCCAGCCATCCACAGCCTCTGTGTTTCATTAATCTCCGCCGTCATTTTCGTCGGAATCCTTTACTCCGCCGCCGCTGAGATCCGCGACACACGCTGGTTCTGGCGCCGTACAAAAACAATCTCCACGCCATTTCAATGGTTCCTTTGTTTCCCACTCGGTACTCGTCCTTCCGGCCGTGTATTCTTCTGGTCATACGTCTTTTATCTCTCCCGCTTCCTCCACCTCTTCCGTACATTCTTCACCATTCTCCGTCACCGGAAATTAACCTTCTTCCACTTATTCAACCAATCAATCCTCTTATGGATGTCCTTTTTATGGCTCGAATTCTCTCAATCATTCCAAGTCCTCGCCATTCTCTTAGCCACTCTCTTATACTCCGTCGTATACGGCTACCGTTTTTGGACTGCGATCGGTCTTCCGAGCGCCTGTTTCCCTTTCGTCGTCAATTGTCAAGTCGTCCTTTTAGCCTGTAACCTAATCTCCCATTTTGGTGTCCTTTTCCTCCATTTTCTCAAAGGTGGATGTAACGGCATGGGAGCTTGGGGATTCAACTCCGTTCTAAACGGCGTCATTTTAATACTGTTCCTTAATTTCTACGTCAAAATGCATTTGAGAAAGAAGAACGTTGAAGACATTGATGGAAACAGCAATTCTTCATCATCATCATCTTCTTCTTCTTCAGCTCATGGATGTTCCAGGTCTGATATAAAACTTGAATGACTTTTAGTAAAATTTCAAATTAAAGCCACCTTTTTTTAATGATTTTTGTTATATAAATCATTTAGTTTTAGGGAGATTAACAAGCAAAAAGTTCTCAATCTTTCTTTTTTTTGGCGTTTTTCTTGCTTTCTTCTGAAAAAAGAATTTGTAAGTGTATACAGTATACACTAGAAAATTGTTTATAAACGAATTAATAAGAATTAGGAGAATTAATTATATTTGTGTTTCATATATTTTTGTTCATATTACTGTGTATTTATATTTGTGTTTTCATTGATTTTCTGTCTCTTTTTCATTTCTTATGGATGAATCCACAAATTTTATGATTTTTAAAAGGACTAAATAGATATATATTTTTTCTTTTTAGGTTAAAGTATAATTTTTCCTTGTACTAATTTATAATTTAATTGCAATTTTTTAATTTTGAGGGCCGAGGCTCTTGCTTGACCCTTAGGTCCACCTCTAGCTCAATATTTTAGATATGCTTGATGTCTGTATAAAGAAAAAAGATTATCAATAACATTATTTTATTGTAAATTTTATATTCTTATTTATAATTTGATTTACGTGTTTTAGATATTTTTCTTATCGGATTTAGATAGGTATTTAGCTCGTACAAACTAATAATTAGATTGTGTTTTAAAATATGTTCCATATTATATTTAAACTAATGGTATTTAATTTTTTTAATTTATTTTTAAATGAATTAATAAGAATTAGGAGAATTAATTATATTTGTGGTTTTTTATGAATATATATATATATATATATATATATATATATTTAAATTGGTATTTAGCTCGTACAAATTAATGGTTAAACTGGGTTTTAAAATATGTTTCATTTCATATCTAATCTGACATTTAGCTGGTCTAAATTAATGGTTAGATTTACGTGTTTTAGATATGTTTCTTATCTAATTTAAATTGGTATTTAACTCGTATAAATTAATGGTTAAATTGTGTTTTAAAAGATTGACAAAAGAATCTTGTTTTTTAAATTAATTTAAAATTTCACTCATAACTTCACTGGTTTATTTCAATATATTATATTTGATTCTTTGTTCGATTCAGATGCTGCCAATCAAATATTTATAATATTTTTTTCATACGAATCTTATTATCAATTATAATATTCGAACTCTTAAATCAAAAGACAATACATGTTTAAACATATTCGATTTTACACCATTTAGGTTGTTGCAACAACAATCGTCCAAATAATTATATCAAGAATTTCAATTAGATCAATCGCCCAAATAATATTTTTTATTTCGTTCCTCTGATCTTTTCAACTTAACTAATTTAAAATAATCAACCCGATCAATTTTTATAATATACTGAACTAATTAAAACTTATTAAATATATATTTAAAATAAATATATTATAAAACGTATATAAAATAATGAAAATGTAAATATATTTAATCGGCTTACATATTATATATAAATATATTTAAAATAATTTAAAAAATATTAAACATGAAATCGTTTAGTTCAATTATAAATTTTAATGATCGGTAATCAATCGATATAATCAAATAAACCGACCCTATAATCAAATTAATCACTAAAACCGTATAAACTAAAACCAACTTATGCTCTCCCCTACTACTAAGTAGGATCAAAACCAACAAGTGTTCAAAAGCAATAGTAAGGAACATTACATTTCCAAGAGATGATTTAAGTTCTAATTTATAGATGACATTGTTGGAAGGGATAACCACGAATCTTAAAACCTTGACCATAAATTAGATAAGGATGAGCAAAATTCGATTCAACTCGAAAAAAATTAGAAAACAAAAAATCAAATTTCGAGTTATTCAATTTTTTTAAATTTTACAATTCGAATAACTCAAATAACATATTGGTGTAAATACATCATTGGTTCCGGTTAATATTGAAAATGAGTAAATTAAAATTAAAAAAGTTATAAAATTTTTAAAATTTATATTTAAAAAAATTAAAAATCTAAAGAATATATAAAAAATTAAAAATTAAAAATTAAAAATAATAATTCGTAGGACCTAAATAAGTAAATTGATTATTCAAGTTTATCATACTAAAAAAAAAAATCATCTTATTTTTCTTTGAAAGAGTCTTAAAAAATATATGGTTTCAAATTTACGTGCTCTAACATAGAATTAATTATATTGCAACAATATTTTAATTTGACATGTTTAATTATTTTTAATTGAGCTCAAACAGTTCCTTTTGATTTAACTCGATTCGAAAAAATATCAAATCGAATTAGGATAATAAAATAAGACTTTTCAACTTGATTAACTCAAAAAAAAATTTTACTCAATTCAATCAAACATTCGCCTCAAAAATCATAAAGAGTCAACCTAGTGAGCTTGTGTTCAACTCTTCATGCTTAGAGAGTTGGTCCCCGAAATCTTAAAAAATATATCTCATTATAAGTTTTTATCATTTTTTTTTACACAATGTCTAGAACTACTCATAACCCCTCCCTAACTCATAAATAAGAGGATAATGCGCTTCATCGCACTCGAACATAAATCCTCCTGTATTAATAATAATATTCATGTCAATTAAATTAAAATTTAATCATTAAAATATAATTTTTTTAATTGAAACCACCTTTCAATCAATATTAATTTTTTAATGTATTTATCTAGAAGCAAATTGATTTTTTTAACCCAACTAAAACTCCTCGATTACCGGTGTTTGCCGGTCAAAATTAGCAATGGAGAATATAGTAGTACAAAGAAAAGTGTTGAATACAGGGTCTGGAAAAGACTGGTAGCTATCCAACTTACATTCTCATTTATATCTCCCAAAATCTATCATCATTTATGATTCTTGGGATTCAAAAAATCTAATGTCCACGTAAAAAAGTGCTTTAATGGTTCGAGTCTAATCATACACTTCAATGAGTTATTTTTACCTTACCATATAATTAATGAGATATTTTAGTTCCGTGAACTTATCGTATTCTTAAGTTAAACTCGTGCTGTATATAGTTAGATTTGAACTCGTATATTTAAAATTCTTTTAGGAGTCAAGATATTTTTAAAAGGACTAAACAAAAAGTTTTCATTTTCTAAGAGGGTCAAAGGGATTAAATTGAATATTTTAATGTGATTTTAATGTAGAAGAAAACTTTACCCAATGCTTCAAAATAAATCTTTTTAAGTAGACAAATGATTACAACTATACCAAAAACATGCCACAATCTAGAAAAATAAACCTCACACACAATTTAGGAAAATATGATAGTTTTGTTTTTCCTTTTTTGAAAAAAGATTTATTTTTAATTTTTAATTTTTAATTTAAAAATAGTAAAAGAGATGAGTGTTGTCTTAGTTATATGTTTTTTATTTTATAATTTAATATTTTTTTTAATAAATTAAGTTATTGAGTTATCAAATTTAGTCAAAGATTTACACGGCTTTTTTTAAGGTACGTGTTTAAATTCACATACTTTGGGCCTGATCTGTCGTAATTTGACATGTTAAATTGAACTTCTCATTATTCTTTATGAGCTTGTCTCCGAACAATTTATATATTTTTGTTATGTTTTTATTTAATTTTCATTTTTTGTTTTAATAAATAAAATGTCGTGTTTTTACTACTTTTGAGACCCAAAATGGCCAATTGTGCCATCAATGACCTAATGGTTGATTGAGTATTGTAGGGAGGTATCGGAAGCCCGACTATAAGGAAAACATTGCCTAGAAGGGGTATTGTGACATCAAAGCTTGAAAATCATGATACCCTAACAATACTGAATTGAAGAGGATCGAGACACTTCAATATATTATAATTAAAGTTTAATCTCTCAACTTACCCAATATAAAAATTTTATAATTAGATCAAAAGGTTGTTCGTAATTATACATTATTATATAACTATTGTAAGATTATTGACGATATTACACTGTTTTATAACTATTATTATAAAGATAATTACTTGATACACCGATAATAATATTTTTCAAAAAATATATTTTTAAACACAAATTATTTTTTCCCCACACATGTTTTTCATGTTCCATTTAAGAGGTCAATCTTATAAAGATAGCCAACCTTGACCCATTGCTTTTTCTTTTCCATTCAACAACAATTTTTTAAAACAAATGCGCTAATTAAATTTTAAATAAACTTATATATTTTCTGTGGAGTTGCGGATTAGTTTGTGTGTCAATTTAATTAAAAAATGACTAATATACTCAATATTGAGTACTTTACTTATAAACAACAACCGAGTTACTCAGTATTAATCTCAATATTGGTCAATCTTATATTAAATGCGTGTTATGGATTAACCCGTGTGCCAACTTAATTAGGAAATGACTAATATACCCTTTTATTAAATGAGATTTAGGTTCAAATCTCATTATATGTAGACTTTTTATTTCTTCTAGATCTTATAAAAAATATATAAAAAGACAAAAATAACATTTATTACTTTATAAAAATAATAGGTTTTTGATAATTTCACAATTGAGTTAAGATACAGTTAATAGGTGACACTAACTTAGTCAAACTTTTAAACAATAGTATATATATGATACATCAATTCAAACGTATTTTACAAAATTTGAGTTCCTTGTTGTTGTCGCAACAACAATGAAAATTTGAGTTCGAGAGCATTTAAACGTATTTTCCCCTCTAATTTACGGGTAGGGGATTTGTAGATAGTTTAGGCATTGTATAAATATATGCATGGGTAAACTACACTCAAAGTCACTAAACTATTAGTAAGTTTATGTTTTGATCATTCAACTTCAAAATTTTACAAAATGGTCACTAAATTATTCGAAAGTTTATGTTTTAAGTCATTGGGCTGTTAATTCTTTTTTTCAACGATCAATACAGTGGATTAATACCCATCAAAAAGTAAAAGAACATACCTTGGATCCAAGTTGATCTGAAAGTCAATATCGAAAATCAGAAAAGAAAGCCATGTGGATTCTAATTCGCAGATTCATAACATTCAAAGCTATTTCATGAAAAAGAAATTGAACTATAGAATTGAATAGGAAGGAGAACTTCCGATTGGTACAGGTGATGCAAACACAAAAGGCCATACAACAACAATTTTAACAATCCAATGACTTAAATGAAAGCTTTCGAATAATTCTGTGACCATCGCCTAACTTTTAGAAATTAAATAACCAAAAACAAATTTATTAATAATTCAATGACCTCGAGTGTAATTTACCCTATAAAATGAAATGGGCTTTAAATGAAGTAGGGCAGGAGGAACATATTTAATTTGCATGGGCTTAATAAATAAGATTTTAAGAATAAGGAAAGCAGTCCACATCGGGTCACAAATTATAAATGTTTTTTTCTTTTTTCCAAGGAGAATGTTTGCGGCTTTAGTAAGCATCTTATCATTTTTCAATAATGGAAGCCCACCAACTTAGATAAATTTAGGTTTATTTCTCGTTAACACCCTCCAATATGTCGAAAGTTGAGATTCAATCCCTCTATATAGCCGACAGAATGCATAAGGATGAGTCGGTTTAGACCGGCTTAATCGATAGCTTTTGATTAAGTCGGATGTGGTCGTTAATTCGGTTTTATATGCAATTAAAATTTGTTAAATCGGTTATGAGTGTTTTTATAATTGAACTGGCTGGCTTAATTGATTTATAATGTATGTATATTTTTTTTAAATTTAAAATATATTTATAATATACAATAAATGTATATAATATATAGCTTTTTAATCGAAACCCAAATCAATTTCTATTTGTGTTTTATTTCCCATACTTGAATGGGCTTAATCGGCTTAATCGATCAAACGACCAACCAACGTTAAGTCGGTTTGATTAGGTTAACTAAGATGTAAGCCGATGGTTAAGTTGGTTAAAGTATAGGATTGATCATTAAATTAATTTTTCAATTTTTTAAAACTAAACGATCAACTTCGTAATCTATTTTTTCTACTTTTATAATGTTATTAATAGGTACAAATTAATAACACAGTAAGATTTAAAAATTGATCAACCATGTTCAACCAATAATAAATTTACCACTTTACCACTTGAGATTAAATTGTGTCAAATTAAAATAAATGATTAACTATTAAAATTTAACATAGTCGAGGGACTAAAATAATAATTAAGCCACAAATTGAAGGTGTTCCAATCTGGCAAACTTCTTCCACTAAAAATAGAACCAATAGAAGCCTTAAAAAAGTCAATGCCTCTTCCCTTCGTCCGCCTTTCAAAAGATTTGTAGTCTTTTTCTCCAAAAAAATAAAAAAAAATTCTGCATATTCATAAATCCCATCTTTGATTGACTTTAAAGAAAAGAAATCGAAATCCAATAAATTATCTTCTTCTTTTTTTTTTTAATTCCATTATCAGCACAAGAAACTCTCCTTCGTTTATCGTCTCGTTTCTTCATTTTCAATTACACAAGGTACTATTGAATTAATGCGATTTTTTTAATTCCTTTTTCGTTGTTCTCAATCTCCCATGTTTTATTTTGAATCCAGTTATTGGATGAGAATTTTTATTTTTTGGTTATGTTTTAATCTTGGGTCGTTCTTTGCCTGTGTTGATTTCTCCAATTCTTGAAATTTTCTTTGATTTTTTTTTTATTTATAAAAATGGACTAGTTTGTAATAAATACATTAAAAGGACATGATAATTAATGTACCAAGACAGGGTGTAAATGTTGTAGATTCTCTATATATGTAGTTGTGTCAATTGATGGTTACTTGACCCATAGTTGGTTTCTTTATAATATGCCTTAGAATTGATAGAATATGAGATTTCTTGCATCTAAATGCTGTAAATATTATATATGTGTATGTATGCATGTATAGTATATGTATATTGCAATTATGTTAATGAATGAGTAGTTGACCCATAGTTGGTTTTTTATGATTTGCCTTAGAACTGACAGAATATGAGTTCTCTCGCATATAAATGCTGTAAATACTATGTATGGATGTAGATATGTAGATATGTATGCATGTATATGTATATTGCAGTTATGTCACTGAATGATTAATTGACCCATAGATGCCTCTTTATTATTTGCCTCAGAATTGATAGAATATGAGTTTTATTGCATCTAAATGCTGCAAATACTATCTGTTTGTATGTATGTTGCTGTTATGCCAATGAATGACAAGTTGACCCTAGTTGCTGATTTATGATTTGCCTTAGAATTGATAAAATATGAGGTTTCTTGCATCTACATGCTGTAAATACTAGACGTATATGTATACACTGCAGTTATGTCAATGAATAATTAGTTGACCCATAGTTGCTTATGTATGATTTGCCTTTCAATTGATAGAATATGAGATTGCTTGCACCTAAATGCTGTAAATACTATATATAAGTGTCTGTTTACATGCATGGATGTATGTATGTATATTGCAGTTATGTCAATGAATGATTAGTTGACCCATTGTTGCTTATTTATAATTTGCCATAGAATTGATGGAATATGAGGGTTCTTGCATATAATGCCAATGACTTTGAGTACAAACCCAGGTTTTAAAGTTCCAATTTCATTGTAGATCTCCTTTTCTTTCAATGACTGCTCCTGACACTATTGCTGGTGAAAATCTTTTGCATATAAAATATGTGTACGTATATATATATTCAAGAATTTGGTTTTTCGTTTCCTTTTCTTGTCAGTCCTTTATGGTATTTGAGTAATACACTTTGTCTTTCTGGTTGTAACCATGGAAGCGCTATTAGCTGTACCGAGCTGTAACTCTTGTGCAGCATTGACTCATTCCTTTGAGGATGTGAGTTACCTCGATTCTGCTTTTCGACGGGCTAAAACTCTTCATTTTTCTTGAAATAATCATATTCTGCACTCATATCAGGTGTATGAATAAAGCGATATAACCTCCAAGGTTCCTCGAAATATTTGGAAAGATCTAACATTACCCCTGTTTCACACATACCCGTATTTGACACTCTGAATCGAGTAGTTTAAGTGATTGGTTGATGGTTTTCTTGTTGTTTAGAATTGTTATGGATACGAAATTCACTTGCTATTTGTTCATTTTTTTTTCTCTTAAAACTCTAGGGACATTAAGTGACTCTCGAGACCATTACTGCAGGCAGCTGAGACGGGGTTGAATTCTTTGAACAGCTGCCCAAAACAAAGATATGGAAGTATGCAGACCTTTGAAAACAGATGATAAATTAAAGCACCGCCCTTTGAATCCATATCGGTTTTTTAGGGGCATGATATGTTTGGTAGTGTTCCTCTCTACTGCCTTTATGTTGTTAGCATATTTAGGACCCGGGGCTGTCCTATTGCGATATCTCAGCATACACTACTCTAGAAAAGCAACATCCTTCTTCTTTGGCCTATGGCTATCCATGTGGCCTTTTCTTTTCGAAAAAATAAACGGCACCAAAGTGGTTTTCTCTGGGGACAATGTTCCTCGTAAGGAACGTATTCTAATCATCGTTAATCACAGAACCGAAGTTGATTGGATGTACCTATGGGATCTCGCGATGCGAAAAGGCTGCTTGGGCTACATCAAGTATATCCTTAAAAGCAGCTTGATGAAACTACCTGTTCTTGGTTGGGGATTTCATGTCTTGGAGTTCATTTCGGTAGATAGGAAGTGGGAAACCGATGAAACTATCCTCCATCAAATGCTTTCAACTTTTAAGAATCCTCGAGATCCTTTATGGCTTGCTCTTTTCCCCGAAGGAACCGATTTTACGTAAACTTTCTCAGTACATTCCTTTTTTAATTTCTTAGGTTCCAAGTTTGCAAATACTTGCCTGAAGAACATTGCTTGCATCTTACATCAGTTCATGTATATGATTCTTGAAACGAATTCTTTACGACAAGTACTAACATTTCGTTTTGTCATTTGTTGCAGTGAAGAAAAATGCGAGAAGAGTAAAAAATTTGCAGCTGAAGTCGGATTACCGGTGTTGACAAATGTGCTGCTACCGAAGACAAGGGGTTTCTGCCTTTGCTTAGAAACACTTAGGGGCTCTTTTGATGCAGGTTAGTATGTTGTATGATTAATGGGTTAAATTACTGGCAGTCCCTGTACTATAGGCTTTAAGCTATGTTATTCTGGACTTGTTTTTTGCTGGGCGTAGTTAAATATCTGACACGGGTGTAGTTAGACTTTTCTAAGTTTTTTCTTGTATTTAGAGATCCTTGGAGGTTATATCCTTATATCCATGTGTCAGAAACGGGTACTTCAAGAAAAATGAAGAGTTCTAGCAATATAATGCTTAGGAGCAAATTATTCCCTGTACTATAGACTTTAGGCTATGTTACTCGGATTCTTTTTTTTCGGGCATAGTTATATATCTGACATGGGTATAGCTAGACTTCTCTAAGTTTTTTTTCCTGTATTTAGAGATCCTTGGAGATCATGTCCTTTTATCTATGTGTTGGATACGAGTACTTCAAGAAAAATGAAGAACTCGAGCAACATAAAGCTTCTTAGAAAATTAGTCCTTGTACATTAAATTTTGAAGCAAATTCTTCCTTATATCATGTTTTAAAGTGACTTCAAAAGAAAAGCAAACAATTTAGTTCTTATCGTGTTTTAAAAATACTGAATTTCGGATTTTTTTTCCACATCACTTTAAAACTCAAGTAAACATTTTTGGCCTTTGTTTGTACATAATATATCTTGATATACCCTTGATTGATTTGCAGTTTACGATTTGACTATCGCATACAAGCGCCAATGCCCCTTCTTCCTCGACAACGTATTCGGCGTCGATCCATCGGAGGTTCACATCCACATACAACGTATCCCCATCAACAACATCCCAACCTCTGATGCCGAGGCCGCTGCGTGGTTAACCAATAGGTTCAAAGTGAAAGACGAATTGCTCTCGGATTTCAAATCTCAAGGCCAATTCCCGGATCAAAAACCCGAAGAACAACTCTCTACATTGCAATCCTTGCTAAATTTTACAGTGATCATTGCCTTAACAATCATATTCACTTACCTAACATTTTCTTACAAGCTGTGTATGGTATATGTAAGCTTAGCTTGTCTATATCTTGCTTACATTACTCATTGTAAAATTTTCCCTATGCCTCTTGAATTTTTGCCTTTTGTTAAGGGAAAAAAAGATAATTAATTTTTTTTTGGGGGGGGGGGGGGGATTATTACTAGACATTTTTAATTGCAAGTTACAATAAAAAAGAAAAAAAAATTGCCTTTGAAGTTTGAATATAAATGCATTGCCTTGAATTTTTGTTTTGGTTTAGTTGTTTTTGGTCTAATTTTAGTATTAGTCCTTGTATTATATGTAAATTCTGAATTTAGTTCTTATACTCTTATTTAGTTAATTTTAATTCTTTATATTTTTCGAATTTCAAAATTTGAATCCTACCTAAATATGTTGGGTTAAATTTTGATATTAATAGATATACTGTGAATTTAATTTTTTTCACCAATTTTTTATATTTTTCAAATTTAAAATTCAAGTCCCGTTAAATCCACAACTACAATAACATGATTTTTTTAATAATATTTGAAAGTAACATGTTGACATGATCTTTTTTTTTAATCTAATTCCATTTTGTGAACTGAAATTCCATTTTGTGAACCGATATTCTAACCGGTTCCCGATCCAACTAGTAATAAAACCAACATATCAAAAAATTTAAAAATATAAATTATATTTACCAAAATGATACTTGTGAAATTTTTGAATATTTATCCAACACAAAATAATAAAACGAAACGACAAGGAACAATGTAAAATGGCTACAAATCTACTAACACGTGTTTTCAAGAGACAAATTTATAGAAACCTCGTCCATCTTAAACCATACAAACATAAACCATACAAACATGAACAAGTGTTATATATATATATATATATATATATATATATATATATATATATATATATAAGATAAAAGCATGACCAAATAAACAGAAAAATATGGGAATTTTTTTTTTTTTAATTTCCTTTCAAAGGCCTTCGGCCATACATGGATCATTGGCTCAACAGAGCATTTTTTTTTTTTCCTTTCTTTTTGGTGCTTTCTAATACATTTTTCAATTTTCTCTACATGAAATCAAGCCCTATTTTTCTAATTGAATTTGGGGCCAAACACAATGAAATTCTATGCCTAGGGCACATACCATTAAGTGCCACTTTTCCTACACTGAAAAACCCTAAAAAAAGGGGTAGCTTTGGATATGCTAAAACTGCTTATATTTTACAGACAATCCTTTCAAACCCGTATTTCTTGAAAAGAAACTAGTTCGAAACCGATTATACCACGAAACCTTGGTCTCGCCGAAGCCGGTACATTGGCCGTCACCTTCCTCTTCGCTACTAAAGAGAGTTTGGTCCGAGCAATCTAGTGATGCTCCGCATGCTAAATTATATGATTGACATGCCGAATGGCATACACGTAGTCTGTTGTCCCAATCGTTATCGCATTTTTGGATCGAGATCTGGTTAAGGAAAACAAATAAGAGATGAGAACCTGAAACTGAAATGCAGATAAGATAACACTCGTAAAGGTATCATAGAGGCCTCTGTATTAAAAGTCAGATTGCATTTTATCCCCTTTACTAAAAAAATGGGTCAAATTAATTTTTCTGTTAAAAATTTCATCCATTTCCACTATTAAAAATTAGAGCCAGTTTTTAACAGTAAAAATAGATGAAACTTTTAACAGAAAGATTAATTTGCTCTTTGATCTAACGTACATGAGCTAATTTGTCTAGAGGAAACAAAATGCAATCTGACTCCTAGTATAAAAGACTCCAGGATACTTTTACCAATAACAACTAGTGAAAAAAGCAAATGCTTGGAAATAGAAGAGCTAGGGGGTGAGCTACTTTACCCAGCAGGCCAGTCGCTTGGCAGCTGCATCGCAGTAGCTGCTCCCAAAGACATTATTAAACAACTTTCGAGCACCGCTAGGGAATAAACGGTGGTAATTAGGCATGACAACGACTTCTTCTAGCTGTTGTAATATACTTGCCTCGCTTGGGGCGCAATGTTGCCCGGATAACTCCCTCTCTAATACATCTTTGCATACCGAAAGACTCGAGAGAAGAGTCGAGCTGTTCTGGCAAGTGTAGCCCGCGTAGTCAGAGCAGCGGAACTCACAAACTCCATTGTCACAGACACCACCGTGGAGACTGCATTGTTCATCGCAAACGGCTGTGTATAATTCCAAAGTAAAATGGTAAGAAAGCGGAAACATGAAAGGGAAATATGGCATTAGTTAACTGCATTTATCCCAACATTTTTTATAATGAAATGAAAACCTCGAGAGGAGTCTATGAGTGTCTTAAGCATATTGAAACAGCACTCGAAGCTTCATTTCGTTTTTCTTGAAAGAGGAGGAAATAATAGAAAGAACAGATCTCATATATGCATGCTTAACTATGCGGGAAAAGATGCTTCAAAAGGAGTCGGTGCAAAGAAACTAGAAGAAAAATGGCGAGTATCTATAGTCAAAACAAGTAAACATATTACCTGTGGAGCAGTCAATGCCAGTACGACTGTTTTCACATTCACATACCCCATTTGGCAGGCACTTTCCACGCCCATTACAATTGCTGGGGCAAGACCCTGAATATTATATAACACGAAGACCAGAAAAATAACATCAGTTTATTTAAAAGAATTAGCTTGGAAGAGATTGGACATACCGTGTTTTATCTTATACATAACCAAATAATAAAACCAATAAGGATCGTGGAGCTCACTTTTACTACAATCATGACCATGAAACCCCAAAAAGCAATGACATTTTCCGTTGACACAGTCACCGTTAAAGTTACAAGAATTTGGACATTGCCCGGACATGGAAACAGTGCCAGTGCTACAGAGTTCGTGGTAAGCAGGACAAATCAGTTCACCTACAGATAGAAACATCGAACGAAATTATTAGTGTATTTAGATCCTACTGACTGAAAAGTTGGGTCATCGAATTTACCATTAAAACCAGGGAACTGAACCGGTCCACCAGATTTAGGACACACTTTCCAAATACCATCCACAGCAACCTAAAAGAACAATTTATTAACACCAGCCTTAACTTTTACTGTTAGAAATCGAAGTCTTTGCTTCACAAGCACCAATACTTACCTCTAATGAGTTATTTACACATCTGTGCTGGTAACAACCGTTTCCTTGGGTCACGGAACCCCGCACAAAACCAGTACGTACTAATGATGAAGCCATGCACCTACATAATCACGAAAAGAATACTCATCAGCCATTGTTTCAAAAGTTCTAACTATATCGAAGATAAAACGGAAAAGTTTAAATGGAGCCCCCACTTAAGCTTTTTTGGGGTTAAAACTCACCTGGAGTTACTCCCTCTCACTTCACCTAACATTCTATCTGGGGCCCTTGCACTATTAGTATCAGTACAAGATCCATCAGAATAAGCCACAAAGTAAGTGCAATAATCAGCCAACGAAGATTGACCACCTGCAAAAGTTGCTAACAAAGTTCATGGACTCACGAGGACAAGTTGCATGCAGAAAAACCGAAAATACACCAATTTTTCAATCCCTGTAGATAAGGAATCCAAGTTGCAAACAAAGAACATACCCTTGTTAGCTTGAGGAAAATACCGAGCCCATTGAGGTAGGTCACCACTATAATTTACAATAGGGCAGTAACCCTCGGCTTCCCGGTTATATGTACAGCCAGATAAATTGGTTGTATTGCAATGATATGCTCCCTTCCAGAGATTGCAAGGAGAAGTAACGAAATCCGTTCCTTGGTTACGACCCCAATCGAGACGATCCGCCATGCTATAGTTAGCTTGATACCATCCACTATCTTCCAACAACGCCAGAGTCATTTTTGAAACTACCGATCTTGTATCCACTGATCCTGTCATTATCTCATTCATCAAAAGCCTTTTTTCCCAATGAGATCCTGCAGCCAAGTCATCACTCGAAACATTAAGGACCAAACTACTACGGACCAATGCCTTGAAAGACAAGGGAGAGGCAACAATAAAGGAGACAGAATCAAATACCTGATGTGCCACGTCCTCCACCATCTTCTAGCTCTAAGCCAGTAAAATTTTCCAAGAATGCCTGTCAATTAAACTATCATCAACTATTTGTTCAAACTTTTTCGTTGTGTTTTTATCAATAATCTAAAGCCATGAAACTCCGGTCAACAAAGAAGTTAACAATACCCCATAGTGATGTCGTGAATGCATGACAACACGTGGAAGCACTACACGAGTTACCATCCTACCAAGCTTTTCATCCATGGTTTGTACAGTAACCTGCAAACGCACAAAGAGATAACCATGTGATAGTGAGGCTCTAAAACTTTTCATAAAATAGAGAGATGATATACACATACAAATTACAAAATACTAAGCGTGTTACGGAAGTCCGATTTCAAAGGCAATGAACGAGTTCACAGTACATTCCATGCAATTACCTGACTTCGCCTCCGTTTTCTCTCGTCCCTAAAATGAGCAAAAGCATGCGGGTCAAAGCCAAGAACATGCATAACCTGGATTAAAACAACCGTGGTTCTTTAGGACACACAATTTCCTTCTATACTCTTCCAAATTCATAAAATTAACACCATCAAACCTCGTGGATAAGTGTAGCTGAAAGTAAAGTCTCTGCTTCAGCTGTTAAATGTCGAGGAGCTACATTCACATGACCTACAAAACAGAAGTACACCATTGCTTTTGATTTTAGATTTCTACTGCACACAACAGCAACATATGAAGGGCCAACAAGAAATTACCAGCAATTGCACGGCCCCATTGGTCACGCTCACATGCTACAGCCCATGCTAAAGTGTTGCCAGTGGTAGGTCTCGTAGTTACAAGAAGGACCAAGTCTGCACCGGCAACACCATCTGCAGGGAAAGATAACAGTAACAAAAGAATGAACCCGATAGGAAAATGCTCATGGAGGCCAATATCATGTAAAAGTACCATGGAGGCCCTTGTAATGGAAGTCAAATTGCATTTTGCTCCCTCTACTAAAAAATGGGCAAATTAGTCACTGTACATTAGATCAAAGAGCAAACTAGTCCTCTGTTAAAAATTTCATCCGTTTCCACTATTAAAAACTGGTCCTGTATGTCAGAATGAACGTGTAACTGTGTGGTTATTGGAAGAAATTTTTAACAGAAATGACCAGTTTGATCTTTGATCTAACATATAGGGACTAATTTGCCCATTTTTTGAGTATAAAGGGTAAAATACAATCTAACTCCTAGTACAGAGTCCTCCATGATACTTTTAACTTAATATCAAGTTATGAAACTGCAAACAGATACCTTCAACATATTCACGAGGAAGCTGTACGCCCCCATCTTGTCCACACGCAGAATATCCACTCAATCTCAAGTTCCCTCTCACAGGCTCTACAGCCAAGGCTCTCTTGAACCAGTCAGCTGTCTGCCCTAAAGCCTTCATTAAATTTCTTTCGAAAGTTAGCTCCAGCCCAACCCTAACACAAAAAAAGCAAATTCATTTATAGAATGTATAAACTCAAACCTTGCGAAGGCGTCGACGTTTGTCCTCCCCAGATATATCATCCAAAGTACAATTATACCAACAATCACCATAGATTGGAGGATCACCATGAGGATTACATGAGGGCGTGCCAGTTGGAGAACTCAAAGGTGGCTCCCCAAGCTGGTAAACAACAAAAAACCCGAAATTAGACCCACAATCATAACCATAACTACAATGCTAAAGACATCACAAGGACACAATAACACCGACCTTCACAATGTCACCAACTCCTCGACAATCTCTATCCTGCGAGTGACCAACAGCATCGTAATTTAAAAATATTCTTATCGGTTGTTTAACATCCTTTGAATGCTTGAGCAACTCAGGAGTCCCAAGCAAAGACCTTCCTTTGTGATGTCCAATACCAGGGTGCTCATAAACTTGAGGGGTAACCGAATAAACTTTTCGACCCGGTCGCCTCCTCTCTTCAACTATCTGGTCATGAATACATGAATGTGAAACAATGTTTTCACTACTTCCTCGTCCTCGGCTTTCCCATTGCAGATCGTTTCGCTCCCGAAGCTTAGCGGTAGCAGCTTCGAACCATAACAATATCAATAAAATCTGCAGTACAGATTAAAATAAAGCTCAAACAAGAAACCCCATAAAACTAAAACCAAAAAGGCAAAAGAAAAAAGAAAACTATATGCAACAATGGATCTAGTAAAAACCAAACTAAAAGTAGCAAATACTTTGATTAAATTTTTGCAAATCATGGCCTTCACCCCCTAAAAAGTTTCAAATTCAAATAATTCAAAAGCAATAATTTTCAAATTTCTAAATACTAATTCGACTAAAAGTCCAAAACGAAAACCCTTAATGAACAGCTTCCAAAAAGGAAAGAAATCCCCCCAAAAAAAAGGTTACAAAAAGTAAAAAAAAAAGATCAATAAATATAAATAGAACTATAAAGAACCCCCAATGAATCACATCCTTAAATGAAGAAAATTTTTAAAAAACAGCAAATTTCTAATTTTCTCAGTAACCCCAAGAATTCCACAACTTGTTTTTATTTTTACAATTAAAACCCCATAAATCATGCTAGCAATTTTTATACAATTTACAGTGAAATCGAAGCTTTACCTGCAATAAAACAGCAGCAAATCGAAGCTTAAAATCAAATCTGGTTATGGTTCTTAAACCAAACCGGATTATAACCTCCATGAACCGTTCAAAAAGTAAAGCATTAAACTCTCATAATAATAATTCCCATCAAATCTCCGTCGATTCTCCAATCGGTTCTAAAACCCAGAAAAACAGCTCTTTGCTCCACATTTCTACTCCCAAAATTAAAAGCCCAAAATGATTTTTTTTTTTTTTAAATTCCAAAATTTGCAGAGCTTCTTTCGATTTGAAGAAGCCCAAGCAAATATATGGGGGAAAATATAATGGGATCTAAATATCTTCAAGCTTGTTTTTTCTAAATAGAAAATTGGGTTTTTTTTCTTCAAACAGTAAATTAATTAACACTGCTAAAAAGGACGAAATTTTCTAAAGCTTTTTCCTTTTATCTTTTTTTTTCTGGGTTTTCTCAAAGAGAGAGATGAGAAACAGTGACAGTGAACAAAATTGAAAGAGAGATTAAATGGGTATACAGAGGAGATTATAGCAAATAATAATAATAATAAACAACATAAAATCCAAAGACTGGTGGGGTGGGTAAAACTATATATATATAATATTTAAATATGTATATATGTATTATATATTGCTTACTTTTTCTCCTACAGGAGAAGGTGATAATCGAGGTAAAACTGGTTTAATTCTACTATTAGTCCTTGTTCTTTTAATATTTATTGAAATGTAGTTTTCATACTTAAATTTTGGTTTAATGCTTAATTTGGTATATGAGTTTGACACCTTTTTCTAATATGGTACCTATGTTTTTTTTTTTTTTGATCCTGTATGGTACAGGGTGAAGCTAGAAATTTTTTTAAGGGGGTGAGGCCCTGCCAGCCCCTCTAGCTGCACCCTTGGTATAGTACTTGTATTTGACAATAGTTATACATTTTGGTACCTGAATATAACAATAATAACTTTTTAGTGTTAAATTTAGATTTTAGAATTGATTTGATAAAAATTTATAATTAATTAATAATATTAGCAATTAACTTTTATCGAATTAACACTAAAAACAAAATTAAGTCACATTCAATTATTCAATTATCAAACCATGAAAAATTCAAACTTAATAATATCAACAATTAACTTTCATCAAATCAGCCCTAAAACCCAAATTTAATATTAAAAAGTTAGTATCGTTACATTTAGGTACCAAAATATATAACTTTTGTCAAATATAAGTATTATATTAGATCAAAAAATAGCACAAATATCACATTAAAAAAAATATCAAACTCGAGTACCAAATAATTTATTAAATCTTAATTTTCGATAATTTAGTCTCTTAATTTCTTTGGTTTGAAAATTAAAATCCCATTAATGTATTGTTCATTAAATTTGAACATATATATATATATGTATATGATATTTTAATATTAAATTAAAAGTAAAAAAAAATAACTAAATTATTTATTTATATCTGTATCGTACTATATTATAAATTAATGGAAAATAAATAAATAAATAAATGCTCCAATTTTATTTACATAAAATAAATTTTAGATTTGGGTGAATCCCTAAAAAAAATCTTCCTCCTCTGATCTGTATTGATGATCACTTACAATTGGAATATATAATAATTAATTTCATAATTTTTACATGTCCAATTTATTTAATTCAACTTTAATTTATATAACATGAATTTATGTGAATAACGTACAATTTGTAATTTTTTTTTTAGATCCCTATTCAACATTTAATTTTTTCAAAGGTCCTTATCCTATATATTTAATTTATATAAGAATATGTTATGTGTGTGTGTTTTTTTTTACATTTTTTAATTTAGTCAAAATTAATAAATTTTGACGTGATATATGATTCACGGAAATTAAATATATCAAATTGATAAATTTTGACAGAAATTAAATGTTTATAATTGGATTAAAATTTTTAAACAAATAAATATTTTTTAAAACTTTTAAATAAAATTTTAAATTAGATGTGCATGATTTGAATAAGGCATTTTATAGAAACGCTCCTTCTAATTATATATCTAAACTATCGATGTTATATATTAATCAAGTCCTTCTGTCACTAAAATCATTAATTTAACTGCTAAACGACACGTCAGATCTTAGATGGCATAATTTAAAAAGAAATTTTTAAATAAAAGTAGAATGTTGTCACGTAACTTTTGAAAATCTTATATAAAACCTTTGAAAATCTCAAAACCAAATTATTTACAATACTTATTTTTCTTTAAAATTTTTTAACATGTTATTTAACGGTTAAGTTAATAATTTTAATAACAGAAGGACTAATGGCGAAGCCATAAAATATTTTTTTAGAGGGGACAAATTAAATTATAATTTTTACGATAGTGAAAATACAATTTCACCATTTTAATAGCTTATATATTTATAATTTTTAAAGAATTAAATCAAATTTTTATCATTTTTAGGGGAGCTAAAGTGCAATTTTACATTTGTTAACTTAAATTTTTTAAAAAATTAAAAAGTCTAAATAATTTTTTTTCCATTTTAGGGGGTGGGACCCCTGCCAGGCCCCCGGCTACACCCCTAAGAAGGACTCGATTTATACAATGTTGATACTTTGAGGATGTACTTAAAATGTTTTGAAGTTTAATGACCAGCTTAGAACGAAAAACTTAGTTTGGAGATGTCCAATACAATTAATTCTTTGTTTTAATTATTTATTAATTCGAAAGATGAGTTTTAGCAAATTAAAAATATATATATTTGTATTTTATGGAATATTTATGGTACATATATTTTATGAATAATAATTCATCAATGTTATTTTTTAAAATTAAAATAATAATTTAACTATATTCCATGATTCCTCAGTGTATAAATTCAAACATAAAGAAAGGATCAAAATATTATTTCATTAAAAAATTCAAATAGGATAATAATTAAAAAATATAATGTCAAAGAGAGGTTAGTAGAAATCTTTTATTAAAATCCAAAAGCCTGCATGGAATCTTTCAAAAAAAATTAAAATTTTTATTTTAATTTCACAAATAAAATTAAAAAATAATCAAATATTTTTACTTATTTTTACATATCAATTAAGTTGCCATTTTTAAAATTTATTTATAAAATTTTAAAAAATCATCATTAATATTTCAAATAATTATCTAAAAGAGTAAAATTAATAACGGTAAAATAACACTTTAATCCCTCAAAATTTTTATTTTTTTATAATAATAGCTTTTATATTAATAAATGATAAGAAGGTTAAATTGAAAATTATTAATTTGTATTGAATTTCATAAGACGGTCCGATTGAAATTAATGTCAGTGGACCCTACTGTAATCAACGGCTGCGGTGTCACTTATTCATAGGACACTTTGGTGCAAGATTAAAGTCAAATTTAACATAATTTTTTTATTAAATATGTAATTCGATACACAAATTTGGGTTAATTTGATGTAATTATATGAATGGAATTTAAATTTTAATATATATATTTATTTTATATTGAATAAATATAATTATTCGTATATGTAATGTGTAAACGTAAAAATGTGTTATACCGAGAGTTGTTTTAGAGATTTATGACAAAATATTTATTATGTCTTTGTTTGATATAAGTCTCGGATCAATTTTTAAACAATCATTACCCTTCTTCCCTTATAATATATATAATTAAAATATGCTCAAAGGCATTGTCTTCTTTATTTTTCATATTTCAAAATTTAGATCCAATTATTAACATCGTTAAAATTCTTCTGTTGAATTCGTTGGGTTGACATTTTGTAATAAATAAAACTTACTCGGTAACTATGTAACAAAAAAAATAATATTGTAATGAACATGAATTTAACATAATAATTTTAAGGTTAAAATATGCCATAAGTCCCTATACTCATCGAAAATTTGGAATGTAATCTATCTATTTTTCAGATTTCAAAGTTCAGTTCAACTGTTAGCACTGTTAATTTTTTTATTAAATTCCAATTAATTACAACATTGGTTTTTAATTACATGATTATCAAGTGAGTATTTTTTCTACTTTAAAATGTCACACCAACAAATTTAACTGTGTTAACAGTTAGACCTGGATTTTTAAATTTGAAACATAAATGAACTAAATTCTAAATCTTCAAAAGGTACAGGAACTTATGATATATTTTAAAGCAATTGGACTTATATTTTTTAATCCGAAAAAAAAGATGGAAAAAATTCTTCGAAATAAAAAATAAGAGGAGCAAATTTTAAATAAACAAAAAGTAGGAGGGCTTAAAGCATATTTTAACCCATATATAAGATTGGGCAAAATGGATTGTAAATGAGGGAGGATTTGGGATAACTTGGAGGAGTGAAATTGAACATTAAAAAAAGAAAGAATGATTAATTAAGTAGGAAGCAAAAGCAATGCAAACATTTTAGGTTTCATTTGGTTTTCAACAATGAAAAAGGCAACCTTTTGAGTACCTTAGTTCTCATGTCACATAAAATTGAAACAAATTTGATTTTAAGAGGTTTTGTTTGGACATTACGTGAACTACAATTTTGGTTTCAAAAACGATTCCTATTTTTGTTTGTCAAAAAGGTAATCCCAACAAAATCTCAATCAAGAAAAAGACTAAAGATCCAAGAATATCTCCCCCCAAAGATATACTAAACTAAGATATACATATATATATATATATATATACCCAATTAAGATAGATGGTCGAACTGATTAAGATACCGATTTAGCGGTCTGATCGATCCGATTAAAAATTATTTGAAAATAAAAAGACCCAATTTAACTAGTTCAAAGCCATTCTTTGGATCAATATCTCGGTTAATTTGATCCGATTCAAACATCATTGATATACAGTGCGCTAGTTTTGGATCATTTTGGTTCGAATTATGGGTAAAGTGGTAAAGGTGGGAATTTGTTTAAAAAGGGTGGAATTGAATTATAATTTTTTTGTGAGGTCAATGTGTAATTTTATTTTGTATTAACTTATAATTTCATGTTTTTTAAGGGACTAAATATTTTTATTTTTTAGAGGTCAATATGTAATTTTATCATACATTAATTTTTAAAATTTTCATTTACTAGGGGTTTAAAAAGTAATTTTTCCATTTCAAGGTGCTAAGACCCTTGCTTGCTCCCTTTGAATTCACCTCTAGTTCAAATCAAATTCGGGATTGGGTAATGTTAGATTTGAGTTGTTTTAGATTTGAGTCAATTGGGTTTCAGGGTCAAGTTTTTTTTTCAAGTCTAGGTATTAGGATTCATATTTTTTGGGTTCTGGTCACTTTAAGTTTAGATTATTTTTCACGTAACTTGTTCGGGTCATGTTGATTCCAAGTTCAAATCATTCCAGATTCGAGTCAATTTCTAATTCAAGTAGAACGAATTTCAATTTTTTCTTTTTTATTGTTAAATTATATCATCGAAATTCTTTTATTGTTATCACTGAACAAAATTACTTATGCCATATTTCGTTTAAGTATTTGCAATCAATAGCATAGGGGTCAAGGAAGTAAAAAATTTTAAGTACCAAAATTTAAATTATAAAATTTCAAAGAGGCCAATAAATAATTTTATCATTAAATTAGTTTATATTTTTTAAAATTTTTCACATGAGGCCATATATGCCAACTTTTTTATAAGAATTACTAGCACAAATGACTTAATTGATAATAATAATAATAATTCAATGATATAATTTAAAGACATGAAAGTTGATGCTAAATTAAAAGACCTAAAATGTAAATTTTCCTTTTTATATATTAAAAATCATTTTTTTAATTATATCCAAATATCTATCAAATAAATATCTCAAGTATAAATATTTGGATGACACAATAATATGATAATTAATGAAAAAAAAAGTTGGTTAGATTTCGGTGTTTCCCCTAACCAATTGTTAAAAAATTTGAAATTAAAAAAAAAGTAGTTATTAGTTTAGGGTTTATTACAACATAAAAAACAATCGAGAAATTATTTTATGAACCATTCCCATCATTTTAATAACATCTCAGCAATTTTTTTCATGTCCTTAACATATAATTTTGGTATTTTTTTACCCGAAACCCAAAATCTTAAATCTCGAACCTAAATTATGAACTCGAACCCTAAATCTTTAACCTGTTCAAGGTTTAGGGTTCTGGGTAAAAAAATTATCAATATTATGTGTCAATGACATACAAAAAAATTACTGAAATATCATTAAATAATTAAAAAAAGGATCTTGAATAATGTGGTGAGAAATATCCATAAAATATTTCTCAAAATGATCGTATCATTGTCTTTCTAATGTGTTTGCTCACCAAATTTTGTTAGAATACAGTTCATCCACCTTATCAACAAAATAATAATAATAATAATAATTAAGCTTTTAAATTGTGTTTATTTGGTGATTTACCTAACTATAACTTTAAGAAATTGCCCAATTTTTTTTTATTTCACTCATTAAAAAAACCCTAAATTGAAGAACAAATTTTTAATTAAATGATTGAGTAACAAACTAATAAAAAATTAACACTAAAATTTGTAGATGCAAACCCATGTCTAAAAAACTATTTGAATATGCAAACTTCACAGGCAGTTTTGAAGTGGGGACGAAATTGTAATTAAAAAAACCTAATTGGGCCATATCCATAGCATGGACAATTAATTGATGTAAAAAAATGTAAACTTTATAGAAAAAATTATATTGGAATTAAATATTTATTAATTAATTAAAAAATCTAGACTTAAATTCAACAGACCCTTTTTTTATTAGGTTAAATATATAATAAGTCCATGTACTCTTTACAAATTTAGAATTGAATCCTAATTTTTAGATTTCAAAATTCAACTCCAGAAGTTAACATTGTTTTTTTTTTTAGTTAAATTTGTTGGTGTGATATTTTGAAATTAAAAAAAATACTCACTTGGTAGTTATGTAACTAACAACAGTGTTAACAATTGGACTCGAATTTAAAATCTGCAAAGTAGAGGGGCTCAATTCTAAATTTATAAAGAATACAGAGACTTATAATGTATTTTAATATTTTATTATAAAAAAGTTATTTTAAATTCATTTTTTTAGTTTATAACTTCAATTAATACATATTTAAATCAATTATAATCATAATCAAATATTAGAGAGCGCAACTGAACAAATATATTAAATATAGCTAAAGCCAAATTAGAATAAATTTTGGAAAGGACTCGCAAACGGTGAGAATGTTTAAGCTGGAATATATATGGAGATGACTCACACTTGGTTTGCACACTTGGTTTTTGCAAAGTGAGAGTCGAATATAGGACATTAAGGCCTCGAGGCCTCAGTCCTCACCAATAGTGCCAAGGCCTTATTGATAACTCGAATTCAAATTAACCAAAGCCCAAATTGACATGAATGAGAAATTACCTAACCCCAAACTCAAAATATTCCAAACCAAAATGATTAGGAAATTTTAAAACACGAATTGACATAATCCAAATAAACCTAACTTAAAAACCAACCCGACTTGTATAAAAAACAAATGAGCAAATTGATCCCTATCAATTTTGAAAGTGAGCAGCTAAGTTTTTTCCAACAATTTGTTATACTTTTGATTATATAATAACAAATTTAGCTCTCAACATTTACACATTATATCAATTTGATCATAATCTTAAAAGATTCTGTTATTTAAATTTGATTGGAATAACAAAAAAATTCTAAAAAATTCAACCTTTTAAATTTTGTTTATCTGGTCATCAACCTAACTATAACTTCAAGAAACTGTCCAGTTGTTTATTTCATTAAAAAAAACCCCAATTTTGAAAAATAATTGTTGATTAAATGATTGAGCTACAAACTTACAAACAAACGACACTGAAATTTATAGATAAAACCCATGAGTAAAAAACTATTGAATATGCAAACTTCACAGGCAGTTTTGAACTGGGGATGATTGACCTCTATTGGCATTTAATTATTGAGTATGTTAGACGTTATGCGACTTAGTTTTCGTAATTTGTTGAAGAAATAAATACAATAATAAAATAAAGGGATCTGTGGGGGCGAGAGGCCAAGGGCCATACTTCTACTATTTGACTTTGATTAGAATAGAGTTTTTTAACACTAAAATAGATGTAATCGAAACTCCTCTTATATCATCTGTTTTTCAATATTAGTGAATTTCTTTTCCTCTACCCATGGTTTTTTACTGAAAGATTTTTCATATAAAATCTGTGTTCTTATTTTTCTTTTCTTATTGCTTTGCTATCGTTTTACCATCATTATCAACGTTTATTATAACAAAGTAATTAAAAAAATTGAATCCAAATTTGATCCAATCTAATTTAAATTATAAAAAAATAACATTTTAAATTTTTTTAAACTCGAAATTAAATTAATCGAAACCTAAATTGATATGAATTAAAAATAATTTAAATTCAAAATATTTTTAATGTATAATTTGAATTTAAACTAATTAAAATCTCAAAATCACTCAATCAAAAAAAATTAAAATCTTTCAAACTAAAAATTAATCCAAATCAAATGAATCTAAAATTAATCCTATTAATTCGTCCAATCAAATGGGATTTTTTTCGTATTAAAAGAGAAAAGTTGCTCTTTACTTAGCTTTAGAAATTGGAATATATCCAAATTCTTTTTAGGTATAATGATAAATTTAATTTTTAATGTTTATATTTTTTGTTATTTTGATCTTATTTTTAATTATTTTGACTTTCGATTTTTAAAATTAATTAAATTATTTTCTTTTTTGGGGGTGGGGGAGGAGAGGGCTAACTAGACCTTTAAAATTTTAACAACATTGATATGGTAATCCGTTTGTCAATTTACGTGCACTTCATAAATTTTAAGTATATATATAGTTATTGAAAATTTTAAAAATTTGTAATTAAAAAAAATCCATGTTAGTAATGAGGTACGCGTGGACTATCATGTGAGTGTTGTTAAAATTTTAACAATTCAGATGGCTATTTTGTCTAAAAAATAATTTGATTAAATTTTAAAGGTTGAGAGTCGTGATAAAAAAAAAAAACCAAAGTGACAAAATAAATAAATATTAATGACTAAATTTAACATTATTCCTTTTCATATAACGAGAGAGGATTACCCAAAAATTAAAATCATAAACTAATATTAATTAAAAAATTAATAACAAATATATAATTATTAAAATTAATTAAAAATCATAATAATAAAAAGTAATCCTCATTAATAATGAAGCATACGTGAATTATCACATGAACTGTCATATAAGTATTGTTAAAACTTTAACATTTCATTATGCTATTCTATCCAAAAAAAAAAAAAATTTGACCAAAATTTAAAGACTGAGAGTCACGGTTAAAAATAAAAGAGCTAAAGTGACTAAATAAATAAATATTAAGGGTTGAATTTATCATTATACATTTTTATATCTAAAATTTAAATTAGAATTTTAAATACAGATATTTTATTAATGTAATCATGATTCCTTAAACTTTTTTTTTTCTTCTACTACCTTAAGAACACCAAACAAGTTGAATTATAATATGAAATAGGTAAGAGGGAACATGTTTGTTGAAGGTCAAAACATATAAGTCAACATCTTTTGGTGTTGACAAAATAATATAGCTTCTTTTAAATAATATTTTATTGGGAGATTTCAATTTTCACATGCTACCTAGTAACTATTTATATGTCTCTTCGATAAATAAATGAGAGGATAATGCGCTTCAACGTACTTGAATTTACGTCATCCTACATTAACAATAATACAATAATACACATACCAATCGAGCTAAAACTTAATCAGCTTTAATTTTAATAACCCAACAATTATATTTCATGTTCTGTTCATATATAATTATATATTAAGGTAAGTCCAATTTTAAGACACTAAAATTCTTTTAATTTATGAAGTGTATAAAATTTTTTGAAAAATTTTGAAATATGGATAGATTGCCACGCAAGTTGTCACATATCAACAGGAAAGGCGGGAGAGGGTCCAATTTAAGAAAATTACTTTATTACCCTTTAAAAATGTATAATATTATATATTAATAAAAGTAAAATTGTACTTTGGCCCCCCAAGATATCATGTTCTATTCAAACATATCATGCACGTCAAGTTTTGAGCAAATTGAAAATGTCAAACTGATTATTTTACATAAAATAACTTCTCAATCGTTAAATATATATGATATAATAGATATATCAAATTGATTTGAAAATTTACATGCATGACAAGAACAATTATATCGACAAATTCAACATGTGAAAAACTAAAATAGTTTTGCATAAATGTATCGCTCCCTTAAGTTAATATTTAATGCACCGAGAGTGAATAATTTTATACATTGTGAATCAGATGCTGACACGACGTGTAAAAATTTAAAAATATTTTTTTATTTTACTTTAATATATTATCACTAATTCAATCACAATCAATAAAATTATACAATTTTTTTGGTAAATTATAAAAGAATGGTAAAGCACAAACAGCAACGCGACTAGAGTAACTCAAACTCATATCACATTTGGGATAATGAACATCCTAACTATCAAGCTAACACGGTTGAATAAAATTATAGATCGAGAATTCATAAATATAAACCTTATATTGAAAAATAAAAGTTTACTATGCTTTTGGTGCAAATTAAATATCATTAATATGATCATATGTCATAATCCATCAACCCCGTGCTTTATTAACGAAGGCAAATCAGGCCTAAAAGCATTGAAATCAAGACCTTTCTGGTTCGGTTTGTTATAAATTAAAGAAATTGATTAATGTAAGAATATTGTTTTTTAAATAACAATATAAATTTAATCCCTAGTATTTATATATTTATTATTTTCGCCCCAATTCCTTTTTTATTACTTTAGCCTTTAATTTTCAAATTTCAGTTAAATTATCACTTTTTTCAGTGTAAAATTAAACTATTAAAATTTTAATGGCACTAACGCGGCAACTTATATGACAATTTACATGTATTTTATTGATGACATAAATTTTGTGATTTTTTTTAATTTTTTGAATATTGTAACCAATTTAAATTTTATGAAATATATGTGAATTGCCATGTGAGTGCCATGTCAGAGTCGTTAAAATTTTAATGGTTCAGTCAACTCTTACATCTAAAAAAAGAAATTTGCCTAAATTCTGAAGGTCTGCAAAAGTGACAAAAGTTAAAGGCTAATTTTTTTTTTCAAGACTTTTTGGTATTTAATAGCGCTACACTGGATCATGACTTATGATTCGACTAAATTCAGAGTCGAGGCAAGTTAGACTCCAATGATAGGCAAGACAGAGCCTAAGGAACACCCAAAGCTTTAGAAAAATTTAAAATTTTAATTAGACCCCTCAAAATTTTTAGAAATTATAATTAAGCCTTTAAAATGGTTTAATTTTTAATTAGATCCTCCAAAATTTTTGAAAATTTTCATTAATATTCTCAAATTTTTTTAAATTTTAATTAAACCCTTAATATTTTTAAAAGTTTTAAGTAGGCCCCATCCCAAACTTAATGGCACGTTTCGCCACTAAGTCATAGTTCCACTAAATTCAAAATCGAGTTGGGTCAAACCCCTAAACATTAAGCAAAACTCTCTCAACAATATTTTCTCATACTCATAGAATTCAAACTCGAAATCTTGCTTAAAAAAATATCGCACTCCTTACTTCACTCACTACCCAAGAGATCACATTAAGCAAATGTAAAAATCTCTTTTCAAACTTCCCTATTGAAATTCTATTCAAATGGGGTTGCTTTGATTACCATGGGTAGCACTTGCAATTTGACATTTCCTTTAAAATGTTTGGTATGCCTTAAAAAAGTTGTATCATGCCAAAAAAGTTCCCCAGATTTGAGCCATTTTTATGCTCTGCTTTTTTCCTTTTTTTAAGTTTCTCTTTGATAATTTGCTTTTTTTCTTTGTACTTTTTAGCTTTGAATGTGTTAGGTTACCTATCACCATTTGAGATTTGCCTATGGATCTTTTTGGCTAACAAGTGAAATAGCAAAGCCAATGGTCTAAACATAGCTTCATAATTGGTTCATAGGATCCATATTTAGAATTCCAAAATTCAAATTTCTAACAAAGATTAAAGTAAGACCAAATTAGATTAGAAAATTCATGGTAGAATTTGACCTTTTAATTATATATTCAAATCCTGTTGTTGGTAAGTTGTGAATTTAGTCTCTGTATTTTAATTTGGTCAATCAGTCAATGTACTTTTCGAGTTATGAAATTTCAGTCCTAATTCAAACGGTAATTGTTAAATCTGTTTGGTTAAATTTTGCTATTAGTCTGACAATATGCATACAGTTGTATATTTAGTCCATGTTCTCCAATTGGACTTTCAGATTTGAGATTTTCAATATTGACGCAAATAACAACCATTGAATCAATTAATAGGTTTTTTCTAGCAAGTTGACATGGCATTACACGCACAATTGGAAATACCATAACGCAATTGTTATAATAAACGTCGATAATGACAGTAGAATCACTGGAAAGCAATAAGAAAGAATGATAAAAGCACACAGATTTTACGTGAAAAATCATTATTGAGAAAAACCACGAGCAGAGGAGGAGAAATTCACTATGTTGAAAAATACACGATACAAGAGAAGTTCGACTACATCTATTTAAGGGTTAAACAACCCTGTTATAATCAATGTCTAGTCCTATACAGATTCTCAATCCTTCGCCCCCACAGATCCTCTTATTTTGCCTCTTTATTTTATTTCTTTGACAAATGACGGGATTCAGGTCACACAACTTTAGTAGTAACTTAATGAATTTAACAACAATCATTTGGTCAGGACTAAAATTTTAAAATTCAAAAAGTATATAAACTAAAATTAACTAAAATTAACCATAGAGACTAAATCCAGACTTTACGTAAAGTATAGGAACTAATCATAGAATTTAACCTATATATTATTAATACGAGGAAAAATATTATGAGGGATTGGGATTGAACCTTTAGAAATAGATAATGGTGGATGGGGTACCACACCCACAATGCTACAAGCCAAACTAAAACAGAAAAAAGGCTGCATGAAATTATTTAAAAGCAAGATAGGGCCATCCAATAAATTCAACATGGTGCTGTACCTGATTGTTTCCTATTTAATATTTGGTCCATAAGATTTTACAGATTATGAAAATTAATCCTTCCGGGATTCGTTACCATTCCTTCTAATAATATTGTCTCCGTAATCTAAATTCAAGTGTTTTTCTCTTAAAACGCAATGTACCTCGCTTACTGTACCCCATACTTATTAAGTTTTATATACATTCCCCACCAAACCCAAATAAAAAAGGAAAATAAAATGGTTAAAATATGCCACAAATTCTTGTACTCGTCTTAAATTTTGAATTCAGTCCTCGTACTTTTATTTTTAGGAATTTAGTTCTTTTAATTTTCATATTTTAAAATTTAAGTCGAACTGTTAACACTGTTAAAATTATTTTCTTAAATGTAAGTTCATTACAAGGTTATTTTTTAAAATTACATTGTTTCCAAATGAACTTTTTTTTAAAAAAAAATTTCAAAAGGTCATACCAATCACATTAACAAAAAAACAACTTAACAGCGCTAACACTTAGACTTGAATTTTGGAATTTGAAAAATATAAAGATTAAATTCCAAATTTGTGATGAGAAGAGGGACCTAAAGTATATTTTAACCTAATAAAATCATAAACATTTATGAAACCTCACCATTTTTGTATTTGGTTGCAAGTGGTTTTAGACCTTAGGAAAGAGCCCCTAATTATTTACAAAGGAGCAGCACCACATTGGCTAGTGAACTTAAGAGCGATACAAGTGGGTCTAACCTAACCTGGATGCTGCCATATATTTCTAGTCTTAGCCCACATGGAAAACGGGTGGTCCCAAATTGTGATGGGAAGACAATTCTCACTTTTGAGATAGCTTTTTCCATATTTGTTCCATTTTTTCCTTCAATTCTTGACAACCCCAAGTGTCATTTTTCATGTCGTTTCAAATTGAGACAAAATTGAAATATAATTTTAGGTAAATTGGTCATTAAATTATTAGTAAGTTGACGTTTTGGTCACTCAATTTTAAAAAGTTACAAAATGATCATTAACTATTTGAAAGTTTTCATTTAGGTCACTGAACTATTTAAAAGTTTTTGTTTTAAGTCATTGGACTGTTAAGTTTTTTTTTTTTAGGTCAAACTAGTGAGCTCCAAGCGATGATTCGATGACCGATACGATGAATCAATACTAATCGATGAATAGAAGAGCATACCTTTGATCCAAGTCGATCTTGGTTTGTAGATTCATGATGTTCAAAGTTATTTCATTAAAAAAAAAACTAAATTGTAGAAGAGAAGGGGAACTAGAGCTTTCAATTGGTATAGGCAGTGTGAATAAAGAATGTCATACAATAGTGATTTCAACAACTCGGTGACTTAAAAGCAATCTTTCGAATAGTTTATTGACAATTTTGTAACTTTTTGAGTTTCAGTGACCAAAATATAAACTTACTAATAATTTAGTGACCTTTGGTGTAATTTACCCTACAATTTTTAAGGAGGCTAGATGCAAATTTATCATGGCATTAACTTATAACTTTATGATTTATAGAAGGACTAAACCACAATTTTTTTTTACCATTTTAAAAGGCCAAGGACCTACCTCTGGCACAATTATCCATTATTGTTTAAAAATGTCATTTATTGTTTAACAGGTATAATATTTTAAAAGTTTTTATAATTTTGCAAATAAAATCTTTTATTTGAAATTGAACGGGAAATGAAAAAAATAATTTTCAAGTCATTTTAAATAGTAAATGTTAACTTTATTACAATTTAACAATATTTGATTCTTTTTATAGTACAAGGCTAAATTGATCTATTTAATAATAGAGGGACCGATTTTATTAGTCCCTGTAATAAAGGGACTACAATTAGAGGTGTGCATGGGCTGGGCTACCCGGCCCGGCCCGAAGGCTCGCCCAAAAAATGAGAGGGTTTGGGCAAAAAAACGAGGCCTGTTTAGAAAAAAGGTCGGGCTCGAGTAAAATTTTTTTGGCCCAGGCCCGACCCAACCCGGCCCGAATTATATACTAAATATAATATATTTTTTATTTTTAATCATATTTACATTTTATTTTTAATTTCAATATAATCACTTTTTATTATATTTTCAATTTGTGTATTGTTTTAAGAATTGTTTTAATATCATTTTTTATTTGTTTCTTGTTTTAATATTTGTTTTAAATGTATTTGATGATTTATTATATTTTAAAATTTTATATTTAATGAAATAAGCTAAAAAAATTTTAATATGGGCCGGGCCGGGCTCGAGCTTAATAATTTTATTTAGGGCCGGGTTTGGACAAATTTTTAAGTCATATTTCGGGCCGGGCCGGCCTAGAAAATGGGCCTAAAAATTTATCTGAACCTAGCCCGGCCCGGCCCATGCACATCTCTAACTACAACCACCCTTCTTAACCACCTTTGGAGAATAAACCCAATCTTGTGAAAGACTTAATCAAACATATTTCACTAGTATGGGACCATGAACTACTCCAATTTCTTCTCACCATGCCAGTACTGGTATGTACCAATATCAAGACAAAAACAATATGTCCACTAAAATAGTACTTATTATCTTGATAGAAAGCCCTCTTGTAATACTTCTTTGATGCTCTAGTCGGTTTTTAATGGATAAATGAAATTTGAGATCAATTTAAAATCTGAGCAATAATTCAAGGATCAATAGTGAATTTAACCATTTCCTTTAATTACATGAATATCAAAATTAAGTTAGTGTAATTGCATCCTTTCAAACTTTGCTTGGCCAATATCCTATTTTACCAAATAAAGCCGATTCATGCAACCTACAATTTTAAAAGAGTTTAATGCCGTAATTCTCATAAATTAGCCTTTTTCATCCCTTCCAAGAAATTCAAAAGCTCGCTAAATTATTAATCAGTTTATATTTTTGTCACTTTACTTTAAAAAGTTACAAAATAGTCATTAAACTATTTGAAAGTTTTTATTTAAATCATTAAATCATTTAAACTTTTTTATTTATTTAAGTCATTAGGTTGTTAAGTTTTTTTTTTTTAAATTCGGTTATCGAGTTCCAAGTAACGATTCGACAATCAGTATCCACCAATGAGTAAAAGAACATATCTTAGATACAAGTCAATCTGACGATCAATGTTGGAGATTAGAGAAGAAATGTGTTTGGACTTTGATTTGCAGATTTGTGATGTTCAAATTTATTTCACGAAAAAAAAAACTAAACTATAGAAGAGAAGGAGGAGAGCTTTCGATTAGTGCAGGCGATCTGAAAAAAGAAGGCCATACGACAATGATTTTAACAACCCAATGACTTAAATTAAAACATTCGAATAGTTCAGTGACTATTTTGTAACTTTTTAAATTAAGTGACTAAAACGAAAACTTACTAATAATTTAGTAACATTGAGTGCAATTTACCCAAAAATTCAAATACATTTCATAAAAAAAAAAGGGTAACTCAAAAAACACAAAATCAAAGAATCTATTTATGGAAATTATTTGTACACTGCTAGTAACCTTTTTAAATTCCACAAATAATATCAGTGAGTTACACGTATTTTATATGGGTATAATAAAATATTTAAAATATATATTTAAAAAATAAAAGAAAAATATCAATTTTTTAAAACTACTCGTAAAATAAAAAATACACTACCAATATACTAAATACTCGATCTTCTATAATTGGAGACAATGTTTTAAACCCATAAACCAAATGGGTATTTCTTACAAAACAAGATAAAAGAAAAAACATAAAAGAAAACACAACAAGAAGCTCTTTGCCGACATTATTACAGCAAAGTTACATTTTTGTGTTGTTATAAATGTAAAATTTTCTTTTTGGCTATATAAGACATAGACAATTTGGATTCCAGGTCCTACTTAAAAATAAATAAAGGTTAATTCATTATATTGTAATGTGGAAATTCTCACATTACAAGAGAACATGGATGCCATCTAGCTGCCATTAGATTAGAATAATCTAATCAAGTGGTCAAATCATCCAATGGTTATAAATGGCTGTTGAAATGATGTTAATAAAACAAAATTATTAGGTTACAATACAAGAATCCAAATAATTTTATTTTATGCATAATTAAGAGATATTAAATAATTTAGACTGTTTCACATCTGTTTTTTTTTTTAATATATTGGTGAAAATTTTAATGTTAAAAATATATAATTATTAATATTTCCAAAATCGATATCGATTGAATATTTGTTAGGTTAAATAATATCTTAAGTTCAAGTCTTGTAAATAGAAAAAACAACATTGAAAAAACTTTAATCGAAATCTACTATAACTATCGGACACTGAAAACTCTTCAATAAGAGTTAGTTGTACCAAGCATCCCCAAACTATGTCCCATATTTTAAATCGGTCTTCAAACTTCAAAATGTTCTAATTATATTCTCAAACTATTGATGCTATATCAAATAAGTTCTTTCGTTATTAAAACCGTTAATTAAACTGCTAAAAATAAAATATAATTTGATGTATCGTTTAACAGATGAATCAACGATTTTAATAATAGAAAGACCTAATTAATATAATTAAGATATAGAGATATAATTAAAATAATTTAAAATAGGAGATAACCCCTCAAATAATTATATTGATAAAATAATTTTGCTTTCAAGTTTGAAAATGTCGCGACAAGTGCTGAAAAATCCACTTTGAGAAATAATTAAAAATCAATAAAAAGCATGCAAATGGAGGAATTATTTTTGATGTTTTGTTCTAATACTCCACTAATAAAGTTTACTAAATTTAGGAATTTTGTTGGGCAAATTAGTGGGATAATATTTCCTTTTGGATTTTATTTTCATTATATATATATATATATATATATATATATATGCATACAAATGAAAGTGGAGTGGGTATTAGATTTGCTCCCAGAACCTTTAATAACAAAATTTATGATTATACCCAATTTCGGATTTAATCTAATTCAAGCAATCATTATTTTAAAAATAATTGAAAATTTAGTCGATAAGGTATTGGCTAAAATGATAAAATCGAGTTTCTAGGGATTTCAAGATTTTAATTTCGAATCCTACCCTTATAAATATGGGGATTTTCCTCTAAATTTAGTTAGTTAATTTGAATTTAAGTAATTGTTGAATTAATTATTTAGTTCAGTACTTTTGATGTTAGTTTTGATTATAATTGTTGATATAATTGTAAAGAAAAAAAAGTTTAAAAATTTGAGTAAATCAAGGTAACTTAAACTAGATCGGACGATCATATTAATTGAATCGAGAACCAGTTGAGGTTTCAATCCGAAGAGAGACTTTGAACCCTCTCTCCACTATATTTAATGAAATAAATGAGCCCAATTATTTTGATCTAACTCTCATTATAATCCTATATCCAAATACATCTTTTGGACCAAAATAGTTTTATAGAATAATTGGGCTATACAGCCCAGTAAAAGTGATGCATTTAAGTTTTTTATGTTAAAATATGCTCTAAGCCCACATACTCTTTGGATATTTAGAACTTTGTCTCTTTACTTTTAAAATTTAAAAATTTAAGTTTAATTGTTAACATCGTTAAAATTCTTATGTTAAGTTTAGGTTCATTACAATATTTTTTCGGTACATGGCTACTAAGTGTGTATTTCAAAATGTTACAATAGTGAATTTAACAAAAAAATTACAATAACATTCACAATTGGACTCGAATTTTGAAATAAGAAAAGTACATAAACTTGGAGATTTTTTTTAGTTAAAAAACACGATAATTTATGAACATCTTTAAAAGTGCAATTTTGTGTAAAAATGGGGTAATGCTTTCAATTTTCAGTTGGGGCAGTGGGTCTTCAGGTTGTTGTGTGGGCACATTGTGAATTTATAGCAATTCAAGCTTATGGGAGTCTATAAAGGATGGTAAAATCCGAATCGCTTTCGTAATTTTGTATTAATTCAATCTAAATGACGATTTTTTTAAAATAGATTTACGTGACGGAGTGGGACAATTGTAATAAAAATACTATTTTATCCCTTGAAAAATTTAGAAAATTTTTCAGATTATACATGAATTTCAATTTAATGTGTAATTTGACGCATATATTTTGATTTAGTGTAATTAAATACATGAAATTTTGGTTCAGTTGTATACGTTTAAATAAATCAACAAATCAAATTAATTTTATGTCGAATAAATATAATTATTTGTGTATGCAGTATATCAACATAAAATGATGCCATATCAATAATTATATTAATAATTTACGAGAATTGGATCAAATACAAAATTACATGTATAAAATAGTAAAAAATCAAAGTTCATATAAAATTTTGAGATTTATCCCTAAAATAATTTATCTATACTAAGGATATGTTTGATATACTATTAAATTTTTTTATTTCATTGAAAATAGAATTTTTCGATGTTAATATTTTAAATATGTCTAATAATCATTTTTTTTATTTAATATAAGATTTTAACAAAAAAAATATAAAATAAATAAGAAGATAATCACTTATCACTTAATATAAAGTCGAGCAAAAATGAACGAGACAACCCGGGTCCAGCCCGGATAAAAAGTAGATTGGCACATGGGGGCATGGGACCATTTAATTATTTTAAATTAAGGTTAGTACACTTAGTAATGTTAGTAGTTTCCTTTTGTTTACAAATAGGGAAAAGTAGGCAAATTGTCACCCACACAACTATCCTACAAATGCAAAAATTCACCCATCTTTATTACAATGTCTGAATTTTCTTGCCCTTAAATGTACTGTTGGTGGTGGTGGGGACACTCAACTTTCAAACTTCATGAATTTGTTTCAACTTTTTTTTCAATTTGATCCTTAAATTTAGATTCCATTGATAATATGAGATTATATCGCATCATTATCATTTTTTTTAAAATAAAATTATATAGAATCTAAAAAATACAAATTAATAATAAAGAAAATTTTAAAATGGGGCAGAATACCAGAGTATCACGCTATAATATCTTAATGAAATTTAAATTTAGGGACTAAATTAAAAAAAATAACCAAATTCTATAACTATTGTGGATCAAAATATAGATAAAGAGCATCAACCACTCTGTTATCTTAGTAAATTTTTTAGGGATTAGTAAATATAGATAAAAGCATTGAACTCGATGGGTTCCAATTCGACCTGATTTGATAACGACAAATTTTATTTTAATTCGGTTTTAATCAAACCTACACTGCATTATCTCGAAATATTTACCAAAATGTCTTATATTAACTTATAATTAGCTTTAAAATAAAATCGAGTTTGAAATCAAACCAAAATGAAAGATATACTAATTAAATCAAATTCGAATCAAATAAAAAACCCTCCAATCCCGTCCCATTGCCATCTCTTGATAATAGCTACATATTGATTGCTTTTATTAGACTTTGAGAAAAGGCTATAAAAAATTATTGTATTAGTAGCTGTAATGAACCAAAAAGGGCATCTATAATTGAGGGCTCTGGATGAATATGTTGGACCCTCCTACAATCCTAATTGCATTGAATTTTCTTTTTTTTTTTAAAAAAAATCATTAACTAAATAATTAAAATTAAAAATTTTAATTTATCTGAAACTATAATTTTGATATTTATATATTTTAAAGAATTTTTTTAAATTTTTTTATTTAAATTAAATATTTTTATTATTTTAGGCTAATAACGACGTTTCCATCATTACGAGAGCAAGGGCTTGAAAAAAATTTCTTCGTATTAAGGTGGTTTTATTCACTTTGATGGTATGGCTATCAATGTATTGACTTGAATTCTCTTTTACTTCAAAGAGTAAATTAAGCTTCTTTTTCTTTTTCATCTATTTTTATTTTTAAAAATTGACGTAGATAGAATGATGAAACAATTACACGTGCATCTCATGTTGACATACATAAATCGATTTTAAACAATAAAAATAGATGAAATTTTAACAAAATGACTTGCTTGCTCCTAAATCTAATTTAAAGGACTGATTTGCTTATTTTATATAATAAAAAGAATAAAATGTAATTCAACTCTTAACTATTGTTGGATGTTCTTGTGTTGCTCGAACTATTAGGGTCCTTGTTTTGTATCGAGCTTGTTAGACGCTTTGTTTTATTCGGAACTATTGTTCTCGTTCATTTATATCGCGTTTTGATTACTTTTACTCATAACCCTCTAAATTTTATCAAAAGGGGAAAAAATAAGAAAAGACAGAGGCAGGGCCCCAAGTTGATATTGATATCTTAACTACTTGAAAATTTTACGTTTTGATTAGTTAACTTTAAAAACTTCTCGAATAGTTAAACGAAAACTTTCAAATAATTCACTAATCATTTTATTAACTTTTTATTTAAAGCTGAGTGACCAAAATATAAAGTTACTAATAGTTTGATGACCCTAAGTGTAATTGACCCAAATTAACCCGATCCAAAACCAACCTGACCCTCTGGCCAAGTGTATATAAGATATGTATATATATATATGATATATAAGAAGTAGACAAAGGAACAATAAATAAGAATATATACAATTCAAGAAATCCACTTCCCAAAGTCAGAGATACATTCAAGCAAAAGCTTTTAGAAAAGAAGCCACAAACGGGACTTCTTTAGTGGGTCTCTGTAAAACAGGTTTTGGATTATATCTACATTAAACTATTCTACCAAAATGGAACTGAACCTCTCTATTAACTCGAACTCGAATACTAAACCTACTTAATGAAGAACAAGAAGGATAAACGATCCGCGAATACATATGTTACAGATATCATTAACGAATGTACCGGGGAGAGGATATTACGATACTGAGTATCTGTTAGCATTGGATCGTCTGAGGTTCATTTGCAAACGGTCTTCAATCTCTTTGCAGCCTGAACGAATCCCACAATCACCTGCAGCTCATCCATTTGCTATACCGAGAAAAAGTAAATTTTTGTTAGGTAATCCAACATTGTCCTGAAAACCGTTAAATCCCAAAATACGGTTCAGTTACCTGTGACATGAAATGCCTTTGAACAATATCAACTAGTTGTTCTTTCGACGGATTGGGAATGGCATCCACCTAGAAAAAAGCAAAGAGAAAGGATTCATTATACACGAGCTAAAAGGCGGTGCCAGTGAAACCAAGAAGGACAGACTTACAAGATTGAAGTGTCGCCAATATCTCCATAAAGCAGCCATCTCTAGTTTGCTGAGGTCAACTTTCTATAGGCAAATATATATATAACTAACATATTTTTGCAAAACCGATAAAAAGCCAAAAACCGAGTTTTATAAATTATATATACCATGGACCCCTGCGGTGTCGAAACAGAACTCTTAGACTGCGAGTCACAGGAAAGAGACCTGCTCGTAGTTTTGTAAGAAGACCCCGTCGATTTATGCGACTTATGTCTTGATCTATGGGACTTTTGAGTGTCATCCGATGCTGGAAATCGAGAGATAGAGCAAAAAAAAAAGGTAAGAATGGCGGGACCGATAAAAAGAAGATAAAGAAATGAGACAATGGAGCTTTTTGAAAAAATAGTGAAAGTTAAAGGTGAAAGACACAATGGATCCTATGCACCGACCTCAACTACTTTTCACTAGAGAATATTATCATCCAAAAAACACAATGTCAAAAGCATTTTTAAGTGCTAAAATACTGGTTATCTTATATCACAACCTTAAGCATCATTAGACATAGCATAATGCTCGAAAAAGAACATAAAAACAAGTAAATTTAGACTCAAACGACAAAAGGGCATAAAGAGAGGCAAAAAAAAGGCTCACCCAAGTCTGATCCGTTCCACTGCATGTTCCCAAACTCAAGGTCATCATCTTCTTCGTTACCGGTGGGAGCTTCAATTACGCTGAGGGCGTTTCGTTGTAGCTTTACTTCAATGCCATTTGTAAGAACCTGGGATTTTATTAATTAGATAAACAAATATCACTAATCACTATAAGCTATAAAGTAAAATGATTAATATACTAATATGGTCCCATTAACAAATCAATTAAACACCAACATTGGGAAACTACCAAACCAAAATAAGATAGAAAATTGTATGATTATGATAGAAAATTTGGGGCAGATTTTCTTGAAAACTAAGTTAACAAAGGTCAAGTTTAGAAATGATTGGTTTAGAAATAATTGCAAGCTAGGTTGCTCGGACTCTTCATTTTCTTTAAGTTTTTGAATGGACCAGATACATTCAGCACTTACACTCAGTAACATGGATTGCAAGTTTGAATGGTTGAAGATAAGCAAATACACACATACACACACACACACACACACACACACACAGCTCTTGGGAGAATGATATCCCAGCAGAACCAAGATCAGAATTAAGAACATAAAATATGGGGTTCTTAAACATTTACCAAATCAATTCCAACAAGATCTCAATAATACCCTAAACATGCAATTGCAAAAAAAAAAGTAATGTCACTATGAAAATAAATTCCTAAAAATTTAATTTAATTTTTTTAAAAAGATGAAATAGAAATGCTTTGAAGAAGATTAGAAAGTAAAGAAAACCCCCAAAAAAATTTAAGATTCATTGTACAAATGCAATGATAACATCATACATTAGCTATAAACACTTCAAAACACCAGATCCATTGATACACACTTACATGCAATCAAAACCCCAAATCCAAAACCTCAAAATTCAAGCAAATTTAAATAATAAAAAGCTAAATTTGCAATTTTATTCAAAAAAAATCTTATACAACAGGACATGCAAAATTCAAATTCAAATTTGAACTAACATTATAAACCCCCCAAAAAAAACACCCAAAATCCCCCCATTTCCATGAAGAATTCAAAAAAGAATTTACCAGCCAATGCCATCCACCAAGTCCAACAGCTTTCTTAACCACACCTTGAAGACCAACAAGAACCGATTTGGTACGGTTATTCCCGGTGACAACCACTTTAGTGTGACGTGGCAACACCGATAGCTCTTCTTCACTACTATCTCCATAGCTCTGTTGTAACTGAGTGAAACCACCGCCATTGACGACGGAACTCTCCATTGCTTCCATCATAATTTTTTCTCCAACTCAGTGATTCAAATCAAGCGTGTTTTATGGTCGAAATTACATTGGATCGAAAGATCATGCATTGATGAATACGTATAAAGTATTTTCGTAAGCAAAAACTAAGAGAAATTAAGGGAATTTATTGGAATTTTGTTGTGTGTGTAAGAAGAAAAAAACTGTCTTTTTGAAAGAGAAAAAAGGTGTTTTTTTCCTTAGTGAGAGAAAAAAAAACCAAATATGTGAGAGAGGGTGTGAATATTGGTATTTGATTATTGGTTGGTTTCCTTTTTTTGGCTATTGATCCCGGCGACATGAAATTGACCAATAAGAGAACGACACGTAATCGTTTCAGTGTTTTAGTTTGCTTAATCAAGGAAACGAATGGGAGATAAAGGGATAATCTAGAAATTCGTCCCTCTAATTTATAAAAAATAAGAAATTAATCTTATTATTTTAATATGTTAGTATTTGATCCACAGTTGGTCGTATATCTGTATTTTCTGAGTTATTCGAATATGCAAATCAGCTTGGAAATTTAAATTTGTTAACTATTTGAGTATTACTATCCAAATATGAATTCGAATTAAATAATATTATCCATCATATATTCGAATTTGCAAAAACCAATGTCAAATTTTCTAATTATTTCTCGGATCCCCAAATATGCAAAAATTTGAATTCAAATATGCTAAAATTCTTTTTATTTATATATAAAATCAAAATTATAAGGTGGATTTAGATATTTGAATTTTCATTCATTATTTGAATAATAAAATTCCTTATTTAATTGCATATAAATTGCTTATTTCTACTAAATATTATGCATAAAATATGAGGATCAATTTCTAATAAATTAAAATAAAGGATTTCATTTCTTAATTTTGTAAAATAGAAGGATGAAATTCAAAATTAGCCCGAGATAAAAGATGCCGGCTTGTTTGCAGCAGGTTTCCAATACCACTAGCGGTTTTCTTTTTGATTAGATAGCGGTTTTGTCTTTTAAGGGGGTTGACTGTTTGACTTGCTGTAAAAGATCGGAGTTTGTGGGATTCTTGAAACGACGCTATTGCCCCTATTTTCACATTTCAAACATTTGCTTTTTTTTTAGTTAAATTGGTTATCAGTCCCTATACTATACATAAGTTACGAAGTTAGTCCTTATACTTTAATTTGGTTATTTTTAATTTTTGTTCTTTTTGAATTTTAAAATTTCAGTCTCAAACAAATAATAATTGTTAAATTATTAAATTATGTTATTTCTAAAATCTGATTTCACAAACATTTTATCGCATGTTAATGTTAATGTTATGTTAGCTTGTTATTTTCATATTTTGCTCATAAATAAAAGTCAAATAATAGATTTAAAAGGCTATTATTTGCGTCAAAATTAAAATTTCGAAATTTAAAATGATCCAATTGGGGAGCATAGATTAAATCTATAACTTTATACTTAGCACATAAATAATAGCAAAATTTAACCAAATAGATTTAATTGCTATCGTTTCGGTCGGAGACGAAGGTAGAAAAATTTAGGAGAGTCATAATTGATTTATAGACTCTTGAAGGATCAAAAGGCAATTTTATCATTACACTACTTTATAATTGGTTAAAATATGCCTTAGGACCTTATGCTCTTCGCAAATTTAGAACTTAAGTCCCTATACTTTTATTTTTAAGAATCTAATCCTCCATTTTCCAGATTTCAAAATTCAAGTCTAATTATTAACAATGATTTTTTTATTAAATTTGTTAGGTGTGACAATTTGGAATAAAAAAAATACTCAGTTGGTAGCAATGAAATTAAAAAATGACATTGTAATGAACTTGAATTTAATAAAATAATTTTAACAGTTTTAATAATTAGACCTGAATTTTAAATTTTAAAAAGTAGAGGGACTAAATTCATAAATAAATATAAAGACTAAATTACAAATTTACAAATAATACATAAACTTATAACATGTTTTAATCTTTTTTTTTATTTTATAATTTTTTAAAGAAATCTTTAAAAACAAATTATCTTTAGTTTTTTTTTTTTTTTGTGAATTAGAGGAGGACAAAACCCTAACAACAACGTGACTAACACAACTCGAACCCATGACAATAAACACCCTAACTATCGGCCCAACACAAACGGTTTCATTTTATATTATTTAAGTGCAAGCCCTTTTTATCTGTCTTTCATTCTCTTAGTGTTCAAACAAAATGTTAATTAATGCATTAAAGCACATTTAATGAAAAATGTGAATAATTTTGTAGAAATTAAAGAAGCTAGCAATAGCATGAAACATTATTAAAGTAAAAACTATGACAGATTGTATTATTGCTTGATTTAAATTATTTAAATTATAATTTTATTGATTAAAATATGCTTCAAACCCTTGCATTGTTGGTATATTTGAAATTTAGTATCACTATTTTTATTTTAATCAATTTAATCCTTTTTTATTTTTTAGAGTTAAAAATACAAATCAAATTATTATTTCTTTATCAAATTATTCATGTTTTTAAATGAGTTATTATTATTATAAAATATTATACTTGTGAATTTAATGAAATAATTTTGATGATGTAAACAATTGATTTTGATTTTTTTTTCTTTGGTGAATTACAAGATCAGGGTAAAGCCCGAATCAACAAATGCAACTAGCGTGACTCAAACCCAGACCACACTTGGAACGGTGAACACCCTGACCATTAGGCCATCACACGGGGTTCAATTGAAATTGAATTTTGAAATGTGAAAAGTAGAATAAATAAATCTCTGGAAATAAAATAAAGGCACAATGACAAATTAAGCTCTTAACGTTTACATTTTTGTCAATTTTGCCATTATTCTTTTTTTGAGCTAAAATCAATCCTCAACCTTTTAAAAAAAGGTCAAAGTTGACCATAAACATTTTAAAAAGAATCGAGTTGTTGTCTTTTAAAGGGAATACTAACTAAAATGTTAAACTTTTAAAATGAAAGCTCATATGGCAGTCCACATGTACTTTATGCTCCGTTTTTTTAATTTCATGAACTTTTTATATATTTTTTAATTTTATAACTTTTAAATTATTTGTTGACGTGCAGGGACAAATGCTAAAGGGGCAAGTAATGGCCATACCCCTACCCCAAAACGGTAAAATATTATTTTAGTCCCTTTAAGTTTTTGAAGCTATAAACCATTTTAATGGTAAAAATAGACTTTTTCCCTAGAAGATAAAAAAGAAAAATTTATCCCTTTAAAATTCTAAAAATAACATGTATATATAGAGATAAAATTGCACTTTGAACCCTTTGAAATTTTATAATTTAATTTTTGGCCTCCCAAAGATAAACTTTTGGCTTTATCCTATTGACGTAGTATATAGGACAAATAGTGTCATGTTAACATGAAGTGTCGTGTAAGTTGTCATGCCAATATCATTAAAAAAAGTAATGTTTTAGTCAACATTTTCATTAAAAAAAAGTAAATTAACTATTTTTGGAAGGTCGAAGGCCAAATTTAGCTTTAAAAAAACAGAATGGGAGTCAAATTGACAAAAAATGTAAACGTTAAAGGTTAAGTTTATTATTATGCCTAAAATAAAAGGACCAAAACTTTAAATGTAAAAAAAACCAGAGACTTAAAAGCAAAGTTTGACCAATTTAATTCATGTCGGCTCGTTCGGTAATTTGACTATACAGGTAACGACAAGAGAGAAACGTAACGGAAAACGGGAGTTCACAACGGAGGCCGGTCCCACTTCCCGTGGAAGGCGCTACCTACCGTCAGCGTTTGTCTTTGTTGGGGCATGGGATGGGAATAATAATGATGTGATTAATCATTTTTAGGGTCAATTTCATTTTATAGCCCCAAAGCATCATTCAAATTCTAAATTGATCTCAAAACTTTAAAAATATTTTAATTAAGTTTTTAAAGTATTAATATCGTGTCAATCAAGTATTTTTTTAGTGGTTAAAATATTCCATCAATCCTTGTACTCTTCTCAAATTTCAAATTTAGTCCCTTTACTTTTTAGATTTCAATATTCAAGTCCCATTGTTGACACATTTAAAATTTTCCATTAAATTTATTGGTGTGACGTTTGAAATTGAAAAAGTCACTTTGGTAGCTATGTAACTAAAAAAAATAATGTTGTAATGAACTTGAATTTAACAAAATAATTTTAACAGTATTAACAATCGGATCTAAAATTTGAAATCTGGAAAGTAAAGAGACTAAATTCCTATAGCTAGAAGCACATGAACTAAATAACCCAAATTTAAGATCCATACATGATATGATTGAAGTCGAGATAAATCTAAATAGAACCCATGTATGATTTTCACAAGGTGGGAGTCGAATATAGGCCATTAAAGTCTCATGGTCTTGACATTACCAATACCACCAATGCATCATTGATTGTGTGTTTTAAGTATGCTCGAGATTAGATTTGAGCTAATATTTAACACCTAAATGAACAATATAATATCTAATTAAAACGTTTTGAAATTTGTAATCAATTTAAAATATGAGTCATAATCAGAGGACATTTAGTGAATTAATCCAAAGTTTCAATATGTTAAGATATTTGTATTATATGTATATTATTTTTTATTAAAAAATGCTAGTTTGAATAACCCTTTCTTCTTTCACTTTATTTTCCCGCCACAATGGGTGGATCACATCCGTCCATTCAAGATGAGACGTGGGACTATAGCTACCGTCAATCCATTTTCGCCTATGATTTTTTTATCATTATAATATTGAAGAATGGGAAAGGAGATGCTGATGGTTACACTTTGTTTAAGAAAAAGTATTAAATTGGATTATGATTTTCAAGTTTAGGTATTAATCGAGTCAAAACAAAGGTTTAGGTATCGAGTAAGTACAAATTATCAAGTTCAGATACCTCCGTATATATTAATCCTGAAAAATTTTGTGTTTGAACACTGGAGATGACATATTTAATAATTGCAACTCAGGTTTACGTAGTATATGGACAAATTTATACATGACATTCTAAAAAATAGACCGGGTTGTTAATATCTTAGGTAATTTTTAAAAAACCCATTTAAAATCTAATTACATGTGTTTATATTTGAACTAACATTTAACATCCGAGCTGGTGACTAAATTGACGAAAAAACATAATTTATATTATATTGGTACTTTGAAGATTCAATTATAATATTGCTAGTAAGGCCTTAGCATTGATAGTTAAGGCTTAAACACCCAGGTTTGAGTCCCATCATGTGCAAATGTCATGTATGCCTCTTTAGTCCATTTCAATTTCGATATTAAGCAAATTAGTCACTCGAAATGAAAATGAGAGCTATTTAATCCATATCAATCTCGAAAATGAGCAAATAAAGACAATTAATCATGACATTAATGTTTTTTCCTCAACTGTAAATAATTTGTAATGGTATAATAACAAATTTAGCCATTGATATTTATATCTTTTGTGTCAATGTTGACAAAATGACTAAATATTGCAGGTTAAATTTATTAAATTAAGACCAATTTGATAGAATGTATAAACTTTAAGGGCCAAATTTATTATTATACCTATAATAAAACACTTACAATTGATGAAAAAATATTAATCTTGCGATTAATTGTCTTTAGTTGCTTGCTTTTGAAATTGATAGAGAGTAAATTGCTCTGGTTTTTTTTTAGAAGGAAATCAATTTGCTCAATATCAGAATTAAGAAATAACAAAGAGGTCTTTTTATCAAATTTATCCAATTATCTTATCGGTTTATTGTGTTTTGAACAGATTTGATTTTGCATTTTTAGAATCTGGTCCAAGGAGATGTCTTACGAAATTAACCCATTATTATTATATGCCCTCGAGCATTTATGAGAACCGTTGATTAATTGGATAAGAAATTGATTGAATGGACTTGATCCGACAGTGATTATTATAAGCATGGGAGCACCGAATTGTTCAAATAAGTGAAGAATAAAAAAAAAATTAAATTAAAGGGTAAACTACAAAAATAGTCACTTTTGTTTGCCTTCGATTACATTTTTAGTCACTTATGTTTGAAATGTTACGTTTTAATCACTTACGCTATCGTTTTGTTACGAAGTGGTCACTCTACCATTAAGCTTTGTTACCTCCCTAACAACGGTCCTACGTGGCAGTCCAAATGGGTTTTAAATGTCAACTTGGATGTCTTACGTGACAGTATAAATTAAATTTATTTAATTAAAAACCTATTTTTATCCAAGCAACAGGATATCCAAGTTGACATTTAAAACTCATTTGGAATGTCATTAGGGAGGTAACGAAGTTTAACGGTAGAGTGACTACTTCGTAGTAAAACGATAACGTAAGTGACTAAAACATAATATTTCAAACATAAATGACTGAAATGTAATATGAGGCAAATAAAAATAACTATTTTTATAGTTTAACCTAAATTTAATTAAATTAATAGTGACCTAATAATAATGGAGTTTAATCAAACAAAGCGAAAGGCTTTTTTTTTTTTTTTTTTGGCGGGAGAGATTAGCAGTGGCATAATCTTTTTGACTATACACAAATTTTGTAGTACAATGGTATGGCTATGTGCGGGCAAAGGACAATTTTTTTATTTTTTTTTGTCTTCATTTTTAGCGACAGTATACTTTCATAGTTAGGGGTTGATACGGTATGAATATCAACTGTATGTTATTGTTGTCGTCGTTGTTGTTTTTGTGTGTAAAAGAAATGTTCATTTATAGAAAGCAGGTAGAAAAGACGGTGAGTTTTCATCAATGTTGTTTAAATTGGATTGGATCGAGATATTAGTTTAAAGAATGGCATGGAATCGATTAATTTGAAAATTGATATGAACTAAATAAAAACCGATTGAACCAGGCGATTGAATCCGATGTTTAATATTTTTATTTTTATAATTTATTAATAATTTATTTAATCGAACCAGATAAACTAGTTGGACTGACGAACTAGTGGCTTAACTAGTTTGACCATCAATCTAATTTTGAAAATCTTAATTTTCATGAAGCATAAGTAACCAAAAAAAATACAAGAAACGACTGGTATTGATCATTAGGACTCGTAATAGTTATCAAATTTATCAAAAAACTTTTTTTTTCTCTTCTCTTTTCAAACCCTAAGTCTCCTTCGACCAATAGTGTGACCGACCTCGTGCCGGTTGTTGCCGATCTTTGTCCGCTTTCCTTTCTATTTTTGTTATCTTCTCTTTTCTTTCTTCCATATTATAAAACACATATTAATAGTTCATGTATTATATTGGACGTTTTCAAAGTACATATATCACATTGGACAATTTACAAAAATACACGTACCATAATAAAACAAAGAGTTAATTTCATCAAACACCCAAACTATTAGCCTTATTCTAAATTAGTCCCTAAACTTCAAATCAATCTAATTACATCCCCTAACTATTGAGGTTATACCAATTAGGTCCTTTCATTACTAATACTGCTAATTTAATCGTTAAATAACATGTCAAATCTTATTTATCATAATTTAAAATGAAAATTGTAAGAAAAAAAAAGAGTATTGTAAAAATGAATGTTTTAAAAATATTAGTGTTGAGGCTTTCAAATTTTTTACTAAAGCTTTATTATTCACTTTTTTTTTCTTTCCAATTTTACTTTCTTTCTCTTTTTTACTTTTAAAAGTTATACAACAACATTCTATTTTTAATTTTTAATTTTAAATTTAGCTACATAATATTTGACATGCCATTTAACAATTAAATCAACAGTTTTAATGATGAAATAGCCTGATTGATATAACATTTATAATTTGGGGATTCAAATAGAACATTTTAAAGTTTGGGAACTAATTTAAAATGACGGTTATAATTTGGGGATGTCTGTTGAAATTAACTCCAAAGCACATGTTGATAATCTATGTACCATGTTGAACATTTTATAAAAGTATAGACATCAAACGTGATATTATCTCATGTATAATATGAATGAACGTGGAGAGGAAAGCAAAATGTGAAATGGAAGCAAAAGAGCAAATGACAAGTCATGATAGGAAAAGCGGACAGGACATTGGGGCTCCACACTGTGTAACTACTACTACAGCACTACTCTGCCCACTAACCCAGATTATTTTCATGTGGATCACCTCTTTGTTTTATGCTTTAATCGGATTTTTTATACTAGTAAACGATTACATTACAATAATAAAATGAAAAGAGGTTTATAAATATAGAGATTGAATCTTGAATTTTATCACAATCAACTTGAAATCCATATAATTTTGTCATCGAGCCAGTATCATGATTGATCTTAAATTAGAGTTCTATTTTTATACAGGTTGCGATGGTTTCTGGTTAAATTAATTTGGATCAACTCAATTTAGGTTATAAATTTTTTGAATCATTTTAATTAATATCGACTTGGGGTTGAGTTATTATTTGTTTAGGTCATCTGAGTTATTTATTGGGTTAAATTATTATTTGATCGCTTGTATTTTTTTTATTATCTAAGTTAGGTCTTAAACTTGACAATTATTCTCACGTTAGGGCTTGAACTAGGCATTCGTTCCCACATCGAGGCTTAAACTTGACAATTATTTCCATATTAAGCCCTAAACTTTAAGATTTTGAAGGAAATATCAAAGATTATTTTGGAAAAAAAAATTTAAGCCTCAATAAAGAAACAATTGCCAAGTTCAGGTTCCAATTTGGATAAAAAAATTTAGATCCCAATATAAGAATAGTTACCAAGTTCATTTATTCGAATCATTTCAAGTTGTTCTTGAACTTTAAGATTTTGAAGGAAATATTAACGATTAATTTGAAAAAAAATTCAAGCCTCAATGTAGAAATAATTACAAAGTTCCGGGTTTGACTTTAATAAAAAAATTCAGACCGCAATGTAAAAATAATTTCTAAATTCATTTATTCGAATCATTTCGTGCGATTATATTTTTTCATTATTTTAAATTTGAATAGTTTAAGATTTTGAATAAATATGAGTTGAAATTGGTGGAACTAAACTCGCAAATTAAGTCAAAATTGAGCGATATAAACGGGAATAGGTATTTGAAATTTGTTGAGATTTAGAGGTACAAAATTCAGAAGAATTTTGGCAGATGGACCCAACATGGACGTGGATTGGGGGAGCATTTAGTTTTAAACTTTACGATTATTAAGGAAAAATTGAGAACGCAGACATGTGGTCGTAGTAGATAAAACGAGCTTCACTAGTATTTTCTTGTCGGTAGGCTGTTGTTTATTGGGGATTTTTATTTAGGATAAGCTTTGAAAACATAATAGCTAGCTTTAGTACGCGCAAAGATTTTTTTTAATTAAAGCGGTTGTTGGGTATTGAGGGTTTTTTAAAATAAAAATAAAATTTATTCTCCAATATATATTTTTATTAATTTTATCTTTATTTTGTTTTTGAATTAAATTTAATCTTAATTTTTTTAAATAAAATGTTGCTGATATTATATGTCACGTCAATAAATATTTTAAAAAATAAAAACAAAATTAAAAAGTTCAAATAAAATATTATGAAGTACAAGTAAATTGTCATGTTTAAAAATTTAATATTTTAACTAATATTTTTGTTAAAAAACAACAATTAAACTTTTTTTTTGAAAGTTTGATGGTCAAATATGTCTCTTTTTAAAATGTCGAGGGTCAAATTTAGCTAAAAAAAAGAAATAATAACTAAATTGACAAAAAATATAAATATTTAAGGTTATATTTATTATTATGCCTTTTCTTTAATTATAAGATTATGACATATATATAATTTGGAAGAAAAAAATTTATAAAAAGGTTAATATAAAAATGAAATATGATTTTTGTTAAGATAGTGAAAATGATGTTGTCTTGAGTTTAAATATTACTATCTTCTTCGTGGGTATGTATTATTATAGACATATTAAAATATAAAAAGATAAATATTTTCAAACTAATATTTTATATTACTATAAGGTATAACTTTTGATCCTTAAAATGAACGATATTACGTATTAAAATATAAAGATCATTGCAATAGTAATGAGGTATTGGCTCAATTGTCAAAGACAAAGGCCAAAAGCCAAAGGTCTACTTAGTACTAAAGTTCAAAACTTACCATACTCAATTATATACATAGATTTTCAAGTCCATCATGGGCGGTTATCGTGTATGGATTTCAACATCAACGAATGTTGATTATGAGGTGGATTATATGATTATTAGGTAAAATTAAATTTTAACTCAAATCAATTTTAAATTTGAGTTATTTTAAGTTCAAAGTATTCAAATTTGAGGTTTGGATTGTTCAAGTTAAACCATTATGAATTTAAATTATTTTGAATTTTGATCACTTTAAATTTTATGTTCAAATTTTTTTGAGTTTAAATTAAATGAATTTAAGTTATTTTTTATCAAATCAAATTGAGTAGGATTTATATTTAAATTAGTGGATTAATTTTCAAATTCTAATCATAATTGAGACCCCAACTGAGGACCTATCTTAGTTGACATCAAAACTATTGCAAGCTCTTGGAGATTGCATATTGGTTCAACTTTTTTCTTAAATGATACAATTTCACTATACTAATACTTAATAACACATTAAAAAATCAATTACAATTAGAATAAATTTTTACAAACACTAAATTGAATAATTAACTTAAATTAGCTCATCAATATAAATCTAAACTTAACCCACATATAATGATATTTAAATTCGAAGATCTTCTATTTAACATGCCAAAGTCTCATCGAGCCAATTTAGGAATGTTGAGAACCTCAACTGGCTGAGTGGTACTAAGTGTTTATTCTAAAATTCACTTTAGGGGTTCAAATTACCGGGGCAGTCCGACTCGAGATGCATGAGTTAAACAGTAATTCACTCCAACTAGGTTTATGAGAGTTAATTGTAAATATATAAAATCTAGTGGTTTCTAAAAAATGTAATAAGAAAATTGAAGATAGGGACCAATGCTAAGTTTCATTCATTTTTGTTTAGGCCCTGATATTGAATAAGGCTGCAATACATAACAGTAAAAATCTACACACTGAATATAATAATAGTGTAATAATTAGCTTAGCTTGGTAAGAGCCAGGTGAGAGTTATAATTTAATCTACACTTGTGATATTCATAATTTAAATATCTTACCAAAAAAGCACAAACCTCAGAGATCTAAAATGGCATAAAGCATAAGTACTTCTTTCGAAGCTCTTTCATTCTACCCAAAGGATCTCTCTTTCTTCTACTAGATTTCGGTTTAAAAGATGAAGATGATGATGATGGACCTTCATCCCTTTGGTTCCCCATAGCATGCTTTGAGATCTTATTGTTATTAGCTGAATTAGGTACAGAGCTAGTGGTTTTTAACAATTCATTACTAGACGAATCATTGCCTTCAATACTAACAACAGATCCTGCAAGAAACCAATATCGCATACACAAGTTAACTGACCCAGCTTCAAATGGTCTGAAAAAGCAATTCGAAATTACATGAACAAATAACTCGAAATGATTCAAAGCTTGAAGTGACTAAAAACCCGAAATGATCTCGACTTGTAATGACAACAATCTGTAATTTTTTATAACTCAAATTGATGGTAACATCTAAGATGAGATCTTATTATAGCGGGATCTTGTGAGATCCTTTTTAAATCAACAACTGTGGTTATAAGACAGAACTAAAAAAACTATAGCCGTTTGATCAAGTCCCGTCAAAAAATAGAAAATTGTGTTAGCAAAAGTATCAACGTTGAAACCGGTTGAATTGGTTAGAAGATAAACTCACATTTCTCAATCTCAATGCAAATTGTACGTGGCATGATCAACACTGGATTGATTTTCTTTTTCTACCTTTTTAGTATAACCGTTGATTTAAAAGGATTCTATGGTATCAGAGGCGAGGATAGTGCAGGGAGTTGCCTTGCCTCCCCAAGGAAAATTTGTTATAGAAGCCCTTTAAATTTTGTCAAATCATAAGTTTGTATAATGAAAAAATTATACTTTGACCTCCAAAAGTTTATTATTCATTTTTGGCCCCTAAAGTAATTTTCTGGCTTCGCCCTTATATGGGATCCCACTATAATAGGATCTTTAAATAAATACCACCTAAATCAATAGAAGATTAACTGATTGAAAATAAAATTTAAGGGTCTCTATACGATCATACAAAATAAAATTTGAAGGACCTAAAGAAATAATTCCTTTTATACCCTCAAAACCTTTGCTCTCCCCTTGTAGTTTTCGTGCATGGCTATATCATGATACCATATCTCACCAGTTAAAGGCATATAATAGGACATAAAATGACATGCTAGGATTAGTAAATATTGTCTACGGAACTAAAAGATGAATATGGTTGGAAAGTAATGAAAGAAGTCAGAAAAGTTGACATACCTAAAGCAGCCGGAACCAAAACCACCTCGTCCAACCTGTTGGATGCAGAGACATTAAGCTTTTTACCTATGTCATTCTGTTCCAAAACTAGGTCTTGATCTAGATCTTGTAAGAAAGCCATTGAGTCAAAACATTCATCAGATGACATGCTCGGAGCGCTTGAATTACCGGAACTCGAAGAAGATACATGGTTGATGAGATCGTTCATTTCCAGAAAGTCACCACGTGAAAAAGAATCAATATGAGCTTCTGTGAAACAATCCATTTCAACATCATTTTCATCTTGATGCTCTGAAACGGGAATTGTCCCTGCAACAGCCAATCCTTCTTTCTCATCATGCTTGTTCACCTACAAGTAATGGCTACACCTCAAATAGACAAACAGAACAGCAACAGAACTTAATTATTCAAAGATGTTGATGAGATGCATTTAGCTGCCTAGTGGTATCTAATCGATCTTAGATGACATCCTAAGACTCAAACTATTCGATTTTTAGTTTCTGAAAGTAATTCGGTCCAGTTTTTTTAACCTTAACACAAAAATTTACATTGTAATCAACCACGGTTGAACTTCAGCCAGACCATGAACAATTCACAACTTAAGAAGCTATAAATAATTCATGTCTTAGGGGCACCTTCATGATGTTTTTGGTGTTTTTGATATATCCGACGTTAAAGCAAAATGTACAAATTGATAGTTTGGTGGAATAAGCCCTCAACTTGAAAGACTTCTGTAAACTGACCAAAGAAAAGTAAGTGTGCAGCCAATGAGATACCTGACGGTTGCTCGAGGAACCTATTCCTCTACTGCAGTTAGCATCCAGAATAGGAGGTTGTGGTAAATGGTTTTCAGTGCCAATACGAGCACTAGACACTTTCTGCTGCATTTCGTCACTCGGAACAAGAAAAACTCTACACATAGAGATGGTTTCCTGCATATTATCCAACCAGACCGGCTAATGACTGGCAGGTTGAGTTGATAACTGAAATAGAACAAATGTATTAAACTGTAAGCTTGTAGGACATTCTGTTTTAGTAAAGTACCTTATTTGCATTTTCGTTGCACAATCTCTTTTGAGTTGTGCTGAAAACTTGCATCACCCAGTTAGTTTTATGTTCATGAGGGACTTGACCCTTGTAGTACACAAGAGTGGCTCTCCAACCGATAATATCAGAGTTTGAGAAGACTTCACGGGCATCCTCTTTGACCTTCCAGAGGCCATGTTCCATATCAGTGTTATCATTTGAGCTAATCAAAAACCAAATATCATCTGCATACAGTAATTAAGTAAGATCAGAGATTGATCCTCTTGCATCATAGTTGGCATGCATGAGGATATGTTTAATGCATAACACATATATTGAACATACATCTATCTTCAAGTGGCAGACAAAGTGACAGTCCACTGATGGCATAATAGAAACAAAACCTTATTCATTTTCCGAAAGAGACATTAATTGAAACAAAGGGTCAGAAAGAGAAATGCTTATTTGTTCCTAATGATGAAATTTGTTAGATTATAGAAAATTTATTGGTAAGTTATGGCAAAAACAATGGTCCTTACCTGGTAAGTATTGGGGCTCGTAGCTGTAAGGATTTACTTCGATAACATTGCACGGTAGAGGAGAACCACTAGTCAATTTGTCGAGACCGATAAAGAGCTCTTCATTGGTGCTGGTGATAGCAATACACGCAGATAGGGAAGCTGCTGAAGGGATCATGGTGATCTGATTCTGATTTCAGACCAAAAAAAAAAAAAAAAAAAAACACATCACCAAGGAGTTTATAGCCTATGGGGTGCAACTATAAAAAGGAAGGCCTTTGAAGCTAGTGGATATCAAAGCTTGTACTACTAATCAACAAATAACAATACATTAAACTGAAAATTCGCAAGAAGGACTAGTAGATGATACATTATATGCACATATAAAATCATGTAGAATCCTTCAAAGCTATCCATTTTGTTGATTGATAATGAACATCTCTTAATAGACCAAGACCAACCAACCAATTAAATTATTTTTTCTTTCAACTCCAAGGGCGCAATGGAACACCAAAAGTTATCCAGATAATATTGACAAAGAAAAAGACAAAAATCGGACTAATTCTTTTAAGGCAAAACTTTTAGATTTAATCAATATATCTTAATCATGGGGAGCTTCTTTCTTCCCCCGTTTGATATATTCTGATTCAGATAGAATTATTTCTCAAAAACAATGAGGGGAAATTTTTTTTCAGCATAAACACAATCAAACAATTGCACATATACAACTCTTTATTAAGGAGGGGAACCAAGGACATAAGCTTACCTCACTGTATGAAGGAGTTGGGCGGCTGGATGCCTGCGTTCAATCAGCTAAAAGAAAAATCAAAGGAACAAAATTGATCAGCTGCAAGCTATGATTGATTACTTTGTTTGGCTTTTCAACAAAGTGAAAGGGGAGAGGGGAGAAAAAAAAGATCAGTATATTTTAGCTTCCGAGTTCCATAACTCAGCGACTTTGGTTGACTTAACGTACACTACTGAAAAAAAAGAACACCCAGAAAATATTGAAAAGAAAAGTCTTCCACTTTGTTTTCTTTTCCTTCCTTTTCTGACAAACCAAACAGAGCTAACTGGTTTTTATCATTTCAGCTGATTTTACATGTACAAATTATATATTCAGTTAAAACACTGATCAGTGATCAATAATCAAGAAAGGAGAAGAAAATTGGAAAATCCTTATACCAGCTTCTAAGACAAGCAACAGGAAGAGAGAGTTGAGAGCCGGCCTGCTTGGCTTTGTTTCCTTAATCACACTCTCTTCTAATAGTACTACTATCCATCCACCATCCAATGACGTTAAATCCTTCAATTTTAATAAGCAATAACCGGAATAAACCCCTAGGTAAGCATTAAGCAACAACATGCACGTGGGAAGTTCTTGTTGGATGAAACTAACCATGGGTTATCGTAGTTGGCTTGCTTTGGTTTTACTTCTCTATTTTTCAAAGGGAAAAAAGAATTGACAACATTATTTCACCCAGAAAGTGAGATTAAGGGTCATTAAAGTGTTTACAAAAGACCAAGTCCGTAGTCTTGAAAAATTCTAGAATAGTCCACTAGATTCTAGCTCTACTTAAAAAGGTTAAATCTTATGTTTTGTGAATTTGATTGGATTAATTTTCATATGTACGTGTATCGATGGCTTATCCCACAAAAGATTCTTCGCCCCATATGAAGACAATTATTATTATTGATAAATATATAAGACAATTATTATTAACGAATGATAACAATAAAGTACATCTTTAATTAAAAAAAAAACAATAAAGTACATCTTTACGTCTTTTACCACGTCTAAATAAATAATTTTTTATAATGAATAAATAATTATTTTTAATTCACATCAAGAAAATACTTAATTTTAATTTATAGTTAGATAAACTTAGAAAATAAATTATTTTTTTGAATTTTTCTTTTGTTTTATGGTATATATTTAAACATGCATATTCTTTTTTAAAAATGTAATGTATTTTATAATTACATTTAATACTTATTTTTATCAAATTTTATTCTTCAAATCTCAAATTTTAACTTAATTGTTTCATGTAATCATTTTTAAATAATATTGATTATTATGCTTGAAACTCAACTTAAATTTTATAACCCCAATAGAATAAAAAATTATGCCTTTGTTTAAATGTATTGAATTTTATGATTAAGACTTAAGAGTTCAATCATAAAAACGTACCTCATAAGGCATCCAAATGAAAATTTCGTTATTGGTTCCAAAAAAGCATTTCTTTTATTGTTTGGGATCGCTATAATTATATAGTAAGATCTTTTTTAAAAATTTAATTAAATAGTAAGATCTTATTTCTGTTCACATGCATATTTGGACCGACAAGTTTAGTATAATATAAGTGGTTGGAATGTTACAATATAGTCAACGTTGGGGGAAACAGTCATGTATTTTATTTTATTTTAAAAATATAAATGAAAAAACTTAATTTTTTAAATCAAAATTAAAAAAACTCCGGGGTCAAAGAGTGTAATAGTAAACGGATTTTGGTGCCATATGCATATTAGGAAGGATTTCCGGATTCCAAAAATTCTGATTTGGTTAAGGATGTCCAACCCACAACCAACGCCAACAACATCAAGAATAATAAAAGTTTTTATGACGACAGATAAATTTTTACTAATTGTATAAAATATTTAAAAAATAAATTATACATTAATTTTGGTCTAATATTATATATCAATTTTGATTTTTTATGTAATTGTATACATAAAACTTTGATTTGATTTAATTTCCTCAATTTATTAACACAATTATTATATAGCATTATTTTATGTTTATATATTGCATACACATATATTTATATTTATCCAATATAAAAATAAATTGATGTATTTTTTTAAATGTGTATGATTGAATCAAAATAAAGTTTCATGTGTATAGTTGCACATTAAAACAAACTTTATGTATAATTTTGAGATTTGTTCTAAAATTAAAGCTTATCAAATTCTAAAACTTTATAAAATCTATCCTCAAACTATATCATTTTTCATTTATGTACTTAAAAGTTTTTTTTTATCAAAAGTGGTATTTAAGTTATTAATTTCATTTAATTTTACTCAAAAAGTGTATGGCATCCAATAAGAGCATGTACCAGCTCACATGTCACATTTTTATTAGTTGGTATCATATATATATTTAGTTAAAATAGAGATAAATCTCAAAACTGTACATGGACTTTGATTCAATGTGTATTTTGATACATGTACTTTAATTTGTTGTAATTATACAAATGGAACATTGGTTGCGGTTCAAATGTATAAAAAAAAAAAAAAAAACCTTAATTTTGGTTCAATTGTACATATTTAAAGGAATAAATACATCAATATGTTTTCACATTAAATATATGTAATTTTTTGTATGGCTATATGTATACTTAAAATGATGCTATATCGATAATTATATTAGTAATTTGTGAAAATTAAATTAAATTAAAATTTTATGTATAAAATTGTACAAAATTAAAGTTCATATATAATATTGCACAATGAACTTAAGTTCATATGTAGTTTTTAGATTTATCACTGTAAAATAAAGCCAAATTAATAGTTTAGATATTAGATACCAGTGTTTTTTTTTAAATGTTAGGTACTTAAGTAAAAAAATAATATTTTTGAGGACCAATTTCGTATTTAAGCCAATTCTAAATAACAACCGTCTTTTGCGCGAGGGCAGACACCAACCAAGGAGAGTTGCGGTGTCACCGTAACCAAAATTAACAGTTTTGAAAGAGAGGATCCAAACAGGAAAAATAAAATGAAAAAAAAAACAAAAAAACGAAGGCTGGTTTCGTCAACAACGAAATTCGAAAACGAAAACAAAGAGCAAAACAGAGCTGAATTTTAAGAGCTTAATTAAATATTATTACCTTGAAGAAATGCTTGCTTTTTCCAGCGTTCAATCTGTTTGGCAAAACCGAAAAAAATCGAAAATCAAGTTAGAAGGAAAGCACAAATATCGTCTTGTTTCCAAGAAAAGCATGAAACGATAAATCAAACATAACAAGCTCAAAGAAGAACAGATTACAAAACTATTTCTAATCCAAGATCATGGCAGATTAGCTTAAATTAATTTGCATGACCGAAAAAGAAAACCTTAAACACAGGTAAACGAAATAACAATTTGCTCACGTTTTCCGACCAGTCATTCACTTAAAAAAGAAAAAAACTAAAGCTGGTTTCGTCAAAGACGAACACAAAGAGAAAAATGCATGAAACGATAAATCAAACATAACAGGCTCCAAGAAGAACAAAAAGCTATTTCTAATCTAAGAACATGACGGATTAGTTTAAATTTATTCGCATCACCGGAAAGAAAACGCAAAAACAAAGGTAAACGAAACAACAAATTCTTCACGTTTCTTATAATCCGATCAGTCATTTACTTGAAAAAAAAATAAAGCTGGTTTCGTTAATAACGAACTTCAAAAACGAAAACAAAGAAGAATCACTGAGCAGAATTTGAAGAGCTTAACTAAGCATTATCTTGAAGAAATGCATGAAAGGATAAATAAAACATAAGAGACTCAAAGAAGAACAGAGAACTAATTCAAATCTAAGATCATGACGGATTAGCTAAAATTTATTTGCATCACCGAAAAAAGAACTCCAAAAAAAAGGTAAATGAAACAACAATTTGCTACCGTTTTTCATCATCGATCCATCATTTACTTGAAAAAAAAAAGAAAGAAGAATCACAATATGTTTACGAATCAAAATAGTGTGTTCAACAAATTAAAGCAAGATTTATAATCAGATGAAATAAACAAAAAGAAGAAGAAGAGGGAATCTCTAACCTTGAAACGACAGGGAAAGAAGAGATTGACTCAGTGAGTCTGAGAATTCGCTTGATCTACGACGGGAGGAAACAGCGGAGCTTTGGGAGTTATTTATAGATGAGGGGCTCTGCTTTTAACTGTAAATTAACCATGGTTACTAGTTACCCCGCCCACAGTTAACAAGGATTATGTCATCATTTTTATATAAAAGGAAAAATTAAGCGGGAGATATGACGTGGCTGTCCATTGTTGGCTCTGCTCATGGAAGCATCAAGTTGAAGAAGAGGGATTTTTACTGAAAAAAAAGGGACATAGCAACATTTAGTCCCTAAATTTGATAATATTTTTAACTTGGTCTCTAAACTTTTTTCCACATTAGTCTTGAAACTTGGAAAATTTTCTCAATTTAGTACTTGAACTTGGATTTAATTAAGGTATGATAATCTGGCATTCTGATATTGCATTACATCATTGCTTGAAAATGATTAAAATTTTATATAAAATCTAATACCAAAGAATATTAAAAAGGAATTTTTATTTTTATTTTTATTTTTTAAAATTTCAATGGATGATGTGGCACAATTTCAAAATACTTCTGAAACTTCGCAAAATTTCCCAAGTTGATCATGAACATAGATTCTTTTAAGTTATAATGATATAATATTTTGAGATTATATCATGTAATTACCTGATAATTTTAAAAGTTTTATATAAAATCTAAAAAATACATAAAAATTTAAAAAATATCTTTTAAAAGATTAAGTGATGATATGGCACAATATCAAATTTCCACATCATAAACCCTTAACAAAATTTAAGTTCAAAATTTAAATTGAGAAATTGGCTAATGTGGACTAAAAAGATTCAATGACTAATGTGAGAAAACTATCAATTTCAGGGACTGAATGATACTTTATCCCAACATATTCCAATAGCGTATAAGGGGGCCGTTAATTTCCTCGAAGCTTCCTTCTTCGTTAAGTGTCCTTTGACTTCGTCAACATTTCAATTTTACCTGATTGAGCTGACTTTAACGAGCACAACTGTCTGTAAACGACGCCCAAGTAAAGCGCCGGAGTTCTTCATTCTTTTTGAAAAAGTCTTTTGAGAAGTCTTTGTGGAAAAGTCTTTTGAGAAGTCTTTTGAAAAGTTTTGTTTAAAATTTGAGTGTTTAGCATTGCTGTCAAAAAGTGCTTTTGAGAAATAAAATGTCCATTTTAGACATATTATTATCAAGTAACAAATATGCATTTAAATAATATTTAAATTAGTTAATATTATTATATTTTAGTAAGAATATAAAAAATTTATTATAACTTCTTGTTAATATTTTAATATATAAAATATAAATTTTAAATATTTTAAGCAATAAATATTAATTATTTATAAAATTTAATTAAAATTTATAAACTATATTTTAAATATTTAAATATAACTATTAAATATTTGTAATTAGTATTTTTAAAAATATTTTTTTATTTTTAATTAATGATTTTAACATATTTGTAATTAAGTATCAAGAAAAAAAACAGAAAGTACTATGTTATTAGAAGGGTGAAAAAGTAATTAATCACTAAAAGTGCTTTTGGGAGAGGAAAAGCTAAAAATTTTAGCTTTCCTTTTCGTAAGTGCTTTGAAAAGCACTTCGAAAAGCTAAAAATTTCAAATAAAAGCAACATTGTTCTCGCATGCCTTTTCTTCCAGAAGTGCTTTTGAAGCCAGAAGTGCTTTTGAAAAGCAATGAAGAACTGGCCCTAACTAAACAACTAATAAATTTATCTTTTAGTAACTCAACTTAAAAAAAATATAAAATATTACTGAATTATTTAAAAATTTTAATTTAAGTTCATAGGTTATTAAAATTGTTATTATATGGTGTTTTTATATTTTTATCGTCTGTACGAATTGAAAGCTCTCATTTCCTTTCTCTTTTTATAGTTCAATTTTTTTTATGAAATAATTTTAAACGTCATGAATTTGCGACCCAAAATCCAAATAGGTTTTTTCTCGGATATTTGGCACTAATTGTCAAATTAACTTAGATCTAATGTATGTTCTTTTACTTATTGATGGGTACTGATCCATCTTACCAAGCGTCAAATTGTTGTTTAGAGCTCATCAGCCGAACTTTTTATTAAAAAAATAATAGTTTAGTGAGTTATAACTAAAAACTTTCAAATAGTTCAGTGACCACATTATAATATTTTGAACTTGAATGGTCAAAACATAAATTTACTAATAATTTAGTGATTTTATGTGTAATTTACCTTAAAGTAATTTGGTTTTTGAAATTTGGTTAGGTACCCAATTTTGTTTTAATTAAAGGAAAAACAAAGTTTTTATTTTTTAATTTTAGGAATAAATATCAAAATTATACATTAAATTTGGTTTAATGTATAATTTTATATATAATTTTTAATTGTGAATAATTTTATACATAAAATTTTGATTTGATTCAATCCTCATAAATTATTAATATAATTATTGATATAATAACATTTTATGTTTATATATTACATATACGAATAATTATATTTATCTAATATAAAAAATAAATTAATTTATTTGTTTTTTAAATAAGTATAATTGAATCAAATTTAAAGTTTCATGTATAAATTTTTGTCACAATCAAAATTTTTCATATATAATTATATTAAATCAAAATTTATGTATCAAATTATATATTAAATCAAAATTCATATATAATTTTAATTTTTACATTTTAATTTTAAAATTAAGACATAATCATTGCACGATTTTGTAATCTTTTGCAATATACGGTCTCTAATCATTAATCAATATACCGACTATATGATTACTCGAGATTCTATAACAAAAAATGCCAATTAACATATTCGGGTACAAGTTATTGTTTTTTAATATTAAATTGAGTTGAATTGTTATTTTTTATCGATAAAAAATATAGTAAAAATTTTTGTATTAAGAGTCGAATTATATTTTATTTTTTTATTTAAAAGGTAGATAAATTAGTTATTGTACGTTTAACTAAAGAGTAAATTGGTCATTCTATTAAAAATTTTATTTATTTTACTGCTAAAAATTAGTACCTAAATGTCCACATAAGGTGCACGTGGCACATCACGTGTAATTATTTAATTATTTCATCGATCACGACAGTTTTTAACAGTGAAATGAATGAATTTTTTAATAGAAAGAACCAATTTATTCTTCTTTTTTTTTTTTAGTATAGAAGGTAAAATACAATCTGATTCATAGTACAAGAGACTTCATGTGCTTTTATCCATTCTTTCATTGATATTGATATGTATTAGAGGTATTCATTGGTCTAGTTAATTCTGTTTAAATATGACATTAAAACATTTCATACTTGTCTAAGCTTGGTTTTGTTAGAAATATGGGTTTAAAATTTTATTTAAATTTACTCATATTTATAAATTGCTAACCCAAATCTATTTTAAACAGGCTCATATTATTTTTATAATAAAGTTAAAAATTATTTATATTAATTCTAACTTAATATTTAATAATTTATATTTTTTCATTTATTAGAATTTTAAATATAAAAAAATATGTCGTTGAGATTAAATTATTACTTTCCTTTTATCTTTCTCAATTCCCACGCTACTTTCCCTTTCTTTCAATTTTTTCATTCACGGTAAAATCATAAAATATATATATTTTTTCTTTTACACCTAATGATTTTACGTATGTAGGTTTTTTTTAATGTTATAAATTAAATAATATATAAAAATAATTTAACATAATATATTATTAAATTAAAAATTCAGGTGACTTAGAAACTTAAATATTAAAGCCGGATTCTAATCCATATTTTAAATAACCTAAAGTTTATCTGAACCTATTTTTTTTGTTTAATATTTTTATCTAAACCTTTCTAAATTTTGTACGAACAATCATACTCGTGAATGGGTCTAGAATGTACCAACACTAATGTGTTTCGATCTACTGTTTCGGATATCAATATTTTTATTTTCACATACATAATTAATGTATTTTTTAAAAATGTTCAAGATAGAAAAAAAGTCAAATTTAAAATATCAAAATTTTGTAACGATTGATAGGGGAGAGCAATTTTTGGTTTTAACTTAAGAAGTCGACTCATTCAATTTTTTGATTTCGGTTTAGTTGGGTAGGACGAGTTGACCAATTTTGACTTCGGTTAATTCGGTTCATTATCAAATTTTGAATCTCAAAACCGAACTGGTTGAAAAATTTGACTTATTTTATATTATTTACAATTTATTTAAAATAAATTTTTATTTTATAAAATGTAATAGATATACAACCATGTAAACTTAACCTAATAACCATAAACCAAAGATAGAGTAAATCGAAAAAAATTGACAGAACCAGTTGAATCAAAATTGCTTTAGTTTGGTCGGTTTTTCCAATTAAAGTCATTAAGTTGATTTTCTCATATTAAAGTTGGTTTGAAAAAATGATACAATTGACCAATTAAACCGATTGATTGCTCTCCCTTACCAATCGTATGGGTCGATACAAGTTGGTATATGCCAGAATGAGAGAAACACATTGGAATCTTGACAAAAACGGAGCTTAAATTAAATGATATCGATTGAGGACTAAAACAATATATACCAACTACTAAGGACAGTACTAATACAGTATTAGCTACCATTATCAGATGTTAAAATTACCATGAAAGCCCCATATACTGGGAGTCAAATTACAATTTGTCTATTTTCTTAAATGAGCAAATTAGTCCCTATATGTTAGATTAAAAAATAAATTAGTCATTTTCTATTAAAATTTTCATCCATCTCTACTGTTAAAAACTAGCGTAACTGTTAAAATTTTGATCTAATATATATGAACTAATTTACCTATTTTTAAATAAAAGAGTAAAATATAATGTAACTTTGAGAATAAATCCTTTTATGTTACTTTTAAATTAGATTGAAGTAAGAATTTAGGGTATGACTAGGCCGACAAATGGCGAACCAGCCAATTATTCAGGTCCAGTCCAATCTCAACTAACCGCCCACAATGAACTACATCAGTGAGTCGACGAGCAAGCAGCTAAACAACGGCGCCTAGGCAGATAGGTGACTTGACTCAGTTGAGAGCTCTGAAAATGGAGATCGAATCGAAACCAAGTGACGAGCTATCCAGATTCTTAGATTCCGGCATTTATGAACTACCGAATTCCAATGCCGTCTTCATCGACCCGGTTCGAATACTTAACCGATCCTACACTCGGTTTCGTGTATCTCCTTCATCCTATTATTCCCGTTTCTTTGAATCCAAACACTCCGCTCAAGAACCTAATCTCTCCTCCAATCCTAAGAAGCGAAAACGAAAACCGAAGAAACAAACTCATTCACTCAATGAAAAAGAACAAGCCGCAGATAAGCGTCACCAGGTAAAATTTTTTAAAATTTGTTTTTAATTTCTTTTTGCTGTTCGGTTAATTTGTTTTATGTTCGGTTTAGGAGGTGAGGCCTTTATTGTTAAAGGCGCATGAATCTTTACTCGTATCAGCTGATTTTCCAGCGATTCTGAGCAAAATAAGGAGTGATTTTTGTTCTTCAACGGAGCTAAGCGGCGGTGATGAAGAGCATTCTTTCGTTGAGCTTGGAAGAGTTTGGCAAGCTCCTTTGTATGATATAACTCTTGATTTTAAGTTTAGTAGACTGAAAAGCGAGACTGATAATGGAGGTTTGTTTAAAAGTCCTTGTTCATTGGTTTAGTGATTAACGTTTTGTATTTTTTATGAATTTTTTTGTTATTAGTTTCATATCTGTTTCAGAAAATGGAATCAATGAACGGAGAGTGCTTCCAGTTTTTAATAATTTAGTGGTTAACGACACGCCAGAAGAAGTGGAGGCTGAATTTCTGAACAGGCGTTATGTATTACCCAGCATGAGTCGTTTCTACATGGTGTGTTGATTTTCTTTCTTAAAATGCTTAAGAGTAAGATATTTGAAACTTAGAATTCACGAGAATGGTTTAACTGTTATATCGTTTTGATTCTGTTGAAAATAGATTTCATATTCCAAATTGTCTCAGATTCTTTCTTAATGTCTGATATGTTCTTATATATTGTGTCCTTGATCATGTTGAAGTCGGATTTGGGGCAGATTCGCAACATAATACCCGGTAAATATTGCACATCAAGTCCATTCTCTTTAGGCTGCAACTTTATATATATATGTATCATATTGCTATAATTCATGTTGAGAGATTCCAACATGTTATCTGGTTCTGCGTTTATATTTTATTCTATTTGATATCATACATCATTATTGGGTAAAAGTACCATAGAGGCCTTTGTATTAGGTGTCAGATTGCATTTTGCTTCTACTAAGAAAAAGGCAAATTAGTTCTTGTACGTTAGATCAAAGAGCAAAATGATATTTTTGTTAAAAATTTCATCCATTTTTGCTGTTAAAACTGGTCCTTATACATAAGCATGAGGTACATATGGCACCCTTTACGTCACTGTCTAGTTATTCTGTCGACTATGCTAATTTTTAATAGTACAAATGGATGGCAATTTTTAACACGAAGGACCAATTTGCTCTTTGGTCTAATGTAAAAGGACTAGTTTGCTCGTTTTTTGAGTAGTGAGGGCAAAATACAATTTGACTCCTAGTACAGGGGTCTCTATGGTACTTTTACCCTTACATTTGCCGAGTTTTTCTTTAGCTGCTCTAAGAACCAGGGACACATAGAATTAAGATGAACATCGACTTCCTTTTTTTGTGCTTATGCAGCTGAATCTGATAGTGGTTTCAACCTTATGGTTATTGATCCTCCATGGGAAAACGGAAGTGCTCGTCAGAAATCAGTGTATGTAATCACATATTTCAATGTATCAAACACATCACTACTGCTTTTGACAGTTTATACCTTCCTGATCATATTTTTGTGAGTTTCTTCTTGTCAATATATTTTCACCTGTGTTTTTATTTCCCGATTGCTTCAGGTACCCAACATTACCAAACCGGTATTTCTTATCCCTTCCAATTAAGCAACTTACACACAGAGGGGGTGCACTTGTGGCCTTATGGGTGACAAATAGAGAGAAATTGCGTACCTTCATTGAGAAAGAGCTATTCCCTGCATGGGGAGTTAGATATGTGTCTACTATTTACTGGTTGAAGGTTACTCTCTCACCTTTTTTGTCTTCGTGTGTGTTTTGCACGAAGTTGAAACAATGCTGATTTGCAAATTATCATTTAAATTGGGTTTTGCTTGAGATTTTCAGGTGAAAGGAGACGGTTCATTGATCAGTGATCTTGACCTCTTTCATCATCGGCCATATGAATGTCTTCTCCTGGGATACCGTCAAGGAAAAGTAATAAACATAAGCTGTGCATTATACATGCTTTTAATTGCTGGTTGCTCTTGACTAGATTATTTTTGTTGCTTACACTGTGGAACTTTTGCAGGAAATGGATTCAAATTGCCATTCAGTATTTAGGTCGATAAAAGATGAACATACTATCATAAGCATTCCTGGAGGTTACTCGAGGAAACCCCCAATTGGAGGTATTATTTTATTGATGGACTACTTAAATAGTCCCATAATATACGGTTGCAAGCATTTTTACTCTTTCACCATGCCATGGGGGATTTTCTTGACCAAAAATGAACTATTTTCTTAATATTTTCTTGGTAAAAAATATCTTTTCTGGCCCTCTCAATATTGATATTGAGCAAATTGGTCCCTCTAAAAAAAAGTGGAGCAATTTAATCTCTGTCAATTTCTAAACTGAGCAACTAAAGACTAACCATTGCGTTAATATCAATGGTATATAATTTCGACTGGTATAATATCAAATGTACCCCTCAAAGTTTACACATTCTTTCAATTTGGTTTTGATTTAGCAAATTTAGCCCACAAAATTTGTGTAAATTTGCAAATGTTGAGACTAAATTTGTTGAAACTTTTAGAACCAAGACTAAATTGACAAAATATGTAAACATCAAGGGCTAAATTTGTTATTATATCAATTAAAATTATGTACAATTGACGGAAGACATTAATACTATGGTTAATTGTCCTTAATTGCTCACTTTCAAAATTGATAGGGATTAAATTGCTTCAACCTTTTTGAGAGGGATTAATTTGCTCAATATTGAAATTGAGAGGGACTGAAGAGGTCTTTTACCTATTTTCTTCTTTCGTATGTATCATCTGAGAAGGAGTTAATTCATTTTTTTATGCTTATGAAGTGAATGCCTCTGTTATTATGATAACCAACTTTTACATGCAACTCAGTGCTTGAATTCTCACTCATATTAACTCTTTTCTTTCTTTCCCTTTATAGAATTACTGTTGGACCATGTTCCTGGAGTTAAACCTGCTCGATGTATTGAACTCTTTGCTAGAGAAATGTTAGGTGGGTGGGTTTCTTGGGGAAATGAACCACTTCACTTTCAGGACTCGAGATATTTTGAGACAGTGAATACATAGATTTTCCAGGGGAATGCCATCTTGTTGGAATCTACAAACTAAGGTCACCTGGCATATAGATTGCTTTGGTTCTAATGTCAAATCCCAAAGCACACTATTCTAGCTTGGATGGCTGTTATTAACAGGTTGGCAGATACAATGAGCAAATGGAGCCTTTCAATTGAAGACAGAAGCTGTATATTACTATCTTGTGCAACCAAGAAGCAGAAACTGGAACTCATATGTTTCTTTTAGTTGTCATTAGAGAACTTTGAATATTTTTATATCCAGATTTCGGAGGCATGTTGGCGATTGGGACACTGAATTTAATTGGGCCTTGTAAAAGGTTGAGGGGTACATAGTGATTGCTCTCCTCTCCAGTTTGCTTTGAGTTGGACTGCTACAATTTACTATATTAGGCAAGAAAGGAACAGCAGATTCCTTGGGCTTCTGTATCTAGTACACAAAATTTTAAAGAATACCGGTGATATTCCAGGATGGTTACACGGAATTAGAAGCATTGCCGATGATCCTGTAAGTCATGCTTTGTGTATATTTGGTTAGTTAAATTCACTTCTGTTTTATGACATTTTGTGGTTTATTTGTAAGTTGCAGAATTGTCTTCACTATGGCAAGGTTACACCCTGATTCTCGATTCTATAATTTGGCTCATCCGAAAAAACTAGAGAAGTTTGTATGATATATTTTTTTTGCAACATCACTTGATGGTTGTTTATACCGAAAGAAAGAGACATAATGTGGCTGAAAGTAAAGCTGATGCAATGTTAATCTCATCTATCTAATATAGATTACAATAACATTTAATCAATCTTTTACATCTAACTTATTGAGAAGTTGATAAGTAGCCACTGCTCTCTGTACATCTCTTTTAGTTTTGAAAGGTCTCGGATGGAAAACAGGGATAGTATCTTCCCAATTAGGGGATGTAATCAAGTCGAGCCGAGCCTGAATACTGTCAAGCTCAAGCTTGAAATTCAGAGTTTGATACTCAGCATAAGCTCAATTGAACTTTAAATTTGAGCTTGGCTCGAGATATAATCAAGCTACTCGAGCTATAGCTCGGTTCAATACTTAAGCTTAGGGTTGATAATATATATTAAGGGTGATAATATAAATAATAATATAAAAATATGAAAAGCTCGATAATGCTCGCTAGTATTCGAGTTGATTATTACTATGCTCAAATTTGGCTCGATTGATAGCTCGAGCTTGGCTCGGCTATTATTGAATCGAGCTTGAAGTTTTTTTGAGTGAACTCAAGTAGCTTGTGAGTACCATTGTCTCATTTAGACCCCTATTCTCAATGCATATAGTACAAACTTTGCCTTGAAGTTGTCCCCTATTTCTAATCTTCCTAGTTCTTGTTCTAACCACTGCAACTTTTATTATTTTAGGAAGATTGTACTTCTTTCTAACGTTGTTCATCTTTTGGTGATCCACAGGTAACTAAATCAACTCCTTTTGGTGGTAGACCCAGTATCCATTTTGCATCCTCGAGTCTCGTGTGAATTTATGGCCATGGACATTGAGATTTCGTCCTTCTTTGTTTATGTGATGCAATTAGGTAAGACAAAACTCTCGATAGGAGTACGAGAAAATATCAAGAAGATAGTGAGATTTTATACCCGGACTCATTTGGTTTTGCAGTTGTTTTTCTTCAGTGGGAAAGAGCATTCCAAGCTTGTTTGATATCGTCCTTTGTCTGCAACTGCAAGGTGAGCTTTGTAGAACATTTGTTAGTTCTCATCATAAAAAGAAAGGCTGATGATGCATAATTATAAAATAGGAATGCATGGAAGTTGAAACTATACCAAGATGTAGATACCTTATTCCGGGGCATAATTATGATAAGCATATGCTACTCATATTCAAGTTTTAAGTGTTGGAAATAAGCATGTGTCTAAGACGTATAAATTTAGTTTTTAAATTAATTGCATTGGAAATTCTCAAATTATTGACAGATTCTAAATTGATTTTTAAATTTCAAAACATGATTTAATTGTCTTTGAAGTATCGGTATCGTATTAATTAAGTTTTTTCGACAGTTTAGTCGTCAGTTTGGGCATTTCAGATATATTTAGAATATATGGATTAATTATAGGATGAAATTATCTTGACATAATACTTTTGATTTTGTCTCAACCTACCTGATATATTTTCTTTTTCTACAAATCTAAGCCAAATATATATTATGAAATTTAAAAAATAATAAAAATATATAAAAGAAAGTATTTTTAAAATTAGATTATATGTTTTTATATTATTAAAAAAATTATGTTTTAGAATGTATATAAATAGTTAAAAATTAAAAAGAATATTTTAGCAGAATGAACATGATGAATTTTATCTATACTTGACCCAAAAATTTTAATTTAAAAATCACCATCTTAAATTTTGTATGTTCAATAATTAGTCTATTGCTTACAAGCTAACCAACACAAATTTAATTGAAAAATAATTAAAAATATATGTTTTTAAAAATAATGAATATTATTATAATGTTGTTTCGTTTTTTTTATAACTTTATATAAAATTTATAAAAATAATTTAAATTCAAAATAAATTCACATATTGAACTTAAGACATCAAATTTCTTAAATCATCAATTTTACTATTTCAATCAAAATTATTTGATTTTTACATAAATTTTTTTATAAATGTATTTTTTAATCATTTTAACATATCGTGAATGTATTAGAATTTACTATTATTTTCTTTCTTATCAAATTGTTTGCATTTTTTACTAATTATTAAAATTAAAAAAATCATTACTTAAATATTATTTTGTATTCTTTATTTTTCCCGGGCATAAGGGGGTGTATCACAACACTAGTTTTAATTATTTGGATGACTTTTATAATGATTTTTGTAATTAATTGATACGATAGATAAAACTTTTTGATAATATTTTATCACTTTGAAAACTTTCGTAATATTTTTGATAACTTCGACTTATTATCCTTAATATGATTTACTATTTGATAATTATGATAATTTTTTGGAAAATTAAAATAAAATGCTGTGAAATGGAAGCCGAATTAGTTACGGCTCCAAGCCGGGTCTTATTCGGACAAATGGGCCGGCTCATTAAAAGTACGTGGCGTAATGTCGACGGTTTTAGAACTGGGATTATCCAATAAAAATATATTACGTAAAAAAACAAATCCTATAAACTGGTCTCAACGACTTACTCGATAGCTGCATCTTAAAACTCGGTTCGAACCGGGTTTAATCAATGATATATTTAATTTAGTGGTAAAAGTACCATAAAGCTCCTGTAGTAGGGGTCAGATTAGTCTTTATACATCAGATCAAAGTAAAAATTAGTTTTTTTGTTAAAAATTGATCTTTATACATCATACTGATACCCATGTGGCATATTACATCATAGATGAAATTTTTAATAAAAATGACTAATTTATTCTTTGATATAATCTATAGGAACTAATTTATCTATTTTAAATAGAGAGAGAAAAATATAATTTGACTCTTAATACTTGATTTAATCGATTTGGTTAAGTTAATTATATAAAGTTAAGACTCTACTACTTAGCGAATTTTAATATATACATTATTTTTAATTTTATAATATATAAAAATTTAATCACAATCCAAATTGAGTTTTATTTGTGCTTTATTTCTAGTACTTTGAGAAACAATAGAAAAAAAATCGGTTTGGGTTAAATTGTAATATTAATCAAAACTTCATTTTTATTTTTAATCGGACCAACCATTTCTTTAATTTTCAATTCACTAGATTTGGTCAAAGTTGATTATGATGATTAATTTAATTTTGTAAGCAATGAAAATAGGTCAACTTCTAGTTATGAGTGTTATTTAAATTGGAGAGAAAAGAAAAAATTTAATTTAACTAATTTAAGGGATAAGGTAATATTTTCAACTTGGTCCTTGAACATTTGACTTGGTTCATGTGATTGTCACGGGCCACGCACAAACGAAGTCATTACCTAATGCAGCACTATTTGCTAGGTAAAGTCTAACCTCGATGGCATGAAAACGTGGTACATTGAGATTGTACAACATTAAAGTGCCATGTCGTCTCATAGCCAAAATTGAGAAAAATTTGTCAATTTACAGGACTAAATTGGGAAAATAACATTTAGGTCTAAATTGAAAAAAATTACCAAGTTCAGTGATTAAATGTTGCTTTATCCATTAATTTAATTGGTAAACTATAATTAAGGTCCTTAAATTATTAGTAAGTTCACATTTTGATAATCCAATTTAAAAAAGTTACAAAATGATCATTGAACTATTTAAAAGTTTTGATTTAAGTCGTTGAACTATTCATAAGTTTTTGTTTAAATAAATGGGTTGTTAAGTTCTTTTTTTAGAAAAAGCTCGATTGGTGTATTAGTACTCGTCAACAAATGAAAGAACATACCTTTGATCAAAGTTGATCTGACAATTAATGTTAGAAATTGAAAAAGAAAGTTGTTTGGATTTTGGTCCATAAATTCACGATATTCAAAGTTATTTTATGAAAAAGAATTTAAGTTGTAGAAGTGAAGGGAAAGAAGAGGTTTTAAGCAGTATAGATGATGCAAATAGAGAAAGATATACAATGATGAAGATATACAATGATAATTTTAGCAGCCCAATTACTTATATGAAATTTTTTTAATAGTTTAATAATTATTTTTTAATTTTTTAAAATTAAATAAACAAAACTTACACTTACTAATAGTTTACTTAGCTTCCATGTAGTTTACCCTACTCGAACCGATGAACCGGCTCATTGTCTAATCTCACCAACCCAAGATGGGGAACCTTCATGAACTCGAATTCTTTCATATTTTTATATTGCGAAAAAAAAATCCATTATTTTGTGGGCATTTGATTCGCCATTTTCCGCAGTCATAAACCTTGGTTTAGGATAGAATATAGCGAAAATTTAGTGTTCAGAAAAAAAAAGAAAGAGAATCCATGGCGATTTCCTCAGATCCAAATAAACCTTTCCTTTCCATTCATAAACTCTCTTTTAATCCACTTCACTTCCCTAGTCAAATCCAAATTCTAAATCCAACCCATTGATTATCTCTTCAAATAATCAAAACCCAAATTTCCTTGCACAAAATTTGATCCAAATTTGTACCTTTTTTTTTTTGAAAGCAGCATGGAATCCGAACTCAAGGACTTGAATTCGAAACCGGCGAAGATCCAACAACCCGATCCGACACATGACGACACTTCCTCCAAAGACGACCGCCCCTTACTCAAAGCCGACTCCTCATCCACCGCCGCCGCCAACATCCACGAGCTCGAGAAGAAATTCGCTGCTTACGTTCGTAGCGACGTGTACGGTACCATGGGACGTGGAGAGCTCCCATTGAAGGAGAAAATCATGCTTGGGATCTCCCTCGTTACGTTGCTTCCCCTTCGAATCGTTTTTGGGATGTCCCTTGTGGTTGTATATTATTTGATTTGTAGAATTTGTACTATGTTCTCTGCCCCGAACCAGGAGGAGGAAGAAGAGGGTTATGCTCACTTGGGTGGGTGGCGGCGGGCCGTGATTGTCCGGTCGGGCCGGTTTCTCTCTAGGTCTTTGCTATTTGTGGTAGGATTTTATTGGATTACTGAAACTCATAAAGATTCAGCTAATACCAAAGAGAACTCAAAAACTGAGGTAATACCAAGTTCAATTTGATAGCTTTAAGGAGGATTTAAATGCAAAAAAACTTCAAATTTTTAATGATTTTTTGTGTGATTTTTTATAGGGTACCCATCAATTAGAAGAGCAAGAAAGACCTGGGGCAATTGTATCTAATCATGTTTCATATTTAGATATCTTATATCATATGTCCTCTTCTTTTCCAAGCTTTGTTGCTAAGGTTTGTTTAACTTATCAGTCATTCTTTTATAGTTTTGATTATATTATAAAAAGTTAAAATTTAAATTTTGCTGCTTTAAACTGATATGTTTCTGGTTTATTTGTTTGTTTGTTTCTCAATTGGAACCCTTGGATTTTATTTCTGAAGAGATCTGTGGCTAAAATTCCTCTAGTTGGTCTCATCAGGTGAGTTTGTGATTCGGTCGTAGTCGTTTTTTTCATTATCGAACTTGCTGAGGGGTTGGAGACCCTCTCAATATGTCAGGTATTATATTCTCGTGGTGTCTAGGTACCACTTGAGCTACATTTGGCTCTCGGCATGGTCATGTGAACTTGCTAAGCTCTCGGCATGACCATGCGAGTCACCCCGTTCAACAAAGTCTTAGAGCTAAAACCAAGCAGAGACACCTCGTGAATGTACCTGGCAGATCTCTCTATTATAGGGATCAGATCAAATTAGTCCCATACTATTAAAAAGAATCAAATAAGTTCAAATTTCAACAGATAACATTTAATGTTTTAAAAATGTCATTTGCTATTAACAAAGTTAATATTTTGAAATTTTTTTTATGGGTTTACAAATGGAATCTTTTGTTTGGAGTTGAACTGCAAATGGGAAACAAAATAATTTTCATGTCATTTCTTAACAATAAATGTTAGCTCTGTTACAATTTAGCCTTATTTGATTATTTTTAATAGTATAGAGATTAAATTGATGCATTTAGTAGTAGAGGGACTAATTTGATCCCCTCATTTGATTATTTTTAATAGTATAGAGATTAAATATTAACTCTGTGGTTATTATCCGAATACATGTTTTTGTTTCGGAAAGAGTTGCATTCTTGCAATTTTTTTTACGGTTACCTATTTATTTGGTTCTGTTAGAATAGTGAATGATAATTTGGCTTGTTTGTTACAGCAAATGCCTTGGTTGTGTCTATGTTCAGCGAGAGTCAAAATCCTCAGACTTCAAAGGTGTTGCAGGTAGAACAAATATTAACCTCGAAATGTGCTCTTCGTCACATACTATTGATCAAAAGTACAATGCATAAACGGTATTTCTTTCAGGTGTTGTGACTGACAGAGTTCGTGAAGCTCATCATAATGGATCTGCTCCAATGATGTTGCTCTTTCCAGGTTAACTGTTGTTTTGATCTGCTATGTACATTTGTATGTATGTACATATTTATGTATGCCCGTAGGTGATATTTCGTAGTTGTTTGATTCGTATTTCTTTTGACAATAGAAGGAACTACAACCAATGGGGATTACCTTCTCTCTTTCAAGACCGGTGCGTTTTTGGCTGGAGCACCGGTGGTGCCTGTTATATTAAGGTATCCATACCAACGGTTTAGTCCAGCCTGGGATTCAATAACAGGGGTGAGTATTTCTCAAGCAAATTCAATATAGATTTTATAAATTTTGATAATAAATCTATTGGTCTAATGGTGAATTTCATCCCTCTATTTTACTAAAATTGATAAGTTAGTCCCTCTGCTTTAATTCCTTGCATATAAATTTTTGAACTGCTGATTTTCAACTTAGTGATTCAATGGGAAGGTTTAATGATGTTATCCAATTGAACTACTCAGTTTTCTCAAAATACAAGGATCAAGTTGTTAATTTTCATAGAGGGATGAAATTCGTAAATAGAGCAAAATTTGTTTGTTCCTTTGATTAAGTAGCTATGTAATATATTGAGATTGTTATTAAGATGGAAGATTATAGGGAAAATATATAGCATGATTTATTTCTTCATGCAAGAAAACAATGAAATCATAGTGATTAACTTTACCAGTTTTTTCCGTGCTGCTGCTAATGTTCTGTGTTGTTCTCCATAGGTGCGTCATGTTGTTTTTCTTCTATGCCAATTCATAAATCACATGGAAGTGATGCACTTACCAACCTACTACCCCTCACAGCAAGAGAAGGACGATCCGAAACTATATGCTAATAATGTCCGAAGATTGATGGCAACCGAGGTATGCATATATCGAACTGTCTTATCGGATCATCAAATATTTGGTCATATTGATTGATTGTAGGCCCTCTTAGATACTTCTCTTACCATCACTCTGCACGGTTACCATTAAAGCTAAACTGGCGCTTGAGAAAATATCTATCTTAACCAACTAATGATAGATGTAGGTCCGTTGAGCCACATTTGATATTTCTTGTGCCGTGTAGTCACCGATATGCAGTAAAATGACCATCAAATCTTATGGTAACATGGCACAATTAGTCGGATCGTCATTCGTGTTGATGCCGGTCTTTAACTCTCAGTTTAATTTTGTGTTTGCAGGGTAATTTGATAATGTCAGATATAGGACTGGCCGAGAAGCGAATATATCATGCTGCTCTCAATGGTAATAATCGCCTGCCTAGTGTTTTGCATCAGAAAGACGATTGATAATTTCTTGGCCTTGCTCCCAAACAAATATCGAGTCTCAGTTAAGTTCCTTAGTTTACACCGGTATTTTCCATGAACGCACTGACTAAACCGTAGGGCTTGTTTCTCGTCGCCATTTGCTGTTAAATTGTAAACTTTATTCTTGGTACTTGTTGCCATTAGATAAAGATTATAAATACAGATTCAAATTTGCTTATAGAACTGAATTCATATATGCTACTCTTTTACATTTTTGTCTTAATATTCACGTATCTATGTGTATGTGTGTGTATATATATGCATGCATGCCACTTTTTTACATTTTTGTCTTAATATGTATGCATGCATGCCACTCTTTTTACATTTGTCTTAACATGTATGCATGCATGCATCTCTTTAAATCATGTCTTTGAATTTTGATGTCTATTCATTTTCAGCTGCTATAAATCCAGGGAGTTAATTATGTTCAGTAGAGGAAGCTATAGTGTTTCGTCATTTAATCGCCTTTGCAGTCGAGGAGCTGAGATTTTATAATTCAATGGGGGCTTTCATCGGTTTGAATCATCTGTCAACTGTGTTATTCTGGTCTTTGGGCGTTATATCCACAACATATAACATTACATGTATGATTTTCAGGTAGGTATGATGCTACGAGATAAATGTATCAGAAACGTTTGTATCATTATTAACATTGTCCTGCCAATACCATATTAGAGAAATCCATTAATTGCTTAACACTTTTGTTGATTCTATGGCTCTGCAAGTTTCCGACCACCAGTTCGAGCCGAGACATATAGTCTTTCCCCTTTTATCTTCCGCTCGAATCAACGAATTAAATCAATTACATTGTCTTAGAGACCAAAAGAACACTTTGAAACAAGATTTTAACAACACATTAGTGTTACATACATGAGAACATACATCCCACAAGCTAAGACGACAAACACCCAAAAAAAAAAAAAAAAATCTGTAATTACTGATGAATGTTTAAACCCGATTGGTTGTCTTACCGTTTTCAATATGATACATTGTTCGATTTCTTCGAATCCCAAGGTGGCAAGCAGCCTCTTAAGGGTGATTGTAGGAGTAACGAGGACTTTTGCCGCATGGAAACCGAAGATAGGCAACTAAATGCGCATCTCAGCCTCCTTTTCTCACTATCGAAAGGTTGATAATTTGCATCGTGCCGCACGACCGAAGTCTTAAGGGCTTCGGGAAGAATGCAACTGCACATTGAACCTATTCTTGCAAGCCGATTTACCCATTTCGGGATGTGTTTCCCTGTCAACCTGTGACAAATATCCCTACAGAAATGGTTGCAGTTCTTGACGATCAAGTGATATGTATCTCCATGATACCTTGTCGAATTACGCTCCATGAATTCCCGTACTTTGATAGGATCCAACGATGTTGTCCCGATGAATATCGATTTCCGGAACTGGAAACCCGGGCACTCTCGTGGTTCGACCTCGAAAACACCACTTGTTGGGTAGTCATGAGCTCCAAATGCATACTCCACACCGTGAACTATATAAGAATCCGGTTCGGATATCAGAGAAAGCTAAACCAGCTTGCATTGGACGGAAACGAGATAAGGACAGAAACAAAGCTTACCTTCCACACCGGAATGAAAGATACCGAGGCCTGCCCAATAAAAGTATCCATTCATAGGGGTTAAGTCATAGACGTTGAGATACACTGGTGCACTGCCCGGATCGAAATTAGTTGGTTTCACCTTTTGGAAAAAACAACGAGATGCTGATTTGTTTTTCAAAATACGTGGTACCACCAGTTTCCATCTCTTCTTTTTCTCAAAATCCATATGTTCTTCAGAGATAAACCCAGACTCCGATTAATGCTTATACAACCTGGAGTAAATTACCCGATATTAGCTATATAATTCGAAGTAAAACTATCTCATAATCATCACAGAAACAAAAACAAGACAACAATGGGCACCAAAAACATAGCAGCCGATTATAGCAACCACGATCGTTCCGTGTTGGCATTTGAACACGTTCATCGTCCTCGTAATGAAGTTTTGCAACAACTACCATCTTCGAAAAAGTAATTTTTTACCTAAGACAACTCATTGAGTGAAGGCACCATAACAATACAATGGATGTCTCAAACTCTCAGCCTTAAAAAAAAAGGTGCATATGAAATCCCTCATTCAACAACAAATATCAAGGATCGGAACCGGTTTGAAACACCGAAAAAAAGCTCATTGCCTAAGGGTTTATTTATCCTCCCAAGAGTCCGAAGGTATGGATTTTGCTGGTAAAAGTACCATGGAGGCCTTTATACTAGGAGTTCGTATTGCATTTCGCTCCTTCTACTAAAAAAATAGGCAAATTTATCATTGTACGTTAAATTAAAGAGTAAATTGATCTTCTTGTTAAAAATTACATTCATTTCTATTGTTAAAATTTAGTTTATGTACGTTAGCATGAGGTACGTATGGCACACCACTTGTCACTATTTGATTATTCTGTCAGCTATGCCAGTTTTCAACAGTAGAAATGGATGAAACTTTTAACAAGAAGGGCCATTTTGCTCTTTGATCTAACGTATAATAGTTAATTTGCCCATTTTTTAAGTAGAGGGACCAAAATGTAATCTGACACTTAATATAAGGGTCTCCATGGTAATTTTACCGATTTTGCTCTACAAGCAAGGAACTGAACAAGTCATATGACATAAAAAAATGATTAATTTTACTAGACTTCCATAATGGTTAGCAACTATCTTTAATTCTTTATCATCAATGTATTGAATTAATTTTACAATATATATTTATACAAACTTAAAAGATAATGAACACCAACCACCCTAAATTCCAATCATTTAAGTAGTCAAAACCAAACTAAAAAATATATAATAAAATGGTTAAAATATGCCTATAGTCCCTGTACTTTTCAAAAATTAGAAATTTAATCCTTGTACTTGTATTTTTAGAAATTTTTTTTTCAAAATGTTAAAAAAAGTTTACAACTTAATAATTCCACCTGAATTTTAAAATCGGATAAGTAAAGATGCTAAATTTCAAATTTTTGAAAAGACGATTATAGGCACATTTTAAGCTAATAAAATCCATCATACTAACATCATTGCTAGCTAATTAAACCCTAGATTTTATATGAAACTACACAGATAATGATAATGGAGATTAAGGGGAAAATAAAAGGGAAAAAAAAGAGAAAGAAAAAGAAACCGAATAAAGCATGATCCATAATATAAACAAAAATGGCAACTCTCTTTTTTTGTAGCAGTAAATTTAACTATCAAGTCCTACATTCTACAAATTCATTTAACAAAAACACTAATCTTTTCAACATAATAATTAAAAAGAATCAATTGCATTTTGCATATAAAGAAGAATTTCACTTCAGATCTACTAAAATGTCGAGAAAAAAAAGAAATTAAATTAAACAAAAATATTAGTGTTAATATATCAAACAGATTTAAACCCAGAATTTTAATCAATAATCCCATAAAGAAAATTGCATATTTTTTTAAAGAAAAAAAAAAAGAATGGGAAATGAGAGAGGAAGAGAGCTTACAGATTTAGAGAAGAAAAAAAGGCCATTAAGCAGTGACCCAATGAAGAGAAAATTTGCCATTAAAGAATCGAAGCGAGCTTGCATTGAACGAAAGGCTTCATTTTTTTTTTTTTAGGGTGAAAAAATCAAAAGAAGAAGAAAGATTGTTCACAAAAAGACGAAATGTTAAGCTTGGAGAGCATATATTCAAAACTGGAAGCTTTTTTTAAGCATTATTAAAGAAGTAGACGAAAGGGCCAAAGCCAGATATATTATTTCTTTCGTTCTTTCTTTTTTAAAATTTTTATGTGTTTATTTCTTACTCTTTTCTTTTCTATTTTAGGGTAAATTAAATCTAAAGTCACTAAACTATTAGTAAATTTATGTTTTAGTCATTTAACTTCAAAAGGTTGCAAAATAGACACCGAACTATTTAAAATTTTTCATTTAAGTCCCTAAATTATTTGAAAGTTTTTACCTAAGTTACTAGGTTTTAAGTTTTTTTTTTAAGAAAAAGTCCAGCCAACGGGTTTCAAGCAATAATTTGATAATCAATAAGGTGGATCGATACCCATTGACAAGTAGAAGAACATAAATTAGATTCAAGTTGGTTTGATGATCACTGTCAAATATTAGAGAAAAAAGTTGTTTAGATTTTGGTTCGCAGATTCGTGGCGTTCAAAGTTATTTCATGAAAAGAAAATTGAACTATAAAAGAGAAGGGGAATAATTTGCTGAAAATTATTTATTTTTGTATTTTTAGATTATATACATATTTAAAAATTCAATTATTGATATACAATAATGTTAAAATGTCAAATATTAGAGAAAAAAGTTATTTAGATTTTTGTATATACAATAATCGAATTTTTGTATATCAAAAATTAAATAATTAAAAATTTAATTTTTTTATTTAAAATGATATCAAATAATAATTTTAATATATATTGTACACATTTGCTACAATTATTTAATTCTACTAGATTTATCAAGCATAACAATTTTTATTTTATTATGATATAATGTTTTCTTGAGTTCAAATGATTGATTGTAATAAATTGGCATAATATTATAATGCCATCAATAATGGATAATTAAAATATTATTACAACACCATTGCTAAAAAGGGACAAAAGATATACTAGTGGGAAAGAGACCCTCTTTTCATAGCCAAGATATCAGGTTTGTCCTAGTCAAAACGCATCAAAGCTGCGGAGAGTAGGCTGAGTTAGAGGTGACGGATGTAGGGGCGAAGCTAAGGATTCAGTATTGAGGGAGCTGAAATAAAATTTTAAAATCTAGAGGGGTAAAAACAAAAATTTTATCTTAAAAAAGTTTAAATTGAATATTTAATAATTAGGAGGGACTAAAATTATTATTAATTCACTTAACTAGAGCCGTCAAGGCCCCTGCTTACCATTACCATTACCATTACCATTAGTTTTGCCCTTAAATGGATATTAATTATATCCGTAACTGCTTCACACTGCTCCAAGCCACTCATGTTTTCTTTACTAAGATTTTTCAATTTTTATTATTATGAAATTATGTCTATTGAGTCTTAGTTCGATTGACATTAATATTATTTTCAGTGCAAGAGGACGTGGGCTCAAGTGGCTGAAGCGCATTATCCTCCTATTTAAGGGGTGAGGAGAGATTACGAATAGTTCTAGACATTATATCAAAAACAGCAGGTGAGATAAGAACCTATAATGAGGCGAGATGGAAATATTGACTAAAATGTTAAATTTTTAAACATGACAGCCTACATGTCAATCCATGTATACATCATGTTTTTTTTAAAGAATATTGCGTTATTTTATTATATTTTATTTGAATATTTTTATAATTGTTAAATTATTTGTTAACGTGGCATATATGATAAATAGAATTATGTCAACGTAAAGCACATGTGGATTGTCATACAAGTTGTCACGCCAAAATCACTAAAAATTTTATATTTTAATCAACATTTTCATTAAAAAAAAGATAATTTAATTCTTTTAAAAAATTTTAATTATCAAATTAGACTAAAAAAATTAAATTTATAAAAGAAAAAAAAAAGGTAAAAACAAGAAGATTTTTTTTTGGGACAAACAAGGAGACAGAGAGGTAAAACAAGATGAAGAAATTCACCTTTATATTCTTTTAAGACTACCCCATTATTGTTCAAACTAAGCCAGCCTTTGTTATTGAATCATGTGGACTGTGGCACATGCCCCTCCAATCATTACTTCTATTTGAATTTCAAAAATAAATTCCTACCAAAATACTAATTTGAAAAAGGAATATCCAATAATTTTGAAATTGATTGGGATTATATTACGAGAAACTGGTTTGATTCATAGAAAGTAAGATTATCGGTAGAGGTGAATTTTAAATTTTTTGGGTAAAATAAAAATATAAAAATTTGAAGGGATTAAATTTTTTTTTTTTAGGGTTAAAGTGTGATTTTATTGTATATAATCATATATTTTGGAATCATATTGTTATGTTTAGATGAAGATTAAAACTTGAGAAAAAAGTAAGGATAAACTGGGGATTTGAATATTAGAGTTCGAGTTTTGCCGATGTTTAAACTTGTTTTTCGGGATTAATATTTTTGTTTAAATTCTCCTAAATTTAAACTTGGACGAGTAGTAGTTTGGCCCTTAAATAGGTTTAGTTATAATAATAAAAAAGATTAAAATATGCTCTAAGTCACTGTGCTCTTCATACATTTGGAATTTAGTCATCCTACTTTTATTTTTAATAATTTAGTCCTCGGGTTTTTTTTTCGGATTTAGAAATGTAAAGTCTAATTGTTAACATTGATAAAATTATTTTATTAAATTCTTATCTACTATGTCATTTTGTTAATTATATGACTACTAGGTGAATTTTTTTTAAAATTTTAAAATCACCCATCAATGAATTTAAGAATAAATTTAATAATATTAATAATTAAACTTGAATTTTTAAATTAAAAAGAAATTAAAAAAACTTAATTTTAAATCTAGGAAAAATAAAAAAAACTTGAAAGATATTTTAACATAAAAAATAATATATACACTAATTACCTCAAAAGTAGATTTTTCTCCCCCACTAATTATCTCCACTTTTTGCCTAATTTAAAAGTAACAGTAAACAACTTGGTGGAAAAACTTTGGACTTTGTAAAAAAAAAAAAAACTTCAATCTTTAGGTTAAATTTTATTATTAGTTCCTGTACTTTGTGAAAATTCTAATTTTAGTCTCTGTACTTTAATTTGATCAATTTTAGTCTTTGTACTTTTTGAATTAGTTGATTTTAGTCCTATCCAAATAGAAACAACTAAATTGTTTTGGTTAAATTTAATTATTAGTCTTATACTATGCATACAGTTATAGATTTAATCCAAATTCTTTAATTAGATCATTCTAAGTTCCTATATTTTTTGAATTTTGAAATTTCGACCTTGACACAAATGACAGTTGTTAATCAATTAGCTAGATTTTTAGTGAGTAATATGTGAAAATAACAAGCTGACATTGTATTACACATATGCAGGGGAGAATTTAGAGGGTCGAGCAGGGGCCTTGGCCCCCTCAAATGGAAAATTGTCTTTTAGTCACCTAATAAATTACAAAATTAAAAGTTATCATGTGGTAAAATTGTACTTTGACCCCTTAAAATGAAAAGATTTCTATTTAGTCCCTTCAAAAGTGATGAAATCATAAGTTAATACAAGATAAAATTGTAATTTAACCTCACAAAAAAGTTATAATTCAATTCCTTCCCTTTAAAAAAAAATTCTGAATTCGTCCCTGCACATATGATAATATATTTGATACATCAGAATTCGAAAATAACAAAACTTAACTCAATGAATTTACAATTATCATTTGGTGAAAATAGATTTTTAAAATTTGAAAAATACAGGAACTCAAAATGATCAAATTAAAATACAAGGATTAAATCCATAATTTTTGTAAAATACAAAGACTAAATTAGAATTTAAAGTAATCTTTATTAGGGGTTTTATATTTATATATTCCAAACATAGTTGTGGGACAAGAATTCAAGTATATTTAAGTTAGAAAATCTACACTTAAAAGTAAAACAATCTATAAAGAATAAAAAATTATGTCTTAACCCCAATATTGAGCCCCTAATTATGCATCCTTTTGTCGGCAGATGAAACGTCGCCGTCACAAGTGAAAAATCACGATGAACCCATTGAGTTGAAATGAGCCCATGCATCCTGAAATTCCAAAGAGGGTAAAATCACATAATTGTATTGTGTTAAATCCGAAAATCGATCTGAGTAATACTCAATTCGATTTTGTCATAAAAATTAACAGTTTAAATTTGAAAATGATTAAACTTAAAATAATTCGAATTTAAAACTAATCGGAATAAGTAAATCTTAAATAGTCTAACTTGAATGACAAGACTCGAATTAACCAAAACTTGAAATGACTTTACCCAAAATTCACATAACTAAATGATTTGAACCCGAAAAGATACAAACATGAACTAATCCAAAATTTTTAAAATCCGAATTTCTCATGTATTCATGATATACTATAATTTTTAAATTGGTCCTTATATTTTTTGGTCAAAAATGGTAGCTAAATTTTTAGTTTTATCGCAATTTATTCTTAAAACCATGTTAACCAATAAAAATAAACATGACACGTGACATATTCTTATTAATGTTGTACGTTTTTTTTAATTAAAATAAAATGAAACTGATAATTTAGAGACAATTTCTCAATAAAAAAAACATTTTAAGAATCAATATGAAGATGAGATATAATTTAGGAGAAAAAACAAGGGCTGGCCTAAGAAGAGCTAACAATTGGTAAATCTATATGCCATTGTCCTAATAGGAAGACATGTTGGTCAGCAACATTGTATGAAATTTCAACTTGTCTTAGCTTGGACATTGTTTGTAGTACAATAATTGATCATATTAGACAAATTTGGTAGGCCAGCAACTGCACCATAGCCAAATTCCAAAGCTTTACTTCTCTTTGACACAAATTTAATTCAGATTAAATCGAATATAACAAATTAATAATTTAAATAAAAAAATTACTTTTAATCTAAAACAGCTCAAACTTAAAATGACTAAAATTTGAAATGATCTAAATAAAAAATTCAAAATGACCTAAACTTGATATTATACAACGCGAAAAAACTTAGTTTTCAAACTTAAATGATTTGCTGAAAGAAACTGAACCTTAAAACTTTCAAACTCAAAGTAATCCAAAAATTATAAAATCCCGAATTGATCATACACTGATAAATTTAATCCAAACCCAACTTGACCTGTCCATTTGACAATTGTATCGATACGTGGATAAATATTTGTATAGGAAATCATAATATTACCTGTAGAACATCAAAGACAATTTGTGCAATGTATTTTTGATCTGAGGCAGCACCTTTTTGTTGTAGTTTATCTGGATGTAGACACAATAGAGCTTTTTGATATGATCTTTTCACTGCAGGTCCTTCAATTATGTCCATGAGAGCCACTGGCTTCCAACCACTATTAGGCCAAAGAATCTGTGGGTTTGCAATGCAACCATTGTTAGTCTTTCAAAGGCAAAAGGCAAGTTCTTTAGATTTGCCTCAAATTTAGAATATGATTTATACCGGAAATGACGATTCGAATAAATAAAACTTGAAATAACTTGAAATTACTTAAACTCAAGATGATCTTAAAAAAAAAAAATCCTAGAAGCAAATTTGAATGACCTGGACCCAAAAGTACTCAACCTTGAATAGCACAAATATGAAACAACTTGAATTTGAAATGATCCAAATCTAAAACTTATCTAAATTCCAAATGGCTTGAACCTAAAATGGCTCGAAAATTTTAAAATTTTGATTTTAGCTGGCCTAGATTGACCTATTATAAAACCAACATGACCTGCCTAATTGACAAAGCTTGTGTTCCCTTAAGAATGATTGTCCTTTATCAGCTATATTATTAGGTATATCTTTTAATTTGCTTCATACGGTACGTAACATTCCTTTGGGATAATATTTTTACTTGTATCTAAAAATCCAATCTGATTAATCTGAATATGATCCAATTTCATTTGACTGTAAAAGTCAATATTCCTATCCGATCAATCAAAACCTGAAATGACTGGAACTCAAAATGGTCTAAACACGTAACCAAAAATGTCTTGAAAGTACAATCTAATATGGCCTGACCCTAACTCCAAAATAACTTAAATGCAAGAAAACCTCAACTCAAAATAACAAAAAATTTTATAATCTAAATTAAACTAATCTATATTGATCCAATCTATAACCGATCCGGCACGGCCAATTGAGCTAATAATAACTGAAGTTGGATCCATTGCTACTTACATATTGCAAGGTTGACAACAGTGAACGGATGTTTCCTTGTTTCCCATTTGACCATTGCTGTATCTTAGCATCAATGGCCTGCATTAAATAATGTAAGAGGCTGAAAAATGTGAAGCAAAATGGGAGTTCTTTTTATATAATTATTATAAGGAATAATATAATTTTTTGTTCTTGAATTTGACAACCAGATCCATTTTGGTATCTGTATTTTTTTTTGTCCTTGAACTTGAAAACTAGATCCCTTTTGGTCCCTAAACTTAGATTTTGTTAAGATTTGATGATGTGATCGATGTTAATGGAACACGATCAGACGGATTGAGAATTGATCGATATAACATTCTGAATAAAGGGGATGAACCAATTGACTCGAAAACTGCTTGAAATTGGTAAAAATTGAAAACGGGGCAAGAATCGATAGTTAAACAAGTTGAATCGATTTAATAAAAAAATTAATTTTTTTTAAATTTTAAAGTTGAATCAGTTGAACTGGTCGAATAAGGAACCGATGGTATGATCTATTCAACCACTAATTAGATTATTAAAACATGAATGTAACACCCTGGGTTGTACTACATCATTAAACTTTTATATTTTTTATATTTAGGGACCAAAATAGACTTAGTTGTCAAGTTCAGGGGCCAAAAATTATATTATCCTTAATTATAAGAGCATTTTACATTACCTTGATTTCTTCAGGATCAATACCAAAATCTGGGAAAATTTTCTCTTCTGGTGTTAGGTCTTCAATCTGTTCTTAAACCAAAATATGAATCTCATTAGGGTTCAACCAAAATCATAATATAAAAAAGAAAACCTACATGCTTTAATGGCTAATTAGATTCATCAATTGAACAGTTCAAATCGGTTTTAAGAGTTGCATCAATCTGGATGGGGTTTATTAAGGTTTTAAAGTTTTATGTCATTTCAGTTTTTGTATATTTTGGATCGAGTCAATTTTAAGTTCAGATCATTTTGTGTATAAATTATTTTGGGTTCGATTCATTTGAATTTGAAGTTTAGGTTTCTTTATTGGATTGTTTCAATTTTGGGTTATTTTAAGTTTTTCCATTTAGGTGATTTCAAGATTGGATTAATCGGAGTTCAAATTAATTTAAATTTAGATTGAACAAGTTTGAGTTGTTAATTTTTTAAGATTAAATTAAATTGGATCGAAATTATATTCAAGTTGAGTGGGGTCAAACATACAAAAAAAGAAGAAGAAGAAGATAAATAACAATTTTTTATATAAATTTTATTTTAATATGCAATTTAATATATAAACTTCGTAATTATATATATAAAATTTGATTTTATTTAATTGTAAACATTTTAAGAAATAGATATATACATTTATTTTCATGCCCGATTAATATAATAATTTGCGTATGTAATATATCAATATAAAATTGTGCTAATTTGATAATATAGTTAATAATTACTGAAAATTGAATCAGATTAAAATTTTATATATAAAATTATATAAAATCAAAATTTATGTACAACATTACGCATTAAATCAAAATTTATTATATATATATATATATATATATATATAAAAGATAAGCATATCACTCGTTAACTCAACTATTGCTATGGAAATGGATAGGTGACGTACCGAAAAGTTGTCCTCGGATGATTTTGCTGGATCTTCGATAACAGTGTTGAAGCCATTGGAAACTGATGCCAATAAAGTAAGTAGATAATTAAATTCCAAAATTGATAATCGAATCAGTTTCACCACTGATTTTTAATTCAATTAATCGGTTTGGTTTAAGCTTTACACTATTAAAAAAAATTAAATAAGATGAAATCGGAATATTTACTGTTTAAAAATGATAAAAATTAATTTTTTTATTTACAGTTCAACTCCAAATAAAATATTTTATTTACAAAATCATAAAAATATTTTCAAAATATAGCTTTATTTGATTCTTTTTGATAAACTGTAGTAGATGTCACTCAATTATAGCTTCTTCTTTCTTTTTTTCTTTTTTTACTTTTTGGTGATCCAACTATGAAAAATTATAAAATGATCATCCAATTATTAGTAAATTCCTTTTTTGATCACCTAACTATGAAATGTTACAAAATGGTCAGCCAATTATTTAAATTTGTATTTTTTGGTCATTAGCTAGCTAATTTAAAGTTGAAAACACCCAAAAATTCACGATAGTTGAATGACCAAAAAAGACAAAATTAAAGACTTGAGTAACCATTTTGTAACTTTTATAGTTGGGTCACTACTAATGTAGTTTACCCCTTCTTATTAATAGTAGAAAAACTAAATTGTTTCATTTAATTGTAAGACTAACTTGATTTGGTCCCTATAATAGAAGGATCTGCCAGCTAAATTCACCTTTCCTAAACCAACATGCATAAAGTAGTAGAAGAATAAGATAAACTGACCATGATTTATTAATGAACCGTTGTTGTTCTTTTGTGCTTCACCTTTACTCATATGATCTGCAATGGGAACTTGGGAAGATGGTTTCTTCTCTTGCATTGTAGGCATATGAATTTTCACTTCATTTTCATTCATTTGAAGATGATTTGGTTCGTTCTCTGGCTTTGGTGAAGCATCTTGGTTGAAAATTTTGATGAATTCTTTGACCTTTCCTCTAACTTTGCTTTTCCCATTATCCCATGAGTTCCTAGGTGAACCTTTTGCTCTTGTTGCAATGGCTTCTATATTGTTGGAACTGGCCCTTTTTGTAGTATTTGGTTTCTTGATGTTTTCATCATCTAGAATTTCATGCAATATCTTGGTCATCTCATCCGCATTATGTACGAAAACAGTATGAAAAATTAATTCTAACTCAAATTTGAATTCAAATGCGATTCTACCCAGTTTGATTATAAAATATTAAAAACTTAAATTAAATAACCCGAACTCAAAATAATCTGAACTTGAAATAATCAGAACCCAGAATGATTCAAATCTAAACGAATTAAACCCAAAATTTTGAAAAAAAATCATATTAGGACACTAAAATTTTAAAAATTTTAGGTAGTCCCTAAAACATAATAGCATGTTCCATTGTTATCAACCAACCCAATACAAAAATGAACAAAACCCAAAATAATCAACTTAAGACGACTAAAACCTACAATAACCCAAACCTAAATGAATTGGACTTAAGTATTAGACTAGGATAAAAATAAAATAACCTAAATTAATAAATCAAAATGACCTAAACTCGAATATCATACCCAAATGGACTCAAAACTACCTTTTACTATTGTTATATTGGCTTCCATATTGATGTTTTCAACATCTAGAATTTCATATAACTTCTTTGAACTCTTCTTAGAAATGTCTTTTGTTCCATCATATCTATTCATCTCATCATTGCCTGCACAATGTAGAATAAAACAGTATAAGAAAGAGCACATAACCACCAAAATGCATCATATGGGTATAATTAGGGATTTCAATTTAAACTTGAAAATTCGATTTAATTAATTTAAATTCAAATTTGTTTCAATTCAGTTCGATAAAAAATTTAAATAATTCGAATTCGTTGAAACCAAAAATAGAAATTATTTAAATTCATAATAACCCAAAACAAAATAACATAAACTATATAGAAAAAAAAGTCTATAATTCTAACTAGCCGAACCCAAATCTATAATCACCTAAGTCAAAATGATTAAAATAAGGGTAAATTATACTAAAGGTCATTAAATTATTAATGAGTTTATGCTTTGGTTACTTGTTTAAAAAAATTACAAAATAGCCACTAAATCATTTGAAAGTTTTCATTTAAGTCGCTAAACTATTTGAAATTTTTTATTTAAGTCACTAGGTTGTTAATTTTTTTTAAAAGTCCGACTAACAAGTTCCAAGTAATGATACGATGATCAGTATGGTAGGTCAGTACCGATCAACGAGTAGAAGAATATATCTTAGATCCAAGTCGATATGAAGACAAATGCCGGAGATCGAAGAAAAAATGTTTAGATTTTAGTTCGTAGATTCGTGATATTCAAAGTTGTTTCGTGAAAAAAATTAAACTGTAGAAAGAAGGAAAATAAGAACTTTTGATTGGCACAAGCATTGCGAATAGAGAAGCCTATGCAATAATGATTTTAACGGTCCAATGACTTAAATAAAAACTTTCAAATAGTTTAGTGATTATTGTATAATTTTTTAAAATTTAGTGACCAAAACATAATTTTACTAATAATTTAGTAAGATTTGGTGTAGTTTACCATTAAAACAAATAAATTCGACATAATTTGAATAAGTTAATCATAATGTCAAATCCAAACTTAAAAAACTTAAAGATAAACTTAAATGATCTGAATCCAAAATTCTCAAAAGAATTTAAGTTCAAATTGACCCAACCCAAATTCATCCGTACCTTGTTGGTCTTCATGTAAAAGCAATTCGAGAGTTTTAAGCTGAGGCCGAGAAAGAGATCGATCCTCTTCCTTAATAGATCGAACTCTTTCTCCGTCTCCATTCCTCGAATCGATTCTAAAAGATTTAGCATTCGCCGATGTTCTATCACCAGAGACGAACTCATTATCCAATCTGCTATCGCATGTTACCCATCCCTTAAAACTTGAGCATCTCTGCAATATGTCGCCGTCGTTGGAGATCTTAGAACCATTTGAATCTTCGATTGAATTGCTTTTTGTTTCATGATCGTGCTTGGTAGCGTAATAGCTTAAGCTATTTGAAGCTTTAACCTTGTTTTGTGGAGAGCCAGATGTTGGGAGGTCAATTCCTTTGTTCAAAAGGCTGGGGAAAATCAAAATGGCAGCAAAAAAAGTAAGCCATGGGAGTAAATAAAGCACGAGCTTCATGTCAAATTTTGTTGAAAAATCGTAAAAGGTTAAATTTGGTTTTGGTCACTCTAATATGGTCAAATTTATAATTTAATCCTTGTAAATTTGTTTAAAAAATAAGGTTAAAATATGTCATAAATCCCTGTACGCTTTCAAAATTTGGAATTTAGTTCATATGTTTTCATTTCTAGGAATTTAGTCCCTCTACTTTTCAATTTTCAATTTTGTTCTTGGCCAAATGGTACAATTGCTATTTTATGCCCTCTAAAATATAATAAATTAAATTTAAATATTTTTAGCTTTAGCCTCTGGTAGTAAACAATGAAGTAGCAAAAGGTTCAACTATGGATAATCATAATTTTTTAATTTCTATTATAAAAATCATCTAAACACTATAGTTCGAGTCGGTTTTCGATTTTTTGATTTGTTTTTTCTCCACCCTGAGCATGGGCAACATTAGAAGGGACAAGCAGGACCTGACCCCTAAAATAAATAATTTATATTTTAACTTCACTAAAATTTAAAAATTTAAAAATTAATACATAATAAAATTACATTTTAACCTTTTTAAAATGATAAAATTATGATTTAATCTTTCTAAAAATGATAAAATTTTAAGCTTGCAATAAAAAAAATTATATTTCAACTCTCGAAAAAAAAATTAATTTAATTTTGATCCTCAACAAAAATTTCCTGGCTTCTAAGGGTGAATTTAGGCGCAGGCAAGGAACTTGTAATTTAGTCCCTTTATGAATGATGAAAGTGTAAGTTAATATATGGTAAAATTGTACTTTGGTCCCTTCAAAATGAAAAAAATATATTTGAGCTGTTAAAATTTTAGAATTCACTAAAAAAAAATTTGTATTCGCCCCTGCTAGCTTCACGCCTGGCGCTAAGCAATATAACAAAATGAAAGCCGAAAAAGAAAAAGGTCAGAACCGAACCTGAACCGACTAGGCAATGAAGTAGCAAAAGGCTCCGCCATGGATGTTGGTGCAAAAGGATCCTTCATTTCATATTTCCTCGGCGAAGAACTCAAACACCGATCATTATTCCCACCAAAAATATCACTAAAGAAATCAGCATTCGAGTGCCTCCGCTGGTTCATCCCTTCTTCACCGCCGAACACTGGTTTTTCACTTGAACCGGACAACCATGGATTCTTCGACGATGCAGAAAAAGATATTTCATCACTTGAACCGAATGAAGATGATGATGAAGATGATGAATCCCTGTTTTCACTAAAACGACGTCGTGTCTCGTGCATCGACGATCTCCTCCTCGGCGGACCGCCGAAGACGTCATTAAAGTCTATATCTGAGCTTAAAGCGACACCGTTTTGTTCTTTATGTGAAAATCCTTGCATCTTCAGATGCTTTACAAACTGTCAAATTTTGCAGAGGAAAACTGATGAAACGAATGAAAATTGTTTTATAAGGACCAAAAAAGGGAAAAGGTTTAAATATGCTTTAGTATTTGTACTTTTCAGACTTTTGAAATTTAGTCCTTCGGCTTGTATAATTTGAAAATTGAAGTTCGATTAATAACACTAGATTATGGTATGCAGTGGTTGTAAATGAGACATTGGTGGTCACAAATTATTTGGGTTCGGCTCGGAGAATACTCAAATTTAATCCAGTAATTATTAACCCGAGTTTGAGCTTGAATAACTAGAGCTATTGATCGAGCCGATTTTAAGCTTAGTAATACTTGGCTTATGAGTCTTATTGAGATTTTCATTTTTAATATATATTTTGAATATTTTATATCATTAAATTCAGTTTTTGCCCTTAATATATATTATTAACCTTAAGCTTAGTTATCGAGCCAAGCTCAAGCTTGAGATTGGATATGTACGAGCTTAATCGAGCTTGAGCTTGAGCTAGAGTACGAAAATTAATAAACAAGCTTAATTGAGATCAATCTCAAGCACCTCGATTATATACTCGAGTCGAGTTCTAACTTAAAAATAAATATTCGATTGAGCTTGAACTAAGTATGGAGCTCCAAATTTCAAGTAGAATTCAAGCTCAAGCTTGCCAATATTCAGACTCAACTCAGCTCGATTTCACCCCTAAATTTTCCCACCCACAATGTAATATATCTATAAAAAAAACGACAAAAAACAAATGAAACTTTGGTTCAAATAACTCTAGTATCGTTGAGATATTAAAGAACACAATGTTTTCGATAATTTCTCAACTGAGTAATTAGTAATTTTCTAATTGAATTGAAACCAAGTGACATAAACTCAGTCAAACGCTTAAAAGAACAGTATAGATACATTCAAATTAATAGTGTTATTAATTAGACTTTAATTTCCAAACCAGGCAAATAGAATGGATTAAATTTCAAAAGTCCAAAAAGTAAAGGGATTGAGGCCAAATTAGACCCAAAAAAAGACAAAGTGGCGATAACTGTTAGTCCAAAGATTTGAAGCCACAAAGGCTTTAAAGTGATTTTGTCAGTTTGTTTATGGATAAGAGTAGAAAAATGCCAAAAATTGAAGGGTTTATTTTGTTATTAAGTGGAGACAATTTTAATAAAATCTCATGGCAGCCATTAATTCATGAATTTTTGTGGTACGATGTTTTCTCTCACTTCGTTTTCTGCAAATCTCTGTTATGTATCCTTAGCCTGTTATTATGATTTTCCTCTTCTAGTCCTCGAATCTGTTTTTTTTTTTTCTCTTCAAGAAGGAATAGGACGGTGACTTAACATTAGAGCTTATCCAATTAGGGGCCCAATCTTTTTTTTAATTGGTTTAGTTAATTTTTATATATAGTCCTTTTAACTGTAATCAATCCATTAACGAATTTTAGTTTTAATTGGCCTAACTAGGGGTGAATCCAAAAAAAAATTTAGGTGAAATTTTTAAGATGTAAAATATAGATTTTGATTATGTATTAATTTATTAATTTATTGTTTTTGAAAGGACTAAATAGAATGTTTTTCATTTTTAGAGGGGCTGAAGCATATTTCTCTCCTATATTAATTTATAATTTGATCATTTATTAAAAGGCTAGAATTGCAATTTTCCAATTTTGGGTCCCTTGTATCCACCCAGAACCTTACCAAATCGGATTAAATCGGTTAATCAATTTTTCTTTCTTGTTTTCTTCTAAGATAGGTTTAAAATAAATTAAAAATAAGATTATTAAATCAATTAATTTGATCTGTTCGGTTATAAAACCCAAAATTCATTTTTTTTACTACATTCTAGAGAAAAGGATAGATGTGTAATCAAGTTGAATCAAACTGAAATAGCGGCAACCTCAAGCTCAATTTGATTAGAAATTTGAACACAATCAAACATCAATTTCTAAGCTTGAACTCAACTCGAGACTTCGTTAACCTACCCAAGTTCGATTAGTAAGTGCAAACATATTTCATAATATAAAAATATATTAAAATGAAAAGTTCAATAAGACTAATGAGCCATATGAACAAAGTATCATAATGCTCGAATTCAACTTGATTGATAGCTCAAAGTTCAAGTTCAAGCTCAACTCGATAATTACTGAGTCCAAATTAAGTTTTAGTCAATTTATTTGGTTCTTGATATATGAAAACCGAATCGACCGAATGAATACCGAAACAAACAGAGTCATGAGAAAAATAAAAAAACTAAACAGGCAATACAATATGCAGACAAGACAATGCAGCAAACAAATTATAATGAAAAAAAAAAAAACAACCAAAACCTTAGTATGCATAATATAGCACAAGTGTACTAATTAAACTGCTTGTAAAGTTTGACAAAAAAAGTTACAGCAAGTAATACAAAGCTTTAAGTTAAAAAGAAAGTGAGTAAAGAAAGATATTCAGACACTCTTCTCGTAAGATAATATCAGAATTACATACCCATAATCATGTAGCTTTTGGAACTTGCGAGAACCGGAGAGTCCATCCATCATCCGTAGGTCGAGATGAGATCCTTGATGGTGTTGTTGCTATCTCACTCAGAGCCATCTGGGTATGGATCCAATGCATCTTGCTTCCCGTTAACGAAGAATTCTACCACTGCTTTCATTCTTCGAAGCTTGTCTGGGTGGTAATTTACGTGAACGATTACGGGTTTTAACTTCTTGAGTTTAGCATCTTTCCTTACTGTTTTAAATAGGACCTTGCTGTTCATGAACATGTAGAAATCCATGGTTCTCTTAGCAGCATGTAGTCCATCGTAGCCCGGATGTGATGGGAAAAAGAGTTCCTCATTAAAAACGGCTTGGTCCCATGAGTTTGGTTGTTTAGCTAGCCGATCAGCTACACGGTCCAAAAGCTCGATTGAAGGGATTGTAGGTCTTATAAAGAAGAAACCAGAGTTGTATACCCATATTCTCATTGTATGAGCATAACGTGCCCAACCCATCGCAGGTTCATCGAAGACATCGTTATATCCATAAGCAGTCATATTGTTGTGACCATCAGTCATGGACTCTACGTCAGAATCCCGGTAAAGATGGTTGAATGGGTTTTGTAAGTATATTATATCAACATCTGAGAGAAGGACGCTGTAACCCAGTTGCAAAAACTCCCTTAAAATCCGGAACTTCAATCCAGAGACAGCATGATTACCTCCTGATCTCCCAACGGCATCAATTCCCGCATCTGGATCCCTCTTGTACACCGGGACATCATTCGATTTGCAGAACTCTTCAATGTGGTCATCTAAAGCTATAACTAGGTAATTAGGTATACCGACTCTCTTGATGCTAGAAAACCAAACCTCCAACATCTCTTTCACATTCGAATTGGCGAGTGCAACTATAAGCTCTTTCCGAACAGCTACTTTCTCCAAGATCTTAGCCAACCTTGGGTTCACGGAATCGTCGGGAACAACAGTTGGGTTAGTTCGTAAAGCTTTGACAGTACCGAAAGGTCCAGCTTTATGCTGCTCACCCAACACCAAAAACTGCTTCTGAGCTTGATCTTTTCCTTGTTCGGCCAGTTGTAGCCTTTCCGTCAAATCCCTGACTTGCTTCTTTAATTCGGAGTTCTTCTCTGATAGGGATACGATTTCAGACTTCAGCATCTTACTCCGCTCCGAGGATTCACATGACGAAGAACCAATCTAAAAAATAGCCAGGACAAAGAAAAAAGGCAAAACCATACCCCCATCAAACAATTAATAAAAATGAAAAAAACATGACTAAATTTTCAATGTTCGGACATCCCATTAAGAATGAGGGGGTTAAGGTGTGTTCAAGGATCAAAGCGGGACCTGATGTCAACCAAGATTCCATTCAACAGAAGTATTTTCCATTACAACACGGGGTTGGTTGACACAAATGCATACTATAAACTTATATCTCAAAGCTAGCAATTCGCATTAGACATTTTTATGTAACAAAAGGTTGGCCAAACTAAGCTCAATCAAGACAAAAATATCAAACAAAAAAAACTAAGGCTAAAGCCTAAAGGATATTAGGCTTACCATAACCAGTGGAAATGTAAGACATCAACTATGTTCCAAGATTTTATCACTACCATTACATAGTTTTAGTTTGCCCTAAGCTACGATGCTCGAACTCTTCATTTTTCTTGAAGTATCTGTGCCTGGCACTCATGTCCAACACTGTAATACGGAGATACAACCTCTAAACTTGTGTCCGACACTACTAGTATCGAACAACTACACCCAAATCCGAGTAATACAGGTGCTAAGTAAATTTCCAAATAAGAGAACACGATTTTTTCACTACCATTACCTAGTTTTGGTTCGTGCTAAGCTATGATGCTCGGACTCTTCATTTTTCTTCAAGTATCTGTGTCTGACCCTCATGTCCGACACACAAATACAGAGATACAACCTCTAAACTCATGTCAGACACTACCAGTATTGGATAACTACACCCAAATCGGAGCAACATAGGTGCTAAGTAAAATTCCAACTAAGAGATCAAGATTTTATCACTGCCATTACCTAGTTTTAGTTCATGCTAAGCTATGATGCTCAGAATCTTCATTTTTCTTGAAGTACCTATGTTCGACATACGGATATAGAGATATGACCTCTAAACTCGAGTCCGACGCTACTGTATTGGACACCTATACCCAAGTCCGATCAACATAGATGCTAAGTAAATTCCTACTAAGAGATCAAGTTAATTCAAATCATTTGGTTTTTCATTGAAAACCCAGATCCTAAAATCAAATCCTTTTTCCCACTCTAGAACGAGTCAACACAGTTAAGAACACTCATTGATCCGAAAGTCAACTCAGCCCCATTCATACAATAACTCATTAACCATCTAAACAACAAACATTAATCGATAAAATTCCAAGAAAATGAACAAATTAAAACGGAATTTAAAAGGGAGGGTTTATCAAAAACCTGGAAATTCGTTTTCCCGATTCGACGATTTTGAACTGAGGCAGCGGGATTGAAGAGGCCGTAAGGGAAAAGGAAAGCGATGACACAGCCGAGGAGAACGCCAATCACAATGGCTACGACGATTCGGGATCCACGAAACGATGCCGTTTTGTCCCTACGACCAACCGCCATTAGTCCCAATACTGAAACAAGAACGGCTAAAACAGAGAGATGAAGAAGAAAAATGGGTCTTTGCTTAAAATCTACAGCAAAGTTGACGAATTTAAGCTACTATTTTTCTGGGTTTTATTTTTAATTTTTTTGGGGATTTATTTAATTTTTATTCAGAGAGATACACAAATAAGCTTAGTCGTTGCGGAGAAGTTGAATTTTTTTTTTAAATATATATATTTTTTTTTGGCTTTTTAGCAAAGAACATTGAGGAGGTTAGATTTGGTGCTTTCGTGACCATTGTAAAAGATGGAATTTAGATCCTTGATCCTTGATAAAACTTAAAATTGTTAGGAATGAGGAAATGATCGGACGGTTACAAATGATTCGTTGACTTTGGGTACTGTATTAGCGTGCTGAGTGGGATTGCATTATCTTAGATCCAAAATTTCCAAATAAACAATTTGGCTAAAATATTAATACGATATTTAAAATTAATATTAATTTATTATTTACAATTTGGATTATTTTACCTTTAACCAAAATTCTAATCTGATGCCTAAAGAACATTGTTGATATAATACTACAGTATTGACCGATTGAGTCTTAGTTCAATTGGCATAAGTATTATTGTCAATATAGGACGTGGGTTTAAGTGTGTTGAAACGCATTATTCTCCTATTTATGGGTTGAGAAGGGATGATTGATAGTTTTAAGTATTATGTCAAAAAGAGCAGATATAATCCCGAATCTATAATGAGATTATTCAAAAAAAATACAATATTAAAAATTAAGTTTATATATAAATAAATTTTTTAATTAAATTTAAATACAAATATTTTTATTATTTGGATCATACCAGTCCAAAATGAATAAAAGTTTGGCCAAGCTTGACTCAGTACAAACAAATCACTTGCCCAGTCAACAAGTTTATTTATAAAAAAAACTATTTAATTTTTATATTTTTATTTTTGGGAATTTAATTACTCTATTTTTAAAATTTTAAAAAAATATTTTATTAAATAGAAGTTCATTGTAACATTATTTTTGTAGTCGCATGGCTACTAAATAAAATTTTTTTAATTTCAAAATGTCACACCAATAAATTTAACAAAAAAATTTGTGTTAACAATTAAACTTGAATTATGAATTCTTAAAAGTAGATGGACTAAATTCATAAAAATAAAAGTATAATGACCAAATTTCAAATTTGAAAAGAGTAGAGAGACCGATATGGAATATTTTAACCAAAGATATTAGAGCTTATTTAAATAAAATTATAAAATTCAAAAGCTTCTTTATTAGTTTATTCTAACAAATTATCAGTTTATCTCTTTATTTTGGTAATGTTTTATTAATAAATTGAACCCTAAATTATATTTTAATTTTCAGATTGCTTCATAAATTTTTTTTAGTAAGAAGTAGCCCCTAAACTATAAATTTATCTCAATTTACCTAAAAAATTGATATCAACCAATAACAACATAACACATGGCACATTTTTATTGGCCGTCATGGTTTTATTCCAAAATAAATATGACAAAATTGATAGTTAAGGGATCATTTCTTACCAAAAAAAGTTAAGGATTAATTTAAAATTTATAGTATAGTTTAAGGGCTAATTTACGAATAAAACCATGATAATAATAATTGCAAGTTAGGCCGATGCCTATTGCTACATGGGACTTATTTTATGACATTAATAAAGCAATAAAGAAACAAAGACTTACGACAGTTTGTTTTCTGGTTTTTCTGCATTTAATAATATTTACAATAAGGGTTGTGATTTGAACATGGATAGCATCATCTCGCTTACTAACATTTATGAAATTTTTATATGAATTTTTATTTGAAAAATTCAATCATATTCGTATCAGATAGATACTCATATTTGATATTCGTATTTGAATTTAAGTAACATAAGTTCGAGATAAATTATTTACAAAATTATGTCGCCGAACTTGAATTTAACTTGATTCATGTAAACAATTTTTGATAGAAGTGTGTAAGATATCGATTAAACTGAATTTATTCAATTGGTTACCTATTTTGAATATCTAAATCGATAAATCGATTAAGCATTAAATTCAACTCAATATATTTACCTAACCACAGTGAAAAAAAAAAACTCAATTATACATATGTAGAGGTGTTTATGGGTTGGGCCAAACGCTAACAAAATTTTTAGGCCTACTTGATAGGTCCTATCAAAGACATTGGTTGACCATATAATTAATTAATTAAATATAAAAAAAGAAAATTACATTGGTGTCCTTCATCGACGGTCGAGACGATGCTTGATCTTGGGTGCACCATAATCCGACCTTAACCATCGTCTCAATTTACTCTTCTCCACTAATTCATCATTTTGCACCAGCTTCTCCACTTCATTAGCCTTGAAACAATCATGTACCCAATATGCAAGAACTTGTTCGTTTTCCGGAACATCCATTTTCAGACTCCTTCTACAACAAATGATCTCGAACAGCATTATTCCGAAGCTATAAACATCGGCTTTCACAGTTATTGGTAAGTTTTGATGCCACTCTGGGGCAACGTATCCCCTCGTCCCTCGGATTTCAGTGTATGTCCGAGATTGGTTGGGCATCAAAAGCTTGGCTAATCCGAAATCTGCAATTTTCGCGTACCCTTTGTCGTCCATTAGGATGTTTTCGGGTTTGATATCGCAATGGATAATCTGAGTCTCGCATTCTTCATGCAAGTAACAAATTCCTCTCGCTATACTCAATACTATTTCGACTCTTCCTTCCCAATTTACCTTTAAGTTCGATTTGAAAAGAAAATCTGCAAGAGAACCGTTTTTCACGTACTCGTAAACCAGAAGCCTATTAGTCCCGTCGTAGCAATAACCGAGCAACCGAACGAGGTTCTTGTGATGTGTTTTCCCGATGGCTTTCATTTCATTCAGGAAATCTCTTTCACCTTCGGCCACCACTTTTTCCAGTCTCTTGATGGCTACTGTTCTCTCGCCATCGAATAGCACCCCTTTGAAAACCGTCCCGTAAGCTCCTTTACCGATCACGTCCACAAAATTGTTGGTTGCATCTTTAAGCTCCTCGAAGGAAAATGATTTCAAGGCAACATCTTCAGCAACTCGATTGTTTACCAAACGCAAAACACGCTTGTATTTTCGAACATGAGCACGATACTTACGAACGCCGAACGTTGCTACAACTAGAAACCCAAGCGTCAAGCATGCCATGGCAATACTAATGATTAACATATCCATTCTTAGCTTCCTTTTCCTTTTCCTTTTCCTTGTCCCAACACCAGCAAGTTCTCCACCAATCTTTAAAAATGCAGTAACTTGACCGCTTAATACTCTCCTCCCAAACCGTAACGGCAACTTCATCATTTTACACGACTCGTTCTCTAAGACAGCGGCTTCGCAACTGCAATCTCGATAACACTCGGCTCTACAACTGTTCTTTGTCATCGACGAGAGACTCAAATACGCATCATCTTTCCAAGACACATCGTTCACCTCAAGAAAATCAGAAGTTCGGTCATTTCTTGACGTGTCACAAGCAACTAAACTATAGTTCTTTCGGCAACCCAATTCCTTTCGCTTCTCGTTGATAAAATCGAAATGAGGAGGGCATCGACAAACGGGTTCTCCATCCATCATAACACAATAACTATTCTCACCGCACAAGCCAAAAGGACCGCATCTATAATTAGAGGATGACCATTCGGTGTACCAATCATCAAACCGGTTAGAACTATGTGAGTACAATCGAAATATACCATCCGTATCGATCGTTGCACGATATACGGACTTACCCGAGGCATTAACGTAGTTCGTATTAATACTTTTGATGTTGAACCCGGTGTCATTTAACAAATATAGGTGACCATTACCATCAAGATTCAAGCTCACACCATATCCAGCATTAAATGTATTAGTAGCCCAATAAGCAGCACCAAGTTCCACTGCTCCAACAGGGTATTGGACCAAATTCCCATTAATTTGCATAAGAACTAGAAATTTTCCGCTACCGTGATCCGACTCGGCAACACTCGAAACGAGCTTACCGGTCACCGCTAGACGTTGTCCTGGTAAAATGGTATCGGTCGGGAAATCAAAACTCTTCCATACGATCCCACCACTCGAATTCAACAAAACAAAGTTACCCGAATCGAGCATCGAGGCCGAAGTTGCTAACCGTGACACGTTATCACTACTAGTATCGGCAATGAGTACGTCTTGACCTTGCTTTGGTCGAACAATAAGGGTACCTTCGGTGGTTAAAACCAATGTGACATCGCTAGGGAACGGCGAGGCATCTCGGTTAGCCGTCCATACAATTGTTTTCTGCTGGATGTTTTCGAACCATATGCCTACGGAGTAGCCGTTTTTGTATCGGTAGAAACCGAAAGCGAACTGGCCGGACGGCGATAGCAAATATGAATTATTAATGGGTGAAAGAGAAGAACCTGGTTTGATAATAGTGCTTGTTGATTGAGCATTTGTTGCATTAAATACAACATTTAAAAGAAGAAGAAGAACAAGAAACGCCATTAAAGTGGAAGATATAGCTTTTTTTTTTTTTTTTTTTTTTGCAGTGCTTGTGAGGAAAAAAGTAGACGTGATCCCGTGTGATAATAGTGCATTAGGACGTGGAATGTAAGTTAGAAATTATTAGTCTAGATTATCCATTTAGTCGTTGTACTTAAACTTTATTTTTTTAGATGGATAAATATCAAAATCATACATGAATTTTGATATAATATGCAATTTGATACATGAACATTACTTTTATACAGTTTTATACATGAAAATTTAATGAAAATTTAAATTTATTAAATTTTCACAAACCACTAAACAATATTATTGAACTAGCATCATTTTATGTTGTTATATTATATACACAAACAATTATATTAATCCAATATAAAAATAATTGTATGTGTTCAAATTTTTTAATGTATACAGTTGAATCAAAATCAAAGTTTCATAAATATATATGTATAAACCACAATTCAAAATTTATGTATATAATTGTACCAAATCAATGTTCATGTATGTAATTGGATCAAAGTTAGTGTATAAATTTGATATTTAACCCATTTCTTTTACCTTCACTTTTCAAAATTTAAAATTCTAGTCTTGACCAAATAATAACCATTATATTTTACTATTTTTAAAATATTATCGCCAAGCATATTATTATATGTGTAACGTTATGCCTTCTTATTATTTTCACATAATATTCACACACACAAAAAGCCACATATTTTTAGTTATTGGTTTTAATAAAAAATAAATTAAATAAAATTATTTATACTTAAATAACACTAAGATAGATTCAACTTAACAAGCAAATGTCTATACAATAATAGCCAAATTAACAATAAAACAAAAGTTATACAATATCCAAACAATAACAATAAAATAGTAACAACATAATAGCGAAACAGTGGGAAAACAACAGCCCATTTTCTAAATGGGTCAAAAAAATTTACCCGAGACTTGACCTGTTTTCTAAACGGGACTTATATTTTTGCTAAAACCCATTTTTTAAACTTATAATTTTCTCAAACCCTCTCACTTTTTGAATCGATCCGACCCATAAATAAATCTATACATATGTGAGCCAACCCAAATATAAAATAACTCAGCACAATTAAATTACCCAAATATAAAATAACTCCAACCACATAATTAATTAATTAATTTTAAAAAATAGTGAAATATAAAATAACCCAATTAATTAATTGCGCATCTTAAGAAGGATTCAATAAATTCAAGATTCAAAATCTAAACATCTTCCTCTGTTCTAATATTATAGAAAAATTTCGTGATTACACTGTAAATTTCATCGGGCTGATAATATATACATATATAAATATATATATACCTGCCGTGATTCATTAGTGCAATTCACAACTACATAAGCATGGACACTATTTTTTTTATTAAAGTCTAGATTCGTGATACAAACATGATCTAAGGAGAACTAACAAAGGAGCTACGGAGTGGAGGATCGGGTATATTAACCGTCCCTTCCAGCATCAAGATAACCCTTTTCATCGACGGTCGAGAAGATGCTTCATCTTGGGTGCACCATAATCCGACCTTAACCATCTTCTCCAATTTACTCTTCTCCACTAATTCATCATTTTGCACCAGCTTCTCCACTTCATTAGCCTTGAAACAATCATGTACCCAATATGCAAGAACTTGTTCGTTTTCCGGAACATCCGCTTCCACACTCCTTCTACAACAAATGATCTCGAACAGCATTATTCCGAAGCTATAAACATCGGCTTTCACGGTTATTGGTAAGTTTCGATGCCACTCTGGGGCAACGTATCCCCTCGTCCCTCGGATTTCGGTGTATGTCCTAGTTTGGTTAGGCATCAATAGCTTGGCTAATCCGAAATCCGCAATTTTCGCGTACCCTTTGTCATCCATTAGGATGTTTTCGGGTTTGATATCGCAATGGATAATCTGAGTCTCGCATTCTTCATGCAAGTAACAAATTCCTCTCGCTATACTCAATACTATTTTGACTCTTCCTTCCCAATTTACCTTTAATTTCGATTTGAAAAGAAAATCTGCAAGAGAACCGTTTTTCATGTACTCGTAAACCAGAAGCCTATTAGTGCCGTCGTAGCAATAACCGAGCAATCGAACGAGGTTCTTGTGATGTGTTTTCCCGATGGCTTTCATTTCATTCAGGAAATCTCTTTCACCTTCGGCCACCACTTTTTCCAGTCTCTTGATGGCTACTGTTCTCTCGCCATCGAATAGCACCCCTTTGAAAACCGTCCCGTAAGCTCCTTTACCGATCACGTCCACAAAATTGTTGGTTGCATCTTTAAGCTCCTCGAAGGAAAATGATTTCAAGGCAACATCTTCAGCAACTCGATTGTTTACCAAACGCAAAACACGCTTGTATTTTCGAACATGAGCACGATACTTACGAACGCCGAACGTTGCTACAACTAGAAACCCAAGCGTCAAGCATGCCATGGCAATACTAATGATTAATATATCCATTCTTAGCTTCCTTTTCCTTTTCCTTTTCCTTGTCCCAACACCAGCAAGTTCTCCACCAATCTTTAAAAATGCAGAAACTTGACCGCTTAATACTCTCCTCCCAAACCGTAACGGCAACTTCATCATTTTACACGACTCGTTCTCTAAGACAGCGGCTTCGCAACTACAATCTCGATAACACTCGGCTCTACAACTGTTCTTTGTCATCGACGAGAGACTCAAATACGCATCATCTTTCCAAGACACATCGTTCACCTCAAGAAAATCAGAAGTTTGGTCATTTCTTGACGTGTCACAAGCAACTAAACTATAGTTCTCTCGGCAACCCAATTCCTTTCTCTTCTCGTTGATAAAATTGAAATGAGGAGGACATCGACAAACGGGTTCCCCATCCATCATAACACAATAACTATTCTCACCGCACAAGCCGAAAGGATTACATCTATAATTAGAGGATGACCATTCGGTGTACCAATCATCAAATCGGTTAGAACTATGTGAGTACAATCGGAATATACCATCCGTATCGATTGTTGCACGATACATGGATTTACCCGAGGCATTAACGTAGTTCGTATTAATACTTTTGATGTTGAACCCCGTGTCATTTAACAAATATAGATGACCATTATCATCAAGATTCAAGCTCACTCCATATCCAGCATTAAATGTATTAGTAGCCCAATAAGCAGCACCAAGTTCCACTGCTCCAACAGGGTATTGGACTAAATTCCCATCAATTTGCATAAGAACTAGAAATTTTCCGCTACCGTGATCCGACTCGGCAACACTCGAAACGAGCTTACCGGTCACCGCTAGACGTTGTCCTGGTAAAATGGTATCGGTCGGGAAATCAAAACTCTTCCATACGATCCCACCACTCGAATTCAACAAAACAAAGTTACCCGAATCAAGCATCGAGGCCGAAGTTGCTAACCGTGACACGTTATCACTACTAGTATCGGCAATGAGTACGTCTTGACCTTGCTTTGGTCGAACAATAAGGGTACCTTCGGTGGTTAAAACCAATGTGACATCGCTTGGGAACGGCGAGGCATCTCGTTTAGCCGTCCATACAATTGTTTTCTGCTGGATGTTTTCGAACCATATGCCTACGGAGTAGCCGTTTTTGTATAGGTAGAAACCGAAAGCGAACTGGCCGGAAGGAGATAGCAAATATGAATTATTAATGGGTGAAAGAGAAGAACCTGGTTTGATAATAGAGCTTGTTGATTGAGCATTTGTTGCATTAAATACAAAATTTAAAAGAAGAACAAGAACAAGAAACGCCATTAAAGTGGAAGACAGAGCTTGTGTGTTTTTTTTTTTTTTTTGTTTTTGCAGTGCTTGTGAGGAAAAAAAGTAGATGTGATCCGGTGTGATAATAGTGCATTAGGACGTGAAATGTAAGTTAGAAATTATTAGTCTAAATTGTTGATTTAGTCCTTGTGCTCAAACTTTATTTTTTTTAGATGGATTATTATCAAAATCATACATGAATTTTGATGCAATGTACAATTTGATACATAAACATTACTTTTATGCGATTTTATACATGAAAATTTAATCAAATTAAATTTTCACAAACCACTAACAATATTATCGAATTAGCATCATTTTATATTGATATATTACATACACAAATAATTATATTAATCCAATATAAAAATAATTGTATGTATTCATTTTTCTAAGTGTATACAATTGAATCAAAATCAAAGTTTCATATATATATATATATAAACTACAATTCAAGTTTCATATGTATAATTGTACTAAATCAATACTCATGTATTAAATTACATATTGGATCAAAGTTCATGTATAAATTTAATATTTAACCCTTGTTTTTTACCTTCACTTTTCAAATTTTAAAACTCTAGTTTTGGCCAAACAATAATCGTTATATTTTACTATTTTTAAAATATTGTGCGCCAATTATATTATTACATGTGCAACGTAATGCCTAATTGTTATTTTTACATAATATTCACACACACAAAAAAATCACATTTTTAGTTATTGGATTTAATGACGGTTGCTTTTAATCCTAACTGAAATATCAATCCACCGTTTATGCATAGAACGGGACTAATAGCAGAAATTTTTACCTAGTCGATGTAACGGCTGCATTTTGAGTCAGGACTGAAATTTTAGAACACGAAAAATATAAGGATTAAATCCATAATTTACGTATAATACAAGGACTAATAATAGAATTTGACCTTTCAAAGTCCTTAAGTCATTAAAATTCTTGGTCTAAGAAGAAAAAAGCATGTAAAAGATCCAACAAAATACACGCCTTGAGATTCAGGATTAAGGACTTTTCTACTGTCTTTTTCTTTGGTTGACTGACTATTTGTTGTCAATTAACCTACTGCTTTGATTTCAAGTCTTCGGTCCTTATAGACATCATATTTGAATAGCTAAATTTACAACGATATTATTTTCAGTATAGGAAAACGTGAGTTCGAGTATTTCTATTTAAGGGTTGAAAATGAGTTATAAGTAATTTTAGAATTGTATAAAAAGAGCCGATATAATAAAAACTTATAACGAGATTTAAGTTTAAAAACAAAAATGATGTTTGATTAAGATGTAACAAAGGAAGTTATTAGATTGGTTGATTTGAGGATCGATATGGATCAATTAAATCGAATAAAAAGTTGATTGAATTGGGTGGTTGAATCTGATATTTATTTTTAATATTTTTTATTATTTATTTAGTCGAATTGAGTGGAACAGTAAACTAGTGGACTGAACAATTTGACCACCGATCGAAAGAAATTTATTAGACTAGTTGAATTGAGAACCAGTTCGGATCAGTAATACTAGGCAAAAAACCAGTTGAACTAATTGAATCGGATTTATTTTATTTCATCTTTAATGATTTATTTAATCGAATTGATTGGACCAACGAACTGGTAGCCTAAGCAATTGATCATTGGTCCGGAGAAAAGTTATTAGACCGATTGAGCTGGGAATAAGTACAAATTGGTTGAGCTAAGCAAAACACGGTTGAATAGGAATTTTTATTTTTATTTTTATTTTGAATATTTTAATAATTTATTTAATCAAACGTATAAACCAGTAAAATTAATAACTAAACCAATTTAATCGTTGATTCTAGACAACCTTTTTTTTTTCCTTTCCTTTTTTTCTTCTCGTAATTACAGTGTAAAGCAACGTTTGGATGACTTTTGCTGCGTATCCATTGATGTTTGTATTGCATTGGCGTTAAAAGTCATTATCACTATTTGAAATTGTGTTGTTGTGTCAGAGGAAGGATAGCTATATTGATTTGGTGTATTCTAAAAATACATTCGGTACAATATTAACGATTTCACAAAGATTAAATTTTGATAAATTCCCGTTTACTGATCCTATTTTTTATAGAATCGACCCATTACAAGAATATGTGGAGCTCGGCATGTCTAGAAACACAGAAGAATGTTCTTTTGCTGATATTATTAGAGTATTCAATACTGGTTCATTCATAGTATTACTATACACTACTGATCTTTTTAACTAAGTGTGATCGGATATATATAAAAATAATTTTTTTAAAAATTTTTAAAAAATTTTAAATATGATATTTTTAACCAATTTCTGATCTAACCAACTTAATCGATTCAATTCCAACCATACCCCATATACACTAAAAATAATCATAGGCAGGTATGTATGTTCAAAACACCAAATATATACATTAGTCAAAGCACAAATATCCCACTAATTAAGTTCATTATATATATATATATATATATATACACATACATATTAATCCCAATTGTATGCATGGAAGTCATTTTTCATCCATGTTTCATGCTTTGAGACCCTTTACATGCCACACAATCTAATATTTTCAAAATTGAATTTGTAATCAATTCAGTTAAACTATTAATTTACGGCAAGGATGAAGCTAGAAATTTTTTTTTGGAAGAGCCGAATTAAATTGTATATTTTTATGAAAGTTAAAATGTAAATTTTTTCATTTTAATAGCCCATATATTTGACAATTTAAATGATTAAATCAAAATTTTGTCATTTTAGGGGTAAAAGTGTAATTTTACCTATACTAACTGAAAATTTTATAATTTGTAAAGGGTCAAAAGTCAAAATTTCCCATTTTAGAAGGGCCAAGGCCCCTGTCTACCCCCAACGTCGTCCCTGGTTCATGATTCAATTAATTTGATTAACCTAATTGAACAAATTATTACTAAACTCTCGATTGATAGCTCAAGCTGAACTCGATGATTACCGAATTAAATTCGAATTCTTTTCAAATTAAATTCAAATAATTTACGAATACTAATATCTGATTTACACCCGAATAAAAATACACAAAAACAGCCTAAATGAATTGACATTCAGACAGCAAACAAATGCACAAAGAGTCAGGCTATTGGTAACCATAAACAAATTAAATTCCAAGAAAAAGAATTGCAAACAATTTAAGTGCATGGTCAAATAATTACCAATTGACTTGTTTTATTATATTTTAATTTAATTTGTTATTACGATACTTTATACAAATATAAAATTATTTACACTGTTTTTAACAATTAGATCCAATTTGTTCTTACTATAAATACACTTATTTATAATTTGACCCACATGTCTAAAATTATGATTCATGTTGGATCTAAAATGGGATCTAACATAGGGTGAAATCAAGCAGTGAGCTTGACTCGAAATTCAGATCTCAATATTTATCTTGAGTTTGATCGAATATCTATTTCTAAGCTCGAGCTCTATTCAAGATAGAACTGAGCTACTCAAGCTCGATTAAGCTTGTTTGTCAATTTTTATACTCAAGCTCGAGCTTAACTCAATAATTATGTTTGGATTTGGGTTAATAATATATATTAAAGGCAATAACGTAATTTAACAATATCAATAGTTTAAGAATTTAATTAGAATATTTCGAAGATCAATGATTAATTTAAAATATGCTTAGAATTATCCATAATCTCTTTCTAACTCATAAATAAGAATGTAATGCGCTTCAATGCACTTGAACACACATCCTTCTACATTAACAATAATATTCATGTCAATCGAGCTAAGACTCAAATAACAACTTTATTAATATTTTATTCTTAATATTAATATAAAAAAAAGTATGATAAAGAACAAAAATATATTAAAATTAATTTAAAATATCAAAATTTTGTAGAATGCATATTAATGCAAACCCATACTGAAACCGTACGGATCTCCGAAATCTTTTAAAAATTAAAACTGTACCTCTAAAGCAAAGCTGAGCTATTGGGTGCACCATACGACGTCGTAGCAGCTGGTTCACGATTGAAGCCACCTCCAAATTGAGTGAACAAAGCAGATAATCCATTTGAAGTTCCACCGCGGCCTCCGCCTCCGCCGCCGCAAATGCCAAGCCCTAGAAGATCAAGCGTCGACGTAGGCTTGTGTCCGGTAGAGGGTGTTGATGATGATGATGATGGTACTGCAAAGCTTTGACCACGAAGTAGTGAAGGGCTCGATGTCGCCGCCGCACCCATTTGGGCTGCCTTTTGTAGCAACGCGGTGGCGGACATGGCTGGTTGAAGTGACGGTTCAGTGAAGATGGAGGAGGAGCTATTGTTGGAGAGGTAGAGAGGGGAGGAAAGAGAAAGAGATGTGGTCTCTAAGGGTGGTGTTGATGCAAATATGGTAACTAAAACGTCGCCGTTTGAAGCAGAGATGCTGGTAGTTGGCGGTGGTGGATCTGGTGGTGAAAGTCCCATTGGAATTCCTAGCATTTCTGTATAAGCATATATGAAGTGGAATAAGTTAAAAAAAAAGAGTGAAATTCTGATTTTGATCCCTTTACTATGCTGAAATTATAAATTTAATATTTGTATTTTAATTACGCAAATCTGGTCCTCTTACTTTTATAAAATTATTGGTTAGTCCATATTGTTAACACCATTAATTATCTTCGGCGACCCAATAAAATGCTAATGTTAAAAAAATAAGTGTCAATATACTACTTGGTGCCTGATTTTGATGTTAATGTTTAATTTGATCCTAGGTTTTTTTGTCTTAAAAAATACCTAAGTTTGGCTTCATTGTTCAATTTGGTACTTGAGCTTTTCTTTGTTGTCCCAATTATCTATATTTCTTACTAGAGCACACGTGTCAAATATTCATTAAGCCACATGATATCGTTTGGTCTAGGTACTAGATTGAACATTGAAGCCAAACTTTAGTATCAAATTAAACAAGAAAACTTAAGTACCAAATTAAGCAATAAAACTAAACTCAAATAGCAAATGATATATTAACCCAACTTATAATCTCAATTTCGATTATGCGTTAGTCGAAACCCTGCATGTAATGATTAAAGTACGCATATAAAATAAGAAAACAAAATTTTGACCTGAACTCTGAGTTGACAATCCCGGCGAAACCATAGTCGTAGTCGAAGGTGTTAACGGCGGCGGTGAAGAAGTCGCCGCTTGAGCCCTGGCATTTTCCTCAGCCAACGCATCACAATATGCTCTATGCGTATAGTAACTATCCCTCCTTCAACAAACACCACCACCACCACCATCATCACCATCATCATAAGTTCGTACAATTCAATTATGAAATGAAAATAACGCGTCGATACCTCGAAAAAACAGTGCCACAATTGCATTTATATTCTTTGGTGCCGCAACTCTTTATATGGGCCGTCCAATCGGACTTAACGGCGTACGTTTTAGAACACCGCTCGCACCTCCATTTCTTCTCGCAGTGCTTTCTGCAATAGTGTTTCTTTATGCCGGTAAGATCGCCCAAGGCGCGAGCCGGGTTATGGTGTACGCAGCTCGTTTCTGGGCAAACGTAGACCCGTTTCTTTCGTATTTCGTTGCCGTCGGTTCTTTGCCGGAGCTTCCACGGTAAGTTATGTCCACGGCGGTGGAGTTGAAGGTTTTGCTCACGTTGAAAGCCTTTGTTGCAAATCTCACAAATGAAACGGTTGGTGGCTAGTAAGGATTTTGGTGATAGTGATATTACCTCAGCTTCAGGATCTAAAATAATTCAAAAAATTCAAAAAGATGATTCAAAGAAAGAAGATATATGGAAATTTAAACATAGGGTGCTTTTGTTTTTTTAATTTCACCTGGCATTCCAGGGAGATTTCTTTTCTTCTTCGATTGTACACCATCTGTCTGTTGAAATGCTTGAATGAGAGAAACCGCCATTGATGACGAATTTTCAAGCTTTGCCATGTTTTTCTATACTCAAAAAGGCCAATAAAAAATAACCCAGAATTTCTTTTAAGCCTAAAGAAATGAAAACCCAGTTTCTCGTGAGTTTCGAAACAACAATTCACCGCAAATATTGGCTTGGATTTTCAAGTTTTTCAACGGTATGATTGTGAAATTTCACTTTCCACGAGGAAAATGATAAACACTAGAAAAATAATGATTTTTTAAGCGGTTTTGGTTTCATATGAGTGAAAAAACATGAAGGTAATTGAATGAAAGTTCATGATTTTCAACTAAGGGAAGAGCACGAGGAGGGTCTCAAATGGCGGCTTCATAGGTGTCTGTAATTACAGAGAGGCGTTGAAGTGAGAGAGACGGAAATTATTACTTAAAAGAAAATAGTTAAAGTGGCGCCAGATTTTACTGTAATTGTTTAATTATGATTTTAGTCCCGGTATTCTTTTTTTTTTTTACTTTATTTTGTTCTTTTGATTTTATAATGTTATTAGTAGATCCATATCGATGATATTATGAGTTGATAACGTTAAGGTGATGACATAATTTTTTTTAAAACAATTTTAATTACTCGATTGACAAGTAAATTTATTATTAGTTGAATCGGATTAACTAAATTTTCAGAGAATTTTTTGTTAAAGGGGTAAAAAGAAAACCAAATTTTTTGGGGGAGGACAAAAGCATAAATCTTGTATTAAGTCACGGACGAAGGCAAAGGGCTACGAAATGACCTTAGCCCTTTATAAATGGAAGATTTGTAATTTAACCCCTTAAAATTTTATGAAATGACATATTAGTATAATGATAAAATTACATTTTAACCTTCTCAATAATTTATGATTTATCTTTATTTTCCTAAAGTAAATCTTAACTTCATCCCTGTATTAAGTCACTAGTTTAATGGCTGGAATCTTCCATTTGAAGTTTTGGTTAAGATGAGATTTGTTATGATACTTACTATTATCAATCTATTATCCGATTGGGTCTGACCCATACTCTACACAGTTTGCACGCTTTTGGTTCACATACGCTTCTATGAGACCACATTATGTAGCTTTGCACCATCATATAAGTGAACCCACATCGTATAATTCTATGAGACCACACGATGTAGGTTCGCACCATCATAAAGGCGAACCCACATGTGATAAGCCTAGATTAGGGTATGTGTCGACATGCATGGTAACCTACCTATGATGTCACATTTATGAACAGTAACTGTATCATATAAATACATAGTTTAACCCATCTGAAGATGACAAACACTAAAACACTTAACAAGATCCAGTATTTAAATCTAGATAATCCAATCTCTCCTCCTCTTACTAAATATAAAATAGACTTATTAATAACAGCATAAGAATAAAGGGACTGAATTATGCAAAATTAAATAATAGGATTAAATATCAAATCCTAGCATAGTAGAGGGACTAAAACAAGAATTAGACCAACTCTAAACTCAGCTGCGCTTCAACGTGGGGGGTTTCTAAAATCCGACCGCCCGCGTGTCAACTTTTCCTGCTTTCTAAATTTATCGGGAGAAATCGCGACTTGACGGTGGTTGTCGTTTAGTGAAATTCCACCTGCATAATATTTTGTGATCCATTTTTGGGTTTCGCAAAAGTCAATTATACCCCTTCAAAAATCAAATTTTCAACGTACTTGATGGCTGACATTTTGGACTTTTCTGACACAATCCCACATGTGTTTTGATAAACTATGCAATCAAATATTATTATAGTAAGTTTGTAGACTTTTACTATTATAATTTAATTTCTCGGTTTGCAGAAAATGAAAAAATGTATATAAATAAAAACTTAATATCGCAAATCGAGTCTTAACTCAGTTAGTATCAACATTATTACCAATGTAAAAAGATATAATTTCGAGTACGATGAAATATATTATCCTCCTATTTAAGAGTTAAAAAGAGACTATAAATAGTTCTAAAAATTATATAAAAAAATAGATATAATAATAACTTATAAGTATACTTTTTACTGTTCTAGTGATAACCAAACGAGTTGGCAACGAATATAGTCAATTCACCTTATTTAAAATAAGATAGAGGGTCGATAAAAAAGGTGGCCTGAATTGTAGAGAAATTTCGATCTTATTAAGGAGAAGTCAAACTTTCTCTTAGAAAAAATCTTTGAAGTGTAATCTGTTTAAAACCGATAATTTTTAAAAAAAAATACTATACTCAAAATATCAATACACAATTTTATCCCCGTATTTTATCTCTCACTAATATCATATAAACCCACTAAACCAAAATCCTCGATACAACGAATAAATAAAAGTAAACCTATGTTATTGTGTGATATGAAAGGCAAAGTTGTTTCTCTTTTCAAGTGGAAAAGGCCACCGCTTTTTGCAAAATGACAAGAGGTTCAAATTTCAACATGCATATGTGTTAAGGCAAACACTGTGTAAATTTAATTTTAGTCCCTAGGGTTTATTCATTTTATCACTTTAGTTTTTATTCTTTTTTTTTTTCATTTTAGCCTTCGGCTTTTAAAATTTAATCAACTTACTTGCTTTTTGACAAAAAAATTAATTGAACTATTAAAATTTTAATAACATTGACATGATAACTTACGTGACACTTTATATATACTTCACTACTAACATGAATACATTCTCTAAGAGTTTTTATGAAGTTTTTTGAAATACTTTTATTTTTAAATTATATGAGAATTGTCATACTAATAACCTCATTAATACCGTTAAAATTTTAATAACTCAGTCAATTTTTCTGTCAAGAAACAAATAAATTAATTAAATTTTAAGGATTTAGAATTAAAATAAATAAACATTAGAGGTTAAATTATTATTATTATTATTATTATTATTATTATATGTTGACTTTTTTACTGAAAGCCGCAGTGGCCTCCACCACCATTCATACACCTCACGATTTATTCATGGTTAGGATCCCACCCGTAATCATGGAGGGTCTATATTTATTTTGATTTTAATTTTTTTCAATTTTTACTAATTAATTTATTTTTAAAATTTTTTAAATTAAATTATTTTATAGTCTTAATCGAAATCAATTATTATAAAATTTAAACTAAATATCAATAAGCATTAAATGCATTAGTAAAGCACATTGTACTTTTATAATGAGAATGTAAATTCGAATTTTAAAGAGTAATGACGAATTTTAGGATTAAGTTTTAGAGGCTTAATTAAAATTTTAAATAAATTTACGAGTTTAATGTGAATTTAAAAAAAAGCTAGGGATTAATATTAATTTTAAAAAAAATTGTGAGATTAATAAAAATTTCAAAAAGAAAGTTTGATTAAAATTTTCAAAAGTCAAGTGGTTAATTAAACTTTTTTAAAAATTCAAGAGAGAAATGCAAGAATCCAAAAATTGGGGGGCAAAGCCCTCCTCGACCACTATTACTGTCCAACTCTGTTGAAGAGGACATTGTTAAAAAAGATAATTATGAATATCGAATATGCACCATAAAATACACAAAAATACCAAAAACATATGGAACTAAATAATGACTCACTTTCTTAAAAATTTTCAACTTTACTATAAAATAAAGAGTTAATTGACATTATTTAATTTGTTAAAAGTAATAAGAGTTGATTGACATTATTTAATTTGTTAAAAGTAATATGCATATATTATCTTTAAAGAGGTAAAAATGCCATAAAAACTCTTGTACTAAGAGTCAAATTACATTTTACCCCATTTACATTTACTCATAAAATGACAAATTAATCACTGTACATTATATCAAAGAACAAATTGATATTTTCTGTTACCATTTTGACTGTTAAAAACTGACAGAATAATCAAACAATTACACATAACACATATACCTCACCTTAATGCATAGGGACTAATTTTTAACTGTAGAAATGAATAGACCTTTTAACAAAACGATCAGTCTGCTCCTTGGCCTAACTTACAAAGATGAATTTACCTATTTTTGTAATAAAGGGAGCAAAATGCAATTTGACCTCTATAATATTTTACCTTTCAAGATATAAATATTCATAAAAAAAATTTTCTTTTTGTTATTATTAGTATGGTAAAGAAGTGGGGGCAATGTAATTTTAGTCATGATCCACAAATTATTGAGGGTAATGATGTATTAGGACTTTTAAAGTTGCATGCATGTGCAACCAAAAGCAAAGTATGATTACAATATGCTACATTTCAAAGAGGTTTCTAGCAGGGATTATTGCAAAACTCCAAGATAAATTCCATTTTTAGTCCTTGTACTATACATAAATTGTAGACTTAGTTTTTAGAATTTAATTATTTATAGTCCTTTTACTTTTTGAATTTTAAAATTTCAGTCATAACCAAACCAAACGGTAATTGTTGAATTTATTAAGTCAATACTATTTTCAAAATCTGATTACCAAACATATTATTACAAGTGTAGTGTTACGTCGACTTACTATTACTCATGAGCACGCAAATAGTTGAGTGACTAATTGTATATTCCCAAACTGTCCAATCACCACGATTCGAGTCAATTTTTACTTACTCGATTTTTTTTCTTAGCCTATTGGCTACAACTACGAAATTAAATCTGCATGTTCGGATACATGTCGGACACATCCGACACTCAGAAGTCAAAACCGAGTAAAAAATGTAACAATGAAAGTCCTTGTTACGAACAGTTTTATAACCCTGTTATTTCTTTCTTTTCATTTGATAATTTTTCGACGAAAAAGGAAAATCGACAAGAACACAGGTTCATGGAAAGATTACCTTTGGCACTGAATCGACAATGGATTCGAATTAATGGCTGTAAACCTATACAGTGCAGTTCGTCGGATCCTTCTCGGATTGTAAAAGCATGTCAACAAACTCTGCAATAGAACAATGAGCTCGTGTTTATAAGCAACCACAACTTCCAACATATATATGAATTATGAGACCACAACATATGACATCAAGAAAAAGAAACGGGAAAATCCCGAGATTGATTTAAGAGTCAATCAGATTCACAAGCAGAAGGCACGGGCCTTGAGTTTGTGAATTACCTTGATTCCGGTATTTGAGTCCAAGTCACGAGTGTCGGTACCAGAACAACTACAATCATATTCTCATCACAGACTACACTGGAAAGTTGATTAAACGAGTGTTGATGTAAAGGTAGCCTACAAGCAGTAAAAACGTAGAATGGATGGTTCCAGCCATTCTCCCATGTCTCTCTCAAAAAGCGAACGGAGTGATCTTTGGAGTCATATACGGGGACATACACAGCCATAAAAGGCAAGAAATTTCCGTATCAATACTCGTAGAAGTATCTGAGCGTGCACAGTATAATCAACGGGAAATGGTTATCGACTATGAAGCACTAAACAGAGCACTAAAAAGCCATCTTCAAATACAACACATAATAGGCAATGCAAAGACAATCCTGCTTAACCGAGTTAAAGAATGTACTCATAAGAATGTTCTGCTTTACGAAAACAGCTGCTGAAATTATAGTAACACGAATGCCCTTTCGAGTTTCAATAATGAAGTACAACCTCATTTGATCCATTTCCTCCTAACTGCTGATCAGGGTCATGTATAAGAAGCCTGCAAGAAAAAATGCATTGGTAATGAATAAGTTGGTATGAATAAACTTTTCCCTTAATAAAATACGAGCTAAAAACATATTTTAAGATTCAAATCCGAAAACTGACCTGTTAAACACTTATAATAGCCACATGAACTGATCCGAGCTTCCAAAAATCAAATTAAAAGAATTATAAAAACCTACTAAAACGAAATCAAAGAATCATCAAGGACAAAATGATTTTCGAAAGTCTCCTTCAAAAAGGATCGAGCTTAAAATTCTTTCATTTATTCTTGTTTTAAGTTATAAAAAAACTAAAATTACAACATGGCAGGTTCAAATGGCTTCATAATATCTTTATGAACAGCCAAAAGAATCTAAAAAACCCATCCTTTTGTAAGAGTTTTAACTTTTGTCATCCGTGGCTTGGGTGTTCACGAATAAACTCTCTCTTCGTTTAGAAAAGCCGGTAGGTTCAAGGGTTGAACCCCTATAATTTAGTTCCGGAGCAGCTCGATAATTTGGATCAACGGGAGCAGGTCTAGAGATTGGATCAGCAGAATTCGGCCTGAAAGAAGTGGTAGTAGCTCCACTTGGATACGGAGAAGGAGATGCATAGCGTCGACCTCGAAGACCGCTGCTTCTTAAGTCAACCATATCAGAACTTCGTGAAGAAGAATCTATAAACGGCCTCTCACCAGTGTTAGATCCTAATGGGGCACTCTTTGTAGCTGATGAGGAGCTAAAAGGATCATCGGTTCCCCATGAAGTAAATGCCTCTTTCTTCTTTGCAAAGAATTGCCATGCCCCGAATAAGAAAAGTATGAAAAACAACACTGGGCTGGTCCATAGCATTGTATTAGATTCCCCTTTAAGAACCGGAAGGTTAGACCGATACATCCCTACATACTCGCCTCCAAGTCCAAGAACAATTAGTGTTTCACGATCACTGGCTATTACAGGCATCACTTGTACTCTCTCTTTATTTGTATCCATCACTTGGTAAGTTAAAAACGATGACTTGATCTCATCCAAAGAGGCAGAAAAAAGAAGCCGTGGCACACCGGCTCGAACGTAATGCGGGGTAGAAACATTAAACACAAAAACCTTTTCAGTATTGACAATAATCAAGTATCCTTTAATAGCTTGAAACGCAAGAGGCTCGTTCATTTCCAAATTTTTCTTGGACCTAACCCGGCACTTAAAGTTCATAATATCACCCAACAACAGAACATGAATCAAATCACCATCGGATGTAAAACCGTAAGCTTTAGACCGTTCCGTTGAATCAAAAACATAATTCCGAGCAAGAGAATGATTCAACCCTTCGCATTCCGATTCCTTAATTCTCATATTCCGTAAATCCAATGAACCAGCACCCGTCTCTGTTAAAAACAAAAGCCTTTGCTTTAAGAACACAAGTGGCCTACTTCTTGGCATGGCGGAACCGTAAAGCGTTCCTTCTTCTCTAAAAACTCGGATTTTCCCACTAAGATCGGTACACAAAATATACCTCATTCTCCCAACATGATGAACTTCCAATGTAGTTATCGGTAACCCGTTTCCTTCCACAAATTTACCAACCGTTTCCATTACAAGTGAACTCAAATCTTCTCCATTCAATCTCTCATAAACCCTATGCATCAAAATCGCACCATTTTGATGCCCCGTAACAACAAAACTCTCATTCTTATAAACAGACATATATGAAACCATCGCCACAACCGGCGATTCACATTCAGTATAAAACTCGACAACAACATCCCCATTCCTTAAAAACACATAAACCCTTCCTCTTTCATCTCCAACACCAACATACTTACTAAATCCCTCATAATCACGAAACGGCAAGATGTTAATACACGTCGCGGCGGACCCTAATTTCAAAGCTGACATAAACCGAAACCTCTCAGACCAAAACGGACTGTATTTCGTAACCGAAACACCCTTCTTTTTTTCCTCATCTCCTTGATATTTCATCCTACCATCATATTTTATTAAACTAATTTCATCTTTACTTCCAACCCCATCATCAATTTTTGAAGATTCCTTTAAAACCTTCGTTTCTAATCTAGAAACTACTTCACTAAGATTCTTCACCAATTCTTCAAGTTTGTGCAATAAAACTTCATGGGGATCACTAAATTCGTGCTTAGAGTTTGCTAAAACACCGGGAAAAGGTGTAGAAATGAAAATGAAATGACAAATGAAGAAGAAGAAAAGAAAGAACCTGGATTTGTGGGGATTTGCCATTGAAAAGGAACAAAATATTGATTGAAGGTAGTGTTGATTCAATGATTCTAGATAAACCCAGATCTTAAGTGTGTGTTTTTAGATTTGGGTTTATTGTTTTTTTTGGATATAATGATAATTTTATGTTAAATTTGATGTGGGGAAACTGATAGTAAGCAACTTTTTGACTTGGTTTTTTAATGGTTTTAGACATTCTGAGACGAGGTTAGGGCAAGGAATTTGGAGGTAAAACATCACGGTTTTTTGGTAATAAAAAATCTTTTGAGGATTTTGATCAAAAAAAATATCTTTTGAGGATAATGATTCAGTCAGATCAACTTAGTTTATTTTCCTGTGATCCAATCGGATCATGCCACGCAGATTAAAGAAACTGTAGTACTACTTTTTGACCTTGACTTTATCATGATTTTAGTGACATAATATAAGGTTATTAATCTCGTTATTATAATTTATAAAATGAATATTTATATTATTGTTTATTGTTTATTGTTTTTTTTTTTTCTGATTTTATTTATTTATTTTTGTTCCATTCTTTAATGGCTTGGTTAGCTATTTAAGAGTGACTTTGGATTCACTACACTCATGTACAGTAAAATCATTTACCTCACAGTTATAGTAATTTATTAGAAATAAACGCATGTCCATCTAAAAATACCTTTAAGTATATTCGATACAAAGGATTAATAGGATTAATCCACTAAGAGAGGACAAAACATTGAGGGCAAGACGAAATTGTCAATATTGCATTGATAGATACCTCATTTTCTATTTCGTTTTACCATTTTGAATTTATTAATATTTTTAAAAATATATATAATATATAAATTTACAAATATCAAATAAATGGTATTAAATAAATTTTAAATATAAAATATGCATACAAAAACTATTTTACATGAACCAGTCAATACGCAATGCCTTAGCCAATGCAAACGAACTGGACAGAACAAGCCGACGCAATCGATACAGACCAGAAACTCAACCGATACAGAAAAGAGAGTTAATTACATCAGTATTTTATTGAAACTGTGTGCACTTTCGGTTAGAATTGGTGCAAAACCAATTACATTGGGGCAAGTGTTACAATTCGGGGCCATTAAAGTGATGACATGAATTTATTATTATTCAATCATGCTATTAAGAAACAACAATGTTGTCATTTTATTAACAACTATCAATTCTATCAATTTGAAGTTTGAACCTACTAATAATATAATAATATATAAAAATAGACCAAATTATATCAAACAACATAGTAGAGGGACTAAAACCATAATTCTGATATTCATAACTTAACGAATGGATGGTGCAGCTGGTATGGTACAACCAACAACAGAGCTATCATTAGCCCATTACGGATGGTAATTTTTAGGAGCAAAACTATGTAATGGAACTATGTGGGAGAAGCAGCTAACAATACCCTGTTTTTATCCAAATGTAAAGTAACTGAAATAACAAATCAAATTTCCAAATCCCAACTACTCTCAGCAATAATTTTAGGGTTCTTAGACTCTTCAGCCAGGTTCATGTATGCTGAAATCTGGAAAAAAATGAAAAATGATTCATGGTTAGAAATCATCTCAGGCAAGGGATAAATAGCTTAGGTCATGTTGTTACATGACCAACTATTAAGTAAACACTGCAGAAGATTTTGGAATTAAGTTTTGGTGTGTGGGGGAGGGGGTACTTAAAATTTTCAAAAATTCTCGAGGCTTAATGAAAATTTCCAAAAAAATTTGGGGGCTTAATTAAAATTTTAGGAGCTTAATAAAAATTTTCAAATAGCAACAACAATTGCAAGTAGACTTGTCCATGCAGCCACTCTTAAAATGTGATATCTAATATGTTTAAGGTTAAAATATCAGCAACACCAGCAAGAAGACTTGTTGATTCTGACTTGAACTCGAAAATCCGACCCGATCAACCCAAACACAAATCAAACCAACCAGATTTGACCATATAAAGTCAACAATCCGAACCCAAACTGACCAGTTCCAAAACAAACTTAAACTTGAAATGACTTGAACAAATAACTCTTAATGCACCGACTCCATAATGTTCTGGACTGAAAAACATGAATTTACTCGATCCAAAACTAATCCGACAACCCAATTGACAGTTCTACCTGTAAGCTTGAGATCCCTATACGGATGTAGCCTCCCTTTAACCAAAAAACCTCAGCAGTCATCATGTCAACAAATTGTATTGAGTCACCCAAAGTCAAAACTTAATTTCTAACCTACATGCAATAATTAAATGTAATAAAAATGCAAAAAGGGGCAGAGAGAGAGATGTATGGTATCCTAGCATTTTTCATGAGATTCAGTGCCTTAAAAGCAACATGACCTAAATTCATTTTTGGTATTGTTATTTACTTGGTTGAAACTAATAAGCAACACTGGCATTTTTTTTCATTCCCCAAATTCTGGACCACTAGTTACAAACCTTGCCATAAACAAATTCAAAAAACAAGCAAATACCAATAGACACCATAAGCAAAATGATCAAAGCAATCCACAGCCTTGTTTGCTTCACATGCTTTTCTCAACATTTCAAGCAAACAATCCAGCAGTGAGTTAAATGAGTAGTTGACCACATTCTACCTCTTCTTCAAACAACAGAAGACAGAATCAAGAAAACAATGGAGTCTCTAGGGATTTCGGAATATAAAGATACAGCATTTATCTACTAATGTTTTTCCTTGGAACCACACTAAGCAGCCATGTTTAGAAAAACACCATTCTTGCTGAAAAATGTCTTCTCAAACCCCAAATTCACATTTCTTATGATTCATATTACTTCAGTTTTCACTCTTGCACTCAATTTCTTCAACAATCCATCCTCATTAGACTCATCAATCTGGTTTGAATTCAGGCCTTTTCGGGTTTGGGACATTCAGGTTTTATGGTCAGGTCATTCGGATCATTATCACTTCAAGTCAGATTACTTTGGGTTACTAGTTCAGTCATTTCAAGTTTGTGTCATTCCCAATGCTGGTTGAACCTGATCGGTTTGTTGAACTTTTATGATCAAACCAGATTGAATTGGATTTAAACTCATATTGATCGGATCAGATGTCCGGGATAGGGCATAATTAGCAGGTCTAATCCTCAAAACTCATAATTCCTCAAACCACATCAGTCACTGTGAAACTCTAATCTACACTAAGACTATACCATGCAATGGAAAATAAATTAAAAACCAATACCAAAAAAAAAAAATTACCTTGAAAGTCCCATTGAACTTGGAATTTCTCGACCATTCCAAAGCCAAATCGCTGTTCGAAGTCTGATACGTTGCCTTAAAAACGTCGTCGTATACCCTCCTCGAAATCGCGAAATCCCACGCCATTTTCGCCCAATCATAGCATTGCTCGAAGGTGGTATCCCCACCGTGCACGTAACTGTACTTCAACTTACAGTTCCTAGTACCAAGCACGTAATTAGCCGACACCGTGTTAGCCGAATCGAACACAAACGCCCCCTCCACTGCCGTCCGGTTATCCCCTCTGCTGTGACTGTAAGTAAGCTTCAACGGCATCTCTGCAACCCTAACTGTGTTCATAAACTGAAACCGAAAATCCTAACCAAAGAAAAAAACGTAATTAGCAAGTCAAGTGATTCACTGAAGGTGTAGTCAAAGGGAAAACTGCTGTTTAAGATTAAGCAAGCTTGCCTTTTTGGGGACGTCATAGTCGACGATGAAAAAACCGGGTTTTTCAACGGCTAAAGTCAAGCCGTTGAGGCTAGGACCGTCGACGAAAGTGGCGTCACTCATGGAAGCGCGTAGCTTAACATCGCCGGCGTTGACGACCAATGTAGCGCCCGCGGTGTTCTTTTCATTGGCGTACCTTCCTTTCAAAGACGCTTTCATTTTTTCCTTTTTTTGACGGTAACAAGGAACCGTGAGGCACTGAAGGAGAAGGTGAATATGTCGAGGGCTTCTCTTTTTGTAATTGTTACAGCTTTAAGGCTCTGGTTTTCAATGTAATTTTAAATTTATTCAGGGTTAGTTCCATTCAAAATTTTAAATTATTTAAAGCCGATTTATCTAATGCAAGCTAGTTGGCTAGTTTAAAATTTGAGATGGATCGAATAAGTAGAAATTAGGCTCCGAAATAGACTTAAATAAATATATATATATGAAAAATTGTCAAAATAGTCACTTTTATTTTTTTCATGTTAAATTATTATAACATTTTAGTCACTGAGCCGTTAATTGCTGTTAACAGTGTAATATTAAACTGACATGACATTTTAAATCATCATTTCAAATAAAAATTTTAGGTTAAATTATACAATTGGTGCCCATATTTTTTATTTTGAGCAATTTAATTTTTTTCTTTTATTTTCTTTTAACTTTTCTTTTTTTTCTTTATTTTCCATTCTCTTCTACTTCTTCCTCTATTTTCTTCACTTCTCCATCTCTTTTAACGTAAAAAAATAAATTAAATTGCTCAAAATGAAAAAAAAATAGAGACTAATTGTATAATTTAACTTATAATTTTCGTATGAAATTATAATTTAACTTGTCACGTCAATTTACCATTACACTGATAACGGCAATTAACGCTCAATGACTAAAATGTTACAACAATATAACATAATTGACTAAAACGTAACATTTCAAATATAAGTAACTAAAATGTAACCTGAGACAAACAAAAGTGACTATTTTAATAATTTACCCCATATATATTATACTAAATCTTAGTATTTTATGTTTACATTTTTATCAATTTGATTTATTTTTTAAAATTAAATTTTATCCTTAATTTTTTAAAAATAATTAAATTTAACTATCAACATTTCAAAAACAATCACATTATTTTTTTTAATAGAAATACAAACTAAAATGTTAAATTTTAAGATTTAATGCTCACTTTGACCTCCGAATTATGGGTGTGTTTTTCATTTTGGTACTTTTTTTTCGTCTCTATTTGATACTAAATTATCATTCATTACACGGTTCACCCTATTTCTTTTGCAACAGTAAAAATTGTTTGACATGTAGCACCAATCATAAAGTGCCACATGACACACTTAACCAATTATAATATACTACGTATAAATAAATTTATTAATAAATAAATAATAAATAATGTTAAAAAATAGATTGACTTTAACTTATTTAAAACATTTGATAAAATATTAAACATCCGTACATCAAATTTATGGACAACTTTCATATGTTTTACTTGGACAAAAATGTTATTAAATTTTTGTAAGCTTCTCTTTTACACTTAGATTTAATTTATTTTTTCAATAAATATAATCACGTGTTTTAAATATGTTTCGCAATAAATTTTAATCTCAAGTTCTATTTAAGATACACTTAAATTATTAAGCTTAGTTTGATCACAAACTCGTTTATTAATTTCCATACTCGAGCTCAATCTCGAGTCGAGCTTTTTCATGTTCAACTTTTAATATTTAAATATTAAAAATAAAAAGACAAGATTAAGTTTGCGAGCTATTTGAAATTGGAATCGATATGCTCAAATTTTACTCATTTAATAGCTTATAAGCTAAACTTGATAATTATTAAATCAAATTCTTATTTTTTTCAATTTGAATTTTAGTAGTTTGTGAGCACAAAAATGTCTCGTATATATTTATACATAAACAAAAGTCGGGTTTCTCACCCAAATTTGAAAAAACTATATAATATTTTAAAATTTTTGGATAAAAATATTAGGCTTAAAAATTAAATTAAAAAGATTAGATTTATTTAAAATATAGATCGATTTCAATATTAAACACCTAGTTCATTTTCAAATATGTCAAAATTTCCCCCTTTCTTTCTTTATTTATGTAATTTGTATCACATAATAATTAAAACATATAAGGATAATATAATTGTTGGTCCCTGAACTTGATAATTATGTTCACATTAGTACCTGTACTTCGTATTATCCACTTTGGTCCTTAAACTTGCAACTAGATCCATTTTGGTTTGTGAACTTAGATTCTGTTAAATTTGGATAATGTAAAATTGATTGGTATAATGGTCCAAGCAAAGGGGTTGAACCGATTAACTCGAAAACTATTTGAAATTGGTAAAAATTGAAAACCAAGATAAAAATATTCAGTTGAACTAGTTTAATATATATTGTTTTTAATTAATTAATTAATTATTATTGGTTCGACTATCGAACTAGTTAAACTAGTCGAATCGAGAACTGGTATTCTGACTTATTCAACTACCTATCCAGTTATTAAAAGACTAAATGTGACACATCTTTAAAATTATATAATTTTTTAAAAATTTTAAGTGATGATGTGACATAATCTCAGATTGCCACGTTACAGTGCTAAAGTGCTAAAGTTATTAAAAGACTAAATTGGACCCAATTGTCAAGTTAAAGTGCTAAAGTGGACAAAAAAATGTATAGGTACCAAAGTGAACCTAATTAACAAGTTCAGGGGCAAAAATTATATTATCCCAAGTATATAATATTACGCGCGCCTCGTAACCACGCGCACTTTTTTTTCCGCTAATTTTTTTTTCACTTAAAAGAGACCCAATTCAAGGCTTTTACCGCTCATACATTTTCCCGCCACAAACAAGTTGGCGGGAGATCATAACTCCCAAATTCTTTAACCAACCAGCCCCTAAATCCCTAACATTTGTTATTCACTCCATCTACAACGAAGCTGCAATTCAACGAGCTCCTCTCCCCCTTCTCGTTTTCTCCCCTTAGGAAAAGGAAGTCTTCAATCTCAGGTGAGTGTATGCTCGTTTTTTTTTCTACAACAAGTTTCAGTTGTTTTTGAGTGTCTAGATTTGAAAAATATTAGGTAGATCTGGAGCTTTCGGATATTATATTTTGTTAATTTTTTATTTGTTTTCTTTACACATTTGTTATGAAACGTTCTAGATCTGATTCAGCATTGGAATATCAATATCAGTGATCCAGGACTGTAAGCTGTAACTTAATTAGGTTACCGGTTTTTGTTCTTCCTTCAGTGTTTCCATTTTGCAGATATTGCATTTGAAAAAGGTAACGCGTTGTTGTTGTTGTTTTGGTACTATTTGCTCACGCATCGCTTAGTTCCATGAATTTTGCGTTCTTGCCAATGGAATCGCAGTTTTTCTCTTTGCAATGTCGCTTTTTTTTTTTCGAAATTAACGATAGCATAAATCTGGAACTTTCAGATCTTACCCTTTTTTTGTAATTTTTGAATTTTGTTCTTGACGTATCTGTTTTCAGACATTCTAAATCTGTTCGAGCATTGGTAAATGTATATCAGTGAGCCAAGAGAGTAATCGTTTATTGTTCTTTTTTTAACAAATAATTTGCATTTGAAAAGGGTAACGCGGTTGTTTTTGTATTATTAGCTCACTCATCGTTTAATCCCATGAATTTGCGGTCTTACAGATGGAATTAACAGTTCTTCATTGCAACTGCACATTTTTGTTTTTCTTTGGATCTTCGACGTTTTCAAAATTAAAGCTAGCATTGTGCTTATATACATGTTATGTTTCGTTTTGTCTGTGGTGACATTGTTCTGCTTGAATATTGTATTCTAAGGTTACCTCAGCTTTCGAAAGTTGCTTGAGAGGGTTCATTGAACGTCAAACCATTTCATACACAAATTTGACTTTTTAGTGCCAATTTTCAGTTTATTGCCATTAATTTGCCTTTTATTTTTCTAGTCTGGGTAAGATTGGAGAAAGGGGATTTCAATTTCATCTAGAAAAAGCTAGACTTGAAATTTTAATCCTTGCTGATGCTTGGCTAGTTATTTTGAAATTAGTGCTTTGGTTAATCACGAGTAGTTTTATTAAAAAATGAAAATTCTATGTTGCAGGCAAGCATTCAAGCCTAGTTTTGAATGATATAGGCTAGAATCAGAAACAGCAACAATACTATCTGATGGAGTTAAGGAGCTTGACCCATTTTCACTTTGTCAATGCCATTAAAGGTGGTTCTGTGGCAAAGTTCATGAATGTGGATTTTCGTGGGCGACCAGCACTCAAATTTAAGGAAATCAAGGAAGTATACAATTTAAGAGACACCGAATATCATGATCAAGTTCCTACAGTTCATCTACGTGATGATTTAGAGAGCGCGCCAACCGAATGTAATGGGGCTGAGGTAGAGACCACAGCCTTCTCTTTGGTGAGAGGAGTAAAAATCAAAAGCGAACCTGAAGATTGTGATTTGAATTGCAGTAACAATGGTGATGAAAGAATTGGCGACTTGGATGATCTTAGCTTTGTCAATATGACGTTGAGACAGCTTAAGAAGAGCTGTAAATCAAAGAAAAGAAAATGCTCGAACTTTGTTGGTTTAAATAAAGAAACCATGAAAACTTGCTCTAGTGTGGAACATGAGTTGCCGAACTTTTCGCCCGAGGATGATGGATATGATCTTGAAGAGCCTCTTATTAGTTTGAAATCCAAACTATCCAAGAATATGAAGAAGAGGAAGAGAAAGTCTTCAGGGAAGAGCGTCACCGTTTCATGTCCAAACGAGGTTTCGCTTGCACCTGTCAAAGTAGAGGTTCCTGAGCCATGTTACTCAAAATGTGGAACCATGTTCGGTGTTAAATCTGTTCCAAGGTTTAGTCACAGTAAGCAAGTGGATTCTACTGTTACTGTATCTAATGATGTTCCTGAAACTGCTAATGTACATATTTCAGAGACTATGGTGCCTTATCCTACAAAAGAACCTCAATACGATTCGCTTAATGAAGTGTCCTATGAATACAGGGGAAATTTAGAGTCAGAATATGATGTGGGGATTTCTAATTGGGATATTGTAAAGGTAGACAGTCCAGAAACAGTAAGTTATGAGTACTCTGACTTGTCAGAATTTAGAAAAGATGATTATATTTCCCGTCCTCTTTCTTATGATGTCCCCTTAGAATTAATGTCTCCAACAAAGGATTATAATGGTTATAGTTTGATTCGAGTTCCAGAGATAGCCATTCCTTGTGGTCTAGAAGGAGGTAGCACATTGTATCCCGTAGAAGAACCTGTACGCAGTGTTTCGAGTGGGGTGTCTTGTGAATATATTGAAGATGTTATTCCTCAATTTGGTGCCAGTTCTTCCGGTTGGGAGATTGTTAAGGTAGACAGTCCAGAAATTATCAGTTTCCAATGTTCAGGCTCGCAAGAATTTCGACAAGAAAGTTATACGGTCTATGCTTTACCTAATGATATTTCCCCAGAGTCAATGCCTCCAACCAAGGGTTGTTCTCCTGATTTGGATGATAGCTCTATAAATAATTCTTCTGACCACCAGATGGCTTGTCAAACCAGCAGTAATGACAGAACTGAAGTATCTGAGACAGACAATGGTGATAGCCTCCAATGCTTGGAAAATATCAATGAAGGTAGTACATGTTCCCATGAGAACAGAACTGCACATGGTTGGCCTTTAAACAGTGCCATCAGTCCTTCCAGCGACGATGGGTTGTATTGGAGTTCATCATGCCTGAATCTCACAAGACATTCAGTCCCTGTCTCTGGCGGTTCTTCTTCAGCAGGGAAGGAATCCCAATTGCCTGCCTCCATGGCAACTAATGACGATGCTTCGGATAAGCCTATGACATCACCAGGACATCCAGATTATGATCAAAGAAATCAGCAAAATCATCCGGAAAGGCTTCTTTCTTATAGAAAGGTGTGCAAAACATGTGTTTAAGTAACTCTACCATATTCTGTTGAAGCTTTTTTTTCTAACTAAATGCTTTGACTTTCAGGCCATTTCCCCAACCTCCCAAGAACGGCTCTGTCGGGCTATGGAGTTAACTGGGTTGGATGAAGATGAGCGTCAACGTAAGTACGCAAAATTTGTTAATAGATTGGGATCTTAACTTTTATGCACCGTCTTTTGAAGTGGTTTTCAAAATATTGAAACTCCTAATATTAATTGATTGCTTCATCATAATTTATTGAACAAATAAATGGTAGCCATATGTTTTGTTTTCTTTTTTGATACAATATTAAGGTTGTGGTAGGGTCATATGGTTTGAACTTGTGTCGAACTCGTGTCTGGCAAGAGGTGAGTTTTAATCATGACTTCATACAAGTCAAGGTAGCCATATGTTTTTGTAGTCAACACTGAGTTAGGAAATTTGGCTTAATATTTGATGCACGTATGATTTCAATATTTGGAAATCAGGGTTAATTTTATTTTTTTATGATGTGTTATCATCAAGTTTATTGATTGTGCATAGAACAATACACAGTCAATTAATCAAATATAAATCCTATTACTTATTTTCATTAATGGTTTATTCAATTAACTTGTAAGCGTTTGGAGCAAAAGAAGTAAACAGTAGCCAATGTAAAGAAAAAAAAGGAGTTCATAATATGTCCAATTAATTGTTTCCATATAGTTTATTTTTATTTTCAAACATCTAATCTCTCTTGCCTCTAAAATTACAGAAGATCTCAGAACTCATGAAACTTTTAAATTTAAGTATTTCATGATCTGCATAATTGGATTTTTTCCCATTCAAACTAGGTTTGTCCTTATTGCATTCCATATCTGCTTGATGTTGATTGGTTTTTATGATAATATCAGAATGTAGAGGGAAATTATACTTTGGGAAGCAGATCAATCATAGGATGTTAAAAGCTCAAGGCCTTAACCAGTTAGGGAGAGATGGAGCCACTGTCAAGGCAAAACCATTCATGAGAAGAGCAAAACAAGATAAGAAAGGATCCCCCCCTAAGGGCATTCTTAAGGTTCATCCATCTCGTACGGCACCACATGTTAGCAGTGCATGCACCACTCTCCAACGTTATTCGCAAAGTGCCATTGCATTCACGCAGAGACAAATGCGTGATATTGAATCTTTAGCAACTAAACTCACAACTGAGTTGAAGTCCATGAAAGATATTGTGGTGGGGCAATTGCAGCCTGAGTTGGATACCACTGCAGCCACAGAAAATGCTGATGAGGTGTGTTGATGCACAACCTTCTTGGTTATTTAATGAACACATATACATATATTACCTTTAAAAGTTTAAGTTTGATATTCTTTATACAATTCCAACTACTACATATAAGGTCCTTGAGCTTTTAAATTGGAAGATAATACGTATTTAAGCACGCTTGAACTTACATTCTCTTGCATGTTGCAACAACAATGATGTTAATTAAGTTAAAGCTTAATTGTTATTCATATATTTGGTTAGATGCATAATGTTTACATATCTAACTTCGTTTTACTCTATGACAGGTCAGGATAGCTGTTGAAAGTGCAACAAAAGCTGAAGAAACTGCAAGAAAATGGCTTTCAATGATGGCAAGAGATTGCAACCGTTTCTGTAAAATTATGGTATATTTCTCTTTTCTTCGTGATAGAAAGAAACCCAAATCGTTGATTGAACTAGTTGGATTTCCGGTTCGAACATGTATAAAATTTTAATTTTATTTTTTTTTGAAAACAAAACTAATAGAAAATTAGAAATCGGAAATTGATGTTTAAATCACTGGTTCAGTTTTGAAAACCTTAAGCAATACCGATTGAGGTATAGCTTACTAGTTTTGCTGATTCCTTCAATGGTTGAATACTTGAATTTTGCAGAAACTAACCGAGGATTACGACACCGCTGCTTCCGAACGTGTAATCCAAAAAGAAAGGAAGATCACTTTTGCTGATGAGGCCGGTGGAAAGCTTTGCCATATCAAGGTTTTTAAGGATGATATGGACAGCAGCAACACAGCTTCTTTACTACAATGTGGCACTGTAAAAACAGAGATATCTGGTTGAATTTGATTTTAGGGCATCTCTAACGTTTTTGCAGTGACCCCTCATGTTGTTACATACCAAGTTGATTCAACCTGGATATGCGGCAAATAAAGACACCACGCCATTGACACCATTGAGGTTAGTTTTTATTGCATATATATATATATATGCAAGAGTTGAGGGGTACTTAAATTATGAGATGTTCTGCTTCTATTTGTTTGTTTTGTTCATAGTTGGATGAATGTAAGAATGTTTAATTACGTTGAATGGAATCATTAGTGAAATGAATGTAAGAATGTTTAATTCCTTATCCTATTGGGAAAAAAATATATTATTTATACATGCATTGTAGGTTATTAATATACTAAGGTGATATTGGTTTGGTAAGATATTTTGGATTTTTTAATCATTATTATAATTTGGTTCAATTTAGTTTAATTTTCGGTTTTTTCATATTAATTTTTGGTTTTAAATTTTATTTATAAGAAAAAAGAGTAGCAAATTACATAACAGTTATTACATCAATATTATCTTATAAATTATTTAGATTGGAAATATCAATTTGTTGGTGAGGAGAAGCAGACTCATGAGGCCTAATTGGTAGTCAAACATCATACCAACCAAGGGATTAGCCGCTCCATTAGATATTTTGTAAATATGCTCGATACGAATTATTCATGCTTGGGCACAAAATTCCTTTATTCTGTATATTAGTGTCCTGTTTATTATATTTTTTAGTCACAATTGATTGTTTGAACTGTTACATTTCAAAATAACACAAATATTATTTAACAAAATTATTTTCATAATGAAGTTTATTTTGGTAAAATGAAATTTATTTTATAATTTTTTAATATTTATTTAACAAAATTTTAAGATATTTTTCTTAAATATTTTTAAAAAATTAAATTATTTTTATTATTTTAAATATAAAATATTTACTTTTATATCATAAAAAATTAAAATTTCATTTAAATTTTTTGATCTAAATTGATTTTTTTTCTTAAGATCTTGAAATTGTGTTACTCTCCAATGTAATGGCACTTAAAAAGAACAACGCATTTATGTTATCCATGATATGCTCTATCATATATCAAACAATATTTGAATAAATTGATTATATCTTTTCTCCTAATTCAAATGATAATCAACTAGTTATTGTGTCTCGAATTATAACAAAAGAAATTAAGTGTTTTTATAAGTTTTAATACATTTGCACTCGTATACGAATTTGTCATTAAATTTAAAAATATAAAAAGTTAAGGGTTAATTACATCTAATGTCCTCAAGTAATTGTTTAAATTTTAAGTTGGTCCCTAAGTTTCAGAGACTTAATTGAGTTATCAAAACATTAATATTGTATTATAGTATTTTTGTCCGCTTAGCCATTAACATGTGGAACGTATTTTTTAATATGTGTGTACTTATTGCATGAATATTACTTCAATTTTAATCACATCATATTCAAGCATATACACGTAAAATTCATTCACCAAAAAAGCTAGTACAAAGATGGGTCAAAGCTCGAACAAATAAAAATTACAGATGTTTTCAGAATTCATTTAAAATAGGGCAAATTAAATTGGTAGTCACCCAATTATGGTTTTTTTTGTTACTTAACTACAAAAAATTATAAAATGATTACTCAATTATTCAAATTTGTCTTTTCTAATAAAAATAGAATACCTAAAAAACCCAAGATATTTGGGTGATAAAAAAAGATGAAATTGAATGGTTGAATGATCATTTTATAACTTTTCATAATTAGGTGATAAAAAAGAAAATTACTAATAGTCAAGTGACTACTTTATAATTTTTCATAGTTAGATAAAAAAAATAAAGAAAACATAGTTATTACGTTAAAAAAAGCCCAAATAAAAAGCCCAATAAAACCCTAATTCGTATAATTTCGTTTATAAAAACCCACTACCTCCTCTCCTATTCATCAAATTGCCGCCTCCAATGAATTTTCCCTCTTCTCTGCTCTTAACTTTCCCTTCTGTCAATTCCTGATTCAATAAAATTTTCGTAAGCCAAATATAGTTTTTTTTCCCTTTATGGCGTTGCATCTGTTTATCCTCTTCTCTTCTCAGCAAAAATATCAAATGATTTTGCTAAAGGAAGATAAACAACAGATGCAGATAATGAAAAAAAAGGGGTAAGCTTACCAGCCCATTGCATTCTATTTCTTTGCCTTGGTGTCAAATGGACTTACCTACAAATTTTCCTCTCTTTTTTGTTTATTTTTATAAATTGTTAGGGTTTTTTGTCGGGTTTATTGGATGGAAAGGGATGGATACTTAACTTATTCTACACACTGATTAAACAGTGTATATTCAAATTTTCGCTTATATATATTCCGATGCCATTTTTTTTTGTTTAATTGTCTTCTTTTTGAAATGATTGTGGGAATTTGGAAGTGAATCTGATTAAACAGTGTATATTCAAGTTTTCGCTTATATATATTCCGATGCCTTTTTTTTTGTTTAATTTTCTTCTTTTTGAAATGATTGTGGGAATTTGGAAGTGAAGGCAAATGATGTTAAAATTTATTGCTTATATATACTGAAACATTAAATGTAGATTAATGAACTCCGCTTATTATCTGATGCCTTTGCTTTTAATCATATTTTTTTTTCAATTTTTGGCTTGTTTTTTGAATTGATTGTGTAATTCCCCCTTTTTTGTTTCAAAAATTCTAAATTTTTTAGGGTTTTTATTTTTAGATTTTTTTGGGTGGCAAGGGATGAATATTATCTTATCCTACACTCTGATTCAACCGTGTAGATTCAAAATTTTTGCTTATTGATATTCTGATGTCATTTTTTTTTTGTTTTAGTTTTTCTAAAAAAAAAACAAATTGAAACCCTAATTTTTTGAACTGATTATGATTTTAAGGGCACTTGTTTTCAACGAAGAGAAGAAGCAGACGTGTGGTTTGAATCTGATGCCATTGATGTCTGCATTTTTCACTATTTGTGAATTTTCTCTGATTTTTAATTAAATTTTTAACCCTTTTTTTACCTTTATTTTAATAATAACATCATAATTTCAATATTACGTATTTATCTTAAGAAATAAAAAAGGATGAAAATCGTATGTTCGTGCAAACGCAGCACCCATCATTGGTGCAATGAGTGGCACTTTCCACACGAGATTTCTGATTTTATTCTCTTCAAATTTTAGTATGTTTCTAAGGCTAACTTAACTGATTATGTTGAAAAAAAAGTTTGGAAGAGCTTGGAAGTGCATCCGGCTGGACAAGTTTTCTTGCTGATATGTCTGGAAAACTCGCCTAGCTGGATGCCTTTTCAAGCTCTTTCTCCTAAACTGTTCATTTCACTAATTCTAAAAAAATGGCCTATTTGGTCAATTAATTTTGATTTTCGACGTAATTTGCTAATTTGGTCTATTTTTAATCTAACATTATCAAATAATGGAGTGTTTTTATAAATTGTTTTGAAGTATATAATTAATTGATTTATTTACATTTTAGATTTTGTTTTTCAGATGAGTTTTGGAATTTTATGATTTTTTTTTTAGAGTGAGTATTTCCCCTCCTCAACCCCAACATGAATCTTGATGAATTTGATTATGATCCTACTCTGGCAATATTGGCATCTCTCTCGTGAGCTTGTTTGTCATATCTATATCAACTATCAATTGAAAAACCTTCACAAGTGTGATAACATCTTCCATTAAGGATTCGAGATCAACCTCCCCTTAACAGTAATATTTTAGAATGTTATGATATAAAATTAAATGATTAAAATATTAATTATATAAGAAGCATTGGAGGAAATGTCGAGTTGGATGAGTGAGGGGATTCATCATAATCAGCCATGCTTCAGGTACAATGACCGTGCAACGATGGCAGACGATGCTGCCATGGAAAACGTTACGTTGAGATTGTCTTCCAACTTTTTGCGGAGAGAAGTGAATTGTGTGATGGTTGTAGCTAACATAACACAGATTTACAAAGCTTTAAAGACTTAAAGCCATTAGAGGCCACCAGACAGCTTTTCAGCTTCCCTGCTTTAAGAAAAAGCAGTAAGCGCTCTCTCTCAGAGTACTGTCTTTAACATACACAAATGCATGCATACATGCATGTCTTGACTAAGTCTCCATTCCAAATTATGTGTGGCTGCAGATGAGAACCCTTTATTGATCTTAACACATGGTGATTTGTTATCGACTGAGGGGAGGATTAATGGCAGGATGAAGATATGCGAACATCTCGAAATATCGGAGACTAATGGAGTTTACGACATACTATGCCCAAATGAATATGGATTCCCAGTAGAAGAATCTGATCCAGTTTCAGCCTATGCCTTGACCGAAGCTGTATGCAAGGCACTGCTCATCTCAGATAGAAGCCACTTCCCAAAGATGAGATTCAAGGACTGGGCAATGTTGATATTATTATGGCTAATTCTCTTCATTGGCTTAAAAATCTTAAAATCAAACAAAAAATATATTTCTCCTAGAAGAATAGACTTCTATATGTTAAAGTATATTCTTTAAAAATCTTAAACATATACAGTAGACCAAAATTTTAGGTTAAAATATGATAATAGTTATTGCATTTTTATAGAATTTGAGATTTAATTATTTTACTTCGTTTTATCTTTTTAATTTTTATGTCTTAATTTAGTTGGTTGAGTCTGAATGTGATTAGTATTGATGTTTTTATTAATAAGGAATGATTTAGTTTTAATTAGTATTCAAGTTTGAATTTTATTTAAGAGTTGAAGAGCGATTATGGATAATTTTTATGCATTATATATATAAAAAAAGTAGATATGATAAAAATTTATAATGATTAAATATTAAAAAAAATCTTAATCTAATCATTAATTACATTGATAGTTTTAGTCAGTTGTTTATTTTTGTTAATTATATATTACATCACAGAAAATATTTATAATTGTAATGATTCATTAGGGATTTTTAAATAGAAAAATTAAGAGGAATTAACTTTTAACATTTTAAATATAAGGACTAAATCTGTAAATCTGTTAAGCTACAGTGACTAAAAGCATAATTTAACAAAAAATTTTATTGTAATTGATCTCGTAGTTAGCACCGTCACAAACACAAAAGTCAACTGCAAGCAACGCGGTAGTCAAAGCGTTATACTGATAGGACCCACACCCAAAAACAAGCATTGTGTCGGTAGATTCTAAAGAGTCAAATTTTGATTTTAGTCCTTGTATTATATTTAATTTATGTATTTAGTCCATACAATTTAATTTGACATAATTTTGTTTTTTTAATAATTATTAATGTATGCTTTTGTTTAAAATTCGAGAAAAAACTCTAAGCCATAATTTTTTTTTCACTTTAGGTGATGTTATGGTAATTAAAATATTCCTTTATTGATTTATTATCGTTTAAAAAAATTGAGCTCAAACTTATGATTTGGGTTTCTTTAAAATAAAAAAAATCTCTATGGGTGGTTTTGATGGTGGGAGTTTTTGTTGGGGGATGTTATCTAAATTGAATTGCGTCAGGAATCGAAGAGGGTATCGATGCAGAGAAAAGTTTTGAATTGGTTGAGTTGGGAGTTAATATGGGTCAGTTGATTTCTTTTAATTTATTAATTATTTATTTAATTAAATCATCTAAACTATTGGTGATCTGATCAATTCAACCACCAGTTCAATTTTGAAAAACTTGATAGGTTCATGCGTGTATCTCCCTTGCAAGGAGATCAACCAAGCTGCTTAGGTAAAAAAGGCTCTGTGACAGCACGCGTTTTTCAGGAGAGATCAACGTTGCACAATGGCCCGTTGCTCTCCTCAATTAATGGATTTTTTGAAGTGGTTCGAGATAGTGTAAGAGATAACATTGTTTCGAGGAGCGTAGTTTACATTTTTCCCCTTATTTTTTGTCTATCATTTTTCATTTGTTTTAAACTTTAAACTCTAATCGCTAAACAAAACTTATAAATAATAGTAATACTACCAAATTACATCAAATTAAAATAAAAAGACTAAATTTAAAAAATTAAATACAACACAGGACTAAAAACATAAATTAACCTTTTTAAAGCTAAAACGAGCTATCCACCCATTATTATGACCCTTCACTACTTTCTCCTCCCTCCCTCCCTCTCTCTCTCTCTATCTAATAACACTTAAAAATTCACTATAAAAAAACCGAAGAGCTTTCAATTTCATAATTCATGGTGTTTTGTGGGTTTTTTGAGAGCTAAATAAAATGAATCAGAATTCATCCACATCGTTCTCAATATCAATCCATCATTCCCAACAACAAGAAACGGCGTTAACTCCTTTAAAAAAAGATAGCTCTTCGTCTTCTTCTGTAGCTGGTTTCTTTGGTAAAAATGGGTACAAATTCTGGGTTTTGACTGCAATCACATTACTTGCTTTTTGGTCCATGTTTACTGGTTCTGTTTCTCTTAAATGGTCTTCGGGGAATCTCACTAGTTTCTCCTACGACTCTGATTTCTCCATTCGTGAAGATCTTGATGTTCTTGTAAGTAATCGAATCTTTTCTCAAATTTTTTTCTTCGGATTTTTGTTTCGATTTTGTTTGGATTTGTGGGTAGAGTTGTGAATTTGAGGCCGGCTGGGTCATTTAAGCTTTTGAGTTAATTTCGGGTCATTACGAGTTCGGATCGAGTTTTACCGGGTCTGTTTCTCCGAAATGGTGCAATGGAAATCTCAGTAATTTCTCTTATGATTCTAGCTACTCTATTTGGGTGAAGATGGAATATTGTTAAGGGAGTAAAAATTGAATAATAATTTCTCTGAAATCTTGCTTTGTTCCGAACCTCAACACGTTCAGTATTGTTTTTCGAGAGAAGTTTTCCCTTCGAATTCGAGTACTTGAAGAAGTAGCTTGAGACGATGAGTTCATAGAGTAGAAAAGACGAATCATGCCCTATAGCAGCATTTCTGCTTAAAGTAGAATTGTCCATGGCCGGGGCACCGTTTCGTTTTGATCCAAAAGTTGGTCTGCAAAGTAAAAGTATTCAAGTAAAAATATAGTCTCTAATAACGGTTTGCTTTTTAAAACCTCGGATAAGCTCTAGCTCAATCCAAATTTATAAAAAATAAAAATTATTATTAATTTTTTATTGATGTTATTATTTTATTATTATTATTTGAATATTGTATGAATTTTACTTATTATTAATTTTGTCACAATTTTAATATCATTTAAGTATATATTTTTTTAAAAAAAATTGCATTTATTGAAAACTTTTTAGTGAATTTGATATATTTTATTTTTAAAATTTTTTTATATAAAAAATATTAAATATTTTAATATGGGTCTAGTCGAGCTTGAGTTTTAATATTTTTATCTGGTTCATTTTTCGGGTTGGGCCTAAGAAACTGGTCTATAATTTTTTAGTTGGCTTGTTTTGAACTCAATTTGGTTTATGAACAACTCTACCTATAAGCAAATCAAAAAATTATTTTACCCTAAGGAATGAGTAAAAATTAATTAAAACTCAATGTGTAATTTCATTGTTTTATTAATTTACAAATTTCTAAAAACTAAAACGATTATATAAATATTTTTTATTTTTTGAGTTCAAGACCATTGCTTGCTCTCTCCCTCCCTTTGGCTTTGAGCGTCGTACGCTCTCGTTTTGATGATTCACCGTCTCTTTTAAGTATACCACTGGATACAATTTTGGACATGTTGAGAGCTCGACTCCGGTCGATCCTCAATAAGATTAATTTTCGAGGTCGGGTAAAAATTAATCCGACCCTTCTTTTATTTTGGTTTAATAGGAATTGGAGGAAAGAGAGAAGGTAGTGAGGAAGATGTGGGATGTTTATACACATAGCACAAGCATTCGTTTGCCTAGATTTTGGCTTGATGCTTTTGAAGCTGCTTATGAGAATTTATCAAGTGATGTTAATGGAGTTCGCAATAATGCCATATCTGAAATTGCTAAATTATCTATGCAGTCCCTAAATCTTGTTCCCCCTTCGGTTCAATCAAAGGTCAGTCTCGTTTTTTTTCGGTTTAATATATCATTTGATATTTTGTTTTAACATTTTCTTTTCGAGGTTAAAATTTGGCATAATAGTTCCTATACTTTTATTTCTTAAATTTTAATCTCTTTATTTTTAATATTTTAAAATTTAAATTTAATTGCTAAATTTTTTAGGTGTGACATTTTGAAGGGAAAAAAAAATATTTTGCAATGAACCTAAATTTAACAAAAATAAAAAAATTTTAACACTATTAAAAGTTGGACTTAAATTTTGAAATTTAAAAAGTATAGGGATTGAATTTTAAATTTTCGAAAAGGCACATAAACTTATGACACATTTTAATCTTTTTTCTAATATGATACTTCTATTTTTTAGTTCAATGTGATAACTATATTTGGTAAAAGGTATAAATTTGTTTAATTGTGTTTAATTTTTTTAAATGAATATTTTCGAGTTTTAGTGTGTATTTAATGAAAGTTGATTGTTAAATTTATTAAAATTAACCCTAAAATCTAAATTAAAAAATAAAAAATAACTAAAATATATAACTTTTATCCAATAATATAAATAAGATTAATTATAATTAAATGCATTAAAGTTTCTCATATATTTGTTGGTGATGTTATAATTTACAGATTAGCAGCATTCAAGGGAGAAAAAAGACTAATAAAGAAGCTTATAAAAAGAAAGAGAAGGATATTTCCAATGGGAATTTGCAGTCCTAAATTTTGGCCTTGCAATTTCCAGAAAAAAGAAAGTCTAATAGTGGAAGCTTTGGGGCTTTTAAATGAAGTTTAACTGTAAAAATAAAATAAAATGTTCCAATGTATATTTTTATGTATGTTTTATAGTTTTACGAAGATTAATCATTTTGAGGTTCGTAATTGACTTTTTAATTAATTTTATATTTAGGATTTAAATTTGAATCATTTATTTTAAGAATTCGATGCATTTTATTGTCGGATCAAATATTTGCTGATATTTTTTATTTTGTTTTTGAACCGAATAGAGGAACAAAAATGGTCTTTGTATGTGAATATTATATATAGCAGTGTTCACAGTTTGATTAAAATTGAATTAATTGAATTAATCGGCCAGTGGTTGAATTTAGTTTAGTTAGAAGTCGGTTAATGATTTTTTAAAATTTTGGTCATTGGATAATCCGGTTTGAAATCGGGTAATTAACCAAATTAACCAACTAAACGAAATAAATAATATATATTATATATAATATAGTATTTGGTTGTTAACTTTCAAGATTTATGTAGTGTTTTCAATGTCTTATTTATTTTTTTCACCTCCATTTAAAGTTTTTTGAACTATTAAAAAAAATAAAAGTTAGCAGTGTTTTTTATATGTTTTATACTTATTTTAACGAGCAGACAAAGTTATATAATTTTTGGTTAATCTGGTTAACAGACCGAATTAACTAAAATATTTCGCTTCGGTCAATGTATTTGAAAAAAATTCAATTTGATTAACGGTTAAAGATTTTTACATTTTGAGTAATTCGGTTCGGATATTGACCAAATCAACCATTTGAACACCCCTGATTATATATTTATGTATAATATTTTATGATATCTTGAAAATTTTAGGTAATTTAATTTTATGGATAATATACTCTTCGCACATTTGAAAATTGGTCGATTTGTTTCATTTATCAATATTTTAGGTAATTACCAAAGTTGTAGTTCTTTGTTTTAAGCCTACATATTTCTTTTTATTAGAAATAATGATATCAAGTCATATTTCAAAAGAAAAATATTTATTAAAATAGAAAAAAATAGTAAAATACAAATTTGTGAGAAAAGAAATAAGTAGTTTTTGAATTGGTTAAAATTTTGTATTTGTCTTTATATTTTACGGAAATTGTAAATTTAATCTTTATACTTTAATTTAATTAATTTTAGTTGTCGTATTTTTTGAATTTTAAAATTCCAGTCCTCACCAAACAATGATTGTTAAATTTATTAAGTTAAGTTCTGCTATTTCCAGAATCTAGTGCTGCAAACACGTTATCATATGTGTAATGTCATGTTAGCTTATTGTTTCTACAGATTATTCACTACAAATCTAGTTAATGGATTAACGACTGCTATTTGCGTTAAGACTAAAATTTCAAAATTTGAAAGTATAGAGACTTAGAATGATCTAGTTAGAGAATATGGACGAAATATACAATTATATGCACAGTACAAAACAAATAATTGAATTTAACCAAATGAAATTATTTGCTTTCGCTTGGGTCAATACTAAAATTTCAGAATTTAAAAAGTACAATAACTAAAATGACCATTGTGCCAATGTATAGGGACTAAATTCAATTAAATTAAAGCACACAGACTAAATTCATAACGTTCACAAATTACAGTGACTAACAGCAGAATTCAACCTTCTGAATTAGAAGGGTCACTTCTTCAAATATGTCTTTTTTTACTTAAAAGGCATAAAAGAATAAGGACTTATATTAAGAGTTAGATTGTATTTTGCTTCCTCAACTAAAAAAATAACCAAATTAGCCCCTATAGCTTAGATCAAAGAGTAATTTGGTCATTCAATCAACAATTCCATCCATTTTTATTATTAGAAACTATCCCTGCACGTCAGTATAAGGTACACGTAGCATACCATATGTAATTATCTAGTTATTTTGTCAATCACGCTAATTTTTAACAGTAAAGATAGATGAAAATTTTAACAAAAAAATCAAATTACTTTTTAATCAAATTTATAGAAACTAATTTTAAAAGTAAAAAAGATCAAAATGTAATTCAATTCTTAATAAATAAATAGGCCACTATAATTCTTTGAACGTTACATCATCATGGCGTTATTTTATTTTGCCTTTTTATATTTCTATAATTAAAAAAAATCACACATAATAGATTTAAATGTTAAATATCTATTTTTACTATTTAAACCAAACATTAATTTATGTTTTACACTTACTTTTAATGAATATATTTATTATTACATAATAAATATGTCACAAATGATAGGCTAAATGAAAATATTGTCAAGGGATTTTTTAGTGGTGGATCTTGCGATTAAGTTTTGAATGGCTTAATTAAAATTTTTAAAACCTTTAAGGGTTTTAGTGAGAATTTTCAAAAATTTTGGTAGGTTTAATTAAAACTTTCAAAAATTTAGAGGTTTTCTGAAAATTTAAAAAAATAAAAATAAAATTGAAGAGTCTAATTGAAATATTTAAAAATTTTCAAAAATTTTAGGGAGACCTAGTTAAAATTTTCAGAAAAATTTAAGGATATAACTAAAATTTTCAAAAACTTTGGGGACCAAGGCCCCTAAGTCTTAATGAGGACCCCCCCTCTGGGTTTTTACATTCAGGTCCAAAAAATATTTTTGGGCCTCGCACAAAAGAGTAACAAATCTGGTTTTTTGCCGCGCGAAAATGCAACGAAAATTCAAAAAAGAAAAAGAGAAGAGAAGTTAGAATTTGCGAGGGATTTCGGATAAAAAATTAAAAAATAAACCGTAGTTCTCGCAATTCAAGTGCAATATTCGCTGTTTCTTCGAAATTTTACGTTAAATCTTTGAAATTCAGAGCAGATTACGGGTGCGGATAATCGATCTTCCATTTCATTTTCGTCTAGATCAAGATCTGGTACGCTTCACCATTATTCTATTACGTCCTTTTGTTTTGGAAATGATCTGAAATTTTGTTAGGTTTTTAAGATTATGCATTTAGCTTTGTGATGAAATTTGCATATATAAATAAATAAAACAGTGCTTTCAAGGGAGGGAGAGATGAAGTAATCGTTAATTATATGCAAAACAATTGAAAACTGGAAATATGCAAATAAGGATCACATTTTTAGGTAGTTTTCAGGGAAAGAAGTAGCTATCAATTTTTTTTTCTCAGTGACACAAATAGAAACATCAAAACCAGGCAATTATGTTTATATATGTATTGGTAATGATCTGAAATTTTGTTAGGTTATTAAGGTTACGCATTCAGTTTTGTGATAAAATTTGCCTTTAAATTTATATAGAAATAGATAAAACAGTACTTTCAAGGGGGGGAAAGATGGAGTAATCATTATTTATATGCAAAACAATTGGAAACTGGAAATATGCAAATAAGAATCACAGTTTTAGGTACTTTACAGGGAAAGAAATAGCTATCGAAAATTTTTTCTTAGTGATACAAACAGAAACATCAAAACCAGGCAATTATGCTTAATTTTTTTTTTTTTTTTTTTTTTTGGTTTTACAATTAAACTGTGACAGTTATGCTTGTGAAAAGTTCTCTGGTAATCTCATCTAGGAGTCCATTAAGCACATACTTCTCCACATCTTTTATAACATCATCTTTCTCAAGAAACCCAAACATGGTGTTATTCCAACCCAAGTCCCACATACAATTCAGATCTGGTTCCTTGTTGTTGACATCAGCCTCAAGCATTTTGGGTTGGTAGTCTTCAAAGGGAGAATCTTCTCTCCCGTCCTTTCCATATAACTTCAACTTATCAAAGTCCTTGCACATTTGTTTGACCAACTCATCCAAGGATTTTGCTTTGTTTGAAGTGATGGGTACCTTTAGAAATGGGTGAACACTTAGTTCCTGCCTTCTTCCTTTCCTTTTCATTACTTCGTAGCCACAGTCTAAAACAAGCTTGCTGTCTTGGTCGATGTGATGGTCGTAGCTGTTTGAATGAAGAATGCTGATAGGAATGTTGAGTTTGAAAAGCGCCTCTGCTGTGTTCATAAATAGTTGGCTTTTCAGAAGTATCTGCTTGAGGTGATTTTCACTTTCTGTTAGTGGCTCTGGCTTCTTTGCTATAGAAGTTCTTTGATTCTGTGGCTGTGGGATGTAAAAATTTTCTGTGCTCTCTTCACGAGTTCCTAAAAGCAATGAACGTTATCAGATAAGTTTCTTCCTCTTCCAAAACCACCCCTCCAGAAACAATAAAAAAGAAAACATCTGATACTGCTATTACCATGCCTTAATTGATAGAATGATTAGAAGAATTGAGGTTTCCTTAAGAGGGTGGTATCTTAAGCATGTAGTCGACTATTTTCGGTTAGTTTCCATATAGTGAAGTGGGAAATTATGCATGTTTGTTTTTATGTGCATGCATTTTTTCTGAAGTAGTATATGTTAGAAGTTGGTGTAAGCTCATCTTTTTAGACACTTCAGTTAAAAAAAAAAAAAAAAAAAAAAAAAACCATTCATGAATTGTAATTTGAAAATTTGAGAAAAGATCTGCAAAATTGTACTTACCTTGAAGTGGATCAGATACACTATCTTTAACCTCATGTTCATCGTCTCTGCCAAAACCAGGTTCTTGATTTTGCTGCTCTTTTGTAAATGTTGGCACTGTATTCTGACACTGCATAAGATCGAAACAGTTATTTGGGCTTTGACTAATATAGTTGGTTAATGAGTACAGTTATGGCGATCTTACGCTATGTTTTGTAGCTAAAACTAGTTCTTCATTTTGACCTTGGCATTCATCTTCTAAACGATTCTGCAAAATTGAATCTTTTTGTGCTTCTGTCTGCAGTTCTTGTGCTACGCGTGATGATTTTGGGCTTGCTACTGACACGTTGGGTCTAATGATCTGTGTTTCTGCTTCTTCGAACCTGCTGGCTTCATGATCTGCTTCCCTTGAGATAGCAGGTTTCTCCTGCCTTGTCTGTTTCCTCTCTTGCAAATTGGAACTTTGATTCTTCATTGTCCTCGGCATGTTATAAACATTTGCACTCTTTTTGGTCTTTGCTTCATCAATTTTTCGAGGGGCCTCGAGTTTATGCCCTTTTGCTCTTCTCCCATTTATTGTTGTTTGAACTTGAATAGGTTTCTCATCCACAGCAAACGGGATGCGAGCTTTTGCTGATTCAGATTCTACATCTCCTCGAGTTGAATGCTGACTGGAGTTTCTGCTTAATGAATCTTTAACTTTGAAATTTAAGTTTCTTGAACTCCTCTCACCGGCTGGATTTTCTTGGTGCCTACCATTCACCAATCCATTGAGTTGTGTTGCATCAGTATGTTCGGTGGAGCCTTTCCTACTAGTTGCTGCTTGGTTCAGTTGCAGCTGCTTCTTTTGCAAATCGGTTGCACCAGACATTGGTTTGGAGATATTGCTAGATACTGATTCAGGTCTCTTTTGTTTCTTCTCCTGCAATTTCTGTTTTTCTTGTTCTCTTTCTTCTGGTTGACGCTTTTTCTCTTGAGGCTCAGATTTCTGGAGCATGTGCACCTGTTGAAATCCATGATTATTTTGCAGCTTTTGTTGATTGCCTAGACGAAGTTTGTTAGCAGAACTATTTTCCCCATGAAGCATGCTTTCACCGTACTCTGGCTTTTCTAGCAATGTAAGTGTAGATTCTGATCTTTTATGCATATATGGTATCATCTGTTGCATCTCATCCTTGAAAACTGGTTCCTTGATTTCACTTCTTTCAGTGTACTTCTGCTCCCTGTGCTTTATGCTATCATGGTTTCTCTCCTGAATTTCTTTTCTACTTCCAGAATTATGATTTAGTTGGGCAGAGTCACTTTGTCGTTTGTCTACCTTAATCATGCCTTTTCTCAAGCTTATCACTGGTTTTACATCTTCCAAGTCCTTTCGAGGTGGTAACTTGTCATGAACATCAACCCTTGTGCTACCATTTCTAGTTGCCAACGTCTTTCCTGCTTGTGATGTAACTGTATCCTGAACCAGTGGAATCTTGCTGGGTAGTGTTGCCTTCTGTTTTGCTGGTGGGAGAACTGAGGTTGTGGAATCTTTTTCCCTTTGTTCAGCCTTCTTGGTACTCCCCTTTGCAGGTTTCTTTGTAGTTGTCCCTTCTAATTTTTGATTTCCAGACTCCTTTTTTGTACTGACCTTTGAATCTACATTTCCTGGAAGTTCTTCAATCCCCATTAGTCTTGCGATTACATTTGGAATTCTGGACTTTTCTTGTTTGGACTGCGATGAACTCGAGTGATTTTGTTCTGAGAATACACTAAGAGTTTTAACATCAGTACCACAGCTAACTGATCGCTTGTGAGAACGTAAATTTGAGGCACCTAAACCTTTCTTCTCATGCTTGGAATTAGGAACATCTGTAGAGTAGGTAAGAGCTGCCAGCCTCAGCTTAAGTTCTGTCTTTGCAACTTCTTGAATGTCATTATACTTTCTTGAGGGTCTATCAAAAGAAAATCTCGGTCTACTCAATTGCTTCTGGTCAGCTATTGTGATGGTATTCTCATCATCATCTTCATCCTCCTCTAGCAATGTTAACCGACTTTTTCTCTGTGGTGTTATCAAGTAATCCGAAGCTTCCTGCATGTCGACAAGCAACTTTAGAGACTCTTGCAAATCCATTGCTCCTTTCAACAGCTCCTGTCCAATTTCTATCGAGTATCTGTCAAAGTTGAGACCATTAGAGCAGGCCCGGAGGATCTGATTTAACTTTTGTGCACCCCTTGATATTTCTTCAATGTGTATATGAGACAGAGTAGGGAGTTGGCTACTTGAAGGCTGATGCCTACTTACTACTCTGTTTCCTCTTTCCATCTTCCCATAGTCCATCTGTCTCCTACCAATGTTTTGTAGAAAACTGAATATTGAACTGTTTCTGGAAGACTCCGTTCTTATCTTTCCTCCATTTTCGAGTGCGAAAGTCAGGGCCATTGACAGATCTCCCATTTGTCCAGCCTTATGGCCTCCACCAAAAGGAACAATCTGATTTGATGTCTGCCCGGTGGTGACTGATTTCTTGCCTCCGCTAGGCCTGTTTTGTGTGCTTCCAGCTCTAAAACCACTCTGGAGGAGCCAAACATTTAACTAAATGAAATTTTACTATCTAATTAATCTTCTTGTATGAACTGACTATGCTTTATCAATGGAAACTTACAGCTTTGACTGCCTTTGGTTCCCTTGATGATTTATAGGTTGACTTGGAGTAAGCATATGCATCTGCTCAAACACGCAACAAAAGGAACAGAGTAAATTATGCATTTGAGTTACCTAACACAGGGTTCAAACACACCAAACTGGTAAACTCTCCTTTATGTCATACTATGCAATAAAAAGTTCTCTCATTTTTAAGTTTTACTTTAGGTGCAATGGTTCCAAATCATAATTGGAGACAATTAGTCTGGAAGAGGTAGCTAAGTGGGCAATTATGCTGCACAACGTATACCAGACACAGCTAGATTCCCTTAAAAAAGAAAAGATCAAACGATTCTACATCCTCTAAGCTTCTTTGGTCAAAGTCCCCAACAGCTAAGAATTGGTTTTTTTCAGGTAAAAGGGCCAGCTATATCAGAGTAATTATATTGGAGTTAGAATCAATAACTGCTTTCAAACTAGGATATACATTTCAATAATTGAATGCATGTGCATGACTTCTGTGAGTGTTCAGACAGTAAGTCATGCCTCCTGTTTTTTCTAACATCTAGAAGACGTTGAATACAGGGTTTTTTGACTTATGTTTTGGAAGGATGTTGGAATTCTTTGGTTCATGACCAAACCATGCTTGTTTTCAGCAGATATTTCAGGAAAATACTCACCTGCAACCATTGCATTTGAACCCTTTGTGTTTTGAGAGGCAGCCATCCGCTCCTTTCGCAACCGAAGGTCATCTAACAGCTTCTGAGCAAAATCTGATCTCTTAGCCATGTTTGGTAAACAAGGTAACCCTTCAACACTGTCTGAGATGGAATCTCTTTTACATTTGTGTTTTGCTCATTACCTTTTTACAGATAAGAGGTAGGAACATGAATGTTTTTGTTTTTGTGTTTTTTTCTCTCTTTTAGTTGGGAGAGTTCTTTCAAAGTTGGGTAAGTTGGGAAGTCCAGTCTCTTAGCAATGAAAATGGAGTTTGAAAATTTATCTTAGATAGGTTGACGTGAAAGTTAGCTCTCTTTCTCTCTCTAGAGGGGTCTCTGTAAGCATTTCCTGACTTTGATTCTAATCCAAGCAATGGAAGAAAAAAAAAGTTCCCTTTCAAAGGGCTTCCATCCCAAGCCTTCTTTACCAATTACCAGCATCTTCTCCCTTTTTTCATTAGTCACCTGAAAACCTTTGCATCAAAAACTAATGGTCAATAGGCAGCATTTGCCCTTAGGGGCATATCCCTAAACACTGGTTTTGGACCATTTGGTGGAGTAACTTAGAATTCTAAAGAAAAAATGGAAACGAGGTCTCTATCCCTCTTATTCTTTCACCGTCTTTAAGGTTTTTTGGGTCACCAAAATACAAAATTGTGAACTCAACATTCAAGCCATCCATTTGGTTTGTATGATATGCTTATAGTTGAAAGTAACAGAATAAAATTAAAGATAGTTAGCAATGGCAGGCTTTTGAAAGGTGATCTGAGAAGCATTAAGTGAGACCCTTTTGGGAGAGAGATGAGAGCTTTAAACTGACCCCACCATTACAAAAGAGACCAAAATTGGTTGGAGAAGGGGTGTCAAGTAATTAATCTTTGGTGATGAAATGAAATAACTCCATCTTTTTCTTTTCATTTTTCTTTTTAATTACTTAAATAAGGATGATTCCATAGTTGTGAATTGAAATATTTTGTTGTGTTCCTTTATGGATCTAATTATGGCTTTAGTTCCTATACAAAGACTTTGAAATTTTGCCTATTTTTAATTCTAGAAATTTAATTCTCCTACTAATTTAATTTAAAATTATAAAGTTTAATTGATAAGTCTCTCAAATTAAGAGTTGTATTTGATGTACTAATTGTATTCATATACTAATAGTAAACCATATTAAGACACGTTATCAATTAATGAATAATTTAAAAAATTACTAAAAGTAAAAATAATTATTATATTTTTTAGACTTAATGCTTAATTTGGCCTCTTAAATATACTCGTTTTTTCATTTTGATATCTAAATTTTTTTTGTCCTACTTTAATATTTAACTATCATTCCATTGCAAAATTTAGCCCATTACATTTAAAGCAAAAGCATTGACATGTGATGCTATTAGAACATGCCATGTTATCTTTCTTAGTTTTTTTTAATACTATGTAAATTATATTAATTAAAAAATTAAAAATATATAAAACATATAAATAATTCAATTTTTCAAAAAAAATTGAAGTTTTTTTAAAAATAAAATTTTAGAAAATCATAAAAAATATATATTTAAATTCTAGAAAATCAAAGTTATATGTAAAAAAGTTAAAAAATGATAAAATAAAAAAAGTTAAAATTTAGAAAATTACAAAAAAAGCCTCAAAATTTCAAATATACATATATATATATATATATATATTCTAGAAAAATTTTGATAATTTTAAAAAATAATTTTTTTTACAACACCCAAAAATATATAAATATTTCTAAAAGATCAAAATAATATATAAAAAAATTCAAAAAAAAAAAACGAAAAAGATTAACTCAAAAATTGAAAATTCTAAAAAAAAATTGAAGAGTTAAGAAATTTGGAGTATAATTAAACCTTCTTTATGTTACTCAAATTTTAAATTGAATATCATATGTGAGTATTTAATAGGAATATATATATATTTAAATTTTTTATATATTTAATGAAATTCATATCCTTGTGCTTTACTGATATTTGAATGTGATTAGTGTGTGATTAGTGAAAATCGAGCTAACATTAAATATTTCTCAACAAAACATCAAATTAATGATGTGTGGATGGAAGTACCTTATACCTTTTTTCAACTTTTTGGTCTTTATCTTGAGCTAACTACTGGATAGGAATGTGGCACCATTTGATTTTGATAAACAAATAAAATAACAAAAAAAAAAAAAAAAGATACCAGAACGAATTTCTGTTTTATGTTGTCTACAACAAGAAATGGCTTCTTATGGAATTTAGGACAACTATTAGCACATAAGGGCATAAATTAGGATAGACTGTACCTCCAAATCAAATTGAAAGGTAGCTATACGTATTAGTCTTTTTTCGCAAGATAAAGATAGGAATTATGTGGTGAGATTGAAATAAAATTTAAAAAAACTTGAAGAGGCTCAAGCTAAAAAATTTGTATTGAAATGACTTAAATTATACCTTTTAATTTTAAAAAGGGTTAAAATTATAATTTTTTCTGTTTAAAACAAGTTAAAAAGGATTAAATTAAACTATTTACATTTAAAAAAGTACTATAATAGTAATTGATCCATTTAGCCAAGGGTAAAAGCTTTTACCTACCCCTTTTGCTATGCTATCTTTTGATTATCATTTTAAATTTATTGACATTTTAAAAATATTCAATAATATATTTAAATATTAAATATAAAATATTTATCAATTATATAAAAATCTATGAAGAAAAATTCAAAATAACTCATGCATTAATCAACACGATTATTTAATACATTAAATAACATGATTATTCCATATATGTTAATTTACATTTTTTCCCACTTTACTTATGTTTTATTTAATACACATTTTTTTTATTGTTACGATTGGATTTGGGCAAAACGTACCTTATGCAGTTTATTATTGGGTTGGTGTACACTAACTAATTTGATTGAAATTAGTGCGAAATTGAATGCCTTGTCATTAAATTTCTTCTTTAAAATTTTACAACTACCTTTTAGTGTTTAGCTTCAAATCATAATTTTTGAAACTTTGTTAGCAATATTCATTGGAGGCGAGGGTAGAAAGAAAATTTAGAGTTAGAATGAAATTCTAAAATTTGAAAGGTCAAAAACATAATTTTATTTATATTAATTTATAATTTTATAAATTTTAGAGGGATTTAAACATAACTTCACCTTTCTTTTTACTCCCAAAAGCATTTTCCTTGTGCCCATTGCAATTTTCATTGGTTATGATAAATTAGTGATTAGGGTGAAGAATAGAGTGACTAGGAAGACATCCTAGTGGAATGTTGAGTCCAGCTAATTGGAACTTGGAGGAGGAAATGAGTATGCAATGTTTAGGGATGATTTCGGTTTGGTTGAAATCGGAATTTTTAAACTTTTTTATGATAATTTACTTCGGTTCAATTTTTTTATTATTATTAAGGTTTAATTTTTATACGTAGTTTTTAAATATTATTTAATAAAATTTTAAAGTCTTTCATAAATATTTATTTAAAAATAATTTTTAAATAAATAGAAAATAATCAGTAATCTTTATATAATATTTTTTACAAATATTTTTTATATAGTGCTTTAAAATTGTTTTCATCATTTCAAATATAAATATTTATTTTTACATTATGAAAAATTAAAATTAAATAAAAATAGTATTCAGTTTACGTAACCATAGTTTTCAACTTATATTTTAAATCCAGACATCACAAATTCGAATGGATTTTCAGTTGATGTTTTCTACTTAGCTCTAGCACTTTTTGGTGTAGACTATAGGCTGGTAACTCCAATACTCTGGGCCCTATTTATTACTCAAAGAACTTTGGGGATATATTTACTGAAGGAATTAGAACTCATACCTGTTAACCTGATGTGGATCCATAAGCTCAAAAATTGAGGTTTGTGGACTGATGGATCCCTTTAACTCTCTTAATAGTTAAACTGTTTTTAGGGATCCGAACCAAACCCATCGGGCTCAATTCATTTGCATAATCTGGAGTTATTTTCTTTAGGTAGTCATAGCTATTTGCAAGCAATAGGGGATTTTGGGATTAAACTTTGGAAGAAATAACTAAAATTTTCAAAATCTTTACAAGTTTAATGTTTAAAAATATATGATTAAAATTTTTATAAATTTTATAAGATTATGAGAATTTCGAATAAAAAATAAAAAAATTAATTTTTTAAAAAATAGAAAGGCATAGGGGTAAGGCTCTCTAGGCCTTTATTACTCTGCTTGCAAGTGTACTTCGATAGATTCAAATTTGTCAACAATTTTTTAGTGTTTAGAAGTAGTATGAGAGTTTGAGTTTAATCTCTAATAATTCTATACTTATCCCCAATTATCAGATTATAAAAAATCGAACTCGAAACTTTTTAGGTAGGAGTGCATTTTTTAAAATAGATAATAGATCTTTTAGAAACCTATGGGTAAGGCTGAGTAAGAAAAATAAAAAATCAACCTGAACTAGGGTGTATAGATAATTTGTCCGAATAAAAGTTGAAAATTTGTTGTCACCCAAATTAAGTTGAATTCTATTTTTTATTTAATTTACAATTAATTTAATTTTTATGATATAACAATAAATGTTTTTTAAACATTTTCCAAAAAAATACCATTGAAGAGTTCTTTTATTTACTTGAATCTTTTTTAAAAGTATTTACTAAAAAGACTTTAAAACTTAATAAAATAATGTTCAAAAATTATAAAATAAAATTTATTTTATCAAAATAAATTTAAATCCAAAATTAGTATGAAAAAATTGAGAATTGAACCTAATCGAACTAAATTATCATGAATGGTTTAAAAAATTTGATTGAACCAAACTGAACTCACTTCTACATATGGATTTAAGAGAACAATCCCAAATTACTGTAATGCCTAATTTTGGTCATTATACAAAATATAAAAAATTGGTACTTTGATAAATTTTTGGTCAATTTGATACTTATACTTTCATTCCATCCCTCACATGTACCTCACCAGATTTCATAAATTTTTTTATAATTATAATTTCAAAAAATATGATTCCAGAAAATGAACTATGAAAATTTCATTTTCTCACACAAATTTGATTTACTATAACTTGGCATAGACTGCTTATTGTCAAGTTAGCTTTCTCTTTTTTAACGAAAAATTGATGAGTTACTAATGCGGTGGTGAAATGAACCAATCAAAAAATTCTCGAAGTATTAAGCAATTGTTTATTATACAAGGGCAAAATTATGTATTAAGTCATACAAAATTGTATACTATGACTTGAAAAGTCAGGTCATTATATCAATAATATTCAATGTTTTTTAAATTAGATTAGATAGAAACCAATCAAGAATCGATTGGAATAGAAATGGTTAAATTTATAAATTAAAAATTTATTTAAAATCAGTTGAGTCAAAATAAAATTTTAATTAAATTATTTTTATTTTTAAATTTTATAAATTTTTAATATTTTGTTTATTTAAACTCGGTCAAATAATCCTGGTAATGTTTTGTACATCAATAATTATGAAATTTGCAGCAGATTCCATTGCTAATATCATGTGCCATGGACGGCTTGTGGTGTTACATAAATTGTATATTTATATTAAATATAAGAATGGAATCTGATGCCTTTTACCTCAGCAGCATCAACCCATTCTTATCCTCACACAAATTGCAACTCCTTTTTGGCCCTTTTTTCCCCCACGATTTTTAAATTCTCCTTTCGACGTGTCCACCTTGTTTTAAACTGTAGTGTCCGATGGATGGCGCCGGGTCTCATTTCCTATTTGTTCTTTCCTTTTTTATTTCTTCCCCTTTTGTCCACTATAAAATACAATGGTTGACTTTGTTTCCATCTAAATGCTAACACTTTTTTTTTTTTTTTGAAATAAAAAGCTTTGATATAGTTTAGACTTTAAAACAAAAATTTTGAACATGATGTTTAAACCGTGTAGTAATATAAAAAAACGTGAGTTATACTTAAATAATATAAAAACTAATAGTTAAATTCTTATTTTATTACTTTTGCTGTGCTGAGATTTGATTTTTATATCTTAATTTGATATAATTTGGTCTTACTTTTATAATAATATTAGTTATAGATTAGATGAATTTTATATTTAGCATTAGGAGATCTTTTACAGAAAATTTTACAAAAATTATATAAAATAAAAAAATTAGAAAAATCAAGTAGAATAACAAAGTATGATGTTATCATATTTTTAATAAAATCCAAATTTCAGAATAAATATGAAAAAAGAAATCAAGAGATTTAAAATAGGAAAGTTGTAGAGGTTAAAATTAAATGTTACCTCTTTAAAAAAATATTTAAATGAAAGGTAAGATTTCACTATTTAATGCACTTGCGACAAAATTGGAAAGAGCCAATAAACTACTCCAATATATGAGAGAAGGAGATTTACTTACCCAGTCTGCCCATGTTTAAATTCTATTGTCAACTCTCTGTCTGAAATCTGAAAATGAAGAGTTTTTCTTCACCATAAAATTAATTTTAGGTTCCTGCTTCCTGCAAATCTGTCATAAAAGTGACAGCAATAACATGTGGCCTTAACACCTGTCCGAAAAATCTAAACCCATAAAACATCAACCAAGTCACCTTTACCACGAATGCCGTGTACCTTTTGCTACTCCTTTTTAAGAAATATCTCTGGACCGAAAAACCATAAAAAGCCATACCTACTCACTTACTGGTTTTGGTCATGTTGAAAAATTCCATGCCACTTTCATGATAAAAAAATCAACATCAAGTGATCAAACCCTTTTTCTTGTCTTTTAAGCTTAGTAGTGTCTTTGCTCTGTTTCTTTTCTCAGGCAAGACTCAAGGAAGGTCTGTTCTTGTTTTACTTCAAGGCTGCAGCTTTAGTTTCTTTTTCTTTTTCTTTTTTTCATCTCCACTCTACCCTTTTTGTTTCTTTATCATATTTACATGTTGAGTGGTTTTTACTGAATTATTTACAGCCTAATTCTAGAGATCTTTTTTATGAATGCAGAAGCTTTTCCTGGTATTTTATGGTTTACCCGAGTTTAATTCTTTGAATACCCTTTTTGTTTTTTGATCATACTTACATGTTGGATGATTTTTACTGAATCTTTTACAGCCTAGTTCTAGAGATTTTTTTCATGAATGCAGAAGCTTTTCCTGGTATTTTATGGTTTACCCGAGCTTAATTCTCTGTATTTTCATAAAAATTAAAGCTTAATTCTTTCAATACCCTTTTTTTGTAGTTTGTTTTATCATATTTACATGTCGAATGACTTTTTACTGAATTTTTACAGCCTAAGTTCTATAGATCTTTTTTTTTAATGAATGCAGAAGCTTTTTCCTGGTATTTTATGGTTTACCCTGCTTAATCTATGTATTTTCGTAAAAAATAAAGCTTAATTCTTAGAATACCCTTTTTTTGTTTTTTTTATTTATCATATTTACATGTTGAATGACTTTTACTGAAATTTTAAAGCCTAGTTCTAGAGATTTTTTATGAATGCAGAAGCTTTTTCCTGGTATTTTATGGTTTACTCTAGTTTTAATTCTGTCTTTTTCATCAAAAGGAAAAATGCTCCTTCATTATGTTAAATATGTTAGTTGAATCCAAACTATACTTTGGTCAAACTAGTGGTGCCACGATCTATAGAGTAAGGTTCACTGATTCAGGACCGCCTAAGTATTTTATTATTACTTTCCCATGTTCATGGGTAGCAGGCATTATTTTTCTCCCTTAATAATGGCATCGCTGAATAAAGAATCTTATTCCTTTTTTTAAGTAGTTAGAAGGTTTTAGCAGTTGCTGAATCATGCCTTTTCCATTGATTTAACTTGTAAAATTGTGTGATCTAGTTTTACTGTTACTATGAAAATTACTGCTTGTAAATCTAATGCTGAATATGATGCAATGAAATGAAAGCAGGTTGGCTCTTTTTCTGGTCTTTTATACAAGGTTTAATGTCCTAAGATTTCGTCTGTGTTCCATAGGTATATCTTTTTTCTCCCTGAATTTTTCCCCATGTATCATGTTAAGTTCCATAGGCTTTCATTAGCTGCTTGACTTTGAAGAATCTTTTCCATTATTAAAGTTTGCTTTTTGTTGTTTTGATTGTATATTGATGATAAAAGTATCGTGGAAGCTCTTGCACTAGGAGTCGGAGTCGGATTGCATTTTGCTCCCTCTACTCAAAAAATGGGTAAATTAGTCTTTATACTTTAAATCAAAGAGTAAATTGGCCCTTCTTTTAAAATTTACATTTATTTCTATTGTTAAAAATTAGTCTTTGTATGTCAACATAAGGTACATGTGGCATATCATGTGTTACTGTTTAGTTATTCTGTCAATCATGCCAGTTTTTAACAATATAAATGGATAAAATTTTTAACAGAAAGAACTCATTTACTCTTTGATCTAATTTGTATGGACTAATTTGCCAATTTTTTTAGTAAAGAGGTAAAATACAATCTAACACATAATATAATTACGTTCATGATATTTTTACCTACCCCTAAATTTCCTGGTCTAAATCATGTTTGTTCCTCTACTTTGTTGCTTTATTGGATGTGATTTTGTGTCTACTTGTTTATTGTCTGGTTGAGGGGAGGTCAACTCCATATGAAGAAGTCTCCAAAAGTGTGGTCTGCCTAAAGCACTTCCATTCTGTGAACCTCGGCTTGATTCGAGTACTATACCCATCCCTTGAGGTTCTGTTACTCTGGGTAGACAACACTTTCCAAATTTCTCTGGAAAGAGTCACCTCCTCTCAACTTGTCTGGTTTTCTTTGAGATTGTTTAATTCTTGATAATTAGTCCCAATTTAGTGTTATGAAATGTTTTGCAGGTTGCACTAGGTTTTTGCTAGATTTCTAGCATCAGTCACAATGTTTAGTAGATGGAGCCATTCTCATCATAGCCAAGAGAATGATTCATTGCAGCATGAATCCAAGGTAATAAAGTTTTTACTGCAAGTGAATTTGTTTAACTATGGCAGAACCTCTGTTTTTGTCTACAAATCTCCATTTGCTGCCTTAAATAAACTTTAAAATGTTCTAATTAAGTTCTTGGAGTATTAGTATTGTATTAATAAGGTCCTTCTGTTAGTCTCTCCATTAGATAGCTAGGGCATCAAATGCCAGCTTTGGGGTGAAACATATTTTCTGGTTGTCTTGGTTGATATTTGCTTTTACTTACAAGCAGGTTAAGGAGCTTAGAGCAGCACTCAGACCACTATCCGACCGCGGTTTGAAATATTGCACCGATGCCTGCTTGAGGAGATACTTGGAGGCACGAAACTGGAATGTCGACAAATCGAAGAAAATGCTGGAAGAGACACTCAAATGGAGATCAACCTATAAGCCTGAGGAAATACGTTGGGTAACATATTGTTCTTCATTTGAATGTTAAGTAAAAAGAGAATTAAATCATAAATGGTGGTGATTAATTTCTTTATTTTTTTGTCGCCAGCATGAAATTGCAGTAGAAGGCGAGACTGGAAAAGTATACCGAGCAAATTTTCACGACCGAGACGGTAGGACTGTTCTTATACTGCGACCGGGAAAACAGGTAATAAACTTCAGTTAAATCGAAAACCGAAATCTTTTTTCGAGTTATCCGTAACTAACATGTGCCGATACGTTGCAGAACACTACATCCTTAGACAACCAGCTCCGCCATTTGGTGTATATGATTGAGAATGCTATATTAAACCTTCCAGAGGGTCAAGAACAGATGGTATGGCTGATAGATTTCACCGGCTGGAGCTTGAGCACGAGTGTTCCGATCAAGTCCGCTCGCGACACCATTAACGTGTTACAAAACCACTATCCCGAAAGGTTGGCGATGGCGGTTCTATACAATCCGCCAAGAATTTTCGAAGCATTTTGGAAGGTATGAAATTCTAATACATTGTAAAACAACATTTCTGAATTCTTGAGTGTTGAATGTCACTTAAATGGAGATAACATCAGTGCATTTACACCAGCATTATCACCTGTTATGGTCAATTGGGCAACTCGGGTTTTTTTAGTAGTTTTTAGATTTTCGGGCACAGTTAGTTTAAGGTTTAGGTTTGACACTCAGAGTTGAAATCATTTTAAAAGTTAGGTCTCATTTCAAATATTTGGAGTATTTTTTAATTGGTTAAAATGCCATAAGTTGTTGTACTATTCAAAAATTTAGAATTTTATCCCGGTACTTTTATTTTTAGAAATTTAGTCCTTTTACATTTTAGATTTCAAAAATTAAGCTCAACTGTTAATAATATTTTTTTTGTTAAATTCAAATTGATTAAGTCATATTTTTAATTATATGACCATTAAGTGATTATTATTTTTTATTTCAAAATCTCATACTAATAAATTTAACAAAAAAAAATTAACATTATTAACAGTTGAATCTAAATTATGAAATCTAAAAAATAAATAGACTAATTTCTGAACATAAAAGTATAGTAATTAAATTTCAAATATTTGAAAAGCACGTAGACTTATGGCATATTTTAATCTTTTTAATTTATGTCGGGTAGTATTAAATTATTAATATTTTTATGTCAAATCAGGTAGGATTGAGTTTAGTTTGAGTTTTTAGAATTTGATTAATCGGATTTTGCTTTCATTTTTCTACAGATTGTTAAATATTTCCTCGATGCCAAAACCTTCCAAAAGGTGAAATTTGTGTACCCTAAAAACAAAGAAAGTGTGGAGCTAATGAGATCCTATTTTGATGAAGAAAATCTCCCAACTGATTTTGGAGGAAAAGCCATACTGGAATATAACCATGAGGAATTCTCAAAGCAAATGGTCCAAGATGATATTAAATCCGCCACATTGTGGGGATTTGATAATAAACTTCAATCTACCGGTACGGATCAGTCTGGACCCGAGATAACACCCGAGCCGATCTGTCTCGCACCGGCAGCTAGTTGATCCAACCGCCCTTGGCTTATTATGTAACAAATATATATAGCCTTTTAAGGGACATGAGGTATAAAATTTCAGCTTTGGTTTTAACTCAAAAAAGGATTATTTTGTGGGTTAAAATATGACTTTTCTTAAATTTAGAATTTAATTTTTGTACTTTTATTTCTATGAATTTAGTCTTTTATTTTTAAAATTTCAAAATTCAAGTATAATCATTAACATTGTTAAAATTATTTTATTAAATTTAAAATCATTACAATGTCATTTTTTTTAGTTATGTAATTATTAGGTGAGTTTTTTTTTTTAATTTAAAAATGTTATATCAATAAATTTAACAGAAAAATAAACAACGTTAACAGTTTGACCTGAATTTTAAAATTTTAAAAATAAAGGGACTAAATTTTTAGAAATAAAAATATAAAAATATAAAAATTAAATTTTAAATTTATGAAAAATACAGAAGTTATAACATATTTTAACTATTTTATGTCAATTGCCCTTTTTATGGTAAAAGAGAATAATTTGCTTAGTCAAAAGAACCTAACTACTGATGATTGAAGCAATGGGGGGTTGATAGAAAGCATGTTTATAGCTCACATGGAAAGTGGTAACAAACATGAGATTGTGATCTCATTTTTTTCATCAAGTTTTCTAATTTTAGATTTATTGAAGGTGGTATGTTATAAGAATTACTTGAAACAAGTTTCGTTTGTAAGATGAAATTATTATGAGTTATGATTAAGTTAGAAGAATTATAAGTAGTTTCGGAATTATTTTTTTCATGAAAGTAGATTCGAATTTCAATTTTTTTTAAAAACATGACTTCTTATTCTTCTGATTCTCAATTTAAGGATGTTATATTTTAAATTTATTGAATGTCACGATTTAAAGATGCTTATATGAATTGTTAGAATTAAGTTTCGGTTTTGAGATGAGATTCTTATGATAGAAATATTTTTTACTCATAAAAATAAAAAAAAATTAAATCGGGTGAAACTAAAAGTATAAGGACAAAAACGATAATTTCACCAAAACATTTTGAAAAAAGAAGGGTAAACTACATTAGTAGTCATCCAACAATTTTTTTTATTTTTTAGTTATCCAACTATGAAAAGTTACAAACTAGTCGCTCAGCTATTCAATTGTCTTTTTTAGTCACCTATTAGCTATGTAAAAAAGAAAATCCCAGATTGTTAGGTGACCAAAAAAAATTGAGTAGTTGAGTAATTATTTTGTAACTTTTCATAGTTGGTGACTAAAAAAAGAAAAAAAACCATAGCTGGTTGACCATGTTGTAACTATTCATAGTTGGGTAACTAAAAAAGAAAAAAATCATAGTTGGGTGACTACTAGTGTAGTTTACCCAAAAAAATTTCTTTATTAAAAAAAAAAGATCACCATTTTTGAAAGGTCCACTCTCGCGCTTCTTTACTTGCGTAAAAACATAGCTGCTTTTCTTCTTCGTTGTTCGTTAATCATTTGGGTACATCGCCAAAGAATTTCAACTCCAGAGCCACAGATCCTGTTCTTCTTTTTGCTGATATTTTAGATTCTCCAGGTGACCCCATTTTCTTTATTACTTTCTATTTTAATCTTGTTCTTGCTCAAATCATAATCGTTGCGTATCATGAAAATTTTCGATGTGGGTTTTGATTTTCAAGTCAAGAATTTACAGCTTTTGACTTGTTTTCTGTGTGGGGGGGGGGGGGAATTGGATTTTGTGGGGTTATTATTTAAGTTCCGATTTTAATGGTTGGATTGAAATAGAAAGAAGAAAGAAGATTTTGAAAGTTTGATTATTTTTTGTAATATTTATTTTGATCCTTTTGGCATTGAATAGTGAGAAAAATGGTTTAGATTTTAATAAAAATATCAATCTAATTGTTTCCATATATCAATTAATAAGATTTTTTTATGGATTCAACAATAGGGGGGATAGTGTTTTTTTTTTAGTTCTTGGTTGCACCATATGTTACTTGGACTCGTTGTGACTGTCCCGACACGGGTATGATTAGATTTTCTTATGTTTTTCCGTATATTTGAGGATCTTTAGTGGTCATGTTTATATATTGGTGTATCGGACACTAATGTCGGACACAAAAAGAATGAAGCCAACAATGGGGGCAGATAGTTTTTCTTTCTATTTATTATCATAGGTTACTTAGGCTCGGGTTTGAGTGTCTTCAACCTCAACATTGGGGTTCTTTGGAGATCATGTCTCGATATCCGAGTATCGGACACTAATGTCAGGGGTGCTTCAAAAAGAATGAAGCCAACAATGGGAGCAGATAGTTTTTCTTGTAAGTTCTTGGTTACACCGGCATTGTCATCGGTTTACGTAGACTCGGGTTTGAGAGCCCCCGACACGAGTATGATTAGATGTTTTAAAACCATATATTAAGGGATCTTTGGGGGTCATGTCTCCATATCCGTGTATCAAACACTAATGTCGGACAGGGGTATTTCAAGAAGAATGAAGTCAACAATTGGGGTAGATGGTTTTTCATTTTAGTTCTTCGTTGCATCGGCATTGTTCATATGTTACTCAACTCAGGGGTGAATATCCCCGACATGGGTATGATTAGACTTTGTCAAGTTTTTCCATATATTAAGGGATCTTTGAAGATCGTGTCTCCATATCCATGTATCAAACACTAATGTCAGACGGGTACTTCAAAAAGAATGAAGAATCTGAGCATCATATATTGTAAATACATATAGATTGATTCATTTGTAGGTGATTGATTCATTTGTAGGTATACATTTTTTCATTGAAATTGAAAGAGTTTTTCTAAGAATGTGGATGTTACGTTTTTGGTATAGGTTATGGCACACCCTGAGCCTCAATATGTGCAAAGGGGAAAGGTACCAATCGGTCCTCCTCGGAGAAAGCCCCGGATTCTACTTGGTGCTTGCGGATGTGTAGCTGCTGTACAATTTGCAAGTATTTGTCACTGTTTCTCTGAATGGGCAGAAGTAAAAGCCGTTGCGACTCCAGCCTCTTTACATTTCATCGATATAGAATCACTTCCTGACAATGTAGACCTTTACACCGACGGGCATGAATGGTCCTGTTGGGAAAAAGTAGGTGACAATGTGCTTCACATCGAACTTTATCGATGGGCTGATCTTATGGTCATTGCCCCGTTATCCGCAAACACACTTGCTAAGGTAATGTGATTTGCCCATTTTTTCGATATAATCCCGTTCCTGCATTGCTTGTTCATGTGCGTATTATGTAGCAGATTGCTGGTGGAATATGTGACAACTTGTTAACGTGTATTGTACGAGCTTGGGACTACAGCAAACCGATGTTTATCGCTCCAGGTATGAACACTTTTACATGGAGAAACCCTTTCACGGAAAAACATCTAATGTTGGTCGATGAACTTGGAGTTTCTTTCATCCCCGGAGATGATGCAATGGCAGAACCTACTGAAATCCATTCAACCGTAAGACTATACTTGGAGTCTCGGCCTCTACCAAATTGAAAAGCCGATCGGTCGATTTTCAAACCTGAATAACAATACTACAATTTTTTTGTGTGTTGTAAACCATTGATTCTGTGCATTGAGTGCACCTTTTGTTAGCCATTTTTACCATAGATTACTGTACATTTATACCTCCATTTTTTGAGTTTAGCATATCATGAAGAATGGTACTTGAAACATTATTGCTCTTATAAGCTGATGATATTGAGGAGTTAAAGAAACAGTAGCACATTGCTAAAAGCTAAATCTCATGATTTTTTTTTTATGTGATTGATGTAAATATTGTGTTGAGTTTGGGGATGAAATTGAAAGGTATTTAAATATGGAGAAAACTAGAAAAATTATCTGTTGTCTCTGTATGGTAATTACTAGAAATTATACACTTTCAAATGGTTTAGTAATCATTTTTGAAACTTTTTAAAATTAAATGACCAAAACGTAAATTCACTAATAGTTTAATGATTTAAGTGTAGTAAACCTTTCATTTATCAAACTGTAAACACAGATTAGTATTTTGGGCTTAAACTTAAGTAGCAAAGATATATATAATTTATATACACTCCATTACTTTAGTTTGATATTGATACATAGCTGTACAAATGTGTTTTAGTGTACTATTTTGAGTTTATTGATATTTTTTTTTAAGTGTTTTTTATATTATTATATATGCACACAAATATATTTCAATTTTATTTCAATTACATATAATATATATATGCAAGCCCAATGTTTCTAGATTACTATAAACCCATTTTTTTTAATATATACTTGCGACCGGCACACTTTTGAATTGAATAAATCATTGTTAATTCACACACAATATCGTCTTGACTCAAACCCATAAAGTGAGTTTTAAGGTAAACACCTACTGCCGCTACATCATGGGTTGAGGTTTTGTAAATCTAAATTTTCAATTGTTCAGATTCGGCTAAACTTTGATCAACGAAAATAACCCGTGAAAAGATACACAAAATCATAATGGAGGAAGAGAAAAATGGAACCAATGACTTGACTTGAGTAGTTTATTGGTGGATTTTGGCCGTGGAGGCCAACGAATCTCAAAATGATTAATTTGCATGAACCATAAAACAAACATGAAACACACGTTGTACCAAATACATATTAAATCTCAATATTGCCTTGTCTTTTAGTAATGCCATTTATCTTACATTCTCCAAGTCATTTCATAAGATTTGGATTAGAATCAAATTTAATAGGGAATTCTCTCCAATGTTTATAGAATCGAACTAGTAGTTGAATTGGTTTAGTCACCAATTCATCGGTCCAATGATTCAATCAAAAATTGGGTGAGTTAGTCCCTGTTAAATTAAAAATTAGACTAATCCTGTAAAAATTTCATCTATTTCTACCGTTAAAAACCAGTCCCTGTATATCAACACAACATGAATGTCTAATTTTTCCGTCAGCCGTGCCAATTTTTATTAGTACAAATGAATAAAATTTTAAACAAAAAAGAACTAATTTGCTCTTTAATCTAAACAAAGATTAATTTACATATTTGTTACTAGGAGTAAAATGCAATATGACTCTTAATATAGAGGCCTTCATGGTACTTTTACCCCTCCCCTATATATATATTTCTTCATTATCTTCATCGCATTCTATTCAAAGTATATCAGTTTGTTGTGAAGATTGCTATGAAATAAATGAAACTAATGATTTCAAAGCATATTTTAGGCAAAACAATCATGATCCATCTTTAATTCTATATAGGATGAGGTCCATATATGAGTTCTTTGACAAGAAGTACCGGTTCTCCATAAAAGCATGTATCTTACCGGCAATTCCGACCTAAAACTAAGTAGGGTCAGTCATTGATTCTTACCAAGTAACGGAATATTAACATATTTTTCTTTGTCCGTATTTGACATCATATCGGGAAATGGGTTGCGGCAGGTGAACCTGTATTTGAAGTACTGGTGGAGACCGAAAGGGTTGGTGTAGGACCTGGAGCGGCCAAGGGTGACGGAGATGCAGGGGTTGGGATGCTAGCATTTTCGTAAGGTGCATGCATGTTGATCTTTATCCTGCATTGCCATGAATTGCTAATGTCATTATTTCGACGTCTACAATAGTCCATTACTGTACTTAACTATAGTCCACTACTTGCATTTGCATGGGACACGAACACGATGTTGGTCTGTTTAAAGACCAATCTGTGTTGAACTATACTTTTCAATAAAAGTAAAAGAAACAGTTAAAAGTACCATAAAGGCACTTATAGTAAAAGTCTGATTGCATTTTGCCCCCATCTAATTAAAAAACTGGACAAAGTAGTCCCATTTAGATGAAAGAGCAAATTAGTCTTGTTTGTTAAAAATTATATCCCCTTGTACGGTTAGAAATTAGCGTGGCTGACAGAATTACCAAATAGTGACACATGGTATATCACGTGTAACTCATGCTAACGTATGAGGACTAGTGGCTTTAACATTAAAAATAGATGTTTTTTTTAACACAAGGCTTAATTTGCTCCTTAATATAATATATAGGGACTAATTTATCCATTTTTAATATAAAGACCTCTATGGTAATTTTACCTACAAGATACAAGACCAAATTAACATGGAGAAACGGTGAAAATTTTACCTGTTGTGGATATTAACATACTCATCCGTCTCATCTAATATCTCCTCCTGTCATAAGCAAGCATAGCAAAAGAAATTAGCACGTAAATACTATAAACCATACCGCTAGTCATTCAGGCCACTACGAGAGGATATGATGTGTATTATTTACTTGAAGAAGTTCTTCGATAACATCCTCCATGGTGATAACACCGACTACCTCTTCATTTGATGGGAATTCAGGAATAGGACAATTTTCTATGTCCAATATGCAATACGAACAACCTCTGTGTCGCTTCTTAAAGGCAGGAGTAGCTGGTGGGCTCTTCATTGTCAGCTGACCTCCGTCATTGTTAGCCGCAGGTGTATGAACATCTTGCGAGTCCAAATTAAGCCCCGATTTCTGGGCACTTACACCAATCTTACGATCATCTGGAAATGAAGACAGGTTATATTACTACAGAAAGACCACATTGGGCAACTTAATTCCGTAAGGAATCAATCATGACAAACACTTATATGCCCACCTTTTCTTGACATCTCGGATTCGCCTCTTCGCTTCTTACAGCTATCCTTAAACTCGAGACGTTCTTTGCTCTTATTAAGATCCTTATATACCACGGCGATATGGCTGTGACCTTTTTGGAATTCATTAAGAATATCATATAGTGGCATGTCAACTGATACCCTGTAGGGTGAATAAGAAGCAAAGAAGAATGTGTTAAGCTCAGTCCTCGCAGTAGGGGAAACATGAAAGCAAAATAAACTGACTGAATTTTAAGCCGATTTTGGATAAACCCCAAAGAGGACATATATCCATTGTTAACTAAAAAAGTTTACAGTATGACAAAAATGAGGAGATTCTATACCGCGGGATTTTTCTTATGATTATTTTTCTCAACGGAACCGGACCTTCTGAATCAATTGTTAAAAGATTTTTAACCTGCATGTTTCAAGCCAGACCAAGGAGATAAATCTATCATTAAAGATAGAAAAATAGAAAAAGGAATTAAAGTAAAGCCATGCCACAGGTGATAATATACAAAATGGTCACCCAACTATTCGACTTTTTCTTTGTTAGTCACTCAACTTTTCGAATTTTTCTTTTTTCGGTCACCAGCCATTAAATTACTAACAAAAAATAACTTGACAGCTTTTAAAATTGACATGATAACAACTTTAACCCTTAACATTTATACATTGAGTCAATTTAGTCTTGATTCCGAAAAAATTAACCCTCAACATTTACACATTGTGTAATTTGATTTTTTTTCAGTTTTACTTTTATTTGTGACATTGAGTGTTAATTTTAAAAGAAAGAGAAAAAGTCAAAATTATTATTTTGGATTTTGGGTGTTTCCATTTTGGGTATATTTCTGATCAAATTTAGTTGATAGATTTGTTTTCTTTTAGCTTTTTAGTTGAAAGGGTCACAAAGAAAAAAAGGACCAATTTACACAATGTATAAACATTAGGAGTTAAATTTTTTAGAAAGCCTAAATAAACACAATGTATAAATGTTAAGGCTAAAGTTGCCATTAGCCTATTCTAAAAGCTGCCACATGATCTTCCAATCAGTCATTTATGACCAGAAACGATAAAATCAAACAGTTGAGAGACTTTTCATAATTGACACTATAAGAAACAATAAGCTTATGCAGAGAAAGGACCTTACCAGAACAAGCCCGATTATATTTTTCGGGTTTCCATAATAAACTGGAACTCTGCTATGACCCATTGTCATTACTTTATTCAACGTTTCCCTGAAATACAACGATAAAGAGACCAGAAAAAAACATGAGAAAACATACGAGTAGTAAAATCCTACGGTTGCAACACACTAGAATCCACAAACCCACAAATCAAGAGTTGTATCCAGATCAAGTGAAAATGCATTCGATATCGGCGTCATAGCAACTTTAGCAGTCTTTTCAGTCATTTCAAGTGCCCCGGCAATGATAGTTGTCTCATCATGAGTTAGATCCCCACCTTTCCCAGCCTAAAAAAAGCATAATATGTACTGACAGATAAAGAAAATCTAAGGAATGCATGAAACCATTAAGCGTAAGCCGCAATGTCGAACACGAATGTGACAAGGTCCTAAACTTCGAAATTTAAAACCTTCCAAGTTGAATCCGATACCTCATTGCCATGAAAATCCACGAATGTCTTTAGTTCTGCTCTTCGTAGGAGGGCAGCATGTCCCTTACCCAACATCCAGTCCAAAACCTGAAAGTACACGGCATTTATAAACTAAACATAATATGTAAAACCAATTTCAACTATGTCTAAGAACAGCTTTTAGGCAGTACTTGGTTGTATGGTACGGAAAAAGACCATTATTCAAGACGAAATAACAGAGGATTCATATAGCACGGTACCTTGCTGATTGGATAAGAAATCGGTAAGAAAAGAAAAAGAAGAACGCGGACAAAAGGTGCCATTGCCGCTCCAACTTTCAAGCCATAACGGGTGCATACGGCTTGTGGCAATATCTGCAGTTAGATGAACAAACATGGGGAGAGTTCTAGTGTGAGTTCTTAAAGTTACTGAATTCCTAATAATGTAAATTAATGAAATTCTTAGAAAATTACTGAATCTCTTACAAAATACTATTGACCTCGTAAGAAACTCATTTTAAGGTGCATTTTGTAGAATTTTCCACAAACATGTATTGAAAACAATACTGCAAATTCCTCGAAAAGACAGCTAGTTCAATATGTTAACAACCAACCTCTCCAAGCATGAAGATAATACTAGAATTACTAAAATTACCGAATTTGTTCTAATAGTGTAATGTTTCCTTTAAATTACTAAATTTCTCACAAAATTATTGAATCTCTTATAACCAGATAATACTGAATCTCTTACAAAATTCTCTTGAGCTCGTAAGAAACTCATTTTAAGGGGCTTTTTTCTAGAATTTTCAACAAACATGTATTAAAAACAATATTGCAAATTCCTTGAAAAGATGGCTAAGTTCAACATGTTAACAACAAACCTCTCCAAACATGAGGATCAGAGTGACTGATACCAAAATTGCAGCCCATGGAGGCACAAGCTTGTCCAAAAAAATGGGGAGAGCCTGCATGGAAAGAAAGGAGATTAAGCTAACAAGCAATAACATTGAAGAAAGAAAATGATAACAATGGTTTCATGTAGTAATAACCTCCATTGCCAAAGAGTTTCCAATCAATAGAGTACATAGCAGAAGGTGCTGGTTTTTCACCACAGGAAATATCTTTGCTGCCAAAAAGAAACCAAAACAAAAAACTCTTTATTGCTAAAAGCTTTGTTACCATAAATCGCTATCTCTCTAGTGATTCTCAAATTGGTATGCATGTTTTGAAATAGGGAACACTAATGATCCAAACTAAGGTTCCCACTAACCTATAGTTTATTACAAAGTTATTGAGTAAAACAAATAATTCACAAACTTCAGAATTTATATATTTAGAATTGTGTATTTATATAAACACAAAAACAATACATATAAGTTCAAAAAACCGGTTTACGTTTCAATAAACCGTATTTCATTTCTACTAAACAAATCAGAGAAGACTACCCGTAATGAATTACATTTTTATGAAAGTAGAGAATTCTGTTCCAATTCTAGTTCTAGTTTATCGTACCAGACCGATCGGAGTTCCACAAAATTCACAAACTTAAGAATTTATACATGTAGAACTATGTACTTATATAAACACAAAAACAATACATATAAGTTCAAAAAAACAGTTTACATTCCAATAAATCGTATTTCGTTCCTACTAAACAAATCAAAGACATTTTATAGAAGTAGCAAATTGCGTTCTAGTTCTAGTTTCTAGAAAACAGACCGATCCAAGTTCCAGATAACATAAAGATCAGCTCAAATGGTCACTAAAACCTCGAGTTGACTCAGTATCAAGCTCTCCATGAAACTAATTATTACTCTCTTTTTTACTATGAATAATCAAAAGCAAATAGCAAAAGAAACAACCAAAGCAGAGTTCAGCAACCAGCCTCTCTCCCCTTTTTACATCCACTACACCGTGCAATCAGCCTAACATACTAGGTAAAAGAGTGAACGAGACTCAGTTCAAAAACCAAAACAGAGCTCAGCAACCAGCCTAACATCCTAGGTGATAGGGCGAAGAGACTCAGTGATTCAACTCTTCAAACATAAATGATATCTACTTGAAACCAACTACTAACACAATGAAAAAAGAAGGAAATTCCAATCAATGATTCATCTAAAAAGAAGAGGTTTTAGAAACAAAGGATACCAGCATGGATACGATCTTGAGGACGGCCAGACTTGATGAGGACTTCAAGGTCTACAAGACCCAGAGACATGAGACCCAGTGTTAGACCAGCCATTAACCCAGCAAAACACACTAACCCCACTATGATCAACAAATACAATGAGAATTCAGCACCACAACAAGGCACATCAGAAGCCATTTTCACACCCCCGAACTCTGCTTATTAAGCAGCAAAAAAAGAAGGGATTTTTGGGATTTAGAGAATTTTGATCGGATGACAGAGAAAACAAATGAAATTAGTTCAAGAATTGGAATTTTGTTTTTTTTTTTTGGGGGGGGGTGATTTTTTAAGAGTTTACTGCTTTGGGGTACCTGAAAAAATGGACGAAAATAGAAAAAAAAAATTCAGTACGCGACCAGCACTGACATATATACAGATTACCTACAGCCTGGCCACTACTTGAATACGTATCTCTGCAACTTCCATTTTTGTTTTCACATTAAATATATAAAAGAAATCTTTGTCTTTTACTTTGGTTAAATTATTGTTTTAATCCCTGTACTATTTTAATTTGAGGATTTGATCTTTCTATATTGATTTGATGTAATTTGATTTTTTTATTATGAAAAACCGAACTAGAAATTGAACCGGTTGAGACAATCATCTTAAAAATATATATATATATAGGTAGATAATAATTGTAAAAAGTTATAATGTCAAATTTAATATTTAACATTTATATTTTTTTGTCGATTTGGCATTTATTTTTTTAATTAAATTTGATCATTTATTTTTTAAAAAGAGTCATATGGTTTTTTTGAGGTAATTAATGAGCATGATAGTTCACGTTTACTACTTTTTATTGGTATGATATTATTTATCTTATACACTACATCAATAAATAAATTAAAAATTATAAAAATATTTTAAAAAATAAAATTTAAAATTCATAAAATTATAATAATTATTACAATTTTATAAAATTTTATAAAAATTTAATATTTTAGTTAATATTTTTATTAAAAATTAATTTATCTTTTTTAAAATATTAAAAGTTAAATTTAAAGTGAGATATTTTTTAATAAATTTACAACCACCGAAAGAAAAGGATAGGATAAAATAAATGATCAAATAAAGAGATTTTTATGTCGTTGACCATTTTCAAACTATTTAAATTTTTGAAATTTATTTTAGTTATTTTTATATTTTTTCCGAATTTTAAATTTTAAATTTTCATTAAAACAATAATTATTAATTTTATTAAATTAAATTATATTATTTTCAAATTTTAACGTAGAAAATATATTATATATTATAACATTTGTAATGTGATATTAACTGAACGAAAATTTTCTGCCCCTTCCCATGCCGCCATTCGTGCACCATTCTTCAAATTAAGCCACGTGTTCTTTTTATTTGTTTATATTTTTATTACTCATTTTTTAAATTTATATTAATTTTAGGATTAATATTAGTAAAAAATAATAAGAAATAAGAAATTAAATCAATTCATTATTTTTAATTATAAAATATAAAAAAAAGTAAGTTGAAGATCACCTCATGTTAATAAGTTGAGTTTTGACAAGATGGTTCTTGAATTAAATTTTAATATATATAATTTGTTTTTGTAATTTATATTAATTGTAGGACTAAAATTGATAAAAAAATAAAAATTTGTATTAAGAAATAAGAAATTAAACCGAATCATTATTTTTTTTTATAAAATATAAAAATAAAGGTTTAACATAGAAAAATTTTAGAAAAAAATATATACATATAATAAAATTTAAATCTAAAACACTATAATTTTCAAACTTATAATTTTATCATTTCAATTAAAACGTTAATTATTTTTATATAAATATATATATTTTTACTCATATTATCAGTGTGTCGTAATCTTGTATTTATAAATGTTAATATACATGTTTATGTGGGGGTGTAACTAATATTTTATTAATTTGCATAAAGTTGAAGTGGTCCCATCCAGCTTTGGACTTTTAGCGACCATGCCTTGCCTATGAGTTAAATGCAGCCCATTTTTTGATAAGGTGCCATTGGCAAAAGGATAAGCCTTATGCTACTGCCTCGTAGGTGAGTTGGATTGGACGGGGAAGCTATAATCGTTTGATCGAGTTACTTCAATAATTAAAAAATTATATTGGTGGCTTGTAATTTGTTAAATCGATTATTGGATATAGATTTTTTTTTTTTAGGGTGGGTTTGGGGCGGCGGTATGGTGTGTTTAGATTACTTTTTGTCTCACGCTACAGTATCGTTACAATATCTAATCTCACCGCTACCACTGTTTTTACACTAATCGCAGGTAAACGCACCGCCCATTTAAACTTACCCTTAGAAACCAATGTTTCATTCTTTAGGGTTAAAATTGATTGAATTAGTTAAAAGGTAAACTCATGTTTAGGATCAATGGTGGATTAATGTTTCTTTTTGGCATAAAGATAAATTTAACTTCTAACATTTACTCATTTTATCATTTTTGCCCTTATTCTTTTTGGGGGGTCATTTTGGTCCTTAACCTTTAAATTTTAGTTAAATTAATTTTTTTTACAAAAAAAAAATGACCGAAATGTTAAAATTTTAATAGCATTGATGCAGTCACTAGTATGACTGTCCACGTATAATTCATAAAAAAATTTTAAAAAATTATCTATGTTAGTAATGAAGTATACGTAAAATGTCACGTGATATGCCACATCAATGTCATTAAAATTTTAATAATTTAGTCAATTTTTTCGTGAAAAGAAATAATTTGATTAAATCTTAAAGGTTGAAAACCAAAATAACCCCCCAAAAAAGAATAATTGCCAAAATGAGTAAACATTAGGGACTAAATTTATCGTTATGACTTTCTTTTTCTCTTTTTTTTATTTTAACTATTTATTTAAAAGGGTTTCACAAACATCTCTATTTTTCCCCTGGGGAATCTTTAGAATTACCACTGCTTAGCTTTCAATTCGCCTCTAACCATCAAATGAAATGTGAATAACCAGTCCTCTTCTCTTTGAAACAATGGGGCACTTCTGGTTTTGTCGGTGCTTGAAATAAATTTGTCTTCTCCATATTATTATATCTCTAGAGTCAATAATTTTATATGAGGAACTACTGAACTTAATCACTTGCTGCCGTTACTCTTCAGTTTTCTATTGGGGTTTATCCTGTAGAGGTACTCAAATTGGATTAGTGATCGATTTTTAGGTTTCGTCGTAAACCTAATTGGTTCCTTCCAATTACGTAAATCAATAGTTCAAACCGCACTCAAAGGTAGGGCATTCCTCATTTTTATAGGAACTTCTGTACTAGAAACAATGGTATTTCCAATTATAACCCCTCTGGAATGTAAAATATATCTCTTCTCACCATCCCCATAGTGTATGAAACAAATGTATGCATTTCGATTAGGGTCGTATTCTATGGTTACGATTCTACCATATATGTCTTTTTCATTTCGTCAAAAATTAAATTTACGGTATAGATGCTTATGACCTCTCCCTCTATGCTTTGCAGTAATAATTCCTCTGGCATTACGACCTTTAGCACATCGATGTTGTCCATAGATTAAATTATTTCGTGAATTGGATTTCACTTGACTGTCTACGGCTCCATTGTATGTGCCCGAGTTAGAAGTTTTGTATAAATGTATCGCCATGTGATTAAGTATTTTGATTTAAGTTCTTTTCGTTCTAAGAGGAGGAATAGAATAACCCAGTTGAAGTGTAATGATCATTCGCTTGTAATGCATTGTATGTCTTATAATGGGATCTTTAAATAGGTGAGACCTCTTAAACTATATAAACAATATTTTAGTTTTTTATGTTTAATTTAGTTTTCAATTTATTATATTTTGTCAAATAAGTTAGAATTAAATGGTAAACTTAACAATGTCATTAACTTGTTCACATGGATGTCACATGATAACTCGTATGTATTTATTGTTAACGTGACATTATTATTTTCTATATACATGTATTTATTTTGTTTTATATACACTGCCACGTGACATTCACGTAAACAAGTTAACGACAACGTTAACTTTTACATGTATTGATTTCATCATATGTTCTTGTCATATTTATTCTTTTTGATACAATGTCTAAAATTACTAATATCCCTTTTCTAACCCTTAAATGAGAGGATAATGTGCTTTAGCGTAAAACCAACATCTTCTTACACTGACAACAATACTAATATCAATCAAACTAAGACTCAATCGATAAAGACACTACATATTTAAATAAAATTAAATCCGAACATGATTTATTTATATAATATAAAAGTGAAACCTAAGGCATCAAAATGCCAAAAAAATGTAGGAGTATTTGCTTTTAATGGATTAAAAAAAGCAACCTATAAATGTACATCTTTGATGGCAGGATTCGACAACAGTTGTAGGGTGGCAGCCAAGTTGAGTAGCAATTATAAAGAAATAGTCTTGCCTTGCCTTGCCTAGCCTAATCTAGCTCCCTTTTTTTTCCAAATATTTTTGAATTTTTATAATTTATAGTTTTTTAATAGGGTTAAATCATTATAAACTACTTAAATTTAGCAACTATTTTTATAGGAGTTTAAATTTTTTTGGACTAAGTTAAGTTTTAAACTCGTCAATTGTTCTTATATTTGAGTTTGGACCTTTTTTTTTTTGTCTAAGTTGAGTCATCAACTTGGTAATTATTCCTACTTGGGGCTTCAACTTTTTTTTATTCAATTTCGTCCTTAATATTTCTTTGAAAACTTTAACGTTTAGGCCATAACGTGGGAACAATTGCCAAAAGGGACTAACTTAAAAAAAAAAATTCAAGTTTCAATGTAAGAATAATTGTCTAGCTCGGGTCTCAATGTGAGAATAATTATCAAGTTCAAACCTAACTTGAACAAAAAAAAAATTTCAAACCCCAACGTGGGAATAGTTACCAAGTTCAAACAATAAATAGTTATTTAATAAAATTTTAGTAACTTTTGGGTTTTTAATTTTTTAATTTGTTATAATTTTTAATATTTTTTGAAAATTTTAAATTTAACTCAAAATATCATATCGTTGATGACATGTCAATTGTCACGTTACAAAGAATAAAATACTGATAATTTTTACCTTATTTTAATTTTTTTACATTAAAAGGGAAAAAAAGAAGAAGAGCTAATGTGAAAAAAACCTTCACATGTTAGAAGTGAATTTTGCAATTATGTCAAAAATATTATGTAGGTCTCCAATAATCATCAGCTTCGAATTCAATTCATTTCAGCTTTAGGTTAAATTAATGTTTGGATTATTCTGGATCATTTCACGTTTAGTTTGTCTTGGGTTCAAATCATTCGGGTTTAGGTTTCGTAATTCAAGTTATCATGGTTTAAATAAGTTTGAGTGATGATTACTTCAAGTATTTGTTCAAATTCGGTTGACTTTTGAGTTTGGATCAAATTGAATTTAAATCAATTTGAGTTGAACGAACAATTGTTTATGACCAAATCAAATTTTAAACTTCTATCATAGTTGACAAACATATATCAACTTTATAATATTTGAGCTTATCAACCATATAATATGTGTGGGAATTGAATCCATAGGGCATGTTTTGGTTTAATTATGATTTTCATCCTTATATAATATTTAATTTGAAGATTTAGTCTATATACTTTCTACTATTATTAATGTTATTGTCTTAGTCGAAACTATTACCACTATGTTATTTGGCGGATGTGAGTTTAAAAAAAATATGAATCTAAGTCAACTCTAACTCAAACCCAAGAATCAATTCGAATCTAGATTCGATCCAACTTGCTTAAACCATACAAAGTCAACTCAAATTCGTTCAACTAAACTAAGATTTGCTTGAACGATTAAAACTTGAAACAAACCAAACAAAAAATGATCTTAAACTGAAATAACTTAAACAAATAACTTGAAATGATCCAAATCATAATGGTTCGACACAAAAAATTGAACCCCAAACTCGTACGTTTGGAAACAAAAACAATTCAAACCCAAAACTACCAAAATTTTAAATTGACCCAAACTAGTGTTTGTTGTTTTAATAAAAACCGTGTCAAACAATAGTTAAAATCGAAAGCACGTCAAGTAGCTCAAGCAAAAGGACAAAAGAAAAGTTTATCGACAATTAATATTTTAATGCTACAACCGTCATATTTCACATTTTATTCATATAAATCATCCATGACAAAATTGATATAAATATAAAAATTCTAACTATTTGTTTTATATAAAAACCTGTGAATAATTTAATAAACATTTATATATATAGTATTTTAAATCAATATGATAGAGATATCAAACCGGTTGAAAATTTACATGCATAATAAGTTCAGTATATATAGTTCAATTAAATTAGTCTCTTTACTGTTAAACGAATTAATTTAGTCTTTATACTATTAAAAATCCAATAAAGTAAAATTATAATAAATTTAATATTTAATATTTAAAAAATGACATGATTTTTTTTCTTTATTATCACAGTCCCTCGTAAATCTTAAATAGGAAGATAATGCGCTTTAGTGCACTCGAACCTGTATCTTCTTGCACTGACAATAATGTTGATATCAATAACGCTGAGATTCAATCAATTACTTACCTTTATTTTCGTTGTTATATAATCATTTTATATATTATAAATGTATCAAATATAAATTCAATTTAAAATTAGGGAATTCTCTTTTGTGCCTAATTTGTTCTTAAAGTGCCTTTATGTAACCTCATGAATCACGATTGATTTTTTTTAAAAATTATATAGAAAGGAATTTATTCAAATTCTCTTTATACATTATCTCTTCTAGAATGTTGGATCATGTTGATTAATATATTATACAATTAAAAAAAAATTATCATAATAAATTATATACAATTATCACATGCAAATTTGTTTGTTTAATCATCATCGTATAATAATCACATTATGGACCATATATGCCAAAATGTAATACAATTACTCATGATGGTTGATCAAAAACCACAATAATATATATACCATTATTTAAATATATTTTTTAATAATCTTATTATAGGTTTTGGTCATACTTATCTTAGAACTACCTATAGTCCCTCTTCAAACCTTAAATAGGAGGATAATGCGCTTCAACGCACTCGAACCCCCGCCCTCCTGCATTGACAATAATGTCTATGTCAATCGAGCTAATACTCAATTGACATTTAAATAGTTTATTAAGTTAGTGTCATCTATTAATTAAGTTTAGGCTTCAATTCAGTTGAGAAATTGTCGAAAACCCATTCTTTTTATAAGATAACAAACATATGGGTATTTTTGTCATTTTGTATTTTATGAAAAATCTAAAAAATTACACATAATGATATTTGAATTTTACCATTTTAAGCAATGTTGTTTGAATAATCTTATTATAGGTTATAATTATATCTGCTCTTTTTGACACAATGTTTAGAACTATCCATAACCTGTTCCCAACCCATAAATAAAAGAATAATGCACTTCAATGCACTTAAACCCATGTCCTTTTGCATTGACAATAGCGCCCATACCAATCAAATTGACACTGAAAATATTAATTTTCAACAAATTTAAAATTTTCAATGAATTATCAAATACCGCCTAAAGCTTTTAATTGGTAGGTCATTCTTATACTTTAAGAATAAACTTCGATATATTATAATTTGATTCAACTTGATACATGCTTACATAAATATTTCATACAATTTTTATTTTTATTTTATAATATGATTTTTAGATTTTTTTTCTCTTCGATTATTATTTATTTAAAATTTACCGGTGAAGAAAAATATATACATTGAATTGATACATTATAGGCTAAATTGTGTATATATGTCATTGTTTTAATTGGTCAAATAAACCTTTTTTTTTTTCAATATTTAGGGAAATAAGGCTGATTTTAGAGAATGTGTGAAAGCGTGTCTAACTGGACAAACTTTTGCTGACATGTTAGGAAAACGCGTCCAGCTAGAAGTGTTTTATTAAAATTCCAAAAAAAAATTATCTAGCTAAGCTCGTACAACTGGACGAGCTTTTCTACCAACTGTGTAAAAAGCACGCTAAACTAAACACACTTTTCATACTTTCTCTCGAAAATCGATCTATTTTCTTAAATCTTTAAAAAAACGAACTATTTAACCAATTTTAAAAAATAACTACATACATCATATATATATATATATTTAATGTATATTATCTAAAAATAGTGGACAAGATTTGATCAACATTGCAACTCAAATGGGAAAAAAAATAATTATTTATGTTATCACTTATAACCATGGGCAAAGCAAAGCCAGAAAAATAAATAAATAAAAACTTTTCAAATAAAAACAGATGATTGCACAACTCTTTTTCATGATCCACCAACAAATAATGCCTCGTCTACTTAAAAACATTCACTATAAATTATAGGAATATTTCGTAATTGGTTATCCAATTTTTATAAATTTTTATTTTTATCATTGGAAATAAATCTTTTTCATTTTAGGCCATTTTTGTTAACAACTATTTTGATTTTGGTCACTGATAATTCGATGTTTATTTTAGTTATTTAATTTCAGTAAAAAATTATTTTGAACACTCATCTTATTTTTTAGAATTAATTTTAGTTCTTCCCAATAAAAGGGAAAAGTTTGGGGTTTTATACAGAATTACCTGAACTTTTATAAAGAAACACTTGACTTTTTATAAGAAAACCATTTTATATTATTAATTTCCTTTATTTTTTAGAATTAATTTTAGTTTTTTTCTTGTAAAATGAAAAATCTTGAATTTTACAAGGAATTATATGGGTTTTTATAAGAAAGAAAATTCATTTTATCTTTTTAATTTATTATTTTTAAAATAATTTTAGTATTTTTAGTAAAAATGGAAAAACCTGAGTTTTTATAGGAATTGAGTTAAAGTGAAAACTTAAGTTTCATCTCTGCAGCTAAATAACTCAATTCCCCGTAAAAAACTTTTTTTTAAAAATAAAGTTAATTCTAAAAAGAGAAATTAGTGATCAAAATGAAAACTTATAAAAAGTTGGACAATTGAAATAAGTATAAAATAACATCTTCTAACCCCAAAATAATCGTGGGTGACTAAAACGAAAAAGATTGATTATGGCAAACACTAAAATGCAATTTTTTATTTTCAGTACTCAAATGAAACATATGAAAGTTGGGTAACTAATTATCGAATTTACTTATACACTCAACTTCAAGTTTAAAACTTTACCTCGAATTATGTACATAAATATTAAAGTATTAACTTATAAATAAGTGAGCAATTCGAGTTTAAGCTCAACTCGGGAATGATTGAATCGAATTTGATTGTTCTCAAATTAAACTTGAATATTTTGTATAATGTTCTCATTCACACCCTACCAAATCTAACTTGAAAATGTCAAATTTTAGAAAAGATCCTTGTACCATGCATTTTTTTGGATTTAGCCCCTCTATTCTAATTTGATCATTTATAATGTTTTGCTTTTCGAAACGTGTATTTTTGACGTTAATGCCAACTTTTTTTTCACAAATACTATCAAATAATTTGATATGATTTATTAGTGTTACATGTGATGATGTGGCATATACATGTTAGCATTTTTTAGGGTAAATTACAATAGAGGTTATCCAACTATGGATTTTTTTATTTCTTGATCACTTAATTATGAAAAGTTATAAAACAATCATCCAATTATTTAATTATCTTTTTTTGATAACCAGCTGGCTAACATAAAAATGAAAACATCCAAAAATTAAAAATAGTTGGGTGACCAAAAAAGACAAAATTTAATAGTTGAGCGACCATTTTACAATTTTTCATAGTTGGGCCAAAAAAAAGAAATTTATTGATAGTTGGGTGCCCACTTTGTAACTTTTCATAATTGGGTGTCTAAAAAGAAAAAAAAAACATAGTGGGGTGACTATTAATATAGTTTACCCTAAACTATTTCACGGAAAATGTTGAACTACTGAAAATATACATTTTTAAAAGTAAAAGGACTATAAATAATCAAATAAAAAAACACATAGTTCAGGGACCTCTATAAAATTTGACCAAGAAAACAGTCCACAAATAATACACCACAGAATCCCGTAATCCTCGTGGTGAAATAAAAAGACGACAAAAGATTGTACAACTGTTTTCATCAGCCTCTTAACAAAGTAATGATGCACGTGTCACTTCATTTTCGCTGTTCTATTTTAGGTTTAATATTTCTTTTAGTACTCCAATTATGTTGAAGTTTAACATTTAGTCATTTTCCTTTAATTTGATATAATTTCTTTTTATAGTCTTATTAATAAGTCTAAATTGGTCGAAATTTTTTTTTTTGTAAATGAGATCTAAGGGCTTTTACCCTAAATTTTAAGAAATTTTCGTTCGATTATTTTAGTTTTTACTATATTATTTTAAATTTAATATTTAATAAATTTATATATATTTTTAATTTATTAAAACTTTATATATAGTGACCTTAATATTTTTTTAATGTTTATATTTTATATATTACTATAAATTTAAAATTTATGTGTTATAAAATTAACAATATACAAATATAATATAATATGTTACAACTTAGAGGACGTCCCGAGCTTGGCTCGGACTTTGAATGTTCAAGCTCAAACTTAATTCATATTTTAAATGAGTTTAATTTTGTTGCTCAAATAATTTTTGAACCTAATATTTTTAGCCAAACCCTCTTAAATTTCTAAACTTTTGAGCTTTAGTAGATAACTTAACTTATGAGTAGGTCTAACAGCTATGATTAGCATTATAAAAGGAGAAATTAAATCGGGTTAACTGCACTAGTAGTCACCAATTATTAGTAAATTTCTTTTTTTGGTCACCCAATTATTCAATTTTATATTTTTTATCACTAGTGAGCTAATGTAAAAATGAAAACACCCAAAACTTCAAGATAGTTGGGTGACAAAAAAAAGACAAAGCCGAATAGTTGAGTGATCATTTTGTAACTTCTCATAATCGGGTGACCAAAAAATAAATTTACTAATAGTTGAGTAGTAGTTTACCCAAAATAAATCTCAAATTTTAACATATTATAAGGACTAAAACTAAAATTATACCTTTTTCATTTTCATTTTCTTTTTCCCAGTACAGAGCGAGAAAATTCAGATCAGAAAGAATTGAATTCCCTCCCTTTTGTTCTCTTCCACGTTTTTCCCAATTAACTAAACAAATGGATAATTAATTCATTATCTAGTTTCGATTCCGATCCAATTTCATATATGGGAATAATAATATTCCCCTTTTCTTTCCTTTTAAATTAATTTTCCTTTCCCCCAAACAGAGTACAATTTAATTCAATTTAATTGTTAACTCGTCTTTTCACCTTCCATTCTTCCTCGTGTCGTTGTTTATCTACAAATCTAATCACCAACTTGTATTCCCACATTCCCAATAAATTTTTTTGTTCGTCATCAGAATCAGATTCTCTTTTTCTTGTTTTTGTCTTTTCAGTTTACCACTTAATTTCTCAACAATGCCTATTTAATTCCACCACAATGAGAATTCCCAAGAAGAACGTTGCCTTTTGCTTATCCCTCTTCTCCCCTGAATTTCCCGCTCCTTTTTCTTCCCGTATACTTCGATTCTCCGCTGGATTTCCCGCCAAAATTAGACCTATCCACACTGCAGGTTACACTACTTAGCTCATCTTTTAGTATGTGTTGTGGCATTTATCATTTTCATTTTTTGGATTGTTTTTTGTTTGGTTTGTTGTGGTTGAGGTTAAGGGAAATTGTTTTCGTTTTGGTGTTTTAAGTGTAAAATTTCAGGGAATAATAGAGTTTGAAAGTTAATTTAGTTGGAAAATTGGATTAGTTTTGATTGAGGAATTGGAATTTTTAGGTGTTACTTGGCGCATATGTTGGAAGATTCTTAGGCTTGGAACTTAAACGTGGGTGCGCTGTTTGATCTTTTGATTTGACTTCTGAGGTAAGATGTCAAGGTTTTCTTTCTTGCCTGTTTGTCTCTAGGAAATTGTATTGTTTTTAGATTTTAAAAAGATTTTTTTTGTAATTTCTTCACGGTTTTAATTGAGTAATGTTAGAGTATTGTGTTGATAATGCAAAGGTATTGTCCTTTTTGGGTGCCGCTGAAGCGAATAATACCTTTGTGTTATCAGCATAATGAGGCACTCAGGTTAATACTAATTTGATTGTATGAGTCATCTCGCTGGTTTGTATATCTAATACTTGAATTCTCATATGAATCTATCGAAAATGTTAAGATGATTGCTGTGAATATGTTGCTGGTTTAATTAACCAGGCTTCTAGTGGCTTTTGGGTAATATTCATTCTTTGGGGACATGATGACTGTTGTTGGCATGAGACACATGTTAATGGATTAGGGAATTGGATTGAATCTTTTTTTACCATTAGTGCTAACCCCCTTTTCTCCATGCTAATATATTCAGGGTTTAATCAATCGAACTCTCACTACTCAAAGGACGATAGTGCTGGGACCATTTTAGGTGATAAAGCTTCACAATCTCATCTTATGGCCAACAGCAACGGTGTTGAGGGACTGCATGTATGGTCATCTCCTGAAGGAGGATGTAAAATTGATATAGGAAAGCAAATTTTCTGCAACAGGTCACTGAATATGAAGAATATTCTTGCTGTTGGCTTTGATATGGATTATACCTTAGCACAATATAAACCTGAGACTTTTGAGTCCCTTGCGTATGAAGGCACAATCAGAAAATTGGTGTATGATTTGGGCTATCCTCAAGAGGTTTGTTAAGTTTAAGCGTTTTTACATCCAACTGAGAAATAATGTTGATTTTGAGTGATATGTGGAGGCATGCTGATAGGGATAAAATTTCATGCAGTTACTAGAGTGGACTTTTGATCCGAAGTACATGGTTAGAGGCTTGGTTCTAGACAAAAAGAGAGGAAATATCTTAAAGGTTGACACATTTATTTTCTGCTACAGTTATCTCTAGCCAGCTTGAATTAATAGTTGTCTGTTGCTCTCTGTCATCTACTGTGCTTGACTATGTTTGTTTCTTGTGATGGTTGTCATTTTAACAGATGGATCGACATAAGTATGTTAAAGTAGCATACCATGGGTTCAGAGAGTTGTCAAAGGAAGATAAAGTTGGAACCTATGGGAATACGCTCATTCGGGATTCTTTTGATGAGCCAGATTATGCCCTCATTGATACACTCTTTTCACTAGCTGAAGCTTACTTGTTTGCTCAACTTGTTGACTATAAGGACAATAATCCTGGAAAAGTTCCTGAGGGTGCTGAGTAAGAAATTTAACTACTGCTTCTTCAAGAATTTTATAGCTATTTAAATTTCTGTGTTACTGCTTCTTTCTACTCTTCTAGAAAAATCCAAATAATGTTTGAAAAGTTGCCATCAGTGTAACAGGTAGTTACCACATGCTAGTAGTAGTTTTTAACGAGATATATTAAGTTAGAAAGCAGTACACGTTTGTAATTTTTATTTGATTCTACTATATAATTGCCAAACAGTAATATAAAAAAAAAAATGCTACATGGTTTGGCACTCAATTATAACATAAAGTGAGAACTGTTAGGTACTTAAATCCTGATTCCTTTTATCAGGTTTTGTATATTGAGCAATCCCTACTATAAATGATGCTTTCAGTTACTCCCACATGTACAAAGATGTTCGTGCTGCTGTTGATTTGTGCCACAGGGATGGAACCTTAAAGCAGATGGTTGCAAAGGATCCTAAAAGGTAATTAAACAGTGACATTGGTTTTATAATTTTAAATTACAACTAAGGCTAAGATTGGTTGTCAATCTCTATTTAAATTCAAGGGAAGCTGGCAAAATGGGGCAGATTTTTATTTGTTAGGACATTTTCTGATAATGCATTTTGAGATTTTTTCATTTAGTTTTCCATTTCATTGTCAGGTATATCAATGAAGATACCTCTATAGTACCAATGTTCAAAATGCTAAGGGATTCTGGCCGTTCTACATTCTTGGTGACAAATAGGTATATATCTCTTGCTGATTTCATAGTAAGGGATTCAATGCAAATTTCTTGTCCTTTTGTTTTTTGAAGAGATTTTGCCTAATGTTGGAAGATTTTGGCACACATGCTATAGATGGTTTTGGTTTTGTACTTGGTGATTCTTGAGTTTTTTGCTTTTTAATCGAAAGTATGTACAAGTGCTTCTTTATATTACCATATCCGACTTCCATTTTCTAAGGCTGTTTAGAATGATAAGTTAAATAATTGACATCTCTTGCAGTTTATGGGACTACACAAATATTGTAATGAACTTTCTCTGTGCATCTCGTACGTTGGATGGTAGTCTCAGTTGCAATTTTGATTGGCTCCAATATTTTGATGTTGTCATCACTGGCAGGTTTAGTTTCCTCCTAGTTCATCATAATACTAGTAATAGTTTCTCTTTTCTCTTTATTAATATCTACAACACATGTTATCTGCTTTCATCCTTTGATTTCTGACATTGAAGATGAAAGTATCCTTACAGTGCAAAACCTGGATTCTTTCAAGAAGAGAACCGTGCCAATATTTTTGAGGTTGAACCTGAGTCTGGAATGCTTCTCAATACTGACAATGGAACTCCTATGCCCCAGGTTGGTTGAAATATACTATTGTAATTCTGGATTCACTCAGTAGTATGACTATGTCATTTGGTAATTTGGTGATTTGAGCATATTTTTTGATAAAAGGTGGGAAGTACATCGCCGGAAGTTCTATTGAAGGCATCAAACAAGAGTTGCCGAGTCTTCCAGGTATTTTGAATACTATCTAGTACTGGATATTGATAGATTGTTCTTTGTTCATATCAAATGTATTATTAGATATTATGAGATTACGACTAAAATTTATTTGAACTTTTCAGGGCGGCAATGTTGCTCATCTTCATAAGTTGCTTTCTATAGAGTCAAGTTCACAGGTGATACTTTGTTTGATCTGGTGAATCATAAAAGAGTTGTGGTCTTCATACGTGTCTTTTCATGTAATCGTTCACTTGTTAAATTCCATAGTAGATTCTCTAACATAGTTTGGTCCCTGAGTCCACCTTGGAGGGCCTTGTTTCATTGTTTGTCTTTCATTATCTATTAGTTCCTTGCTTCTTTTAGGTGCTGTATGTTGGTGACCATATCTATGGAGATATTTTGCGGAGCAAGAAGGTTCTTGGTATGAATTATATTTATTCTTCATCCCCTCCTTTTTCCTTGTTTTCTGTAGCATTTAAATTGTTCATTATTGTTTATTTTAATCTTGTGAGATTGACCTTTGAAGTTTGGTATCTAAATGGGATAATTAGTACTTCTAGTCTATGGAATATAATTAGATTTTGTAATATGCACTCCTCAATTAATTTTCTATATGTTTGTCATCATTCTTTTCATTGACTGTTATGTTATTTTCATTGCTATTAAGATGAGCAAATATTGTGCTTTTAATTTTGTAATTTACCTATGATTAGGATGGAGAACAATGCTTGTTGTTCCAGAGCTTGAGAGGGAGGTCAAATTGCTTTGGGAATTAAGAGATATGCGAAAGGTGGGTTTTACATGTTTTTTATATGATGTTAAATTGAGATGGTTGCAATGGTCTTTCAATCTTATATTATTTGGATAATATAGTGTAAATTTTTTATAATTCATCGAGAAGAATCTATTGTAATAACAATTAATTCCATAGCTTGAATGATTTTCTAGTAATGAACATTTTGCTTGCTGCTTTTCTTTTGATGCATATTTGTTACCACTGGTATTTTATTTCCCTTGCGATTAATACTAATGCTTTCATGCAGCAACTAAGGTTGTTGAGGAACGAGCGCGATCTTGTCGAAGATCAAATTCATCATTTGAAATGGTCTCTTAAGTAAGTGCCTATCTTTCAAAAGTATGTTATTAATACTCGGTTTTTGTTGTTGTTAAGAGTTGCATTCCTATTGTTCAGATTTGAAACTTTTGGTGATGATGAAAAACAGAAAATGACTTCTGCTTTGGGTGAACTGGAGGTTAGCCTATATAAGTCATTGATCTATTTTATGTAGCGCCTGATGAAATATCTATTTAAAGGTTTCTCAGATTTTTTTGTTCAATGTTTTCCTTAAAACAGTCTCAAAGGGATCAAGCACGACTTGCCCATCAACAAGCTCAACGGGAGTGTCATCAAAAGGTGGAGGAACTTCCTTTTTCTATTCGCTTAATAGTATGAGCAATGGTAAAAATACCATGAAGGCTCTTGAACTAGTTGTCAGATTGTTGTTTGCCTTATTTATTAGAAAGAATTGGTAAATTAGTCCCTATACATTAGATTAAAGAGCAAACTAGTCTTTTTTGTTAAAAAATTTATTCATTTTTACTGTTAAAAACTGATGTGGTTAACGAAATAACCAAATAGATACATGTCTGAGATATAGAGATTTGTTTGTTTTTAATAGTAAAAATGAATGAAATTTTTAACAGATGGACAAGTTTGCTCTTTAATCTTACATATAAGGATTAATTTGTCTATTTTTTTAAAAAGGGCAAAATGCAATCCGACTTTCAGTACCAGGGCCTCTATGATATTTTACCTATGATCAACCTTTGAATCCAGGCACTAACAATGCTTATTTTATCTTTTCACATGATAGTTCCATAAGATCTGGGGACAACTCATGAAGACTGGCTATCAAAACTCTCGCTTTGCCCATCAGGTATGACTAAACCGAACCATCCATCGTCCTTCTTATAAGAGTTTGATCACGACCCATCAGCTGACAGGATACTCTCATTTCGCACCTTTGGGTGGCAAAGCCTTGAGAGACCAGTTGGTCATCCAAAGAGGACAATAACTACTTATGTGCATGATACAGTGGGTCGTAACAGAGTTATAGGACTTTGTAGAAAACCGTGTAGAACGTTTTATTCGTTATTTACTGAGGTTGTTCCATTTTTTTTCCACGATGCAGGTCGAAAGATTTGCTTGTCTATACACTAGCCAAGTCTCCAACTTAAGCTTGTATTCCCCAGATAAGTATTATAGACCAAGTGAAGATTTCATGCCCCATGAATTTCATATTCTTCCCCTTTGAAAAAAAAAAGGCAAAACCCCAAAAAACCCATATTTGGAGGCTTAAAAACATAGCCTCAACGTCTTCTTTTATGTTCTTGTCCATGCAATCATGGCTTCCTTTACTGTATTTAATTTACTCATTTAAATCCTCACTTGATTGAAAAAGATATATATGTATGCTTTTGTACTTTTTGTCTTGATCCTTGATTTTGCACCCTATTATATGTTGAGATATGCAAGAGATTTTGTCGATTAATTTTGATTCTCTGTTTTTTTTCTTTTGGTTTGGTACAATTAGATTCAATGTGTAATTTGATACATAAATTTTAATTGTGGTTTAGATATATATGTAAAACTTTAATTTTGATTTAATTATACATGTTTAAAGAAATAAATACATAAAATTATTTATATATTGGATAAATATAATAACGTAGGAGGTGAGCAAAAATCGGTTATCAATTATAAATTTTCATAATTTAATTTATGAATTTTATCAACTTTTGATATATATTTTTCTTAAATTAAAAAAAAAAAAAAACAAGTTTTATAACCAAAACAAGTAATGTTATAATCGGTTTGGACTGGTTGGTTTAATAAAAAACAAACAGATACAAAGTGGTAAAATTTTGCTAAAAAATAAGAGTTAAATTTATAAAATATGTAAATATTGAAGGTTGAATTTATCATTATGCCAAAAATAAAAATTAGGACAAAACTTGCAGTTCAACCCATTTATATTTAAGCAACAATTGTGCCCAAAATTAATGCTCTAATTGACTTGATCATTTGTCCAATTTATACAACATTGATCAAACTTTAAACAAATTGCTACAAGTTATTGTACATAGAAGGAAAAAAATTGAGTTCAACTTGTTTAATTAATCGAATTGACTGATGTTAAATCGATTAAAACTCAAGTCTGTCGATTAATTGATTCAACTATGAGATTGATCGATCGAGTTTGGATTTCAGATTTTTTTAATTAAACCAGTTAGATCGAACACTCTCCCCTCATTTAATATTGTGTTGTGGTAGTACTTACAACAAAGAGTACTAATGGAACTTTACACTCTATTTAGAAAGTGACAATTACACTGAAAAAATGCTGCTTGTAATGAGAAATTTGACTACAAAACAAGCTTTGAAATATCCAAAAATTCTCATTCACTCGATAGTTTCCCCGTCTTGTCGTCATGGCCAGCTTAGGCTGCTTTGGTTAGGCGTAGTCGGAGCCTATAAGGTTTCCTCGTAACTCAGCTATCAAACCCGAAGAAACCCGAAGGTTGAACCAGCACTAACAATCTTTGATACAAATAGCAAACACTCGATCGGCTAGTTCTCATCTAACCTCTCCGTGTCCTGTATGTCGATTGGCTCAGGGAAAATTTCATTCGACGACCTTTTATTTGAAGACGAGTGATCGATATTCCCACTACTATGAGAACCTACTCTACTTGATTGCCTTATACCACTAAAACCTTCTCGGTTTTGTTGACCCGAAATGTTGGTGTTCTCAGACGAGCTTTGTCTCCAACTACCGAAGAATGCTGCGTTCCATGACCGTCTCGATGAAGTCGTTCTTAGCTTCATGGAGCTAAAACTCTCTTCTCGTACAACTTTCAACGGGTTTTCCAATGCTCGAAGTATATGTTTCATTGAAGGCCTTTTTGATGGTTTTGGATTAAGGCATGATCTTGCTATAATTGCCATTGCCCATACTTCTTCTAAGAGATCTTCATCTACTATCAATGATGGGTCCATGATTTTTGTCACCATTTCTTTTTCATATATGCTGATGCATGGTAAGGTTTGCTCGAGCCATTCCTTCGTAGATGTATCTTCCACTTTACTGATCCCAAGTTTCCCCGTTATAAGCTCGAGTAATACTTTTCCGAAACAATACACATCGTAGGCGCAAGTTGCTGAAATAGAACCTGTCCGTTCCGAAAGAAACATAAGAATATGTTGAAAAAAGCCTATGAAATGATGTATTGTTTTATATTTCGGAATCTGCGACCCCAAAACCAAGGGCGAAGACAAAAAAATTTTCTTGGGGGGGGAGGAGCCAGAATTGAATTATAGAATTTTTTTAGTGATCAAAATGTAATTTTATCATATATTAATTTATAATTCCATAATTTTTTAAGGGACTAGACATAATTTTTTCAAATTCTGGAAGGTCAAAGTGTAATTTTACTATAAACTTATTTGTAATTTTATTATTTTTAAAGGGGCTAAACTGAAATTTTTTATTTTTAGGGGGCCGAGGCCCTGCCAGCCCACCTGGCGTAACCTCTGCCCAGAACTATGGTTTTTAGGGATAACTCATAGTTCCCCATGCAAATTGTATCATTTTCAACAAAGAGGATAAAAGTACAATGGAGGCTATTGTAATAGGAGTTGGATTGCACTTTACCCCATCTACTAAAAAAATGAGTAAATTAGTCATTGTATTTTAGATCAAAGAACAAAATGATCATTCTGTCAAAAATTCTATCCATTTCTAATGTTAAAAACTGGTCCATGTATGTTAGAATGAGGTACACATGGTGCGCCACAAGTAATTGTCTAGTTATTCCTTTAGCCATGCCAGTTTTTAACAATAGAAATGGATGAATTTTTTAACAGAAATAATCAATTGGCTCTTTCATCTAATGTACAACGACTAATTTACCTATTTTTTAAGTAAAGGAGGCAAAATACAATCTGACTCTTAGTAAAAGACATTCACTGTACTTTTACTCAACAAAGAGTATACGCACTCCCACATAAGCCAAATGGTAATGTATACATAAATAAATATATTAAGAACCGTGAAATAGAATTTTAGGTACCTGAACCTGAGGGGCCTGGCTCGGAGGTCCTGCATATCACAAAGAGAAATTTATTAAATCTCCGAACAAAATATACAATACCGGAGATCAAATCCTGACAACTTTGACGATTGTATGCATATTGTTTTACATTTACGAGGCCTCATCGAGATTGGATGTTAATGAATAATAGAAACACACATGTCGAGCTATTTCATGACTCCATTTAAAAGTTTATAACTCTTATCCATTATTTAACTGAGTCGGATTACGAGTATGGCTAACCTCGTGCATGTCTGGGTTTCCTTGGATATCAAGTTTTGACAGTACCGATACCGTAAAACATGTATTGGAGACAACCCAGCAAATGCAAACGTAGCACAAACAGTCAAAAACAACGTACTAGTCAAAAGCCAGGCAACTCACTGGGCCTGCAAACCAATAACGGTTCGATTATATCATTCAACCTTACATATGAACCTCGAGCCAATCCGGTATTGACTCCAATGTATTGGCTTGAGAAAGGCCCGGCTTACAATATGCATAGCAATACGGTACCAAGTGCTTTCATTATAAGATAAAAAGACTGGTGAAAACAATAGGGTGCCGGAACTGCATACCGAAAGATGCAAAACCGGATATAGTTGAAACTAAAAGACTAGAATATAAGAAGAGAATGCAAAACCGGGTATACTCGGTTGTTTCAAAACTACTAATACTAACTCGAAAAAAAGGTAAAATAGAGTAACTTGTATGATACTTACCCCGGCTTCCGAAGCAACCTTGTAAGCATCTTTTGGTGTGTATCCCCTTCTTGGCAATGAACTTCACTCAAGCTTCCAAGTCTCACTTCAAATTTATCATCAAGAAGGATACTGCTTGCTTGAATATCCCTTTAACCAAAAAAGTAAATACGGAATTAATGATTGATACTATAACGAAAAGGGAATTATGAAGCTCGTGAAAGTTATAAAATTTACCTGTGAACAAGGGGAGGGTTACATTCATGGTGTAAGTAGCATAGGCCTTCGGCAGCTCCAGTAGCTACTTTCAACCTCGTAATCCAATCCAAGGACTTTAAACTATCGTCATCCGAGTTGATAGCCCTGTAAAACGAATTAGCCAAATCTCCATTCCGCATATACTTATAGACCAAAAGCTTATCAGTTTCATGCTCCAAGCAGTGCCCCAATAGCGGGATGAACCTTGTATGAGAAAGCTTTCTGAATAATTCCAATTCCGTGGTATATGATTCTTTCTTGAAAGAGCTCGAATTGACCTTTTTGATGACCACAGGGATACCACCTTCTAAGATGCCATGGAATAAGTCACCCGAGTGACCATGCTTGATAAGATTCGTGTCACTAAAATTACCGGTTGCTCGGAGCAATTGCTCGTATGTGAATGGATCTCCGGAACCGGATACATTTGTAGGATCTTTAGGAAGTTGAGGGGCACTATCACTTTCCCGAACAGGCCCTACATCAGTACTCCGTCTTTGATTCGTAAGCCCCGTATTATACCGTCTCAAGAGCAGCACTAGCACCAATACCAAAACTAAAATGAAGCCAAGTCCACCAAGTACTCCGGCCAAGATAAATATCCATCTTCGGCTCCCAGAACTAGATTTTGCAGCAGTTGATGGTGGTGCCCCGGAATTATCAAAACGTAGCCCTCTTTCATTATAAAAGATCCTACAATCATCCAAACTCCTCTGGTTCGGTCGTCGAAAGCAATTCATGTTAACACTAGCATTCCTTTCATCATCATTAACTATGCCTTGCAAATAGTTACCCGATACATCAATGAATTTGAACATCCCGAGCGAAAAATCCAAAGTTCCGTAAAACAGATTGTTTGACAAATTAAACACGGCACCCGGAGCAACACTATGGTTAGAACTAGGAACTGGTAAATGCCCCGAAAAGTTGTTATTCGATACATCGAAGAATGTCAAATTAGGCATTGACCAAAAACTACCATTAACATCACCATCAAGCTTGTTCCCACTCAAATCCACAACTTGTAACTCAACAAGATTCGAAAACAAATCAACCGGTAAACAACCGTCGAGCTCGTTGTTTTCGATTATCATCTTTTGTAAGCTTTTCAACATGGTGAATCCAACAGGTAATGATCCATACAATGAATTTTTACTAAGATCAAGTTCAAGTAACTTAGAAAGGTTACTAAATTGAACAGGGATTGAACCAGAGAGGTTATTATCAGAGACATTTAAGACTTTAAGAGCTTTTAATGAAGATAAACTAAGTGGAATTGACCCAGATAAGTAATTTGAACTAAGTTGAAGCTTTTCAATGTTTATAAGTGACCCAAAGCTTGATGGAATCGACCCAGTAAGTGAATTAATCGAAAGATCAAGTGATTTTAAGTTCTTCAATTCACCCAATACAGAAGGGATTGAACCAGCAAGGTTATTGTTACTAAGATATAAAGAACTGAGCCGGAACAAGTTACCGAGTGAACTAGGGATTGAACCAGAGATATTACAAGATCGGAGATCAAGTACTTCGAGATGAACCAACCGGTTTCCGAACAAATCAGCGATTGAACCGGGAAGAGGGAACCCGGAAGCGTTGAAAGAGATTAAACGGGTCAAATTCACCAATGAATCGACGTTGAACCGGGGATACAATCGTCCGATTCTGGTTCTTCTTAAACCGGAAACGGTGATGTTCGTAACGGTGCCGTTTTGACATCGGATGCCGGTCCAGGTGGTGCAAGGGTCGGTTTTGATCGGCCAGTCTTTGCCTCGGAGACCCAACGATGAACGGAGGTCGAGTAATGCTCGCCGTTCGGTTTGTGAGTTTATTGTAACTCGCTGAGTTAACACGGACTGAGTCAAGAACGAGATTAGAGCTAAAAATAAGATTGGTAACGCATTTCTTTGAGCTCCCATTGATGTAAATTATATCCTCATGAAGCTCTGTGTCATCTTCTTCAATTAAAAAAATAAAAAAATAAAAAAATTTAGTTCCTTATTTGTTCATTACCATTAAATTATCCAATAAAAATAATGAAATGGGAAATTTTTTGTTTCTTCGTAAAATTCATACCTCCGATCACGAGCCTGAATTCTGCAAAAAAAAAAAAAAATTAACCAATGAAAAATAGCTAAAAAGGGGTAATCTTCAAGATTAAGCTAAGCTAACTAAAATGGCTAAAAAAGGGTTGTTGTTTGTTTCTCGAGAAAATTTTTTAAAAAAGAAGAATAAATGAATGATGGCAGGAGCTTTTAAGAGAATGGGGGGTCATAAGCCATTAATGAGTTTAAAAAAAAAAGGGTTTCATTTCACTATCCACCGAAGCTATTTAATGAAAAAAAATGGACTTCCAATGAACTGTAGAAAAGATTCTTTAACACCCTTTTCACTTAATTATACTCCTAATTTACTTAAAACTCAGCAAAGAAAAGCAAAGCAATGGGGTTTTTTTGTTTGTGAACCAGATTTTAGCTTCAATGGTGGATGGATTTTTATGATTTTTGTTTCCATTGACTTGGAAAAACTGGGAAAAAAAAGGTGTTTTGATTTTAGTCGTGAATGGCCGCTGAGGTAAACAACAAAATTTGTGATTATGATTTGTGAAAAAGAAAAAACAATGAATGCTTTCGTTTCATATCATTGCGGCTTGTAATCAATCAAATAGTAAAAGCTTGGGAAATCATATGAGATTGAGTAGTGAAGTTTTTGGTTAATTTCTGTTTTTGGTCCCTATATTATTATCAAATTTGGAATTTTTTATTCTTCAATTCAATGTAATTTTATCCTCTCAAGACAACAAAACTATTCATTAAGCTGTACTCTTTTTCTCACTTTAGTACTTCATTTTTTTTGGTGAAAAGTGGTATCTAAATTATAAACTTCATCTCGTTTTACTTAAAAAAGTGTATGAAGTTTAATAACATGTCACGTTCTTATTGGCTGATATCATATTGTGGCATAAAATAAGATAAAATTGATAGTTTAAGTACCACTTTTAATAAAAAAATGTAAATACATAAATGAAAAAAGTGATATAATTTGAGAGCCAATTTTACATTTAAACCATTTTATAATGTCATTAATAGTTAACTACTCCAATTAAAATGTTAGGGTGGATATCTTTTCTTAAAAATACACCAAAGATTTTGAAAGCATAATCATGCAAATTTAATGTCGATTTGAGAAGATAAGGGAAGTGATAAAGTTTTGGTCAAATTAATGATTTTAGTCCCTTAATTTTACTTAATTTTGGGATTTAGACTTTATCATTAATTTAGTATAATTTGATTTTTACTTTTATAATGTCATTAGTTTATTTAAATAATTTACAATGATGACATGGATTTTTACGGAAAAAGAACCCTTTCAATACAGAAATGTTTACGTAAACATAATGAACTAGAACGTGCAGGAGAAAAAAAATCAACTTTGGGATTTTAAGCGGAATAGTTATTTAGTGTTTAATTATTTTGGAGTTGGACTTCGCAAATACATTATAAAATTAAAATTTATCAAATTAAAGTATAGATATTAAATCTATAATTTAAATGTAATAGAGGGACTAAAATCATAATTTGACCTAAAGTCTTCTTTTTCTTGAGTGTTTTATTTTTGATTTTTCTCGGAAAAAGAATTATCAATGGATTTGCTTTCTTTTGGCCCACTCTCTCTGTTCCCGTACCAAGTTGTCAAATTGGATTTGTAACTATATGTTAAAATATGTTATAAGTATTATTACTCTTTGTAATTATTGTATTTTTATTTTTAATAAGGTTTAATTTATGATTTAGTCCTTGAAGTATACTTATTTATTTTGGCATTTAAATTTATTGTCTCAATTTAGTACTTAAAGTATCAATTTCTTTTATTTTAGGTTATTTTTTATCAGACGTTAACAAAGCAATTAAACAACTTTGGCCAATAAAAAGCACCGCATGACATGTTTTGGCCAATGAAAAATGTCACATTGCAATTAGATTTATTTAAAATAAAAATATTAAATTTAAATTTAAAAATAAAAAAAATAATATTAAAATATTATAATTGTAATATTATAAATTTTAAAAACTCAAAATAATATATCAAAAATTGAAAAATGTTATAAAAATTTAAAAAAATATTTAAAATTCAAGTAATTGCAAAAAAAAAAATTGAAATTTAAATACCTTTTTAGAATTTTAGAATTATATATTTTAGAATTTTAAAAAATATTTTAAAAACTTTTTAATTTTTTTTTGTAATCATATTATTAATTTCAACTATTTTTTTCAATTATCGTTTTTTTTGTAAGTTTTATTTTTATTTTTTTTCTAGATTATATATATTTTTCTGAATTTTTTATATATTTATTTCTATTTTTATATTTTTTAATGTGTATATACATTTAATAAAATAAAATATTTATTTTTTACATATATATGCCACGTGGTGCTTTGTGATTGGCTATAATAATTTTTTTTAACACTTGAAAGAAAATGGACTAAAAAATATAACGAAGACATACTTTAGGTACCAAATTAAAAATTTGCGTGTACTTTAGGTACCAAATCGTGAATTAAGCATTCCAATCATTTAATCCCTCTACTTTTCATATTTTAAATTTCAGGTCCAATTGTTAACATTATTAAAAAATTTATCTTAAATTTGTTAGTATGAATTTCATCTTAAATTTGTTAGTATGATATTTTGAAATTAAAAAAAAAAAAAATCACTTAGTAGCCATTTAACTAAAAATGTCACATGTCATAGTTTGATTAATTCAGATTTTTTTTAACCGAAATTAAAGTTTAATACCTAAAGTAGTAACGGAACAAAACTTTAGGTATCTAAATTAGAAAAGTTGGATAGTTTGAGTACCTATTTTTCATTTAAGCCTTAATTTAATGATTAAATTGAAACATTTTGAAGTTTATAGACTAATTTAAAAATTGGCTTACAATTTTGGGATGCATATGCAATTAACCCATCTTTATAAATTAAATTCGTATTACTTAAACGAAGCAAATTTGGAATTTTATTATACATGGAACAATTTGTAAAGATGAAGCAACTATTAGGAGTCAACGATCAAGTTTTATGGTCAAAGGTCTAATCCAAAGTACTTTTCAATACAATAAAAATAATAATAAATTATTATTATTATTATTTATGGTGGATTTTTTAAATTTTACAATCGGGATTAAAAGATTTTCGTGTGTCTTATTTATTTAAAAAAATTTCAATCATTAGTATATCAAATAATAATTTTATTTAGTAAACAAAATTATTACATATCATAAAAATTAAAATTATTAAAATTTATTTATAATGATGTGAAATCCATAATTATATATAACCTAATTAAAAATGTACTTAAATAAATTAAAAAGTATCATAAAGGTCTCTATATTAGGAGCCAAATTGCATTTTACTCCCTTTACTCAAAAAAATGAGTAAATTAGTCTCAATACATTAGATGAAAGAGTAAAATGATCATTTTCTGTTAAAAATTTCATCTATTTTTACTGTTAAAATTTGCACAATTGACAAGACAACTAGATAGTTACACATGGTATGTCATGTATGTATATCTCATGTTGACGTACATTGACTAATTTAAAATAGAAGGATAAGTTTATTGTTCGATATAACGTACAACGACTGAGTTATCCATTTTTTAAGTAGATAAAACAAAATACAATCTGACTTACCTCTAAAAATTTGTATTAGATATTTTTCATGAATTATAAATTATTAACCTAAAAAAACAAATAAGATAGTCATTGACGTGGCATATCAACGCGGGTTTCCACGTGGACCCCTTGCCAAACGCGTTTTATTATTATTTTTCCCACTTGAAAAAGTGTTTTTTCTTCTAAATCTCAATTATTCCTTACTTTATCCTAAAAAACGACAATATATTAGCTCACGTGTAACATCAAACATAATTTTTTTTCGTACCCAATTATTTTTGTTTAGTCAATAATATTATTTAAATATATTTTATTAATTTAATTTTAAACCGTTCACATGAGAATAACAAATACCTATATTTAATTTTTTTATGGAATTTATTTTCATAAATATAAATATATATTATTTTTATATTATAATTATTTTTAATGTGTGTATATGTATAATAGTTAAAACTAGGGGATTGAATCGAGTAAGAAAATTTAAATTAGTTGAGTTGAAGAGTTTTTTTTTTTTTTTTTTTTATTCTTGAAGTAATTTAAAATTTTTTCGAAATAAGTTGAGTAAAAGAAAGTAAGAGTTGAGTTAAATAAATTTGTCGAGTTAAATAGATTAAATTTGGTTTGGTTCGGTTTTGACTGACAAGATAAAAATCGCTATTACTTGAATTGAATTAGATTCTATTTTTAATAATAAAAAAATCGAGTTGATCTGAATCAATGAAATTTAGTTCAATTTAGTATTTTATAAGATAAGCCAAACTAAAAAAAAAAAAAAAAACTCAAACTGGATCAAAATAAAAATAGATGAAAGTATTTGCTAAGTTTCTCTATTATAATACTTAGATTAAATTAATCTTTCTACTATTAAATGAATCAATTTAGTCCTTATACTATTAAAAAGAATTAAATAAAGTCAAATTGTATCAGAATTAACATTTACTATTTAAAAAGAATGCCATAAAATTTATTTATTTTCCAATTAACGTTCAACTAAAAACAAAATATTTTATTTATAGAACCATGATGTTAAATCTGTTAAACAATTAATGATATTTTTTTAAATAACAAATATTAATTCTATTAAAACTTGAGTTTATTTGATTTTTTTTTAATAATATAGAGATTAATTCAATTTATTTAATAATAGAATGATTAATTTGATCCAATTCTTATAATAGAAGGACCTTTCATGGAATTTCACCAGTAAAATAATTAAGAAAATATAAACAGGAAGGAAAACGATGAAAATGAAAGCAAATGAAAATTACGTGTCTAAAATTGCCATATAAAGAAGGAAAAAGAAAAGCTACGTGTCCAATTATTCCACGTCAAGGGCCCCCCCAATTCGATAACGAATGAAAGAGACAAAAGCATTATTGAAATCATCAACAGTTATACGTGTCATTATTTAATTGGCCGGAAAGTTTGATCAGTAGCCGCCACGAAAGTGAGAGCATGTTTTTTTGACTTGGTCTTTGCCAAACATTTCCGACAAAAAGATTTTTTTTTTAAATAAAAAAGTTGAAAACTGTTAGAAAAGAACACACAAATCACAATCATATAATAAGATAAAGTTAAAAAATGAAAATAATAAAGTAATAATAATACTGCCTAATTTGGTGAAAGTGTCATGAATGCCCCTCTACTAAGAATTAGATTACATTTTGTCCCCTCTACTTTAAAAATAGATAAATTAGTCCTTATATATTAGATAATAAAATAAACCGGTCTTTCTATTAGTAATTTCATCAATTGCTACTGTTAAAAATTGGTCATGTACACATCATGTATCATTATATGGTTATTTAATCACGTCAGTTTTTAATAGTACAAATGAATGAATTTTTTAACAGAAATGACCAATTTAATTTCTGGTTTAAAGTATACGGACTAATTTGCCCATTTTTGGAGTAGAGGGATAAAATGCGATCTGACTTCTAGTACAAGGGTCTTCGTGGTACTTTTATCGTGTAATTATGAAGTTAATCGTTTTATATTAAAACATTTAAAAAGTTAGTTCGTTTATTTAAAATTGTTAGAATTTAATCCTTCTACTTTATGAAACTGAAAAGTTAATTTAGTCGTTGATAAACGCATAAGCTTGAACAATTGGATTTGGTAATTTGTTGTATATAAATTACAAAATTGTTGTTGCTCTTTTTTATAATTAATTGCATATAAATTATTGAATTATTGATTTTTCATTCGATGGTTTAATGAAAAGATCTAACAATGTTATTTAATTGGACTAATTTCTTAATTTTTGTAAAGTTTGAGATCAAATTTTGACAAACTAAAGTAGGAGGACTAATTTCTTAATGTTCATAAAGTGGAGGGATGGAGTTCACAATTGAACAATAATGTTAAAAAAAAAATCTTAAATCTATCTTTAGTCTTTACTGTAGAAAGAAAAGGAATCTTATCTTTACAAAGTTTGCTTTAGCTAAATAAAACCGAAGTATTTTCTTCGGTTTAAATTTGATTTTAGTCCTCTTATTATGTTAAAATTTGAAAATTAATCCTCTATCATAAATTTTCATGCTTTGAGTCCTCTTATTATGTTATGCATAGGTTTGAATTGATAATATCGTTAACCATTATGTTATTTAGCTTTTATAATATTATTTGTAGGTCTAAATTTACATGTAAGTTGAATGCTTTAGGGCTAAGGCTATTTTAAAATTTCATGTCATCAGTTCAACGACAACAATTGTTGATGTTATTAATTTGGACTTGTTAATAACATTATAAAAGTAGAAGGACCAAATTTGTTAAGTTAAAAAAAGACTAAATCAATATTATTGAAGATTAAACGTATTTGTGCATATTTACAATGATAGCCCCACGATTAGACAATATTATAATCTCTTACCTTTCAATCCGATACAATTTTTTTAATATATATATATATATTTCAAAGAGAAATAACTAAAATTTACAGGTGGTTGAGAGGTCGACTGGTTGGTGGATTTCAAAATGACAATTGATGTGACTGATATTTTACAGGTAGAAGCCTGAGCAAATCTAGAAAGTCTGAAATTGACTTAGAACCAAGGATTCATGCAAGTTGAGTTAGAAAGTGATAATACAATATTGATTGAATTCATTCGGAATAGTTGGGCATCAGTGAGTAATGTTGATGAAATAAGATGCATTTATGACTGGTGTTTGAAATCTTGAGAAGTTAAGTTTAGACATATTCAAAGGGATGCTAATAAAGTTGCGAACTGTATTGCTAAGGCAGATGTTGACGTGATGGACTAATTGATTATTTTTGACAATTCCTCGAGTTATGCGAGAGACTTTTTGGAAGAGGATTTTTTTCGGTTTTTGTTGGCCACAAATAGAATTCTCTAGTTTCTAATGTTTCCTTAGTATTGTTCTAATATTACTATTTACCAATTTTAGAAGCTTTATAATAATACTAAAAGATAAATATTACTACTCTTGATATATTAATTTTGATTTGATGAAATTTTATATATAAAAATAATATATTTATCGAATATAAATTTACTTTTCATAATATAAAATTAAATTAAAATCAAAATATTATATATTTATTAAAATTCACGTATTACATTATATATTTAACCAAACCAGAGAGAAATAGGCTGAATAGTGTTTGGAATTTTGGGCTGTGGCTTAAATTTGTAGGTTAGACTTGTTTGTGAACTTAGGATAAAACTAAATGAGAAACTGGGCCCTTCTGAAAATCATCTAGTCCAACTTCACCCAATGTTTTGGGTCTAATTGATCTAAATAAAATTAATTCTAGTTTTAAAATTTTGGGAATTTTAGTTAATTTTGGGTTCGAGTTATTTCGAATTTGGTTGATTTTGGATTAGGTCCTTTTAGGTATGAATAGTATTAGATTAAGTTATTTGGGGTTTGAGGCTTAGATTTTTTAATTGGATTATTTTAAGTTGTGGACATTTTAGGTTTGAGTCATTTACGATTACTTGTTTAGATCATTTTGTGTTCGAGTGAATTTAGGTGTGTGTTAATTTAGATTTGGGTTGTTGATTTTTTTTTCTGATCTAATCAAGTTGAATGGAACCAATGTATCTTTCATGTCCATTTTACAATCCATAAAGACTAGGGGGTGTAATCAAGTTGAGTTGAATCTGAATACTTCTAAACTTGAGCTCGAGATCAACTCAAAATTTGGAGCTAGATACTCGGCTTGAGCTTGATCAAGCATTTATTTTTAAGTTCGAGTTTGGCTCAAGCTATAATCAAACTACTTGAGCTTGAACTCGATTAAGCTTGTTTACCAATTTTGTAATCAAGCTCGAGCTCGAGCTTGGTAATTAAGCTTAGGGTTAATAATATATATTAAGGGCAATAATATAATTTAAATATATAAAATGTGAAAAGCTCAATAAAGCTCATGAATTGTTGAAGTCAAATATTACTAAGCTCGAATTTGTCTCAGCTGATAGCTCGAGCTTGACTCGACTTGATAATTATCGAATCGAGTTCAATTTTTTTGAGTCAAACTTGAGTAGTTTGCGAGCATCGGTGTCTTATTTACACCCCTAATAGAGACTAATATTTCGGGTATTCGTGGCTGCCTCTCTCAACAACATCATCTTCAAAGTTTGAATTTAAATTTTTTTAAAAGTATAATGTATCTTACCACTACTTTTAAAACAAGATATTGATAGAAAAGCAGAGCTAATGATAAAGGCAAGAGAGTCTCCATTGATGTGAAGATTCTCCACATTTTTATACAGCCTGGAAGAATTTGCCAATTGTTGTGATCTTAAGAAACTTCATTTGCTTGGCCAAAGTGGATTCACCGAAAATGGATTCCTTTTCCACTTTTTCTTTCTTTCTTTTTTTCACCTATTCACTTCAAGCTTTATTGGATGGTCTTTTGAGGTGTTTTTTTGGGTTAATATACTATTTAGTACTTAAATTTAGTTTTAATGTTCAATTTAGTATTTAAGTTTTTTTTTTCTAATTATGGATTTGAGTTTTTCCAAGTGTTAATCCATTTTTTAAGGCCTAAACTTGGTAATGATTCTCACATTAGGGCCAAAACTTTTTTTTTCCAAGTTAATCCCTGAAGTTGACAATTGTTCCCACATTAAAGTCTAAACTATGTAATTGTTCCCACATTAATGCTTGAATTATTTGTAGTCCATGTTAGTCCTTGAACTAGGCAATTGTTCTCATTTTGGGGGAATAAGCTATTTTTTGTCCAACTTTTTTTGAAGGAAATATCAAGGGCTAACTTGGACAAAAAAGTTCAAGCCCAAATGTGGAAACAATTACTAAGTTCAAGGACTAAATTGAACAAAAAAAAGTTTAAGCCCCAATGTGGTAACACTTGTCAAGTTCAGGTCCTAAATAGTGCATTAACTCTTTTTTCAATTTGGCACTTGAGTTTTCTTTTGTCCCAGTTAAGTAGCTGAGTTTGACTTCAATGTTCTATTTAGTACTTGAGTTATTTTTGTCCCAATTAAGTATCTTTTTTTTTATTAGAACACACATGTCAAACATTCATTGGATCACAAGATATTGTTTCGTCTAAGTACCAAATTGAACATTAAAACTAAACTCAGGTATCAAATGGTATATTAACCCTTTTCCCTCTATCTAACGGGTTTTCATTAACAATTCTTTGAGTTACCTGTTTCTCAGAGACATATGAATTCTAATTCGAATCTCAAAATTTAATTCAATTTGAATTTCATTCAATTCTATTTAGTCATAGAAAGTCCGCAATTCGAACCATAAATGACCAAAACAAAAAACAACCTAAATCCAAAATGATTCGAATTTAAGTGTCAAACTCGGTCAACAACCTTTGAATTTCCTTATACAGTTTGCTTAAGTTTCCTCAAATATTTCCCCAAAAACTTATTGTTTGCTTGTTGGATGCATCATTTTCGGTCCCCCACAATGGAGAATTATCCTTTGAGAAAAAAAAAAAGGTTATGCAGATAGCATCCTAACATTAGAATATTTTTTTAGCTGGGAAAATTGACCACATCTTGCAATTTTAGATGTTAACATGAACATAAGGTTAGAAGATGAATAAAAAAAGAATTTTCTATTTTATTAATTTTAAATATTCATTAAATTTATTAAATTAAGAAAATATGAGGTGGACCATGGACTTAATTAAATTAATTTAAAATTTAACGTAAAATTAATAGGTTTTTCAATAGTTATAGAAAATCAATTGCTCGTTTTTTTTTAATGAACTAAAGAGAATTACAAAATTTTAGCCTTTGGCTCTTATGGCCGTCGGTCTCAAAATAGTGACCACTTTATTGTGAAGATGAAATAGATATGATAAGGATTCCAAAAGATATATGGACTTGTCAACAAACAATAATTACCATTGTATGGAAGAGGATAAGCCAACTTTGATTCCATAGAAAAGGCTCTCTCCATCTGGTCCTAATTTAAAATTTGGGTGTTGCAACTTTATGAATTATTATCGAATGAGTCTTAATTCGATTAGTATCATTGTTATTATAATAACTTAGAAGATATGGGTTTTAATTAAAGGCGAAGATAAGGGGTAGGCAGTGGCCTTATTCCCCCCTCCCCCAATTAAGGATGGGAATGGAGTGGGGTAGGAGCAGATGTTGCTAATTCCATCACCGCTCCACAATTAGCATGCTTTGCTCCACCACTCTTATTGTTCCACTATGAATGTATAATCTTGAAAATCACTATCTCTTCTATTGATGTTGGTTGCATCTATTCTCACCCACCCTGCCCTGCTATAATTTAATTTTTACTACTTATCTTTAATATTTTCAATCTTTTTAAAAGGCAAGTAAATATCTAAATATAAATATTGAAAAAAAATTAAACATAAAATATGGATTTTTCTGTAACATATTATTATATTTATACTCTTTGCATAACTATATATAAGGATAATATGATAATTTTATATAGTAAGGTGTAACGGAGTGAGGCAATCGATTACCATAATTACTTTATACTCATTGTCTAAAAGAAAAAAAAATTCTAAAAGAAAAAAATCCACTCCAAGCATATCGGTTCAAAATCCATTGGATAATTCAGGTTTTGCCATTTCTAACCCAAATGGTAAATAATCCCTTTAAATTTTATGAAATCACAAGTTAGTATAACGATAAAATTATACTTTGGTCCCCTCAGAAATTTATCATTCATTTTTGCCCATCCTAAAGCAATTTTCTGTCTTCACCCTCGATTTTAACGTGCCTAAACGCATAATATCTTCCATTTTAAAAATTAAATACATGAGTTCAAACACGTTTAAAAATGTAAAATTTCTTTGAAACTTGTTTACTTGTTGGTTTCATCAATTAGGTCCTCGCAATGGAGAATTCACAATTCATTAAAAATTCCCTCAAAGCTAGTGATGGGAGGAAAATGGTATCAATAGAGACCACTTTATTGTGATAATGACATGGGTACAATAAGGATAAAAAAAGAAGAAGATAGAATGTTGTGTGATAGGGGTGAGTAAGAACAAGATCAAATTAATCAGTTCTACAAATCAACTTTACCCACAATGCTTAAAAAAATTACCATGCAAGAAATGAGTGAATGCAAACATCATAAGCTTATATACTCTAAAAAGGGAAATGGCTGACTTAAAATAAAAGGACCTACAAATAGAAAAGACATATATATATATATATATATATATATATATATATATATAGTGAAAAAGTAATATGAATATATATTTTTGTCAAGAAGGTATTTAATAAATTAAAAATTTAAGTGTTAGAAAAATTATATTCTAAATTTTTACTGTTAAATTTTATAGGTATTGAATTTATATTAAAAAATTGTTTGGTAAATTTATAAATATTAGTACTGAATCAAAAGTAAATATAGATTTTTAAATATTATTTATTTTTTAATTCTAATCTTATTAATATAATATTTTATATTATTTTAGATAAATTTGAAAATTTTGAATGTCTTGTTTAAAAAAAAGGATAATTTATTTTAATTTTTTAATAAAATAAAATAAAATAAATATTGTTTACTAATAGCTGATAAGTTTCTACCTATCTACTTATTTACTCAATATTTTTTTTTGTTGAAAATTTTATATTGGGTAAAAAATTAAAATGGTTATCAAACACATTTAAAATATTAAATATTGAAAATTTTCAATGGTTTATCAAGCACACCCTAACTTAAAATGTTCTGGCTGAATTGATGTCACGAGTTAACATTTATAGGGGTACTTTTATTTTTTTAATATATTTTTATATCTATAAAAGTCATTTTAAACCCAAAATAAATCCAAAATTTCAAGTTTGCCATTTTAAGTTAAAACTTCATTTGTTTTTATATAATTCTTTTTTTTATAAACATATATCTTTTTGGCACTTTTCATGTCCGTTTTACGGTCTATTCATGATTGTCCCTCCCAATAATGTCATCTTCAAGATTTGAACGTTCTCCATTGAGAGTACAATATATCTTTACCATTATACCCAGTACTTATTGATTTTATAAATATATTTTTACTCATATTATGGGTGTGCGATAATCTAATATATATTCTTTTAGTGGAGTATATAATAAAGAATCTAATCACCAACATGATAGGTGCTTGAAATGAATCCTCTCTTTTTGGATATTCCCCCAAAAGTTGGTAACGCTATGGTTAACCACACATTCTTTTCCCTTGCTTATTTTTTTTCCTTGAAGTGAAGAGAAATTTAAATAATGCGAGTCATTTGTTACTACATCAGCGGGTTGATTGATATTCAAATTACTGTCTCTCTATTATAAAAATTGGATCGTATCAGTCATTTTACCATTAAATGGATTAGTTTAATCTTTATACCATTAAAAAAGAATCACATATGACTAAATTTTAATAGAATTAACATTTACTGTTATCGTAATATGGAGCTATATATGTTATGAAAGTACATCCAAGAATGTAAGTGTTTTCAACTTCCATATAAACATAAGATAAAAGTAAATGAGGCAAATTCTATTATCGCTTGCTTTATTGTCATCCCTAATTTATATTATTTAAATAATTAATTATTAATATTTGTATAAATATAAAATACAATAAAATATTTGAATCTAACGACTATTAGAAAAGATGGGGTAATTTGCCGTCTCAGGATAGAGGATGAAATTTTTAGTAGGTTTTTTTAATAGTACAAATAGATAAAATTTTTAATAGAAAGGATTGATTTGCTCTTTAATTTGACATTCAGGGACCTATTTGCCCCTTTTTTAGTAGATGAGGAAAAATACAATATAACTCCTAGTACAAAGGCCTCAATGATATTTTTACTGTCATTTTGCCATCCTAGATAAAAAAACAATAAGAGAAATTCACATCGCCACTTCAATGGTTGCAACTAACAATGTTATCAACTTGGATATGATTTTAATATTAGGGATAAATCTCAAAACCATACATTGGTCTCGGTTTGATGTGCAAATTCATACATGAACTTTGATTTTGTGCAATTTTATACATGAAATTTTGATTTGATTCAATGCTCACAAATTATTAACACAATTATTGATGTAACAACATTTTATGTTTATATATTGCATACAAAAATAATTATATTTATCCAATATAAAAGTAAATTGAAGTATTTATTTCTTTAAATGTGTATGATTGAATCAAAATTAATGTTTCATGTATGTGTATAATTGTACCAAATCAAAGTTCATGTATAATTCTAAGATTTGTCCCTTAATACCATATAAAGTAGATGAAATCAAATTAAATCTCAAATTTCAGTATATTTTGAGGGGCTAAAACTAGAATTAAACCATTTTCTCTCCCTTTCTCTCCACTATATAAATGCCACACCAACATTCTATTTTGTGCATACAAAATCATCTCTAAAAATTTCATTCTATTTTCTATTTTTCTTCTCTTAAATTAACTTTTGAGATTCTGCAAAAATGGGTTCAAGTTCGAGCTGGACACCAAAGCAAAACAAGTTGTTCGAAAATGCTTTGGTAATTTACGACAAGGAAAGTCCGGACCGGTGGCAGAACCTGGCCAAGGCTGTCGGAGGCAAAACCGTGGAGGAAGTGAAGATGCATTACTACAACCTTGTTGAAGACATCAAGCAGATTGAGGCTGGCAATGTGCCTTTACCCCCTTATGGTAAGAAACCAGGAGGAGATAGCAAAGGATATAATTGCATGGATAGTGTACAAAGGTACGTAGGGCTGGTAAAATACGAACCGATTTTTTTTTTTTTAATAGTAGATGGAAATAGTGGAATGGAATAGAACTTAATCGATAAAGAAATATATAAAAATTCTAAAGACATTTATATATGATTATCATTTTAAAAATAAAAATAAAAATATATTAATTTTTACGAACTCTATGGTAGACTTGATCATGGGTTGGATCACTCGCCCAAGCCTAAAGGCTTATTTGAGAAGTGGGAGGGTTTGAACAAAAATATAGGCTTGAAAAATGGCATTGGACAAAAAATAAGGCCCATTTTCTAAACGATCCGGGCCTCAGGGAAAATTTTTTGGCGTTGGTCCAGCTCGGATCACATCTCAATACTTTTTTTTTTATATTTTTAATTTGTTGGAAAATATTTATTTTTATATTTTTAGTGTATTTGATGTATTATATTTACAAATTTATTTTTATATAAAAACTAATTTAAAAATTATTATGGTCAGACTCAGGTTTAGCATTTTTAATATGAGTCGGACTTGAGCAAAATTTTATACCAATTTTTTAGGTTGAGCTAGGCCCAAATCTAAATTCTACATCGACCTGACCCAAACTTGATCCGACTCATGATCAGATCTACTCTGTGGTGTAATAACATATTTTTCTAGTATGTATATAAATATTAAAACCAGATATTCATAATTCATATTATGCATAATTCAATAAATTATATATATTGAAATCATATCATGAATAAATTATTAATATTAAATTGAAAAAATCATTAGCGAAAGAAGTTGGGTGAAACTAAATCAGAGTGTACCAACTATAAATATAAGCATCCATCAATGTTATCAAATTCATATCAATGGACGATCCGATCAGATCATAAATTTTTAATTCAAGTAGTTTAACCATCAAATAAATAATAAATAATTCATAAAAAGTTATAAAATGATTCAATCGATTGAACTATCGATTTTTTTATTATCAATTCACAATAATTTACTTTATATTTAATTATAAACTATTAATTTTTTATTCAACCGATTTCATCAGTTCCTAATATCATTGTTATTTATCAACATGAATATTTTCAAACATCCATATAAATATGGTAAACCCGTCCTTGTTCTACTTCATTGGTAACCCTAAAATAGAATAATAATCCATATATCTCATTTACAAGCTGAGAAAATGATATTTATATATATATATATATACATGTTTATGTATATATGTTTCTCTTGCAGGATGAGGAATCTAAGGCTTCACTGAAGTTGTACCTTCATGTACTTCTTTTCCATATACGTGCTTCAGGTTTTCACTAAAGAAAATATTTTCATAAACACAATATAAGTATAAATATATATCTAATTAATTATAATTTAAGATTAAATCAATATAAAGTATAACAGGTGAAGAATCGAAAATAAAAGGATATACACGTATTTGGGTTGAAGACCCACACATTGTAATTACGAATGGTGAAACTCGAAGTTAGGTAAAAAAAAATCCAGAGCCTCCGTCTTAATCAACAATGTCAATGCCCCATTAGTATATATACTATGTTAAATGTATCGATTTCATAGCATTAATACATGACAGAAATTTCCTTGTATACTGTTGTATTTTATCTTTATGATATATATATATATATATATATATATATATATATATATATATGGAGGGAATTTACATGTACTAATATAAAATTAAAATAGTTTTACATGCTTCTGTAATTTTTTGTACGAATAATATTTTAACAATCTGATCATCATATTTCAATTGCATTCATGTAGATCATGTATGTTAGGTTTTGTATAAAATAAAATTTTCTAACTATTTGTTTTACCTAAAAAAATTAATCGTTCAATATATATTAATATAAATAATATTCTAGATCAATAAGATAGAGATATCGGATTAATTCAAAACTTTATATGCATGAAAAATACAATTATATTGAGAAATCAACAATTGGATTGTTAAATTATAGTTGTATAAAAAATTACAAAAGTGCGTAAAAATACTTTATTTTTATATCGACGTAGAAGTAGATATACTATAATATATTTCCTTATTGCGTTTGGTATCCTAAATTAACTCGACATCAACTTAGCCATAAAATGTTTAAAAAATTAATGGGTATATATTTATTTGAGAATTTTATATGATTATGTATGCATTAATTTATTGCCATAGATTTTGTCTCTTAATATATATTCTTATATATAATTAGATTATATTATGTAATAAATTTATAAAAAAAATTGATATACAAATTAAATATGGCTTTGGTTGATATGATGAAGTTGAGATATAATAGATATCAAAACTACGTGTGAACTTTGATGTAATGTGCAATATCATACATTAATCTTGATTTTGTGCGATTTTTTGTATAAAATTTTAATTTGATTACATTTTCACAAGTGATTAACGATATTATCGAATTAGCACCATTTTACATTGATATATATACACAAACAATTATATTAATCTGGTATGAAAATAAATGTATGTATTCATTTATTTAAATGTTTACAATTGAATAAAAATCAAAGTTTTATGTATACATATGAGCTACAATTCAAGTTTCATGTGCATAATTGCACCAAATTAAAATCCATGTATCAAATTGCACACTGGACCAAAGTTTATTATAAATTTGATATTTATCCCTAAAAATTATAATGTTTTGGGTTCAAATACCATCATTTGCATGTATTTTTTTAAAATTTTTTAAGTAAAAATATAAAAAAGATAAAAATTCCTTAAAATATTATTTGTTGTTTTCTATAAATAACGTGTTTTTGATAATTTCATATACGAATTAAAGCTCGATTAATGTGTAGCACTAATCCAATCAAACTCTTGAAAAATAGTATCGATAAGAAATGAGTAACAGCTATCAATTTTTTTTTTTTTTTTTTGGTTATTTTGATACAATAACTATGTACAAATTTATATATTATAACTACGCCTTTCCCACAAGCATCTCCTCGAAGTAGAGTTGAAGATTTGGATGTGGTTCCTTAAGGCATGTCATCCCCCCAAGTACATCATGTGCCAAGTTGGCTAAATAGTCATCGCATTTGTTTCCTTCACCGAAAAGTGTGATGAATTTTCACAGTCTATTCTTCATTAATCAAATCTAAGCAATCTTCGTAAACTTGCAACGAGATACTATCAGAGCTACGAACCTTGTTGCAACAAAATTTGTCTGAGGGCCACGTTGGGTTCAGTGGAACAAACCTCCCGCTGGTACTGTTATTAAATAATGATGGAGCAATTCGGTGTAGCTCTCGAATGGCTTCAGGGGGGTCTCTTGCGAAATGAAAATGGAGATTGGATGGGAGATTTTATGCTGAATATAGGGGTGACTGCTCGTGCCGAATTTTGGGGAGATCGGGAGGGTCTTTTTTTTAGATAATTTAATATTTGTCACTATAATTTAGGTGAAAATCGAAATTCGTCATTATATTTTGCATTAAGCGATATTCACTATTATTCTTTTAAACCAAAGATAAATTTATCACTACACTTTAACTGTATATTGAATTTTACAATTTTATTTTTATTCGATTGTATTTTGATACTAATGTTTAGCTTTTCTAGAAATTTTGCTATTCAATTTAAATTAAAAAATATTTTAAATATTTTATTTTAATAGTTAAAAAAATAAATTAACATAACTTAACAATTATTTAAAAAAAAACTTGTTTTTCTTTTTTCTCTTTCTAAATTCAAGTGTTTCTTGCACTAAAATTCTAAGGTAATTTATTAATATCTTATAAATTAATTTATTATTAAAAATCAAAATAAAATATTTTAAATAATAACTTTCCCCATAAATTTTGTTAATAATCAAAATCAATATTGAGAGGTAAAATTTAATTAAACAAATCAAATTTAGTGGTAAATTTCTATAAAATTCAAAGGTTAAATGGCAAAATGCAATTCACTTATGGTGACAAATTTACACTTTAACCTTTTTTTTTCTTTCAAAAAAACTTATCAAATAATTCAATAATCATTTTGTAAGTTTTGAAATTTAATGACCAAAACGTAAACTTATTAATAATTTGGTAACATTAAATGTAATTTACTCATTAAATTTTTATCTTTTAACCTTTCAACCCAAACATTATTCAAATCTTTCAATGATAATGAGACCTATTTTTCCATATTAAATCATAATTCAAAAATTAAATCCAAATCCATCTTTAGACAAAAAGGGTCTACCTTTATCAGTCATTACATTAAATTCCCAAAACATTTTTACCACAAAGCTTCAATAGTGTACAGATTCGTCATATCGAACTATAGTTTACACTTTACTAAGGTGCAATGTGCTAAAAGAATGCAAATGAATTGATCACTCAAGTAACCAGACAATACATATAGGAATATATATTTGCAAACAGAACTGTTTTTTTTTTTTTCATCTCTATTGTAAAACAATGGGAAATTTGCAGGACCAGGGCTTCTTATAAGCAAAAAATATGGAACAAGGAGAAGGATTGGTTTCATCTGAAAGACCATTGGATTTCTTCAAGTGTTCTCCCCTTTGTCTCAGGGACCCAGAGTGTCACAAATACAATGGTGAAAGCACTCACCACCATGTAAATTGTAAAGGTTCCTGTTGAAGATGAACGTAGGTTGAGTTAGCTGGGAAAAGCCAAAACAATAAATAAAATGCCTCAGGTTGGTTTTGAGTTGAGTTAATCTGAATGGAGTCAATTCGGGTTTCGATCATTTTGAGTTTTGGTTATTTGAGATTCGATCATTTCAGGTTTGGGTCATTTTGAGATTGGTTTGAGCTAGATTGGGTTATAGGTTTTATAGTCAAATTGGGTTGAGACGAACTATGTTTTTGGATTCGGGTTAGAATTGAAAGGTTGGGGGTGCATGTGTGAGTGAGAGAAGAGAGAGATGTACCTCCACTGCTCCAATCCAAAAGCAAGTTGGCAGTCATTGTAACCACCCAAGCAAAGAACCAGTTGGAAAGTGTTGCTATGCTTCCAGCTAGACCCTTGATGTTTATTGGAAGAATCTGCAATGCAGTATAACTGAATGAAAATGATTTTTTTACTATATTCAGCAAATTTCAACAAAAGAGCAATTATAAGCAGTCAAGTGATCGAAATTGGATCCAAGTAATTAAATAAATCAGCTAACATCTTTACTGTGTTGGTAAGGTTGAAGTTTTGGAAACTTGATGGTTCGGTTCTGGCCATGTACACTTGCTATATGAGGGTTTTTTAGTAGTTTATTCTGGGTTTAAATTCTACTATGGGTAGGCCATGTCTAGATGATGTTTAAAGCTTTGTAATAATGCCTTGACTATACCAATTAAGTCTTAACTTAATTGGCATCGTAATTGTTGTCAGTGTAGGAGGACGCGGGTTTGAATGCATTCAAGAGTGTTTAATTCTCCTATTTAAGGGTTAAGGAGGGATTATGGATGATTTTAGGCATTGCACCAAAAATAATGCCTTAACTATGTTGGTAAGGTTAAGGTTTTAGGAATTTGATGGTTTAGGTTCGAGTCTCGTTATGTGCACTTGTCATGTAAGAGTTCTCTTACAGTTTATTCTAGGTTTAAGTCCCACTATGTGTGGGCCATGTCTAAATGATGTTTAAAGCTCTTTCCAATAATACCTTGACCTTGACCATATTGGTAAGGTTGAGGTTCTAGGAGCTTGACGGCTTAGATTCAAGTCTCTGTCATGTCAGTGTTCTGCGTAGTTTATTCTGGGTTTAAATCCCACTATGTATAAGCCATGTCTAGATGATGTTTAAAGCTTTACGGCGATCAAAGACGATGTCTAATAATGTAAAATATTGATACCTCTGACATTATAATCCAAGGAATGGCACCCATTCCAAGAGAGAAGGTAACCACCATGGCCTGAAAGAAAGAACCAAGTTAAAACAATTACCATTCCAGCAATAAACATAGTATCAGAAACAAGAAAAGTAAACATACCACAACTCCCACTACTGACAAGATTCCCATAATGCTATAAACACTAGAGTCACTAGATACAACATCCTGGATCAATTGCCAAAATTCAGAAAATGTTTATTATACTGAAAAAAAATGAAGTATAAACTTTAATATAATTGAATTGGTAAAAGTATCATGGAAGCCCCTGCTTTAGGAGTCAGATTGCATTTTGCCCCCTTTACTCAAAAAATGAGTAAATTGGTCCTTGTACGCTAAATCAAAAAGCAAATAGATCCTTTTTGTTAAAAATAACTAGATAGTGACACATTGTGTGCCACATGAACCTCATGGTTATGTACAGGGACCAATTTTTATAGTAGAAATGGATAAAAATTTTAACATAAGGATCAATTTGCTCTTTGATCTAACCTACAAGGACTAATTTGCTCATTTTTTGAGTAGAGAGGGCAAAATGCAAATTGACTCCTAATATAGGGGCCTTCATGGTACTTTTACCTAATTGAATCATATGTATATATATCATTGGTTTACCTTTAGAAAGAATGATGCTGCTACAACTAGGAGGCTGAGAGTCATTCCAAAAGAGGAGACCTGAAAGTAAATTTGCAAACAATGATCTCTTTTTGGGTGTTGGGTCCTAACTCCGCTTTAGGCACGTTTACGGTCCTAACCAAAATAGGTCAGGGGTGTGTTGGAATGGCCAGTAGAGTAGAGTGAACTTACTATAAGCAGAAGCCGGCGGCCAGCTCTGTCCACCAACCATGTAGTTACGGCAGTAGCAATGACCTAAGTGTGCATAAATTCTAGTAAGTTGTCGTTGTGAACCAATGAGAAGAAAAAAGCTGTCGCATTTATTTGAGCTATACCTGAATGGCACCAACTCCAAAGGTGGCTGCATTGCTTGATTTAACTCCTGCTCAAGTCACAGTTAAATTGACTTGTTAAGCCTTTGAAATTTGAACTTGAACATTAAACTAATAATATGGCTTAACATAACATAAGCATCAGCAAACTTTGGATATGAGCTTACCAGCAGCTTCAAAAATTGTACTGGAATAGAATAGAACACCATTAATGCCACAAAGCTGTTGCAGCATAAGTAATCCAATTCCAATCTGAAAGATCCAAATGAAACCAATTAGATTCCTCTTTATCAGGCTATCAAGACCTAGGACAATTGAGATGAGTGGAAAGTTAAAAGAATAAAGCTTATAATTTGCAAGTAAAATTTACCATCAATGGAAACCAATATCTCCTTTCTTTGAGATCTGCAAACCGAATCGTAGTTCTTCTAGTGGTTGATGCTACAGATCTCTGTCAAGTTAATAAGCAACTTAAGTTTTGAACAAAGAACTTGCAAACATGCAAGTGGCAGACCATGTTGGAAGGTTCGCAATTGAAGAAAAGCTGTTAAACTGCAGTAAAAGTACCATGGAGGCCCTTGTAGTAGAAGTCAAATTGCGTTTTACCCCCTTTACTAAAAAAATGAGCAAATTAGTCCCTGTATTTTAGAATAAAGAGCAAAATTGGTCATTTTTTTAAAAAAATTCATCCATTTCTATCTGGTGTAGCTAAATAACAAATCAGTTACAAGTGATGTGCCACATGTAGTTCGTGTTGACATACAAAGACTAGTTTATAACGGTAGAAATGGATGAAATTTTTTATAGAAGGACCAATTTACTCTTTGATCTAACATACAGGGACTAATTTGCTCATTTTTTTAGTAGAGGGGGCAAAGTGCAATTTGACTCCTAGTACAAGGGTTTCCATGGTACTTTTACCATTAAATTGCTTATTATTACCTTGATTTCATTCACTTCAATAGAAATATCAGCATCAAAACCCCTGAGAACTTGTAAAGAAGTTTCAAAATCTTCTGTCATACCCATTTTTGCCTAGAGTTAGGAAAGGAAATGTAAATCAGGGGATCATATAACTATCTGTGCAAGAATGCTCGAGTTATGACCTCATTCTTGAGCTTACCAGCCATCGAGGAGATTCCGGAATGAAAAATAGACCAGGTATCAAAATTGTACAAGGAAGTATTCCTGCCAAAGGACAACATTAGTGTCCAAATATGAATCTATCTCATAGATTTTACTGGTAAATTCTTTATACATCACTCGGTGACATGGAGGAGAAAGTTGATCATTGCAACAAAAGAAGTGGATAACCAAGTTATATTAAAATGAAGCAATATGAGACCATTTTCTGAATTTGAAATCCATTTAGATAGAAAATGAAATAAATGATCAAATTCAATTATGACTTTAAAAAAATGATTACCTAAAACTGCAAGTATCCTCCACTCAACAAAAAGCCCGAGTAGATAGGCCAGCATTATTCCGAGAGTGACAGATAGCTAAGCATTACAACATTGCATGTTTTGAGTAACCTAATAGGTGATCAAAGCCTTCTACAAAGTATTCATTAACAATGCTAATGATAAACAGAGCCAAGGCCAACCTGATTCACTGAACCCAAGCTGCCCCTCAAATTCTGAGGTGCTATCTCAGCTATATATACAGGCACCTATACATAATAAACACAATTCATACACTTTAAAACCTTTTGAACAAAAATTCCATCTTAATAACCGATCATTTTTCCATGTTACCGTATAAGAGATTATTCCGACACCGAAACCTTCCAACAACCTTCCCATGTAAAGAAAAGATGAATCCTGCAAAATGAAATCAAGTTATTTTATGCCAATGTTGCTACATCAAGCTTGGGTGATATTAACATTATCATCAGAACTCACTCTTGCAAAAGATATAGCAAGCCATCCAATTATATTAGGAATTGCAGCAATCATTAGAGACTGCAATGAACATAAAAAACTATACTTAGTAATCCAAATCTAAAACAGAAAACAACGCTTTGAAGGGTAAAAGTACCATGGCGGCCATTATACTAGGAGTTGGATAGCATTTTGCTCCCTAAAAAATTGGCAAATTAATCCCTAGACATTAGATCAAAGAGTAAATTGGTCCTTTTGTTAAAAATTTCATCAGTTTCTACTACAAAAAACTGGTCCTGTATGTCAAAATGAAGTACAATGGCACGCCACATGTCATTGTCCGGTTATTTTATTAGTCATGTCAGTTTTTAACTGTAGAAATAAAAATTTTTAACAGAATTGACCAAATTGCTCTTTGATTTAATGTACAAAGACTAATTTAACCATTTTTTAGTAGAGAGAGCAAAATGCAATCAGACACATGTGCTTCCATGGTATTTTTATCCGCTTTTAAGTTATATTACTCAGACACGGGAATGCATCTATCACGGATACTTCAACAAAAATGAAGAGTCCGAGCAGCATAGCTTTGAAGGAAAACCAGTGATTTGATTACCCCTTTTCGTCCAATATATTCGGCTATCTGACCACTGGCTATTGCTCCAACCATGGCACCCACATTTGATAAAGAACCAAATAGAGAAAACTATCCCACAAATAGAACTTATTAGCAAGATTTAAATAAAAAGGGGGGGGGGGGTTGGATAAAAAAGGATAAATATTACCTCTGAGACTGTTAGTCCAAGATCCTCGATGATTGCGGATTGTGTAGGAGAAGAGTAACCAGACTAAAAAAAACAAATGAAACCCAATTTAGAACTTCATTCAAATGGTACCAAACACAAAGCTAAATAAGAAAAAAAAAAAAAAAAAAAAAAGAGAGTAAAACTCACAGTGAAACCAAATTGGATAGGACCCAAAGCAACAATCAAAACACAAGCTACAACAGAGATGGAGTTATCACGAAGAGCTTGAGAGGATCCTAACATACTAGACCCCATCCTAGAACCCATACGATACCAGCTTCCAGTATGTAGAAATGGCTTCCTTAGATCCCCTCTTCCATCTTCAGCATCATCCCTGAAACTCATCTTCCTCTTCTCTATACCAACAGTGACTTAGACAATAAAACAAACACTTGGTGATCACCCAGACACAAAAAATGAAGGACCCCTTCTGCTAGTTCTTTTAGGCTCTTGATGTTATAAGCTGGAAAATGTAAATAAAAAAATGGGGTGCTACTTGTGAATTATATAATATATGAAAAATATTTGGGAAATTTGAGAAAATGGGATTGGAATTTAATGAATCAAACGTGAATATTGTGTGTTTACCTATAATATAAAAGCCCATTTGCTCAGCTGTAATGGAAGACAACCGTTAGTTCCAGCTCAAAAATTACCATTAAAGGTCCTTTTCAAGTTCTTTTAACTGATGGTACTTATTTTTTTATCCGATATTAAGGTGTCGACCTATTGGTATAGAATCGAACATCCACTTTACAGTTAAAGGATGAGCTGAGCAACCATTAAGCGGCTCATAGTTTTGATAAATTATATTTTTTAACTAATTATGAAAAGGATATTTAGGTTTTAATGATTGAAAAGTGCACGAAGTTACAATTAAGAATTTGTAAAATGAAAATTATTGTAAAAGAAAATGAAGTTAATTAGTTAAATTTTGCTATTAGTTTTTGTTACCAGAGTTGCGAGAAATGAAAATCATGGTGAAAAAAAGGAGGATGATGCTAATTAGTTAAATTATGCTACTTTGATCCTTTCTAGTTTTGTACTTTTCAAATTGGTTAATTTTAGTTTTGGTAAATTACATTAATAGTCACTCAATTATGTTTTCTTTTATTTTTTTGTTATTCAATTATGAAAAGTTATAAAATAATCACTTAATTATTCAATTTTGTCTTTTTTTTGTCACCCAACTATCTTGGATTTTTTGGTGTTTCTATTTTTACGTTAGCTAGTTGGTGAAAGAAAGACAAAGTTTAATAGTTGGGTGACCATTTTGTAACTTTTCATAGTTGAGCGATCAAAAAAGAAAAAAGAATCATAGTTGGGTACTTTTCAAGTTTTGAAAATTTAATTACGATCCAAATAGTAGCAGTTAAATTCGTTTCTTTAAATTCAGTTAGTAGTTCTGTACTATGTGTATAGTTGTAAATTTTGGTCTATATTATCTAATTTCACCATTCTAAGTCCCTATACTTTTCAAATTTTGAAATTTCATTATTGGCGTAAATGACATTGTTAATTAACAAGTAGATATGTCATTACACATATGATAATATGTTTGTTGCATCAAATTTTGAAAATAGCAAAACTTAATGAATTTAACAGTTTTTCATTTGGTGATGACAAAAATTTTAAAATTCGAGAAGTACAAGGACTAAAACTGATCAAATTAAAGTACATGAACTAAATCCACAACTTTCGTAAAGTAAAAGGACAATAGCATAATCTAACCTTGCTGATAATTACGGTTTTAGTTCCTCTACTATGTTGAAATTTATTAATATTTTGAGGTTTCGTGATTATTCTTCTCAATAATATTATATCCAAGGTTCCATTGGTTAATTATTTTGCTTTAATTCAATATAATTCAGTAATTTACTTTTATAATATTATTAATAAATTCCAAATTTATAATACAATTAGTTGATTCGGTTAAAATGGAACTTAACTTTAGGTCTAAATATGGTTTTAGTCCCTTTAATATGCCGAACTTTGAGATTTAATCTCTGTACCTTAATTTAGTATAATTTAATCTATTTGTTTTTATAATGTTATTAATATATTCAAATTGTTAATATCGTTATTGTAATGATAAAGTACGTGCACCTTTTTAAAGGACAACATTAAACATGTTAAACTTGAATAACTAAATTTTCACGTGATTTTAATTGTGTGACAGAACAACAACAAAAATAAATTTTCATGTCATCACTTTAGAGCTATTAATAACATAAAAGGGACCAAATTATAGTAAATTAAAGAAAAAAAAGTTAAATCCTAAACTTTAATATAATAGAGAGACTAAAATTATAATAAACCTTAAATTAGTTAGATTCTAATATATACATCCACGTGATAATATATTAGGTGCCATGGGACTATAAATCAAATTGGTTAATTCTCTCTACTTTTTTGAAATTTAGTGATTTTATTTTTATCTCAAGAATTTTGTTTTCCTTTTCTAGATTTAAAATGTAATTTCAACAATATCATGTATTGGCTTGACGGTTAGGGTGTTCACAGCTTCAAATGTGACTTGAGTTCGAGTCGCGCTAGTTGTGTTATTATTAGGGCTTTGTCATCCTATTTTAATTTACTAAAAAAAATGTAAATCGAATTATTAATACTGTTAAATCTTTTTATAATCATAACTTCTTTGTTACATATCTACGGAATGATTATATTTTTTATTTTAAAATGTTAACGATATAACTTAAATTTTAAAAAATAAATTTCAAATGTAAGAAACTTGAAAAAGCGTATTTTAATCAATTAAATTTATAAATTTATTGACCAACATTTTCAATTGTCTCGTGGCAATAAAAAATACCCAACAATGCAAATACTACTAACCAAATCAAAATAAATAAATAAATAAATAATTTTATTATCTATTTATTTATTATGGAACAATTTGGAAATGGTATCCCATGGTGTTCCATTTTGGAATTCCAACTACCGGTCATTGAATTTTGTTTTTATTTAAATAGAAATAATTTTATTTTTCATTAAGTAAAAATAAATATTTTATATTTAAAATAATGGAAAACGTAAAAAATTATATAAAAATTTTTTTTTTGAACAAAATATATAAAAGTTATTTTCATTTATGGAATACAAACTTTGAAATTTTATCAAATAATGATATTTTATCAAAATAAGTAAAATAACTCAAAACCCAAAATTAATATCAAATTAAATTATCATAAATAGTTGAAAAAAACTAAAATTATTTTTTTCTCCTATATAAGTGTGACAAATTTTAGTATATATAATTAAAGAAAAAAAATAGCTTCAAGAAGAGAAACAAACTAAAAAGGGGAGAGTCAATGATTGTCCTACTTTTGTTGTTAAGCATGTGCTCACCGAATCTTCATTACTTGAAATTATATATATATATATATAAAAGAGTTAATTGCACTGAAATTCCTAAATTTTAAATTGCTCTCTAAATTTTAGATTGTTCTATTTTTATCTTCAAACTATCAATACTATATTAATCAGGTTCTTCAATTATTAAAATTGTTAATTTAACTATTAAATAGCACGTAAAATCTTATACGATATAACTTAAAATGAAAATTTTGAAGAAAAGTAAAATGTTGTTGCATAACTTTTAAAATTAAAAATTAAAAATAAAGTAAAACCGAAGAAAAAGAGAGAGTGAACAATAATTTCTATAAAAGTTTTGAAAACCTCAAAATCAAGATTTTTACAACATACGTTTTTCTTTAAAAATTTCATTTTAAATTATATTACATAAGATATAATGTCTCATTTAATGGTTAAATTAATGATTTTAGTAACAAAAAGATATTGTTGATATAACATTGACAGTTTGAGGATGTAATTAGATTGTTTTAATGCTTGAACACCGATTTGGGGATATTTGGTGTAATTAACTCTTTTGGAAACAAAAACTTAAAAGCTATATGGATCGAGTGGTAATGAATTTGATATTCATTAACTAAGGCCTCCGCTTTGAGTTTTGTGGATGGTGAAAACAATGTTGAGAGAATATTGCTCCACATTTAAGAGTTAATCTGATTCAACTTCAAATTTAGTTAGGACCATGTAACTACAAGATATCGGATATCCAAACTAAATAAATATATATTTAAAAAGAAATATAAATACAAGAGTTTGATTAAGCATAAGTTAAGAGTTTAAAAAGAAAATATCCTTGGGTTGGGCTAGGTTAGGTTGGTTTATGTCGAGCCTATGTTTACTTAAACCTAGTTTAACCTAATATATGAGCCTAAAATTTTATCCAAAACAGTCCATATTTGTAACTGACTAACTTATAGCCATTTTAGGCTTGTGCATATTATTTTTTAAAAATATATTATTTTTAATTTAATATTTAATACTTTAGATGGTTTTTCTTTTATTAAAATTTTAATTTTAGACAAGTTAACATATTTTTTAATGTTTAAATAGTATTGTATTATAAAATATGATGATTTTTAAATGGACCTAATCCAAGCTTGAAGGCCTACTTGAAAAATGAGAGGATTTAGACAAAAGTACGAGGCTTAAAATATGGGCTTGGGTAAAATATTAAGTCTATTTAAAATATGAGTCAGGCTTAAACTTCAACTTTCAAGATTGTCTAAATTTTAGACAAGCTTGTTTACAATATGTAATATCAAGATTAGGCTCATTTAAAATCATCGTATTAACTAAGTTTTGAATTCTCATATTCATTAAGACTTACTTGCACACCAAGATTCCTCATTCAAGATCCAATTCTTTCGAGTTTACTTCGAGTTGAGTGTTTGGGGGCTCAATTTGATCCAGGGCTTCCACATCATTGGGGTTCAAATCATTTTGTGTTTAAGTTATTTCGAGTTTAGATTCATATTAAGCATTTTTTGAGGTTTTTTTTCGAGTAAACATTCAAAATTCATAGGTATAAGTCTTTGTGCATAGTAGGATTAAAACCTGAGCGCTTAAGGTTTCAAGGCTTTAGCTTTTGCCAATATTGTCGAAACTTCATTAATGATTCTTATTGTAACTGTTGATATAGCTAGTCGTAACTTCACAAAAAAAAGTGAATTTAAATAATGGATATATGACAGTAAGGGGCAAATTTAGAGGTACCCCAAATGGAAAATTTGTATTTTAGTGAATAATTTAATTAATTAATTAATTATAAATATATGATTATTGTTTATACAAAGACGAAGCAGTGATGCTTTGTGATAGCTCACCCGAAAAACAAAGAGATAGAGAAAAATTAAAATATTGAAATGTGAGTACTCATAGAGGATAGAGATAAAAAAAGGGGGGGTAAGAGAGTTGAGAATATCAAAGGAGAGAGAGGTTATTGGCCTTCTATCTTGATGACTGTAAAATTTTAACGGGTTGTCTCTAATCATTCCTAAGGTGTCATGTGTCACCTATGTATTGGTTTTAGACTTCTTATATTTTAGCTAACCTATTGACACCTTGTCATCGTAGATATAGACTGTCTTGTCAATGAAATATATATATGTGACGTGTGAGATTGTGAATAGCATTTATGATGTGCCTCGTCCGTTTTAGGCATGTAGTCCTAATGGTATAGAGTCACGATGTCTTGGGCTCGCAAGAGTCTTTAGTTCACAAGGTGATTCTTCTTAGTCAAGGGTGCTAACCTATGAAGTCTCAAGGATGCAAAGTTTGCTCACGAGATATAAGTATAACAATTATAATGACATTTTTTTTATTCCTAATGAAACTTACATAGCGTCAAGTGTTACACTTTACCTCTATCAATCATTAAAAAAATCAAATAATGTTTGTATGTAAGTACGTATGTATGTATTTCTTACAAATATTATTACATTGAAGGCTTTTTTTTTTTTTTTTTTGAAAAACCAAGGTATCTTCCATATCTGCTTCATGGTCTATGAAGACTAATCCTTTCAAGATTCATAGCTTTCTCAATAACATTATTTTCAGGACTTGAACACAAATTCTCTCCTTAAAATTGCAACGTGTTTTACCCCTGCATCCAACACTTATTGATAGTAGTTTGATCTATATTAATCCCATCTTAACCAACTACAATGGGTGCAAAGGCAGGTGACAACCGCCTTGCATTCGCTGGTCCTGGTGCCATAACTGGAGTCGAAGCCAAATTGTTTGCCTCTTTCTTTGAGTCATTGGAAGGCATTAGCCCAATGCCCCTAAAGTAGAAACAAAAGTCAACTGTGAGATAATAAATATGAGTAAGGAACATATACATAATATTTCAAGGACGAAGTTAGGGGTAGACAAAAGTCTTAATTCTTTGGTTAAATGAAAAAAAATTATAATTTCATCATTATTAAAAAAAATGATAATTTAAGTCATTTTAACTCTTTTTTTTTAATTTCAAATTTTATAATTTTGTTTCGATTCTTTGAAATTGAATTTTTTGCTTCACTCTTAAATATATGTTCATGTGTCGAACAATCAATCCACTTTGGTAGGTTCAACCTTGCTTAGGTCAATCATGGACAATATATATTTTTTTAATATTGTGCTAGCTTGACTTGAACTCAAATTAAAGAATAATAATTTTGTATTTAAATTTTATATATTTAATATTTTGTAATATATTAAAAGTAAAAACGGCATCAAGTCAAGTCAATTTCAAGTTTAAACATAGAATTTTTTTGGAATCAAGATCAATTTTATAATTGGATAAGAGGTCGAATCGGTTAGATATTTAGTTCTTGGTTCAACCATATTAAAAATAAAAAATCAATATATTAAAAAATTCAAAAAATATTAAAATTAAAAAAATCAAATATAAACATAGAAAAAAATCTAAAGTTTTCATTAAAAAATAAACATAATTAAAAAATGATTTTTTTATGGCTCTAGCTATTTTTGCTTATTGAGTTTTAGCTTGATTGGCATGGGCATTGTTGTCAATGTAGGAGGACGTGGGTTCGTGTGCACTGAAGCGCATTATCTTCCTATTTATGGGTTGGGTAGGGGCTTTGCTTAATTCTAAGCATGCTCTTAAATAGAGCAAATATGATAAAAACCTACAATGGGATAATTCAAAAAAAAAACTCTAGCTATTTTTAGTTATATGTCACCGATTGAATTGACTAAACCTTCCATTCTCTATTCTATCCGTAACCCAACTTGACCCTACTCGTGAATAGATTTAATATAGTCTTTACCTGAGCCTGTCTGTGATCCAACCAGTCCATGATGACTTCTTCGGATTATCAGCAGACGAGCCCGGGGGGGCGGCATCAGGGGAAAGTGTATCAACCCATGACTCTGCATTCTCTTTCATGATATTAGCAGCATCTGTTCCGGAGGTCGATAAGGTATCGGCCGCACCTTTGACTTCCGTAGTAACCTTGTTTATATCAGGGGAAAACGTCTGGAACAACGACCCCTTGGCACTCTCGGCTTCATCTTCTGCAGAGCTTAACACGCTTCCGGCGAAGCCATCGAATTGGGTGAATTCTCCTTGGGTTGAAAGGACCAGACCCAAAAAGAATACCACAACCAAAGCAAGCTTCGCCATGGTTTTTGAAAAAAGCTTGAAAAGGAAACAACAAGAAATGTTGAATGGAAGAGTCTCGGTTCAAATGGATGAAAATGGGGCCAACTTTATAGGTTTTTTTTTTTTTTAAAGAGGAGGCATTTGTGGCGAGTTGAATGGGCGATCTTTCACTAATTTTTGCTTTCAAATGGCCATACACGACTAAATCGTTGATAACTTCTCTCTCAAGTAATTTTTGTGTTACTAACTTTATCTTGGAACTCTTACATATAATATTATACTAAATTTAGGCATTAATGTCAATTATTTTTACACAAAATTGGAACATCGAGTTATCTATTTAAGCTCGGAGATTCTTTAAAGGGGATTTGGATAAAAAAAAGTATATTTGGATACAATAATGGGTCAAATTTAAAACATTAACTCTGGGTTTGGGTTGCTATTTTCAGAATCGAATTGGACCGGTTAGTCGAACCAAGAGCTGCCAAAAGTATTGATCCAAAACAAAGGGTTGGACCAATTGATTAGGCAATCGGTATGGATTGGTTAAATTGGGCAATAAAATCGGCCGAACTAGCTTTTTCTATTTTGTAAATATATTTTTAATTTTTATGATTTTATTATTTAATTAATTGAACCAAACAAACCGATCAAATTGAGAATCGGTGGTTTAATTAATTTGACCATTGATTCAGATCTGAAAACCTTGATTTGAGTTTTTAGATTTGAATTTTTCCATTAGAAAACGATCTATTTTAAATGGGAGCTTCAAATTTCACACATTTTTCCAAAGTTGTTTGGACAGGCAGTGTTGTTAGAACCAGACCAAATTGAACAATTAAATAATTAAATTAAAAATTGGTGATTTGACTTGTTGTATATATAGAATATAAAAGCAAACTACCGTTATCACATGGTAAGGGAGGGAGCAGACAAGGCCCTAGCCCCAAAATGTTAAAATTTCAGTTAAGTTTTTTTGAAAACTATAAAAAGATAAACAAATATAAGGTGAAAATGCTTCTTCTTTTTTGTTGCCCAATATATTTATTGGAGTGAGCCCAATGACTAATCCTTCGCGTTCGGTAGACCCATTAAGAGAGTAGATGCTAGCCACGAGTTTTCAAGCTACTCAATATCTAGGGTAAAAATGCATTTTAACTCTTATAAAAATATATAATTTAATCGTCAATTTATGTTAACGTTTAACATGGTCAATAACAGAAACCATTAATAGAAGGACTTAATTGATTATTTTAATTAACAAGAGAGGCTTAATTAAATGTGAATTTAATATAATGGTTCAATTGTTTTTTTTATTACATTTTAAGGGGTTTTTTTGATATGTAAGCCTAAACCAAAATGTTAAAATTACGAGTTTTTTTCATATGATGACTGGATAATTAAGGGTGTTCACCGTCCAGGTATGGCTCGAGTTTTGCCCTGTTATTGTAATTCACTAAAAAAAATTACGGGTTGTTTTTCATAGATTTGTTTTACATTTAATAGTAAACATAGTTAATTTATATTAGTTCAATATAAATTTTCATAATGTTATAAGTGTTATTGAAACTAAATTGGACACAGATCAATTACACTAGAAATCAATCGATTTATTAGTCTAAACGAAGAGGTTGAATAAATCTTTATCGAATTGCTTGGAATAAATAAAAATAGGAAATTGAGAAAAAAAAAAGACAATTGAATTGGTTGAATAGTTTTTTTTATATATAATTTTCATGATTTTTCAATTCTTTCTTTATTTATTTTTGTACCAACAGCAAAACTAAGAACCATCTGACTTGTTCAACCACTAATCCGATTTTTAGCTATAAGAAAAAGGTTAAATTCTACTATTAGACATTATACTTTGTGTAATTTGTGGATTTAGTATTTGTACTTTAATTTGATCAATTTTAGTTCTATTCTTTTCAAAATTTGAAATTTTAATCCTAACCAAATGATAGCAATTAAATATGTTTGGTTAAATTATGCTATTAATTTTATTATGCTTAAAGTTATAGATTTAGTCCATGTTCTTCGGTTGAATTATTCTTAGTAGTTCTATTTTTTAAATTTCGAAATTTAGGTCATAATGCAAATGATTAATGGTAAATCTATATACTGAATTTTTGTGAGGCATATACGGAAATAACAATGTGATATAGCATTACATATGCGACAATATGTTGTACACATCAAAATTTAAAAATAACATAACATAATGAATTTAATAGTTATCATTTGGCTAGAACTAGAATTTTCAAATTCTAAAAGTACCCGATATTGAAAAAGACCAAATTAAAGTACAAGCACTAAATCCACAATTTACATAAAGCATGGTAAAAGTACTATAGGACCCTTGTATCAAAAGTCAGATTGCATTTTGCCTCCCTCTAATAAAGAAATGAGCAAATTAGTCCTTATACGTTAGACCAAAGAACAAATTGGTCATTTATGTTAAAATTTTCTTCCATTTGTATTGTTAAAAACTGATGTGGCTGACAGAATAATCAAGTAATGACACATGGCATGCCATATGTATCTCATGTTAATATACGAAGACCAGTTTTAGCAGTAAAAATGGATGAAATTTTTAATATAATGATCAATTTGCTCTTTGATTTAATGTACAATGATTAATTTGCTCATTCTTTGAGTAGAGGGGACAAAATCTAATCCAACTCCTAGTACAGGAGCCTCCATAATACTTTTACCCACAAAGTACATGGTCTAATTGCAGAATTTGACCTATGAAAACTGTTTTTTTAATAATTAATTTATATGAGATGCTTTTAATAAAATAAAAAAAAACCCTAATAATCTTTCCCTTTTCTTATCAGTCCCTCCACTAAACCCTTAAAATCTTAGCCGTCCATTTCAACACTCAACTTTCAGGGCAACCTATGCCTATACCCTTTTTTCTCGGCTAGTTTTCCGTTCTTATTTTCCCGAGAACCAAACAGAGTGGCTCTTCTCGCTTAATCGCTTGCTTCATTTCATCACTGATCGTTTATCTCTCAGGTAATTGCACTGGTATTTTGCTTGATCGTTTCTAAGTTTTTGAGGAATTCGGCATAGGGTTTTTGGTATCAATTGCTGATTAAATATGAATTTGAAGCATCTAATTTTTAGGAAATCAATCAATCATATATCAAAATTAAGTCCAAAACCAGCTTCTACAATATCAGCCGCAATATCTACTTCCCTCCATCCAATAAGTAGTGTTCAAAGCTCTGCTTATATTAAAAACCCTAAACCCATTTCCCATTTTATTAGATGTATTCACTTAACCAGAGAAACTAAGCTAAGTTATGCTAGTGTTGAAGCAAATGTTGTGTCCAGTGATTCTGAGGATGAGGATGATGGGACTACGAAAGAGTTCTTATCTCGATTCGTTTGGATAATGAGAGGGAAGTTATCTGAAGTGTATACAGATTGTGATAAGGAGACGATTAATGGGATGCTTTTAGTTATCGTGGAGAAGGTCGTGGAAGAGATGGAGAAAGGCGGTATTCAGCGGATGGTTGGTTCGAAAGTGGCAGTGCCGTCGCAAGATTTTAGCGAAGATTTATGGAAGACTGTATGGGAAGCGAGTAATATGGTGTTGGAGGATATGGAGAAGGCGAGGAAGAAGGAGAGAATGAAGCAGTTTTTGCAAGCTGAAGAAGTGAAAGAAATGTGTAGGTTCGCTGGTGAAGTTGGGATTCGTGGGGATTTGTTGAGGGAGCTACGGTTTAAATGGGCGAAAGAGAAGATGGAGGAGAATGATTTTTACGAGAGTTTGCAACGTTTTAGGTCCGGAAAGCAAGAGAAGGGTGGAAATATCTCGAAGGAACAAGCTGTTGCAGCAGAGGATACGCCCGTGGTTGCTTCTCTTCCAAAAAGAAAAGGAAAGATTAAGTATAAGATCTATGGACTGGATTTATCGGATCCTAAGTGGGCTGAAGTGGCTGATAAAATCCATGAGAAAGAGGAAATGCTTTGGCCTCTGGAACCGAAGCCAATATCTGGGAAGTGCAAATTGGTCATGGATAAAATCCTTTCTTTGAAAAAGGAAGATGATCCTTCACAGCTTTTGGCTGAATGGATACAACTTTTGCAACCTACTCGTGTTGACTGGATCACTTTGCTTGATAAATTGGAACAACAAAATCCCGGCATACACTTAAAGGTATAATTTTTCTCTTGTCCACCTCATGATGTCATAATAACTTGCACTATACTTTCCTGCTATTGCTTGATTTAAATCCCATGTTATTGATTATCAGTATCGAGTTTTCTTGTCTTGTTTATGTACATGTGTTTTTCATCCTGTATTATTTCTTCTGAGGTCATGAAAATATGCTTTTCATTTATAGTTGTATGTTATTGTTCAAACACTGTAGGAGTTGTTTATCCTGTTATTATTTGATTTACATCCCATATTATTGATTATCGGTATTGAGTTTTTCTTGTTCTAGGTAAGATGGTGATATAGTGCATTATATATGTATATATATATGTATGTATGTGCATGTGTCTCATCCCGTTTTATTTCTTCCCGAGGTCATGAAAGTATACTTTTCATCTATAGTTATATGTTATCGTTCAAACACTCTAGGAGTTGTTTATCCTGTTATTACTTGATTTACATCCCATATTATTGATTATCAGTATGGTGATATATTATATCATATATATGTATGTGCATGTTTTCATCTTGTTTTATTTCTTCCTGAGGTCATGAAAGTATGCTTTTCATTTATAGTTATATGTTATTGTTCAAACACTCTAGGAGTTGTTTATCTGCTATATTTAATCGGATGCATGATTCTCTTCTTGTCCTATTTGAATAACACATGTAAGTACGAGTATTTGCGTTGTAAAATTTGTTACAGCGGAGCTACAGGTTCTGAACTTGCTATTATGATTTTGAATGTTTATAGGTTATGGAACTGGTTTTGGGTGAAGAGTCTTTCCAAACAAACGTTCGTGACTATACCAAACTGATCGATGCCTATGCTAAAGAGGATCGTGTAGAAGACGTTGAGAGGATCCTTAGGAAGATGGTTGAAAATGGTAAAATGCCTGATAGTGTAACTATCACGGTTCTTGTTCACATGTATAGCAAGGTAGGGAACGTTGCCCGTGCTAATGATGCATTTGAAAGCTTGAGGAACTATGGCTTCCAACCGGACACGAAGATCTACAACTCAATGATGATGGCATATATCAATGCTGGTGAACCTCGACGGGGCGAGCAATTACTAAGAGAGATGGAAACAAGAGACATCAAACCCTCGGAAGAGATTTACATGGCATTGCTTCGGTCTTATGCTCGTAGAGGTGATGCTGTTGGAGCTGGACGAATTGCGAACAGCATGCAATTTGCAGGATTTCAACACAATTTGGAGTATTTTGCATTGCTCGTGGAGGCATACGGGCAAGCTGGTGACTATGATCAAGCCAGGAGCAATTTTGACAACATGATAAAACTCGGACATAAACCGGATGATAAGTGTACCGCTAACATGATTGCTGCTTATGAGAAGAAAAATTTGTTAGATAAGGCCTTAAACCTTCTAATGGAGCTAGAGAAGGACGGTTTTGAACCCGGCATAGAAACATATACCGTTCTTGTGGATTGGTTGGGTAGATTGCAGCTGGTTGACGAAACCGAAAAGTTACTAGACAAGATTGCGGAACTAGGCGAAGTTCCTCCTTTAAAGGTTCACGTAAGCCTCTGTGATATGTACTCGAGGGCTAAATCCGAGAAAAAAGCTCTTCAAGCTGTTGGAGTTTTGGAAGCTAGGAAAGATGAACTAGGTCCCAATGAGTTCGAGAGAATTATAACCGCACTTTGTGCAGGTGGATTCGTGCAAGATGCTCAAAGGATACTTCAATTGATGGAAGCTAAGGGCTTTGCTGCATCGGAACAAGTGAAATTCTCCATATCGGCATCTCAGGTTTTCAGCCAGAAAAGACCCAAGAAATAACCTACTCGTTTAAAACCTGGTATGCTGCTATGATGTTTTTTTTTAATTGTCAACCTAATTTTCTTTTGAGACCTTGAACATGGTTTTCATTTTTGATTATTGGTTGAACCATTGCAATGTTCATTTCAAGCATAAATTAGTTCTCTTATTATTAACATCCGAATTTTCATACAGTAGAAGAATCAAATTATGTCAATTATATGCAATTTTCGGTTTTATTGAACTACTATTGCATTGCATTGAAATGAAAGAAGACATTTATATTGTAGAATTGTATTTGTTCTAGTAGTATTCCCCTTTAATGAAGTCATTGAGTCGTTTCAATTCACCATTTTGTTGTTCCACCACAGCTCGTACAACGTCTACTATCGAAACCATGCCGACAATTCTCCCGTCTATCACCGGAACATGTCGTATGTGATTGTCTGAGAGATCGTTATAAAGGATGGTTGATGTTATAAAATTCAAAGGGAAAAACTATGAGTTTTGAGATTCTTAAAACACTCTGGCAATGAATAAACTAAGTTTACCTGTCATGAGTTGCATTGCTTGAAGAATGCTTGTATCAGATTTCACTGTGATTAATTTGTTCTGTTTCATAAAGGACAGGTTTTAATTGTATCAAGAACATAAATAAATAAAAGGGATTAATATGCCCTTTGGTACTTGAGTTTTTTTTCTTTCTAATTTGATACATAAGTTCGGCTTTAATGTTTAATTTAATATCCAGATCAAATGTTTGATATGTATGCTCTACTAAAAAAAATATAAGTATTTAATTGGGATTGAAAAAAAGCTTAGGTACCAAATTGAACATTAAAAGTAAAAAAATTAAGTACCGAAGTAAACATTGAACCTATACTCTAGTATAAAACTGGGAAAAAAAGTTTATATATTAAATTAAATATTAAAATTAAATTCTGGTAAAAATGTTTGGATAGAGAGAAAAAACCTCATCTGTCATGATTTCCCCCACTCTTGTGTATTTTGGTGATCTCCCTTGCCCAATGATCTTTCTCAAGTAGTCTAAGAAAAAAAAAAAGGCTAAAAAGTTAGAAAATTTTTTATTTATAAACTCCTTGTGATGATTGAAATTTGCATGTTTATTGGTTACTCGTGAATAAATATTCGATCATTAACAACATAATTGGTCAATGGTCAAGAGTAACCGAGAACCTTGTGAGAGGATTGAGATAATATTATAAAGTTTTGAGAGAGACTCCAAAGCTAAAATTTATATTTAAAAGGTCTTAAAAATAATTAATTAATTTTTAGGAAGGGTGAATAACCAGTTTTCCATTTGCCCAGAGGGCTCAAATTAAATTATTAATATTTGAAAGGGAACAAAAATAAATTTTTCTCAGGGGTTTACCCCTAGTTTCATCCTTAAATAGACTTATCAATTATAATCCGAATGCAAAACTCAATTCACACAACTCGAATCTAGATTTAAAAAAAAAAAGATACAACTTGATCATGAATTGATTCAAACCCCAAATTGACTTAAATTTGAAATAGCCTAAAAATGACCCAACTCAAGAAAAATTGAAGCATCACACACAAATGACCCAAATCCAAAATGACTTGTACTCAAATAAACTAAAAATGAAGCGAACCAAAATGAAAAAAAAAAATTAAAACTCAAATTCACCCGGCCTAAAGACCTATCCATTCCATCTAATTGACAGGTTTAGTCTAAAATCTAGATAGTGAGCAAAAAAATATAAATGTTACATATTTCTTTTACCTCTTTCTGTGATGATCCCTGCAATATGATCTCCTGGTTTTAACACCACCAATGACCCAATGTTATGTTGTGCCATCTGCAAAATTTCCCTTGTGTCATTTTAATAACAAATATTCTCCAGACCATACCAAACCAAACCAGACCAGACAATCACATTTAAATTGTTGTATGATACTTGCATTCTTCATGGCATCATCGACATTGTCGTTGACCCGACACCAAAGCCAAGACCCGACGTTTTCTTCGCCTTTAGTGATCAATACATCTGCTACTGTAATGTTGTCTAATCCCTTTTCCTCTGTTTCCACGGAACTGTTACGCGAGAACATGTTTTTCCGGTTATGTCCTCCAGAATTTCTTAGAATTGCTAGCTTGATTCTTTCCTGCCAGCAAGCTCTTAGTCCTTGGATCAATCCTTGCATTTTGTTGGCACTGTAATCAAAGATCAGATACAAATATATGAGTCTATATATATATACATTTTTAGAAGTGTATGTATAGGTTTTACATTATAATGCAGAGTTGCATATACCTTAGAAAAGCAGCTCCTTGGACAATTGACAATGAAGCAAACTAGAATATTGTTTTGATCCACTTGTCTTAAAATTTATATTTAGAGAAAGGGAATACATTACTTGATTAACAAGACAAAATAAAAGGAAAACTTTTGGTCTGCTATTATTCATTCTGTCTTTTTGAGAAGGTTCCTTTCCTTGCCTCAACCAGAAAGCTAACAATTGTTTCCATGGATTAGAGAGATGGAATAAAGTATGAAAACCAAAATATAGTATGAATCTCTTGGCTTTGTTTACAGTAAGTTATAATTAGGGTTAATATAATTTTTGGCTCTTGAACTTGGCAATTAAGTTCACTTGGTATTTGTACTTTTTTTTGTCCATTTTGGTAAGTGAATTTAGCAACTAGGTCCATTTTGGTCATTGAACTTGAAAAAATGTAAAAGTCTGATGATGTGACACCTAAAAGAAGTGGCCTAACACGATCTCAGAGAGTCATATAATCAAACTTTAAAATTTTTCCAATTTCAGGATAAAAAAGGACTTAGTTGTAAGTTCAAGTACCAAAGTGGACTAATAAAAAGTACATGTATCAAAGTGAACCTAATTATCAAGTTCATGGGGCAAAAGTTGCATTAACCCTTGTAATTATTAGGTCAAATCATGGTTTTAATCCTTCTACTACACTGAAATTTGAGATTTAATCCTTTTAATTTGACATAATTTGGACCCTCCACTGTTATAATGTTATACCCTTGTTAAAAGTTGCCATTAAAATGATGATGAGGATTTTGTTGTTAATAAATTTCTTATGGTAAAGATAGCTCAGATAACTTTCTTATGGTAAAAATCCACGTCACTACTATTAACAATGCTATCAATTTGGACCTATTAATAACATTATAATAGTAAAGGGGCCAAATTATGTCGTTGAAAGGGTTAAATCTCAAATTTCAGCATAGTATAAGGACTGAAACCATAATTAGACCCACATGACTCACGTGGGCGGAACTTTTAAGTATGGTTTATGCATTTAAGAAAAGAATAACAGAGACATGGAATGTAAGTAACTATGAAGGCAATAATGAGAAAACACTAGATACTATCCCTACTAGACAAGACAAGATAAAAAAGCTTACCTTAAGAATCCAGAATATTGCATGAAATGATTTGTCCTTTTGGAGAAGCAAGAAGAAAGCCATGTTCCAAAGGCATCATCAGACTTTGAACCTATATATGCATACCAGACATCAGATGTCAGTTATATCATTGGCAAACACCGCCCGTCTCGATTTTCAATCGTTGTTTTCTTGTCTTCTTTTTTCCGTTTTCTCGTTGTCATATATGGCAGAACGGAGGCAACTTTTTCGTTTCCGACTCCCGTGGCTGTCAGCTGCAGCCACTCCACGTCCTACAGCTCAAACTGAAGTCCCTTCCCAACCAAGCACTACGACATCTATCCAACAGCCACCATTTCGGCCTCCAGGGATCGCACCAGTACAGACTGCTCCTATGCAGGATCGAGTGCCAGGACAAAAGACAGAACCTCAGCCAGATACAACATCACGTCCAGCTACTTCACGGCCAACATCAACGCCTCGACATAAAATCAGAGGTTCTTCAGTTCCACCATCAGCATCTCGTAGAGTAACAGACAAGCAAGGGATGTCTCGGCCAGTATCAGCATCTCATGGAACAGTTCAAACTCAGGCTACCTCTCAAACGCGGTCACCAGCAAGGGCTATCTCTGTGCCCCCATCTCCATCTCGCATGGTTTCTCAGGCTCAATCAATAGCGCAGGCAGTCTCCAAGCAACAATCTTCATCCCGTTTGGCCTCTCAGCCAGCAGGCCAAACATCTCCACAACCCTCTTCTCCATCACTTCGAGACGTGTCTGCTCCAAAAGATTCTCCAACAGCTATACAAGAAAGGTCCCAACCTCCAAGTTCTACTCAACCCCCACCATCTGCCTCTCATCAACAGACTCAACCGTTTGGTGTTGCAGAAATTGCACCAATTACTGGCACAACTATGGAAACACCTTCAGCGCCACTAAAGCCAAAGGAAAGAGTGGAAAGGAAGAAGGTTCAAGAAGAACACGGGAAAGCAACAGCAGAGGGTTCAACTCATGAAGAGCCAGAGCAGGAAACAATTACTAAACTCCTTGCTGCAGCAACAGATGCTGGGACAAAAACCAAAGAGCAGTTAATGGCTGCTCTGGAAACAGGAAAACGACACCAGCAGAAGCAAGATGATATGGAAATAAAGAAGACATTGAAAACCTCAAGCAATGATGAAAAACAAATCAAAACCGTGAGTTCAGCACATCCAAGAAACTGGAGCATACCAAATAAAGCTCATGAAAAGCATGTCTCTTCAAATTGGGAACAAGTTCCCCTCCAGAACGAGATCCGAGATGATGTTTGTAAGTTTGTTCATAAGCTCACCACAGAGCAACTGGAGCTACCTACAGATGAAAAATCAATCAGTGTCGTAACACTAGCAGGAGAAAATAGAGGGGCATCTTTTCACTTAGGTTCAGAATCAAGCACAAAGGAGGGATTAGTTCATATTCACCGGGGTTATAAGATCAACCCGGATGACAGCCCTGATGCTACCACTGATGGAGAAGAAAGCTCCAGGGGAAGGAAGCCTAAGGATTCAGTAACCAAAGAAAATCCAGCATCAACAGCATATGCCAATAATAACATACAAAGCATTAATAATTCAATTGTGTGTGAAAGTTCTGTGAATGCAAGAAATCCAGGTGTTTATCTGGAACTTATACACAATTTAGCAGAATCAACCAAGTCTAAGGCAAAGGAAGAGCATACCGAGCCAGGCAAGACTAGATTTAATATCACACCAGCAGAGAAGCGTACATATGAACCTACGGTACGAAGAAGATGCCTCAGAGGGCTTTTTGCAGAATCAAGTGACTCGGACCCTGGTAATCCTGAAAAGCCTCGACGACACGGTTGTCGCTTCAACTGTGGGGGGAAGAACAAACAAAAGGAGATGGAGGATCTCTGACCATATAAATCGCAACTTTGTAAGAATTACCTGCCAGTTTGCGGACAGCATATGCAAACAAGATATAGAGAATGATAACTATACATTGATAATAATGATGCCATATTGTCCACAGCCAAGCTCCAGATCCATAACCTTTTGTAATTTCATGATATATTGTTAGGTAAAGCAAAATGCATTTTGTACTGCAATCTGCAAGTAAATACCAAGAGGGAGAAAATTTCCTCAGATATTTTTCATGACAGTAAATATAAAAGCTGCAGCATGTGATAAAGTATGTGGTAACAGGGGGAGTCTGGTAAGTGCCTTCCAAATATATATATAGATACTAAACTTGGAATTACAGAAGCATGTAGATTGCAGAGTAATGAAAGCAGTTGCCGGTGAAATGGCTAGCCTAACGTACATCCAAGGAGAATATTTACAAATTACAACCGAAATATAATGAAACCTAGCATAATCATGCCAGTAGAGGGAACAAGAGAATTGTTATTCACATACTGGTTTTGTATCAAAGCTGCTTAAGCAGATTGCAAATGCTTGGAAGGCAGAGAGTGGATAACAATAATCCATGGTGAAAATGTCCTTGCCAATCTTCCCAAATTGCAGAATCACGTTTTCTTGTTCAGCTATTGTAACATTTTCACTAGGCTCCACAGCAGCCACCAACTGGAAATTCTTTACGGAAGCCACTGTAACTCGTCCTTTAAAATTTAAGCACCAACACTGCAACTGCTCATGCCATCTAGGAGCTTTATTTTTCAAGACTAAGGGTACATTTTGCATTGATCTCGAAGTGGACCCAACTTGTGGCCTTCTTCCTGCTGAATCTAACAAGGGAGAAGAATACTCATCAAGGCAATTTGTAAATGCCGTAGGTGTAGGCGCAGTTCCTCCTTCTTCAATAGCGGAGACGGGGATCGAGTTCATGATACACTGCATTCTCCTTGGACCTCTAGTGCGAAGAATATTGAGCTCATAAGATATTTTGGCAGTGTTATAGTTACTCGTAGTTACCCTTGGAGCCACCTTCCCTGGATGAGTTTTTCGACACGATTCGCAACTGGAGCAGACCGTAGAATCTCTTGAAGGTTGACTGTCGAAAATGTTGAACTTGGTCCCCAGGAAATTAGACCTGTTAAAGCTTCACACTTAAATTCCACAAAAGAAGGAACCAACCAATCCTTAAGAAAGTAACAGTTCAACATATCTAAAAGCTTACCTGAGTTTTCCAACATACTTGTTGCTTGATCTAGAGAAATCATCCCCAACTAAAGATATAACAAAATCAGTACCAATGGTCCTTCTGACCCTTTTTGCTGCTAGTAACAGTTTACTCAACTCACCTGACAAAGCTTTAAATTCATAACATACTAATAAATATCAGTTATATGAACATAATACTAAGCTGAAACACAGTTTTAAAAATTTTTGAGGTAAGCCAACTCTTTTAGGAGAAGTCTTCTAAGTGTCATCTGTCAAGCAGCCAATTAGACCCTCAATAATGTCAAGGTAGCTCAAGTGGTACCGTACTTGCAAGTATGTGAATTATAAGCTTTAGGTTGATGGATCGAGTCCCCCAAATGTAGGTGATTTCCATAATTATTGTTATGCGCTATACCAACATCTCTCCTCTGAGCATTGCAAGTCGTATCTACACTTAGGTGCTCTCCCTCCATGAACGTACACAGCTCTCGACAGAGGTGGGAGACAAAACCCCGACACAGGACAATACCTTGACATTGTTGACATTGTTGACATTGAACCCACGGCTCAGTGGAACACTCAAGACTTCTCCCTAAGGAGTCTCCCCCTCAACAAGAATCAGGACATACATTTTCACCCAAAAAAATAGAAAAATTACCAGGACTGAGACCCATATACAATCGAAATGTTGAAGTTGCTCTCTCCCTTCTAATAAAGCATTGAATCGGCGTATCCCTTGGTCCAGGCTTTAAAAAAAGACACCCGATTTTTTCAATCATAAAGAGCAAAAAAAAAAAAAAAAAAAAAGGTAAAAATATATCAAATTTTACCTGCTTTAAAGATATTGGGAAAGTTAAGAAGCCACAAAGCTCAGGTGTTTTAACAATGTCTTTAGTAATTTCCCTCCATGAACGGCAAACTGAAGCACAAGCGACCACATCTCTCCTTCCAGGCCAACATTGTTCCCTTAGTTCTACTCTTTGAATTATATCTAAGAGTAATTCCGGAGGCAAATTTGCCCATTGCCGTTGTTCGATTTGTACAGTTGAAGAACCAGGTGAGCCAGGTGAAGAAGAGAAAGAAGCTTCTGGAGTAATATGAGCTTGACCTCGACGAAGCCTATGTCTCTTCCTTGAACTTTTATTTGATATATTCCCAATCTCCCATACAAAGCTTGTAAATGACATTTTCAAAGCTAAATTGAAATAATAGGGTCCTAAATTGTCAAAAAAAGAAAGAAAAGAGAGAAACCTGTGATACCGAAACAAAAAATTCTTCGAAAAAAGGGAAAAATATATCAAAATTTACAAAACGGAGAGACAACTTCATCGGAAAACTCGAAACGACGAGATTGAAAATGAGATGTAACACAATTTACAATCACATGAAAGAGAGAATCTCAATCTAATAATTTTACTGTTTTTTGAAACGATTAGACCAGTGGTTTGGCTGTTCGTTATTTTCTTTTATTCTTTTCTCTAGCTCCGCCTCTCTCCATCTTCGCTGTCTCCGTCGTTACCGCCGCCATAAGTTGCTCTGCTATTGTGAGGATTACCACACAATGAAGGTTCTGCTTTTTTGCTTTTCTCTTTCAGTTTCTCTTAGATTATAATTTAAACAAAACCGGGTTTTTTGTTTTATTGTTAATTTTCCGTTAATTTTAATTGGCGGGCTTTTTATGTGTTGGTTAACTGTTTGAAATATATATATATATTTTAAATGTTTAAAATATAATTTATATTAATACTTATATATTTTATAATTAAATTTAAAATTTATTTTTATTATTTAATATTAATTCAACTTTAAAAAGTTACAAAATGGTCACTAAATTATTTAAAACTTTTCATTTAAATCATGAAACTATTAAAACCGCAACCGTTTGCACCGATCGAAAGCTCTCTTATCGATGCGTACTGATCTATCGTATCAATCGTCAATTCATCGTTTGAAGCCTCAAACATTTAAAAAAAATTAACAACCCAGTGACTTAAATAAAAACTTTTTAATAATTCAGTGATCATTCTGCACATATCAATCGAACCCTTAAATAGGAAAATAATATACTTTAATACATTTGAACCCACGTCCTCTTACACTAATAATAATACACATACCAATCGAACTAAGACTCAATCAACAGTAAATTTATAAAACTAAAAAGCTTATACATTGATGTGGTAAATAATTATTTTATATACATAAGAAAAGCATTTACCTTAAGTAATATGTTTCCAAAAGGACATCTAATGTATAGGAAAATGATTTAGTCATGCATGCTTTGAATTATGGCAAGGAATGCCATCATTTTTTTTTTTCACTTTTATATAGTTAACAATATATTTAATTTATTAAATAATTTGATGTAATCTTATTTAATCTATTTAATCAATTGAATAGATATTTCTTTTTCGGTCGAGAATAACTATACAATTTTTATGCATTTTGCGGGTTAAGTTGATTCCCTATATTAGTTAAGTTTTTATGTCAAGTCATTTCATGTTTTATCATTCAAGTTTAAATTCCATATTCGAACCATTTCAAGTTCGAGTCTTGTACTTCATACTTAACATCAAATTTTAATTTATTTTATCCTAAATTTGAATCATTTTAAGTTTAAATTATTTTCAAGATTAAATCAATAGTATTTTTATGACAAGATGGAATCAAATCATGTAGGGATTAATGTGAGGATCCCAACATTCGGGTCCACTCACCAACCGGCGAAACCTAGAGGAGACCCTTGACCTAACAGCCGAAAACTGCAGGTAGTGCTTTAAAATAGTAGTATTATACAGTATCTTTCATAGGACTTTTTTTTTCATTTTAATATGAATTTATGGGCTTAATAAAATGAATTTATAAAGTTGAGGGGGCAAGAAAAAGATTTCAAAAGTTTAATGTGGGGTTTAGAATTTAGATTATGGTGAATGCTAGCTACAAAACTGGATTCTGCATATAATTTGATGGAATATGAAACTCAAAGTGCTCTTCCATGGCCACCAAAATAATTCCCCACCTAAACTATCATCGAGTTCTTACTTTTTATATTAGAAATTAGATTGTATTTTGTTCTCTTTCTTTAAAAAATTGGTAAATTAATCTTTGTACGTTAAATCAAAGAGTAAATCGATCTTTCTGTTAAAAACTTCATCCATTTAAAAATTGGTCCATGTACGTCAATACAAGGTACATGTGGCATGCCAAGTGTAACTGTTTGATTCTTCCGTTAGTCACGCCAATTTTTAACAGTAGAAATGGAAGAAATTTGTAATAGAAAGGACATGTTTACTCTTTGATTTAACGTATATGGACTAATTTACTCATTTTGTAGTAAAAAAATGTAATCTGATTATCAATATAAGAACCTCCATAATACTTTTATCTAGTTTGAATGAATTTGAGGTAGTCACTATCGGCACATGCCTTTAAAATTTTCAAAAAAAATTGTGAGGATTAAGGAGCATTTTTTTTTAATTGAAAAGTTTTAATTGACAACCTTTCAAGGACTTGATGAAAAATTTCTAAATTGGGGAATTGAGGGCACAAGACTCCCACTAACTCCTATTATAGATTACGTTAATTCAAATTAGGTCGAACCGAATTTTAAAATTTTATGGTCTTTTGAGGCTAAAACGTCGTATCTTTCAAGTCTAAATTATTTGAATTTGAGAGTTAAGTTTTCTGGTCAAATCAGAATTCAATGAGTTTGAACTATTGATTCTTTTATGATCAAACCAGGATAAGTTGAATTTTCTTTTAAATTAATCGAATCGAATGTTGAAGTTTGGGTCGGGACAATTTCTAGCTAATTAAAGTGCTAACTTCCGTGCCTATCTGTTTTGTATTGTAAAATAAGGAAAAAAAGGAAAAGGAAACTGATTGCTTTAGTTGTGAACTTTCTAGTATTGGGATATAAGAACATATAAATGCAGACAAGCTTTACAATGAGGTCAAGTAGAAGCAAAGCAAAGCAAAAAAAAAAAAAAAAAGGGTTAAATTAACACTTAGTCATTCAATTGTTAACAAGTTTTTGTTTTCGTCACTCAACTCTAATATTTTTCAATTTACTAACGTTATCGGCATTTGATAATTTGGTTATTTCTTTGTTAAATCATTAACATAATGCTGACTTATCCTTATTTATTGGCATACTAACAAAGTTAGCTATCCAATGTTTACAAATTTTATCAATTTGATCTGAATTCTAAAAAATCAATAAATTTAAGCCTCAATTTTACATATCTTATCAATTTAGTCCTGATTCTAAGACATTCGTAAAATATATTTATATTTATATTTTTCAATAAAAAAATTTTAACATTTAAAAAAAATGGCATGAAGTGAAATATGGAGCCCTTTTTTTACCCCCATCATGCATGATGTGTATGGTATTGCCATTTTGGTTGAAATATTAAGCACAAGGTAATGTGACTTTTTTTTTTTTTACATAATGTTTATAAATTTTATTAATTTAGTCTTAATTCTAATAAAATTAATAAATTTAACTCTCAATTTTATAAAACTGTTAATTTAGTCTCTATTTTAAAAAATTCAAAACAAAATAGATAATATTTTAAAAAATATATCATGAAGTGAGATGTGGAGCCCTTTTTTTCATGCAAGAAGTGTATGGCATTACCATTTTGGATGAAAATAAATAATCTTTTTTTGCAAGTTGGAAGTTTGCCAAACAAGTAGGGATGCCCACAAGGACATAAACTTGATAAGATTTGGATAAGATTTGGGTGTTAGGGGCAAACTATTAGTCTCCCATTGCAAATAAAAATGCAAATTAATGATGAAATTTTTTGATATGTCAACCAAATTATAGTCCCTACTTTATCTAATGTGCTTTGATTACAAAAGTTACCTAATTTTATTTTCAAAATTAGTGTTTGTGTTAACTTTACGAGCATAAATCAGTATTGTCTTCTTTGAATGTTCATCGTCTTTTCAAAGTTAAAGCATAGCTCTTCAAACTCAATCTCATGAATTCTTCATATAGGAGTCCATTTCCCGAAAGTCATAAAGACGTATTTACTCTTTAATGTTTATTTATTTTGTCATTAAAGTTTTAAATTTTTTTTTTTGAATCACTTTGGTCCTTAACTTTCAAAGTTTAGTCAAAATTCTTTTGAATGGAAAAGTTGATTGCACTATTAAAATTTTAATAGCATTGACGTGGCTATTATGTGGCAAACAACATGTATTTTACTCTTGACATGGATAATTTTTTTTTTTTAAAGTTGTTAATTAAGAGTAAAATGTTAGAGGCTAAATAGAGTGAATGCAAAGGGCCATGCAGGTGCACTCCCCCTAAAAATGGAAAATTACATTTCAACCCCTTAAAATCATTAAATTATAAATTTGCATATGATAAATTTGCACTTTGACGCTTCAAAATGAAAAAAAACTGTTTAATCTTTTTTACAAATCATGAAATCATAAACTAATATATGATAAAATTATATTTTGACTTTCAAAAATTTATAATTCAATTTCAACCCTCTTAAAAAATTTTCTAGATTCGCCCATAGAGTTAAGTTTATCATTATATTTTTCTCGTAATGGTACTAAGGGTTGTGTAGTTATAAAACCTCAAGAGAATCTGTGCGGTACTCAAAGAGAATAATACCGACCTGTATTCGTGTTGTCGATGTGGAGAAATTTCATGAAGGTCATTGTTTTGGCATTCCTTTGATGGTGATTAAAGAACAAAAGAGAAAAAAAGAAAGAGCAAAATATACATACATACACACACATACATAGAGAATATTGTAACATATGGTTGGTACTATTTTGTTGTTGCTTCAATAGCTTGTAGTGAGGCTAAATAATGTAAAATGGGGGAATTGGTACTGTTTTAAGACAGAGTGGGTGAAAAAGAAAAGGCAGAAGTTTATGCTACAAGAAAGAACCAAATTAAAACAAAGTGAGGAGTTGCTTGTACTCTACCCCTATGGATAATCAATAATGTAGATAGGGACTGTTTAATTAAATATTTCCATTACTTTCTCTTTTTTTATCCCTTTGAAACCTTTTTGTTGGGACTAAGGCTAAAGTCTAGACCTGTTTATAGATCGGAAAATTTAATTTTTTTAAGTTGAGTTTGGGTTTATATTTTTCAACCTTGGCTCGTTTTACTATTCAGAAATAATTCTTCTTTCAAAATTTTGAATTTAATTCTTTTACTTTTATTTTTAAGAATATAATCCCCCTAATTGTCAAATTTAAAATTTCAGGTCTAATTGTTAATATTTAACATTTTTTGTTAAACTTTTTATTCTTATATTTTAAAATTAAAAAAATAGTTAATAGCTAATAGCTATGTAACTAAAAAAGTAACGTTGTAATGAACCTAAATTTAACAAAAAATAATTTTAACAGTGTTAACAATAATACTTGAATTTTGAAATTTAAAAAGTAAGGGGATCGAATTCTTAAATATAAAAATATAAAGATTAAATTTTAATATTTTAATATTTTCTATTTTCTATTTTCTATAAAAACTGATGACATATTTTTACTATTTTCTAAACAGTTTAAATTTTAAATTTAAACTTAAATCTTGACCCAATGCATGAACACTATGTTGGAACTTTTCAAATAACTATCTAAAACATTTTTATGTTTTTGGGCCTGCAACATATCAGTGTCTACTATCATTTGGTCTTCAAGGTTCTAAATAGGAGCCTAATTCCCTTGTATGGGCTCAATTAAGAATTTTATATAGGGTAAAATAAGTAGAGGTGACTCAATTATAGTTTTTGTTTTCGTTTTTGGTCATCTAATTATAAAAAAAAAATTATAAAATAATTATTTAATTATTAATAATTTATTTTTTGGTCACTTAACCATAATAAGTTACAAAATGATCAATCAGCTATTCAATTTTATCTTTTTTTTGTCACCAGGCTAATATAAAAATGAAAACACTAAAACATCCAATGAAGTTGGGTGACTAGAAAAGATAAAATTGAATAGTCGAATAACCATTTTATAACTTTTCATAATGAGTGACCAAAAAAGAAATTTACTAATAGTTAGATGACTCTTTTGTAACTTTTCATAATTGGATGACTAAAAAAGGGGAAAAAAGTATAGTTGGGTGACTACTAATGTTGTTAAAGAAAAAAATAATGACTAGCTAATTTTAAGGGATAAAATAACATTTAATCTCTTAACTTATAATTTTTTTCCATTTTGGTCTTGAATTCTTTTGTTCATATTAGTCTCAAAACTTGATAGTTCTTTCAAATTTATCCAAATTTAATCCTTAAATCTAAATTTTATTAAGTTATGATGATGTTTGTGTCACATTATCACTTAAATTTTAAAAATAAATTAAAGATTAAATTAACAAAAATTACCAAATTTAAAGAGTAAAGGTTGCATTATCAAAATATGGTCAAATAAAACACCCAACAGGAAGCACTATCCTTACCATTAAAAACAATGCCATCATATTATTATAAATTTGGCTATTTTATCCGAGTTGAATCAATTTGAATTAAAATTTAATCTGATTTTATTTAAAATAAGAAAATTGAAAAGTCTAACCTAAATTAACACAAACTTGAATAAATTTAAATTTGAAATCGATTCAAACTTGAATTGACCCAAATTTAAAGTAAACACAGCTCAAAATGATTAATTTCTATAATGATTCATACTGAAAAAATTAAACCTCGAACTTGAAATGATCCAAACTCGCAATAACCCAGTTGAAAATCACATTCCTCAAACCCAAAGTTATCAAAATCTACAATGATTTAAACCCAAACCTAAAATTTCCCGAACTCAAAACCAAAATGAAATAAATCTAAAATTCACCTAAAGTAAATTATTCTAAAATTTAAAATTCTAAGTTCACCCGATCCAAATTCATCTTACCCGTCCAATTGATTGGTGTGCATCAAATACATAAATAATCACTTCATTGACGCAATAACTAATAAACTAGCTTCAACCTCAAGTTATGACATCTTCATATACTCCATGAAACCTAGGTTTGAATTATCATTGTAAAAAGAAAAAAACTAGCCTTAATTATATGCTATGGAACAGAAGACAAACCTTGCACTTGCAGCTATTTTAGTTCAACCCTTTATCATCTCGGGCTCCAACAAGAAGATTCCTGGTTGTTCAAAGCCCATGGCCTGGATGGTCTCTGATTAACAACATAATATTGTACAACATACATACATATACACACACATGTGTATATATATATATTGAAAACTTGATTGGAATCATTAGTTAGAACTAACAAATCATTTGTTAGCTTCCTCAACTAACCTTATTCTTCCAAACTTAGACAATTCACACTAGGACAAAAATCAAGCACGGCAGCCCCCTATATATGAAGCTGTCAATGTCAAACATATCGTCTTTTTCAAAAAAAAAAAGCAATCATACAGTATGTTTTTCAATATCATAAAATAAATTGTGTCATTTTCAAGAGACAACAAGCCAAAGTCTAAAATTTGTGAACTAGTCCAAAGTCTAACATAACAAATCATTCAATAAACTCAAGGTTTTGTTTTCCATTAACCTACTCTACCCAATAATTTTGTGTTTTTTGTATACAGAGTCAATATATCTGAAAATATTTGCTTTCTCTGATTATTTTTTACAATAATGACGTAACAAATTTAAACTGGTAAGAGTACCATGAAGTTCCTAGTAGTCAAATTGCATTTTTTCTTTTTTTACTTAAATAAATAAATAAATTAGTCCTTGTACGTTAGATTAAAGAGCAAACTACTCTCTTTTGTTAAAAATTTCATTCATTTTTACTATTAAAAACTGGCATGACTATACATGAATCAGTTTTTAACAATAGAAATGAATGAAATTTTTAACAGAAGAACCAATTTGTACTTCAATCTAACCTACATAGATTAATTTGTCTATTTTTTTAGTAGAGGGGTAAAATATAATTTGACTTCTAGTACAAGGACCTCCATGCTACTTTTACCACTTAAACCTGATGACGGTGGAATTGAAACATACAGTTTCTTTGAAGGTTTATCATTGAATTTAACTGACATTGATCAGCAACCCCATTGCTTTTTGAAAGACTTTGCTGGCTAAGCTTTCAAGTTCTTGAAACCAGCTCCAGTTATGGTGTTCAGTTGTTGTGGATGTTGTTGCTGCCTCCATTTGAGTTGAAGATATGCTTGCATTGCTTACTTGTTCCACTTCATATCCAATCATTCTCCTATCTTTTATTCCCACATTTTTCTGACCTGCAAAAGGCAAAGGAAAGCAAAAACAATTCAAACATAACATTAAGACATGAAATACTAAAAGAAGTGAAGATTTTTTAAGCTCTTACCATTCATTTCCAACAAGGGTTTGGAAGATTCTGACCAGATAACAAGGGTTGGGGTGATTATTGTAAGAAATGCCCAAAAGAAGAATATCACAACAAAGGTTCTATCACCCATTTTTCTTTTCCTACGGAAAATTGTTGGAGAGCTTTAATGTAAGGTTTTTCCAGAGAGGGCTAGCAAGGGGAAGTGACAGACACAAAAAAACCTTCAACAATTAGCTGGCCATGTTTAATGAACAATGCTATTATAAAACTTAATACTCAAATTGTAATATTCTTTTCCTTAAGTAATCAAAGTCAAATACAAACAAAAAAAGAAAAGAAAAAAGAAACTCATGGGGATTACTGTGGCTCAGTTGTTGGAGAGTTGTTCTCTAAGACGTGTGTGTAATGATTAGGCATCCATCTGGCATTTTATATATCATCATCCCTAAAAGTCAATTTTCTTGAAGAATTTCCCCTGCACTCATTTTATACAACCACCATTAAAATACCATATAATTCACAAGTTAAAATAATTTTTAAAAGCCTCAAATATTGTGTTATCAAGGCTTGAAAAGATTCCCAAGAAGCTCTCCTTGATGACTGCTTGACAACTACCCTTTTCTTCATACCATCCACAAAAACCAATATCAGGTCAACAAACAACAATGCAAGCAAAATAAGTTTTTGAGCAATGAGTATTCTTATTAGCTAAAAACAAGGGGGAAAAGGGCCTAAAACCTAAAGCAATGAAAATAATATAATATTGACTAATAGTCTAATACATGGGAAGAAGCTTTATAGAAAGAAGATTAACCAATTTTGATGTGGAACATAGTTGATCATTCGAAATAAAAACCCGGAATTCCCAACATAAATACATACATACGGTTAACGACTCTTCCTTCTAAAGATAACCTCTTTATGCCTACACCTCACAACCCGCCAGCCACGCGGAGTGTTCCACGAGCTAAGATCTCCTGCAAGAACAAAATCCTGCCGACGAGGGCCAATGAACTCTCTACCTCGCAAACCCACAGCACGGGGAACACACATCTGGAAAAGGTGACATATACGTACATCGTTATTTACCCGCTGTCCTAACAAGACAACTTATACTTAGGAGGAAATTTGTCAATAAATTGACTGAGCTCCGTGAATATGGAACAAATAAGAGACCGACATGTGGCACCTCAAGAATGAGCAGCAAGACCCTTTATAAGATCCCCCTAGCGCCAAGGCTTCCTGATCTCTTTCTCTCTCTTATCACTATTCTCATTCCTCAACGACCTTTCTTCTTCTTTGAGCACTCATAATACGTCCTACAGCTCTCTACCCACCCATTGAATGAATCTTCTACAACCACCATCATCACAGCCTTGTATCATCAACAAACTTTAATGAAGCAATGAAAAGAATATATATTGACTAATAGTCTAATACATAGGAAGAAGTTATAGAGAAAGAAGAATAACCAATTTTGATGTCGATCATTAGAAATAAAAACTCGGAATTCCCGACATACATACATGTGATTAACAACTCTTCCTTCTAAAATTCTAAAACAATGAAAATTGGAACTTAGAAAAGGTTGCAACTTTCTGGATTGTTTTTCCAGAAAAGGATGTAAACAGTCCCTTCAATCCGTCACTAAACCTGCGCCAGTGGGAGAGGTCTTCTTCCCTGTATACCTCTGTTGAAACCCAAACGGTAAAAAAGTTAAATGTTATATGAGGTGTTCCAATTATACAAGTTTTACCACAAGTAAGATCTAAGCTATGACCTGTTTCCCAATGCTGAATGGAACATATTTATACTTGATCATATGCATTATTTGACGCTTCATCGTGAGAACAAAGAGAGCAATCCAATAGAAGAGTAATATGGGCCAAAAGACAGGAACATCAAATATTGAAAAGAAAGTCATCAAGAAACCTATGCAAAAAGCTTTTGTTATTGAGTACCTGAAACCATAATACAAAATAAAAGCAAGTCATTTTTGATCCAGTATAGTTGGCGGTGTTGTAAAGGGCGCATGGCACTCTAGGCACTACAATTCTCATAGCGACTCATGCTCAAGGCACACACACAAAAAAAGGTGCTAGCATGAGTGATGTGAAGCATAATATGTATACTTGTGAGATCTTGTATGTGTCTATAAATAAAAGATATGTAATAAACTCTAGATTTGTTCTAGTTTGTCAACAGAACGTGCAAACTCTTTATTGGTCAATATGTGCATGATTTTGTTATGGTCCATGTATGTTTTTGAATACTCAAATACTGAGAATTATAGAGTTTAATAATATCTGAAAGTGAAAAATAAAAGAAATTAAAGATAACTTTGTTATGCCTACCCCTCATGAGGTCACCTCACAATCCGCCAACCTCGCAGGTTGTTTTGTGAGCTAAGGTCGCTTGCGATAACAAATTCATACACCGTATTTACCCATTGTCCTTAGGAGGAAGTGATATCAATAGGTCTGCTAAACTTCAAGAATACGAAATCAACATGAAACCGAGACATGGATGGCCAAGGCTTTGAGATCTCTCTCTTCGGCCTCTCTCTTCTATATTTATTTTCATCCCTCAGCCACCTTTCTTCCTCTTTGAACACTCATAATATGTCCTATGGCTCTCTACCCACCAAATGAACAGACTACAACTACAATCATCTCAGCCTAGTATCAACAAACTTCAATAAAGCGATCAATTTCTTTTCCTAGCACCTTATAAATCACTAAGACAGTGCTTATTATCCTAATTTGCTATTCATAAAGTAAATATTTCCATAAATTCTTACCAATTTCAGCATTTCAAGTTCCAGTCATTAAAAGCAAAAAATTTCATGAAATTTATTGATCATAACAATAAAAAAAGTTAAAAGTAATTCCCAAATCCAAAAACGGGTTTTAAATTTAAATTTACCAAAACTTAAACTCTGGAAGTCGGCGAATGAAAGGTCTGAATTCATCAGAACCTTTAGTCGGCAACGAAGCACCATCCAAATGCTCAAGTTCAGGATCAACCTTAGGCGACAAAAAACCAATCAATAGATTCAATATATAAATCCCAATGCCATAAGACACGATATAAAAGCCTTGCAATAAGTAAACGCGAAGGACGTAAACGGCCGCAATGGCGAGACTTCCAAGCCATCTTTCCATCAGGTGTGGCGTTGAACGATCCAAAAAGTACTGAAACGTCCGTGAGAAATCGCTCTTCCACTTCGCTATAGGTGCTACCACCGCGGCAACGTCGTCACCGGATCCGTCCATTAAAAAATTTAATTTAATTTTTTAATCACCTCCCTAAAATCAAAAAAACAAAAATCAAATATGGATGATGAATTTAGAAATTATTTTATATAAATAAGTTTTAATTAAAATTTTAAACAAATTTTTAATTTGCTGGTTGCCTTTGATTGAAGATGAAGATTTTAATGCCGAATTTCACGAAAATAGTAAGAAAATTTGAAAACAATAAAAAGGACAAATTTGCAGGTAGTTTACAGTTATTTCGCCCGTGTCTAATGCATCCAAACGCACCTTCATGACGACGTTTGTTCATAACACTAAATTGGGCCTTCTCTCTATGTGCTTTCATCCCTCAACTTCATAAATAGAAGATACTTTGAAATTAATTTTATATAATTTTTCAGATGTTATACAATCTCAAATATCATATTCAGTTTTTTAATAATTGGATCGGTGATTGAATAAGTCAGACCACCGATTCTTGATTCAATCAATTCAATTGGTTCGACCATCAGACCAATAATAATTAATTAATTTTTTATAAAAATCTAAAATTATTAAACTGAACTAATTTGTTCAACTGTTGATTTTTATTCTGATTTTTTTTTTATCAATTTTAAGTATTTCTAAGTGAATTGGTTTAACTCATCTATTCAGATCGTTATATCAATCAATCATCTACCCGTCGTTCCAATAACATTTGTCACATTATCAAATCTTGACAGAATTCTAGTATATGAACCAATATGAATTTAGTTGTCAAATTTAAAGACCAAAGTAAAAAAAAAAAAATGCATAAATAACAAAATGAACCTAATTAACAACTTCGAAGGTCAAAAATTATATTGTCCCATTCTAGTTTATTTTAATTTGTAAATTTATTTTAAATTTTGAAATGTTAATTATTTACATCAAATCCAAATTTGATTACTACTATCCTAATCCTAATCCAAATTAATTAATTAATTATTGAATATTTAACTCTACAAAGAAATTACTTAAAAAATCTAAAAATAGTAAAAAGACTAATGAATTTATATGTCAAAATTTGAGTTTGTTAATGAATATCCTAATCAAAATTCATTATTCGCAATGATCAATATTTAAATCTGCAAAAATAAATCGAATACTTGCAAATATTCAAATTCTCATTATCCATGATCATCTTAGTATATATGCTTTGTGTATTTATTACATTATTTTTGTGGTGATGTGTTTTTGTATATTATTAAAGGGATTTTGATGGTAAAAATACTATAAAGATTTTGTCAAATTACATTTTGTGTCCTCCACTAAAAAAATTGACAAATAATTATTACACATCATATCAAAAAATAAATTGATCCTTTTTATTAAATATTTCATTCATTTTTACTATTAAAAACTTATAATTAATAGAATAACCAAATAATAACATTTAATCTGCCAAATGTACCTCGTCCTGACGTACATGGACTAATTTTTAACAATAGATTTGGATGAAATTTTTAATAGAATGATCAACTATTTGACCTAACGTATATGGACTAATTTACCTATTGTTTTAAAAGAAGGGACAAAATACAATCTGACTCCTAATGCACCATGTCCAATGTTGGATTCAGAGCGTTTATGTTTGGTTTTATCCCCAAGTTTTATCTCCCGATTCTGCCTAAAACCCAAACGGGTTCACAGAGTGACTCTGTCAGCAACCCCAATGCACATTGACATTGGCCTTTCCAAGAGAATTGCACCAAATTTCATAATTCAAGAGGCAGTGACACTTAAATAAGTCAACAACATCAATGACAACTATCTTGAGTATAAATGTAAATGTAGTTTCAAGTTTCAGCTCAGGCTAGCAACGAAATATCCAACACAATAATGTTTATATAGTGACTAACCCGAATTTCCAAGCATATTGTCGAAAAAAATCTAGAAGGACCGGGAAGCAGGTTTTTTCATCCTCAAATATCCATAGGGGCCACGCCTTCGCCAGCAGCAGCACCCTGTTCAGGTTCGGGCTCGGCTGAAGCCTCCTGTCCTGCATCAGCATCAGGTTCAGCAGCAGGACCTTCTTGCTCTGCCACAATTTCGAAGGCATCAATCATTTGTTGTACGGTTCCTTGATCCAAGATATGGAATGGTTCCCCGACCCCTACCACGGCAACTGTACATACCGAGCTTTTTAAGGTTTCTCCTTGCAGGGTCTCCCTTATTGCCATAAGAGCATCCTTGACCAGATCATCCCGTGATGCATCTCTAAAGCTCTCAAACCTGCGTTCCAAGTACGTTTTTGCAGCTTGCGAGCGTGATCCGATGGCAAAAGCTTGGTACTCAAAGTAGTTTCCACTTGGGCAGTTATAGTAGAGATGAGCCCCGGATTCATCCAAGCCAGCCACCAACAAACCAACACCATAAGGTCGTTTCCAAGAACGTTGGGTGCAGACCTGCCACCGAAAACAGAAGCATTTTTCCATCTCAATTGCACAAACAAATAACATATTTTGGCTTTCGAGAAATCCAATAGGTTTGGTGTTCCACCAGAAAAAAAAAAAAATAATAATAATAATAATAATAGAGTTTCTAACCGGGTTACAAATTAAACACCGCAAAACAAAAAGCTTGCTAGATAACGATACAAATGAAGATATACAAATTATATTAGACCTTCAAGTATGTAATAGAATTAAGAATCTACTCCTATTACATTCGAGAAATATACAGAACTTTGAGCAGCAAACTGAATAAGCAGAGAACAGTGAGGAAAAGAAACAAAAGAGAAACTTTGAAAGCTTCAACAAACCAACTATTGAAGCAGCATAAGCAAAAAAGAGATCATACAACGAACTTCTCCGTACTAACTATAACCAACCTCAAATACTTAACATCATTTAATGCACAGTAGCAGTGTAGCACCAACAATCTTCACCTCTTACATCAACAAGAGTACATGGTCCGTGCTAGGTTTATCACAAGTTATCTTAAAAACATTACTTGATCAGATAACACCCTCACAGTTAAACATAAGCACACGGATGACCTTCGATTAACAGTCAATGGAAGGCACTCATAACAACATTCTTTTAATTTCTCTAACCTGATTTTATACCATAAAGCTTTTGCCCTAATCACTCGATGCCATGGTACATTCAACCTCTTATCCTCAACATCCAAGTATTGCTAACTCAATAATGGAATATACAAACCATAAGATCGATATTCCCTCAGCTATAACCATTTGCCCTTTGCTATTATGTTTTGGACATTCGGTTATCATTTTACATTGTTAATCATAGTAAAAATACCATAGAGGCCCTTATACTAAAAGTTGGATTGCATTTTGGCCCTCTACTTAAAAAATGGACAAATTAATCCCAGTACACTAAATCAAAAAGTAAACTGATCCTTGCTAAAAACTATGTCAGCATGATGCCAAGTGTATTGTCTGCTTATTCCACCAACTATGTCAGTTTTTAACAGTAAAGGAAAAATAGGCTCTTTGAACTAACAAACAGGGACTAATTTGCCAATTTTTTGAGTAGAGGGGCAATATACTATCCAACTCCTCGGAGAGGCGCCTCCATGGTACTTTTAAGTGTTAATCATCAGCCATTTCAACAATAATGCAATTGGATAGTCTTATTTACTTAAATTTTCCACATTACTTGATCTTTTCAATCTTTTTCTACATAATATACTCTTCTATGTAAAGTAATTTTCAATTTAGAACAGTAAACTAGCTAAGTCAATAACTATTTTTGAGCTTCAATTACTTGAAAATTTCATGCTTGTGAAGACTTTTCAGCGGAGACCCAATTGAGGTTCAAACCCTAAAAAAGGAAATTTTTCAATTCTATAAAAAGAACCCTAAATCAACATCACCAAGTGATTCAATTGAGACAAAATTGAAACAGACCTGGGCTTTATCGGCGAGTTGAACAACGAGTCGGCCCACGGGAAGCGGCGACTCGTACGTGAAGCTATAGTTGATACACTCGTTCCGCATATACCGAGAAAGGACGCGTCCGTCGGCGGTGAGACCGGCGATGGCGACACCGATATGGTCGTCGACTTTGAAGATCTTCTTCTGGTGAGAAGACAACTCGGAATTAGCCTTGTTAACGCAACCCAAAACAACATGGGTCTTAGATCGGAGTCCGATCGCCGCCGAGCCTTGTTTCACGGCCTCCATCGCGTACTCCACTTGGAACAACCGGCCCGCCGGGCTCCATGTAGTGACGTCGGTATCGTATTGGTTCCTGAACATTATCTATTTGATTCTACAAAAGAAAAGAAAAAAAACTTGATTTTTCTCCTGGTTTCTTCTTCTCTGGACTGTAATTTAAGAGGGTTTTTTTTTTTTTCTTTTCTTCTTCTTCAAGACAAAGAGAGAGAAAACAACAACCATAGTAAAAGGTTTAAATTTTGTTTATAGTACTTTTACTTTTACAAAATTTTGATATTTAGTCCTCAAATTTCAAGAGCAATTGTTAACACTGTTTTTCTTTTGTTAAATTGGATGGTGTTACATTTTGAAATAGTAAAGTATTTACTTAGTAGCATTGTAACTGAAAAACTTATGTTGAAATGAACATAAATTTAATAAAATAATTTTAATACTGTTGATCAATATAAAAGTGAATAAATCGTTTAATTCAGATTCATAATAATAGATGAAATCTAGTTGAATTCTTTCTTGGGTATTGTCTATCTCCTTAGTTATCCTAAATTATTTTACTATTTCACTCTCTGTTGTGTTTTTTAGTTAAATTAGTTTAGTTTTAGATTAAAACACAATCACTCCAATTTGTCGGCTAAATAATAAAAAGACGATAATTACTAATAGTTGTAGTCCTCGTGGATACGATATTCCCTACTCACCATAGCTATACTATTGTTCGATAGGTGCGCTTGTCTTTGTCATATTTATAGTTAGTTTAGTGACCATCAATATAAAAATGAATTTGGAACATTGGTTATCCTATTAAATTTATTCAGAGAATCGAGTATAGTTGGCAAGCCGTAAGATTAGTGTATGGGACTATACTTCAGTTTATACCAACGAGGCGTGAAATGCATATTATACTTTAGACGTTTCAATGAGGCACTAAGCGTTAATCATATTGGTGTGATGGTTGGATAATATGTGTATATGTCTTGAGTCTGTGTCTGGTTAATAGGGATATTAAAACATAAAATTTGTCTAATGACATATGATATGTGAAGCTAATTGCAAAAGATAAAATTTTGTATATAAGCATCTAAGTGACAAAAGATAGCATGTGAAACATCATGTGAACAGGTTTAATTTTACTCGCTCGATTTTAAAAAGTTATAAAATGATTATTGAACTATTTAAAATTTTCATGAGTCATTGATCTGCTAAAATCATTATTGTATATCATTTTCTATTTGCATTGTCTACACCACTTAGAACATTTTCTTTCCCTTCACTTCCTCAACTTAAATTATTTTCATAAAATAACTTTAAACATCATGAATTTATGAACCAAAATCAAAATAACTTTCTTTTTCGATCTCTAACATTAACTGTCAAATCAACTTTAATCAAATGTATGTTCTTTCACTTGTTGACGAGTACCAATACACCAATCGAACTTTTTCTAAAAAAAGAAACTTAATAACCCAATGGTTTAAATAAAAACTTACTAATAGTTCAATGACTTAAATAAAAAATTTTAAATAGTTTAATAATCATTTTGTAACTTTTTTAAATTGAATGATCAAAATGTGAACTTACTAATAATTTAGGACCTTAATTGTAGTTTACCAACCTAATTAATGGATAAAGCAGCATTTAATCATTGAACTTGATAACTTTTTTCAATTTAGACCTAAATATTTTTTTCCCATATTAGTCCTATAAATTGACAATTTTTTCTCAATTTTAGTTATGTAACGATATAACACTTTGTTATTGTACAATCTCAAAGTACCACGTTTTCATGCCATTGAGGTTAGACTTTAACCTAGCAAATAGTGGGGCATTAGGCAATGGCTTCGTTTGTGCGTGGCCCGTGACAATCACACGAACCAACTCTAAAAAAATTTGTCAAATGTTCAGGGACCAAGGTGAAAATATTACCTTATCACTTAAATTAGTTAAATTAAAATTTTGCTTTTCTCTCCAATTTAGATAACACTCATAACTAGAAGTTGACCTATTTTCATTGCTTATAAAATTAAATTAATCATCATAATCAACTTTAACCAAATCTAGTGAATTGAAAATTAAAGAAATGGCTGGTCCAATTAAAAATAAAAATGAAGTTTTGATTAATATTACAATTTAACCCAAACCCCCTTTTTTTTTTTTCCCTATTGTTTCTCAAAGTATTAGAAATAAAGCACAAATAGAAGTATTAAGAATCAAATTGTATTTAAATTTCATAATATATATTTGGCTTAGATTTGTATTTGGCTTAGATTTGTAGAAAAAGAAAATACATCAGGTAGGTTGAGACAAAATCAAAAGTATTATGTCAAGGTCAATTTCATCCTATAATTAATCCATATATTTTAAATATAATCTATATTAAATCTGAAATGCCCAAACTAACGACTAAACTGTCGAAAAAACTTAATTAATACGATATTGATGCTTCAAAGACAATTAAATCATGTTTTAAAATTTAAAAAATTAATTTAAAATCTGTCAATAATTTGAGAGTGTTTAATGCAATTAATTCAAAAACAAAATTTACAAGTGTTACACATGCTTATATCCTAACACTTGAAACTTGAATACGAGTAGCATATGCTTATAATAATTATGTCCCGGAATAAGGTATCTACATCTTAGTATAGTTTCAACTTCCATGCATTCCTATTTTATAATTATGCATCATCAGCCTTTTTTATTTGTGATGAGAACTAACAAATGTTCTACAAAGCTCACCTTGCAGACAAAGGACGATATCAAACAAGCTTGGAATGCTCTTTCCCACTGAAGAAAAACAAGAACTGCAAAACCAAATGAGTCCGGGAATAAAATCTCACTATCTTCTTGATATTTTCTCGTACTCCTATCGAGAGTTTTGTCTTACCTAATTGCATCACATAAACGTAGAAGGACAAAATCTCAATGTCCATGGCCATAATTCACACGAGACTCGAAGATGCAAAATGGATACTGGGTCTACCACCAAAAGGAGTTGATTTAGTTACCTGTGGATCACCAAAAGATGCACACAACGTTAGAAAGAAGTACAATCTTCCTAAAATAATAAAAGTTGCAGTGGTTAGAACAAGAACTAGGAAGATTAGACAAAGGGGACAACTTCAAGGCAAAGTTTGTACTATATGCATTGAGAATACGGGTCTAAATGAGACAATGGTACTCACAAGCTACTCGAGTTCACTCGAAAAAACTTCAAGCTCGATTCAATAATAGCCGAGCCAAGCTCAAGCTATCAATCGAGCCGAATTTGAGCATAGTAATAATCGACTCGAATACTAGCAAGCCTTATCAAGCTTTTCATATTTTTATATTATTAATTTACACTATCACCCTTAATATGTATTATTAACCCTAAGCTTAATTATTGAACCGAGCTATAGCTTGAGTAGCTTGATTATATCTCGAGCCAAGCTCAAATTTAAAGTTCAATTGAGCTTGAGCTGAGTATCAAACTCCGAATTTCAAGCTTGAGCTTGACAATATCCAGGCTCGGCTCGACTCGATTACATCCCCTAATTGGGAAGATACCATCCCTGTTTTCCATCCGAGACCTTTCAAAACTAAAAGAGATGTACAGAGAGCAGTGGCTACTTATCAACTTCTCAATAAGTTAGATGTAAAAGATTGATTAAATGTTACTTTAATCTATATTAGATAGATGAGACTAACATTGCATCAGCTTTACTTTCAGCCACATTATGTCTCTTTCTGCCATAGTAAAGACAATTCTGCAACTTACAAATAAACCACAAAATGTCATAAAACAGAAGTGAATTTAACTAAGCAAATATACACAGAGCATGACTTAGAGGATCATCAGCAATGCTTCTAATTCCGTGTAACCGTCCTGGAATATCACCAGCTATTCTTTAAAATTTTGTGCACTAGATACAGAAGCCCAAGGAATCTGCTGTTCCTTTCTTGCCTAACAGAGTAAATCGTAGCAGTCCAACTCAAAGCAAACTGGAGAGGAGAGCAATCACTATGGGCTCCTCAACCTTTTACAAGGCCCAATAAAATTCAGTGTCCCAATCGCCAACATGCCTCCGAAATCTGGATATAAAAATATTCAAAGTTTTCTAATGACAACTAAAATAAACATATGAGTTCCAGTTTCTGCTTCTTGGTTGCACAATATAGTAATATACAGCTTTTGTCTTCAATTGAAAGGCGCCATTTGCTCATTGTATCTGCCAACCTGTTAATAACAGCCATCCAAGCTAGAATAGTGTGCTTTGGGATTTGACATTAGAACCAAAGCAATCTATATGCCAGGTGACCTTAGTGTGTAGATTCCAACAAGATGGCATTCCCCTGGAAAATCTATGTATTCACTGTCTCAAAATATCTCGAGTCCTGAAAGTGAAGTGGTTCATTTCCCCAAGAAACCCACCCACCTAACATTTCTCTAGCAAAGAGTTCAATACATCGAGCAGGTTTAACTCCAGGAACATGGTCCAACAGTAATTCTATAAAGGGCAAGAAAGAAAAGAGTTAATATGAGTGAAAATTCAAGCACTGAGTTGCCATGTAAAAGTTGAGGCATTTACTTCATAAGCATAAAAAAATAAATTAACTCCTTCTCAGATGATATATACGAAAGAAGAAAATAGGTAAAAGACCTCTTCAGTCCCTCTCAATTTCAATATTGAGCAAATTAGTCCCTCTCAAAAAAGTTGAAGCAATTTAATCACTATTAATTTTGAAAGTGAGCAATTAAAGACAATTAATCATAATGTTAATGTCTTCCATCAATTGTACATTAATTTGGTTGATATAATAACAAATTTAGCCCTTGATGTTTACATATTTTGTCAATTTAGTCTCAACATTTGCAAATTTACACAAATTTTGTGGGCTAAATTTGCTAAATCAAAACCAAATTGAAAGAAAGTGTAAACTTTGAAGGGTACATTAGATATTATACCAATCGGAATTATATACAATTGACAATAACGCAATGGTTGGTATTTAGTTGCTCAGTTTAGAAATTGACAGAGATTAAATTGCTCCACTTTTTTTTAGAGGGACCAATTTGCTCGATATCAATATTGAGAGGGCCAGAAAAGATATTTTTTACCAAGAAAATATTAAGAAAATAGTTCATTTTTGGTCAAGAAAATCTCCTATGGTATGGTGAAAGAGTAAAAATGCTTGCAACCATATATTATGGGAACTATTTAAGTAGTCCATCAATAAAATAATACCTCCAATTGGGGGTTTCCTGGAGTAACCTCCAGGAATGTTTATGATAATATGTTCATCTTTTATCGACCTAAATACTGAATGGCAATTTGAATCCATTTCCTGCAAAAGTTCCACAGTATAAGCAACAAAAATAATCTAGTCAAGAGCACCCAGCAATTAAAAGCATGTATAATGCATAGCTTATGTTTATTACTTTTCCTTGACAGTATCCCAGGAGAAGACATTCATATGGTCGATGATGAAAGAGGTCAAGATCACTGATCAATGAACCTTCTCCTTTCACCGAAAATCTCAAGCAGAACCCAATTTAAATGATAATTTGCAAATCAGCATTGTTTCAACTTCGTGCAAAACACACACAAAGACAAAAAAGATGAGAGAGTCACCTTCAACCAGTAAATAGTAGACACATATCTAACTCCCCATGCAGGGAATAGCTCTTTCTCAATGACGGTACGCAATTCTCTCTATTTGTCACCCATAAGGCCACAAGTGCCCCCCTCTGTGTGTAAGTTGCTTAATTGGAAGGGATAACAAATACCGGTTTGGTAATGTTGGGTACCTGAAGCAATCGGGAAATGAAAACACAGGTGAAAATATATTGACAAGAAGAAACTCACAAAAATTTGATCAGGAAGGTATAAACTGTCAAAAGCAGTAGTGATGTGTTTGATACATTGAAATATGTGATTACATACACTGATTTCTGACGAGCACTTCCATTTTCCCATGGAGGACCAATAACCATAAGGTTGAAACCACTATCAGATTCAGCTGCATAAGCACAAAAAATGGAAGTCGATGTTCATCTTAATTCTATGAGTCACTGGTTCTTAGAGCAGCTAAAGAAAAACTTAGCAAATATAAGGGTAAAACTACCATGGTGGCCCCTGTACTAGGGAAAGTATCCACCGATAGCCAAATGAGCTTTTATATGGATTCAGCATACCAAAGGTGAAGCCATAGAAGTGAAAAGAACACAATCAGTAGTTAACATGATTCAAGATCATGTCTAAAAATGTCAGATAATGGCTCCAAAAGACCACGACACCTCCTAAGAATACAAAACTACAACTAAGATTTCAGAATTGCCTCCACAAAAATAGAAAGCATGTTTTGGTATCACACTAACATGAAAAGTAGTAGATGCAATGCAAGATCAATTGTATTATTTATATGAGCTGAAGACACTGAAAAAGATTGTAAAAGGAAAGCAAAAAAAGTAAACTCTCTTATCAGTTGCATGATAAAGAAATAGTATTAAGAAACAGTTCCTGAGGTTTGCACAAAGCAAATACTCTTTATATAAATTAAAGACTAAGACTGCTTTCTAGAGACTCTAGGCATTTCAATATAACAGTTAAAAACTCCAAATAAACTCAGATGAAGCATCCATGATCAATCACACTTCAACTCTTCTCATTTGCCCTTTGAATCTCATAACCTGCGATTAAAAAAAAATTTTAAAACGTGAGCTCAATGCATACTCTGAAATTTTACAAATGTTATTTCCAAATAAACTAGCGACATCCAAAGTACGGTTGAGGTTAAACTTTGTCATATTTTGCTATTAGTTCTTTAGATTATGTTGCAGGATGTGCCAAAGACAAGCAAATATACAGCGCTTTCAATAATTTTCAAATATGAAATGCCAAGATCAAACATCATGAGTTGAATAGAAAAACTGACCATATCACGAGCACCACTCTCTGGCATTTTGAAACATTTTTAACCATGGACTAGGGCCTTTCTTGTCCACATTCCAGTCCTTTGGATACCAAGGGAACTGCCACATCAGGAAACACAGCTCTGGATGAGGCATCGTGGCAAGATGTCGACCATCAGGAGAACAAATTGCAGCCACTCCTAATGGAGAACCGTTCAAGTTGAAGGGATATGCCACTGTTGGGTTCCCATCATCATCACAATATCTTAATGGAGCCAAATCTAAATGTAATACACGATCCAGAACACCATCATCGGGAAAATATGCTCTTCCCTCACCATGGGCAGCCCATACACCTAATGTACTGCCTTCCATTCCTTTAAACATCATGGCGGGAGAGTCCTTTATAGTCACACTCGTGAAGCGGCATTCAAATCGGCCAGACTCATTGTGCATAAACCTGGGCTGTGATGGATCCCCACCAGCACCAAAAACACCCCCGACTTGGGGCCCTGGGACCCACCCTAACAGAGCCATTAACTGACACCCATTGCAAACGCCGAGACTGAAAGTATCAGGGCGCTTATAGAATTCCTGAAACTGATTGAGAAGAGGCTGATTGAAACGTATGGACGCAGCCCAACCTTCAGCAGAATCAAGCACATCGGCATAACTAAAACCCCCAACAAATGCAATTCCACGGAATTCATCCAAAGAAATAACTCCGTTAAGAAGGTCTGACATTGCAACATCCCAAGGCTCAAAACCAGCAGCATAAAATGCTGCTGACATTTCTCTGTCTCCATTGCTCCCTTCCTCACGAATGATGGCTACTTTCGGTTTTAAAGCTGTAGTAAAAAATTTCTCATCCGTAACTGAAGGGGTGAAAGACAAGGGCCAAGAAGGCTCATGGCGAAACTTCAAACCTTCTTTCTCCAGTTCCACACAAGAAGCCAATCTCTGCAACTTTTCGAGCTGGAAGCTTGTATCCTCTCACATATCTCTGAGCAGAGAAGTTTTCTCATTTATATGAGTAATTCCATCAACCTTTAGCTCTATCCCAGGTGAGGTGGTTACTCCTATTATCTCAGCAGAAACATCCAAACTGCTAAGCTTCTCCATCACACTATCCACGTTATTCTTACTTACCTCAAGAATGAGACCAAGCTCTTCAGCAAAAAGTGATTGGAAAACACTATCTCCTAGAGGAGCCAAGTCCAATGCAATGCCACAGTTTCCAGCAAATGCCATCTCCAATGCGCAAACTAGTAATCCACCATCACTGATATCATGACCTGCAGAGATCAGACCATCTCCAAGAAGGTCTTGCACCCCCTCAAAAACTCTCTTAAGGTATGAAACATCATCAAGATCAGGGCAGTCATTCCCAATCTGATCAAAAACTTGAGCCAAAGCGGATCCACCCAGATGCCGCTTTCCCTTTGCCAAATCAATATGAAGCAAAATACCATCCTCTCCTAGCTTCAAATCTGGGGTTACCGTTTTTGTTATGTCAGGACAAGTGACATAGGCACTAATTACAAGATTTCCAGGAGCCTTAACAACCTCCCCACCTGCATGGGCAGCCATTGACAGACTGTCCTTCCCACCATCAATAGCGATACCGAGTTCAATCATTGCTTCTGAAAGAGCAATAGCAGCGTCATACACGGCTGCTCCTTCACCCTCAAGCTTGGCAGCATACATCCAATTTCCGCTTGCTTTGACATCAGACAGAGAAGTAACCTTTGCCCAAACAAGATTTGTGAGAGCTTCTCCAACAGCCAGTCTAGCCATTGCTTTTGGATCAAGCAACCCCTTAATAGGTTGCTCTCCGATGGCACAGGCACCCCCAGTTAAGTCAACATAACTTTGAGCAATGACTGCAACATCAGCTAGAGGTAACTGCAAGGGACCAACTGTTTGCTGCTGTGCTACAAGACCTGTTACACATCTATCAACTTTTGTTGTCAAAAACCGTTTGGAACATACAGATGGAAGTCTTAATACTCTCTTCCAAACATACAGATGGAAGTCTTAATACTCTCTTCAATGAGTCCATGACTGTGATTCCAGGAGCAACATCAAGCAATTCTCGTGCATAAGCCACTCGCTTGAATTCAAAGGATTTTTGAGGCATGTCACCAAGCACTTTCTCAAGCTCAAGATCAACAGCTGGAGGAGGGGGAGGGAGTCCACTTGCACGCCTTTTTTCAATAGCTACGCTATCAACTAGAACAACACGTCCCTCACCATTAATAGTACCAATAACAGCCATCGGAAGTCTTTCCCTTGCACATATTGATTCCAACAGCTTGCGGCTTTTAGGTTTTACCAAGATTGCGTCTTGTTCTTGATACTCTGCACCCCATATCTCCAAAACAGACATACTGTGATCTCCAACAACAATGGCCCTAATATCAATCTCAGCACCCTTTGGGTATATAATTTCCTTGACAACATTGCAATTCCCACCAGCTCCCTGATCATGAATGCTAATAATCGGGTTATCCTCCGCCATCTCAATGCAGGCACGAACTACACGGTACAGTTTTTGTGCCATTTCAGCATCTCCACGCTGTACGGCATTAAAATCAAGTTCTGCATCGTTCTGGCCACTAACCATACTGGACGCAGCTCCACCACCCATTCCAATCCTATATGCAGGGCCACCAATCTTTACAACTAACATTCCAATCTTTGGGTCCCCTTTCGATATATGAGTGTGATCAATCTGTCCAATGCCTCCACTAAACATGATAGGCTTCAGCCATTCACGACGTTCACCACTAGGGAGTCTCATTCCAAATGTTCTAGTAAAACCCTGAATTAATGGCTCACCAAATTTGTTACCATAGTCAGATGCACCATTGCTAGCCTCGATGAGAATTTCCAAAGGAGAAGCCAAATTTGATGGATAAGTGAAAGATGCATCTTCCCATGGGGCATATGATCCCTCTATATTAAGATTCCCAGTTGTGTAACCAGCTGTGGATGCAACAACAAATGATCCTCTTCCAGTGGCATGTGTATCCCTAATGCGGCCACCTGCACCTGTCTCTGCACCAGGGTAGGGTGCCACTGCACATGGGAAGTTATGTGTTTCAGCTGTAAACAAGACATCAATTTCACGAGTTGTTTCATCTAGTAGGCAGGCTGTTCCAGGCTTAATTGGTCGTAATCGGTATGCAAGAAACCCCTTAATTGCACTCGAATTATCCTTAAAACCAATGACAGAATTGTTTGGATTTGCTTTCAAAGTGCTCTTGACAATTTGCATGAGGGTCCTGTCCATTGGCTGTCCATCAATAACAATCTTCCCCGTGAAAAAACAATGCCTGCTATGCTCACTGTTAGATTGGACCATATCGAATAACTCTACATTTGTCGGATTCCGCTTGATGTCCTCCACGAACAGCCTGGTATAGTACTGCAAGTCTTGTTCATCAAATGCTAAACCCATTTCCTGATTTATTTCCTCCAATGCTTTCCTTCCCCTCTCAATGACAGGCACAAAACGAACCTCCTCCGGAGCCACACTAGTTCCAAATGAAGTGAGCCTCTGCCTATAAACACACTCCATCATCCGATCGTGAACCATCGCAGCAAACTCATTAATTTGATGTTCCTGCAATGCTCCCTTACTATACAACAAGTATCTTCTTGACCTCTCCATTCGAGTCACCTCAGTCAAACCACATGATTGACAAATGGAAACAGCGTTCAGGACCATGCCGTTGTAAAAGACAACCTCGGCCCAACTTCAACTATCACTGTATTCAACCCTTCCTGCCTCTTCTTCGCAAGAAAACTCTCAGTTGCCAAATTCTCAGGCTCGTATGTTTCCCCAAGAATCCATTTAAGCGTTGAGAGCTTCTCAGATGAAATCTTTGAAGCAAGGCCTATATTAAAACACTGCTCGGTTTTCAACCCAACAATCTGATTGGAAACTTTGGTTTGAACTGATTTGAGAAGCTCCTCGTTTGCACTTTCTTGTATCAAAGGGATACAGTAGAAATGGACGACCTCTTGAGCAGGCTTTTCAACCAATCCAAGTTGCTCATTGACCAAACTAGTCGTGACATTTCCAGAAGCCATTGCTTTTGGCTGTGGCCGAGAAGAACACCTCAAAGGAGCACCTTTTGTATTAGACATGTATCCCATCCGGCTTGGATTACATAGCTTGCCCCATAATAGATTACTTGGCTTAATCGAAGAATTTCTCTGCAAAAGCAGAGTTTGCCTTGTTGTACCCTGAAATAAGGCAAAGTGCACCAAAAAACGAAGAAGAAAGTTAAGAACCTGTATCAGTTTGCATGAAGAAGAAGAGCTCAATGCAGTTTTCATTTGTTTAATAAGAAAAATCAAAGGAAAACTACAGTGCGCGGAAAATTGCTTTAACACACTCTCTCGGAGACCAAAAAGTGTGTAGAACATAAAGAAAACTTACTTGCAGAAACTCTGCCGCAGTTATCTCTCTTACCCCAGCCATTTTCATGTAACTGCAAACGCAGGGGACAAAATAAGTTGTATTTAGATGATAAAATTTAATAGAATGTGATATATGGCATAATGAGAGTGATAAAAGAACATAATAGCCTGTTTAACACTATAATAAAACGAACCAAAAGCAAGAGTAAAGAACTAGATACTCAATAATAACTAAGTAAAAGCAAGAACAAGAAACTAAACTAATAACAAAATAATAAGAAAAATGATAAGGGAAAAAAATTAAAAAAATAAAATAAAATGATAATAAGACAAAACGGAAACAGGGCAAAGGGGAAGAAATCGACCGTATGAGGGCGGTGGTCAGAGTGGTCGCGCGAGTCGGTCAACGAGGAGGACGGTAGTTGGACGGTGGGGCTCAGGTTGGCTCGCTTCGGGTCGTGGGGTTTTGGTAAGAACGGTTTGGGTTTTAGGAGGACGAATGGGTGAAAGAGAGGCGAGGGGGAGGCTGGTGCGCCGGGTGGGGCGTGCGGCTGGGGCTGTGGATGTAAGGGTGATCGACGAGGGAAGAAAAGAGAGGGGAGATGAGGGAGAAGGGACGGCGAGAAAGACGGCGCTAGGGGGAGGACAGTTGGTCGACCAGGGAGGGGAAGCAGGGGAATGGTGGTGCGAGAATAATTAAGGATTTTTATATCAAATTTGTTCACTTACTTTTTTATCTGTAATTCTTAATTCCTTAAGCAGATTTTAGCGCACAAAAATATTGCCTCATCTTATTCAATTACATATTATTTAATCTATTTTTTTATATATATATATAAAAGATGTTATAACGTAGATATATCAAATTTGTTATAAAATTTAACTTTACTAAAATTATTTATTTATTTTTAAGTAATTGTATTTAACGTAGATACCATCATGAACCACCCAGCGTAGATTGTCCCAGTCCTTGACTGCCATACCTCCTACATTGCTATGAAATTTTTTGAATTGCTGACCATGATCGACAGGCGATCTGGAAAGGAGCTCGAGAAGGAACCCAAGTTCTTGAAGAATGGTGATGCATGGATGATAAAGATGGTTCCCACCAAGCCTATGGTTGTAGAGACTTTCTCTGAGTACCCACCCTTTGGATGATTTGCTGTCAAGGACATGCGTCAGACTAGCTGTTGGTGTCATCAAGAGCGTTGAGAAAAAGGATTCAACTGGTGCTAAGGTCACCAAATCAGCTGCCAAGAAGAAATGAGATTGCATTTGATAGTGTCACAGCCTTTTGATTTTGGTTTTCTATAGTCTGGTACTTACAGTTTTTTAGATCAATTTTGATGTCTTCATTTGGTTGAGACTTTGTCATCTGCCTACGGATTGTGTGTTTGCTTTTTCCTTGTCAATTGTAGTTGAATTCCTTGGAAAAATTCTAGTTTGATATTTCCTTGTTTTCTTAATGTTATGATGGTCCTAAGCCTTCGAATTTAAGTTACTTTCCTGCTCGAATAAGGTTTTCGCCTAATTGTGTTGTTATTGTTCTAAATTTCCATCTTTCAATGATAAATTAGTGAAATAGTATTTTGATAATTATAAATTAATCTTTCAATTAACATAAAGAAATTTCCATTGCTTATATAACAGTGAAGAAATTCATCTTTCAGTTCTAGTTTCTTCTATGAGAAACTAGACTCAATAAGCTTTAATTCCATATTTTGTTCATCCTCTAATTCGATTTCCACAATTCGATTTCCACAAATTATGGTGATTTTTTAAAGTTAGCCTACTGCTGCTGTCTAAAATTATTTTAGTGCAAGATGTTAATTATCATTTTTCCCCTAAGCTTTTAATAAATGATAATTTCGTTCCTACTCAATTAACCTCTCAATTGAGCTTATTTTTCTCAATTAACAATTTATTCTATCACTTTAGACTACTTTATAACCTTTGGAAATCAAAATTTCAGAACTAGACTTTAATTCCAAATTTTTTCACAATTAGGTCCTAAAAATCAATTTTTATTGAAATTACCTAATAAAATCATCTCATAAACAAATTAAAGCTTCAATTTCATGCTATTTCATCATAAAATTACAGAACTCAACCATGGTGACTTTCAATTTCATCCATGAAATTAAAAACTAATGAATTTAATAATAGGACCTAGTTGTAAAAGTCTTAAAAACACAAAAATTACAAGGAAAAAAAGGCAAGGATTAACTCACTTGGTGTAAAAATTATGAAGTACCAACTTAATGAATCCCTCCTATGGCGTTTTGGCTGATGAGAATGAAGAGAAATCACAAGAAATCTAGATATTTCCATATTAGTCCTAATTCTATTTAGTTAATTATGCAATATTCTAATTTTACCCTTAAATCATCCATTTTCTTGCTGATTTCATGCCCTTGCGGTCCAGCCCAAATAAATTTTGGGTCTAATTCCTTTTAAATCCTTTCTCATTAGACACTTAAGCTATTTAATCATCCTAGCCACTTTTACACATTTTCCAATTTAGTCCTTTTCATTTAATTGACTACTCAAACGTTAAAATTTCCTAAAAAAATTTTAATATCACAATACTAACATTTTATAAATATTTATAAAAATATTTCTGACTCGGTTTTACGAGATCAAGGTCTCGATACCTTGGTTTTATCTAATTTTCTTTAATAATTTCTTTTTCTAACTAACCACTAAATCGGTAATTTTTTTCTATCGATATTTTCATACGATTTTCCTATCATATCAATATTCATGCAAAAATATTAAAATAATTTTCTCTTTGAATCAAATTTGTGGTTACGAAACTATTGTTTCGATAACCCTAAAATTAGGCCATTACATCTTCCGTCTCCACAAAAATATATATCTACAAAGAAATAACAGAAAAGACACAACTAAGCTTAATTAAGCTTAGTAAGTTCAACAGGTAAAACAATAAACTTATCGAATAAGCATATCAATTACAGAATACCGGAAATAAACCAAAATCATGTCAACCGTAATCAAGTCATAGCTGAGCTTTATACTTAATGCAAATGATACAATCCATTTAATTATATTATACCATTGAATATACGTTCGATGAACGTTATAACAGATTCGAATACACGGTTAACCATCCAAACCACACCAAATTGCTCAAATGAGCTAATCCTCTGAGAACACACCTAGGCACCAAGTGCCAAGCCCGTAGGCTCTTTGGACTTGAATTTTGAAATCTAAAAAGTAAAAGGACTAAATCGCTAGAAATAAAAATATATAAACCAAATTCCAAATTTATGAAAAGTAAAAAAACTTGTGGAAATGGAATATTTAACCAATTACTAATGATGTTAATTATTGCACTGAAATTTTTAAATTGGAAAAGTAAAATTAAGTATAGGACTTTAAAATTTGACAACGTATAGGGACTAACATCACATTTTAACCTAAAGACAATATTGGGCCTTTTCATGGTTTGAGTCTGCCCCAGTACATAGGTTGGGTCACTGATAAGGCTTCTTGACATTGAGTAAATGGGCTATTAGCCTGATTTTGGATTGCACTCTAAGGAATTGACCCAAATGAATCTTTAATATTTGGGCCTGGTTAATTTGAATCAGGTGAATTTAAACTTATAATTGTTGGATCAGTTGGGTTTGGGACAATTTTTGGTTGATGTAATTTCAAGTTTGGATTATTTGAGGTTTGAGTCCTTTTGACTACGCATTATTTAGAGTTTTGATTATTTTGGATTCATTTTTAGACTCTTCAACTTGTTAATTGGGCAGGCCGGGGTTGGTTTTGGGTCATTTTGGGTTCGGGCCAGATTTGAGTTTGAGTTGTTTTAAACTTGGGTCATTTTGCTTTCTAATCATTTGGGATTTGAGCCAATTTCCAATTCAAATCATTTCAAGTTTCTTCACACCGTTTGTACTAATCAAAAGCTCTCATTCACTTTTTTTTTCTAAAGTTCAATATTTTTTTATGAAACAGTTTTGAACGTTATGAATTCACAAATTAAATTCCAAACAAGTTTATTCTCTGATCTTTGACACTAACCATCAGACCAGATTGGATCTAAGGTATCTTCTTCTACTCGTCGACCGGTACTGATCCACCGTATCAATCATCAAATCGTCGCTTGGAGCTCACTAACCAAACTTAAAAAAGAAAAGGAATTTACAGCCTAGTAACTTAAATGAAAACTTTTGAAATATTTTAGTTTACATTTTGTAACTTTTTAAAATCAAATAACCAAAATATAAACTTACTAATAATTTAACCACATTGAATATAATTTACCTTAAAAAATACAACAATTATAATGGATAAATGATGTAGTATTTGAAGGCTAAAGGCTTAAAAGGCCAAAATGGATGAGCTGAGCTGTTAGTCACTGAATTGAGAGAAATGGGTAGATCAGACCAAAAGCATAAAAAAAAGCAAAGCAGAAATCTGCTTTTTTTTGCTTTGGATTCTGATTTCTTTTATGATATATTATTGATACTGGCAGAGAGATTCACTTTGTGTTAGATTTAGATCAAAAGGGCTTTCATTACTTTCATAAAAAAATAGTCTCATTCAGTCATGATTTATAAATTATATGGTTTTATCGAGTCGAGAGATAAAAAATTCGATGTATCTTAAGTAAGATTTCGGATTTTAATTTTATAGATGAAAGAAGTAAATTGTGAAATCTTTACTTTGCTTTTAATGGTTTGATTTTAAATTTTATCAAAACCTAAGGTAATTATGTGTAATGAAAAAATGGTTAAAATGTGTTATAAGCCTCCGCATGCAGATTTTAAAAATCAAGTTAAATTGTCAACACTGTTAATTTTTTTTATTACAACATCAGTTTTTTAATTATATGACTATTAAGTGATTTTTTTTTAAATTTCAAAATGTCGCACAAAGACTAAAATCCTGAAAATAAAAGTATAAAGACTAGATTCTAAAATTTTAAAGAATATAAGGACTTAATAGCATATATATATTTTTGGATAAAGTGCTTCACCTTCTTAGATTCTAGAAAAGGAAAAACAGCCTGTTTAGATCCATTAAAGTGTTTGCTTTTGCTAAGATTTTTTGTTAGTATAATAATTTTTACAACTTTGGATAATACATAATATACTGATAATTATGCAAGCTTTCCACATCACCATCATTTATAATAATGCTCTATTAGATGTATTTCCAAAGATTTATGTTAGTAATGATTATTACATCTTTTACTTTAAAAAAAAAAAAACTATTACTGCTTATGAGAAAGGATTGTATGAAACTATAATTTCACGTGATTTTTATCTTTTCTTAATAGAAAAATGACAAATTAGATTTTTTCTCTTGATTTTTAACTTATTTCTCCTTAAAAAAATTAAATCCAATTAAAAATGTTAAAAATTAGGAGGAAAAACCCAATTCGTCATTTTTCTATTGGAAAGTGATAGAAATGATGTGGAATAACAGTTTCATACAATCCCTTCTCTATTGCTGATTGAGTTTTAGCTCGGTTAGTGTCAGTATTATTGTTAGTGTAGGAGGATATGAGTTCGAATGCGTTAGATCATATTATCCTCCTATTTAAAAGTTGGGGAGGAGTTATGGATAATTCATTTTAGCGATGCTTGTATTTATAGAGTTAATTTGGTAATTTTAGGCATAACAAGAAAAAGATAAGGATATAAAAAATGGATTAACTCTCTAGAAATACATTTAATTCATAATTAATTTTATTCTTTATAATATAAAAATTAATATTCTATATTTAAAATAGAGAAAAATAACTCGATGTTATATAAAAGTTATTGGTTATTTTTTATTTACTTGAAACTTAAAAATTGTAACAAATAATATAAAAAAATTACGCAACAAATTTCATTTTATCAAAATAAATTAAAAAAACCCAAATTAATATAAAAAGATTAAAAACTAAATTGAACTGAATTAATATTCACGATTTTAAAAAGTTCAAAAAAAAATCAAATCGAACTTAATTGAATTGAACTCAACTCTAACAATAACATAATGTTTAAAATATATCGAGGCTTTACTAAATAAGATTAAAATTAAAAATTCATAAAAATAAAACTCATTTTATCAATATAAATTTTAATAACACAAAAAGAATAAAATTTTTAAAAAAATTTAAAACTAAACCCTAATTTTAAAAAACTTAACCCAACTCAACTCTAATGAAGACACAAAATTTAGGATATTTAAGATAGTGTATAGATGCAAGTAGTGAAAGGAAAAAGAGCTAAGAAGCATCATCATATGGGTGGGTGATTGGCCAATTTTCAAATGCCAAAATGATGTTAAATAGTGAAAAGCTATTCATAATTTGGGTCTTTTAAGTTACTAAGGTGAGGTCCCTTTCCTTCCTATTTCAAACATTCAAACCAAAGTATTAGCCTTTGAAATTTTTAATTTGTAAAGTGGGGACATTTGTTGAGGGGTCATCAACTATATAATCTTCTTGGAAATGATAACTATACTTTTAATAGGATTCATAGTCTTATTGTTGGCAATAATTTCACATCTTTGGAGATAAAATCAATCAATGTGGAAGTTGGGATCATTTTATCATTACAAAAAAAATCAAACTATGATTTTATTGTTTATGTTTGAAATTTGTATAATTTGGTGAATTGATAACAGATTAAAGTATTCAAGAGATTCTTGTATCATAGGGATTAGATCAAATTAATCCCTTTGTTATTAAATGGATTAATTCAGTTTTTATACTATTAAAAACAATCAAATAAGTCTAAATTGTGACAGAGTTAACATTTACGGTATAAAAAATGTCTTGAAATTTACTTTTTCAATTGTAAACAAAACCTGTAAAAACCTTAAAAATATTAACTCTGTTAAACTATAAATGTTGTAATTTAATTAGTAAATGTTAATTTTATTTCAATTTGATCTTATTTAATTGTTTTTAATAGTACGGGGACTAAATTGATCAATAATAGTAAAGAGACTAATGTAATCAAATCCCTATAATAAAGGGATATATCAGGTACATTCACTATTGGTCATATGATTATGTTGATGTGGTTGATTGTTATTCAATCATACAATCTGGGTAAGTGAAAATTCAGTCAATAACATTTAAATAATAAAAAAATTATATACTAACCAATGTTGATTAGATGGACCAAGAATTAATTGGGGTATTGGTCCAATTAGAAGGGTTAAATTGATTGACTTGCAAATTAGTTGAACGGATTTTCTATATTTTTAATGATTTACTTAATCAAACCAAATAAACTGGTCGAATCGATTGAAATGGTGGTTTGATCGATTCTATCACCAATACGGTTCTGAAAACCTCGATTCAATTGAATGTTTATGCCCGTTTTTAAAAAAAATATCCACGTTGTTAATTTAAATGTAATAACTAATAATGTTATCAATTTGAACCTACTCATAACATTATAAAATAAAGGAGTCAAATTATTTTAAATTAAAACAAAGAGTTTAAATTACAAATATATATTATTGAAGTGGTATGGCACATTGCAGTTTCAAAGAGAGAGATGTGATTCAAACCCTTTGTTAGAAGGGACAACAATGAACCATGTAACAATTAATTTTCATAGGTCATAAAACAAAACTTTATATTAGTTTTAAAAAATAAAAAATTTCAACAATATAAAGGATTAAAACCACAATCAATTAAAGGTAAAAAGATGTCATAAGTCACTGTACTCTTTTTAATTTTAGATTTTAATTCATGTACTTTTATTTGTAGGAATTTAATCTCTCTACTTTTCAAAATTCAAGTCTAATTGTTAACGCCGTTAAAATTATATTTTTAAATTAGGTTCATTACAATGTTACATTTTTTAGTTATATTTCTATCAGGTGAGTTTTTTTTTTTTTTTTAATTTCAAAATTTCTCACCAACAAATTTGACAAAAATAATTATAGTGTTAATAATTCAGACCTGAATTTTAAATTTTAGAAAATGTAAAAAACTAAATTCTTAAAAGTAAAAATACACAGATTAAATTTTAAATTTATGAAAAGTATAAAAATAGATAATATATTTTAACATTAATTAAACTCTTGTAAAATGTAAGAACAAGAGAGATATTGAATCACCAAAAATTCATGACAAAAGTTGTCCAAAAAAAAAAAAATCAGCAGCAAGTAAGCTTGGAGATGGCAAAAACACCTATTTCTGGTGCTTGTGGGGCATGATTACAATTGTTAATAGGTCGAGTTATTTATCTAGGTCTAAGTGTCTGTTCAAATTTGAGAGAGCCTGTGTAAAAATATTAAGTTTGAAAAATGGTTAGAGTAAGGAAATTAGGTTCGTTTAAAATATAGGTTGGGCTTGGGCTTTAACATTCAATGCCCGAGTCCCGACTGTTTTTAAGTTTATAATGTTTTATATCATATTATTTTTATATATTATGTACTTTATAACACGTAAAAAATAAATATATACTAAGTATATAATACTGCTCTAATGTAAACATTAAAATAATATTAAGATGGCTATATAAAAAAATTCATAAATAAAAAAGATATATAATTGTTAAATATTAAAAATAATAATATAGGTGAGCCTAAAATGGATTTAAATTAGTCTTTTGCAAATATAGGTAGGATTGAACAAAGGCCCGTATGTTAGATTGGGCTATGTTTGAACAAGTATAAAGTATATTAATATCATATTTAGACCCAACTCAAACCCAGCCCAACCTTACCCATGAGCACCTCTAGGCACGACGTAAAGAGACTTTTTTTTTTACATTATTAAACAATGTTTTTAGAATAAGATCAATTATATTGGTCAAGTCATGGATTTGTCGGTCTGACCAGTTTAATTAAAAATATATTAAAATTTTCATAAAAAAATTGATTCAACCAATTTTTTATTCGTGATTCAGCTTATCCAATATTATTTTTTAAACTCACATCCTAACTAATTTTCAATTCAACCAATTTGTTCGGATCCAAACGTTTTACTCGCCAAGAGCATGGTAGAAAAGTATTGAATTTATTTGCAAGCTTATATTAGCACAATTTTACTCATGAGGAATATGGTAGGAAAAAAAAATTAATATATTTGGAGTGATATATGCTATTTTGTTAATATTATCATAAATTTTTAAATATTCATTGTTGGTCCTAATAATGTATAAAATTGTTTTTAACTTGTATATTTATACATGTTAAAAATAAATAAATACTATAGTAATAACTATAAAATGTGCTTTTAGATAACCTTACGTTTTACCAAATAAGATAATATATCATATCTAGTAACGTATTAAAGTAACAGTAAATTTCGATAATCCTATTATCGAAAGTAATATTACATTTTGTGAACCAAATGTCCCTAAATGTAATATTGAATTTGAAGTAAAAAACTTTACAAGTAAGCCTAAATTGCTATCTGTTAGAAACATTAACTGATGGGTTTAGCAAGCTTTTATAATAGTTAATGTGTTTCGTTATGTTGATGACTTGTATTTTTTAAAGATTATGATTAAATATTGTATTAGGCAACAAATGCATGATAATCACAAACTCGAAACTTTTTTTAAGGTCAACCATTCATTCATTCATAATTTGAAGTATTGTTAATTGCAAAATCGTGAATAGAGGGAGGGTAAGCAAACCCAAATTTGAGAATATCTTCACTTTCAAAAGTCCACATGGATAAGATAGTCTGCAATTTTATTACCTGAACAAACTACATAAAAAAATGCCAACAAATCAAATAAAACATCCGAGACACAAAAATAAAAACAGAGATTTGATTTAGTAAATTAAGCATTCCAAGCTTTAAGATACTTGGAAACAAAAAGACAATCCATTTACACTTCAACTTGCAAGGCACAAAGTAAATGCTGGCCAATATACCAAGCAATGACCCAATCAAAACTCCAGCAAAGAAAGATTCAAAGTGTTGGATCTATAACGTCACCACATCATACAGAAACGCGCCCATCACTTCACTTTGAGGGTTATGAAACTTTCTCTTCCACCATAACTCGAGAGAGTAAATTTGAGGTGTCTTTAAACTCGAGAAGGAACATTACTTATTAACCCATAAACAAGGGGAAATAGAGCGAAATGACGATTTGCATTGTTTTCAAAATTTGGATCGGGGCAGTCGGTGTACTAATTTGAAAAAAGAGTTAGATCGGTTGATCCGTAAATTGATACAAATTGGTTGAATTGGGTTAAAAAAATCAGTTGAAATCGGACTGGTGGTCGAATTGGTCATGCCATTGGTTTGTCGATCTAACAGATATATCCGGTTTGATTAAATAAATCATTAAAAATTCATAAAAATAAAATATATGAAAAATATAGTTCAATCGATTTTTTGCCGTTCAATTGGTCTGTACCAATTTTCGAGTAAAGGGATTTAATGCCCTTCTCTGGACTAGTACCCTAGTAAATTCCCGGTCCAATTGGTTCGATCAACTAATCTAGTTCAAATAACCTTAGTTGAATTAGCGATTGAACCATTTGAATCAATTTTCTTATTTTTATTTATAAATTTTAATAATTTATTCAATCGAAAACAAAATCAATGAATAAAAAATTGATAGTCTAATTAATTTGATTACCGATTTAGTTTTAAAATCCTTAACAACTTAGCCTTCAATTACTCTCAAAATAAAATCCGAAAAAAATGAAAGAATGATAAAAAACCATATATAAAAATATAATTAAATAAAAAATTATTTGAAACATTATCGATGAAATTAAAAAACTGGAGAGAATATTAAATGCAAATATTTGAAGAAAAAAGAAAAAATAGGAGCAATAACGTGACCTCAAACTACCCTTTCATTGACCACGGCGTCGGCGTGGAATGGTTGGTTGGTGACAGGTTGGAGCCTGGAAAGACGACATTCTAGTTCTCGTAAAACGACAACTTATTAAAAAGAAAAGCTGTTTACTTGATCATCGAGAAATGTGATCCCCCAATTACCCCCTTTCTCCACCGGCTTTTCCCGGTCACTTCCTTTTCATCTTTCCCTCCATTCGCCCCTTTTTTCCTTTTTATTTTTTTAATAATTTCTTAAAATTTAATTCACAGTTGAAATATCCGATAACTCTCTCTATTTTTTTTAAATTTAGAATTTAGTTGTTATATTTTTATTTTTAAAGATTTAATTTTTTTTTACTTTTCATATTTCTAAATTTAGATCCAATCAAAATTTGCAGACATTAATTGATCAGGCTACCGGTTTATTGGTTCAGTTGATCTAATTGATTTGATTAAATAAATCATAAAAATAAAAATGTTAAAATTTTGGTTCAACTGCTTGGTTTTACTTGTTCGTACCGATTTTCAGGTTAATTGATTCAATATCCTTATTTGGATCGATACTCGATCGGTCTAATTGGTTCAATTAAATAAATTATTAAAAACAGGTTTATTGCCTGTTTCAACAAGTTTGTATCGGTTTTCAGGTTAACTAATTTAATGTCCTTCAGATTGATACCTCGTTAATTACATGATTATCAAGTGATTTTTATTTTTATTTTAAAATGTCGCAGCAAAAAGTTAGAGTTAATTGCATCAATCATCCCCAAAGCTATGACCCTCATTCTAAATTGGTCCCTAAACTTCAAATCAGTTTAATTACATCCTTAAATTATCGAGGTTATATCAATTAGGTTCTTTTATTACTAAAATCATTAATTTAAATGATAAATGACACGCCAAATCTTATGTAACATAATTTAAAATAATTTTAAAAAATGAATATTATAAAAGTAGATGTTTTAAAAATATTAGTTTTAAGGTTTTCAAAATTTTTACAGAATTTTTATTGTTCACATTTTTTTTTTCAGTTTTACTTTAATTTTAGTTTTTTACTTTTAAAAGTTATGCGACAAAGTTTTATTTCTTCAAATTTTTTATGTTAAATTTAGCTATGTAATATTTGACGTATAATTTAATGGTTAAATTAATAGTTTTAATAACGAAAGGACCTAATTGACATAACATTGATAGTTTGGAGATGTAATTAAAACTAAAATTGGCAAATAGGCCCAAGCCCAAAAGTTCACCCATGTTGATTTGAGCCCATAACAATTTAAGTTTGAGAAAGCCCGAGCTTGTAAACAGTTTCAAGATCGAGAAAATCCAAGCCTGAGCCTGACAAAGCCCGAGTCCATAAGAATTAGAGAAAATCTAAACTGTGTTGTTATTTTATAAAAGTAAAATGAATTATTACATTAAAAAATTAAAACATTTATAACTTACAGAAATTCAAAATTATTTGAACCCATCAAAGTCTGCCAGATCGGATCTAAGCTCGAATTTGAAAAAAATTGAGCCTAAAAAAGTCTGAATCTGAAAGAGCTTGAGCTTGAGAAAATCGTAGTTTGAAAAATTTCAAGCCCAAAAAATTAGAGTCCAAGCTAATTTAGGCCTAAAAAAATTTGAATATGAAGAAAGCGTGATCCAAGCCCGCCCAAGCCAGCCCGTTTGCCTTAGTAATTAGAATATTTTTGAGTTTAGGATCAATTTAAAATGAGAGTAATAGTTTTGGGTTGCCTGGTGCAATTAATAAAAAAATTAAGGTTAGACCTGAATTTTAAAATTTGTAAAGTAGAATAATTAAATTCTTGGAAATAAAAGTATAAGGACTAGATTCCCAATTTTCAAAAAATACAGGGAGTTATGACAAATTTTAACCTTCACCGTACACTGACAAATATACCCCACATTTGCTAATATCTTTTTTTTTTTTCTGTTCAACTTCTCGTTTCAAATAATTTTTATTTTTCATTTTCTCGTCTCCTCACAGAGTCTTCTTCTTCTCTTCGTGTCTTGTACACTGCAGTGAAACAGAGGGGAAAAAAAATCCTCGGAAAAACAAACCCTAAAGATCTCTTTTTTATTTTTATTTTTGTTATTTCAATGGAGTACCAAAGAGCTTCGGCTGCTACATCTTTCAGTAAGAAACTTAGTAACGGCCATAGTTTCAATGGTAAAAGCTTGTATGACGGCGTTTTCGGTGGTCAAACCAAAGTTGGATCGGCCGTTGAAGATTACGCCGAGATATTCGGCGGTGGTTCCGGTTCTTCGATTCCGTTCCTCGATGTCCCTGAACTGAACCAGAGGAAGTTCTCCGTCGAGGTTTCTAGCTCGAAGCTTGATTATTCCAACATTTTTGGTGGTTTTGGGGATGTGGATTTTGCTGTTTCTCACGAAGAATTCGTCGCTAAGCCAACTAGAGATAAAAAGTAAGTTCATTTTATTTATTTTTTCTTTTGATCTTCTATTTAGTTACTTCAATATGTAAATATGGTGTTAGGGCGTGTTTGGATGTTGAAATATGTTTGTGTTTTCATGTATAGGTAAAACCTTGATCTTTAAGAGCTTGTTTGGTTTGAGAATAGTTGTGTTGAACTTTTGATCTTTGCATTTAATGTTGAATGCTAAATTCATTAGAAAGTGGTAGTGCTAAATTTAACACGTTAAATATTGTGATTTTTTTTCTCTTTATATATATGAGGAAAGATCTAGCATAAATTAGATTAATTTTGTAGGAGACCAGCTAAGACGAAATCGCATTCGGAAGGGTCGTTTTCATATCCTTCAAGTAATCGAGTTGTGTCGAATGATGAGGCTTCCCATGGATCAAGTAATGGTGTGAAGCAGTTCAAAATGTCGTATAATAAAAGTAGCCTCGGAAGCAAAAATGGGACAAATGGAACAATACATGTAGCTGTTCCTGGTTTCACTTGTGTTGTTGATGAAAACATAGCTCCGCCGAGGGAGAACCCAGTTTCTTCTGCTGTAAACGAGCCTTATGGGACTGAAAAGTTAGGTGGGGGGAAAGGGGATGATGGTGTACATTGTGAGAAACCAGTGTCTGATGTTCCAGCTTGTGGTGTTGGTAAAGAGACTTTGAAAGGTGTGGATCAGTTCCATAGCGAGCCTAAAAGTAATGGGTCTGATTGTAGTGATGTACTATTTGGGACCTATGATTTTGGCCATGGAACACCTCCTTCAAAAGTGAAGCGAGCTTCAAGCATGTCGTATAACAATGGTGTTAATAATCGTGATTCTTTGAAGTTTGGGGTTCCGAGGAGTCAGTCTTTGGATTGTGATATGGGTGTTTCTTCCCCCCCTTACTTTGATGATGAATTGGATGTGAATTCAGTTGCTGCTACTTCTGCAGCAGCAGTGAAGAAAGCAATAGAGGAGGCTCAAGCTAGGTTAAAAGTTGCAAAAGAAATAATGGAAAGAAGAAAAGGTTATATGGGACGGGTCAAACCCCGATCTAATGGTAGTTCGACTAGTGAGGAGAGAAAGAAGAGTAAAGATACTGTCAAACAAAATAATTTCAGGGAAGATAAAGCTCAGGAGACTAGTGAAACGATAGTAGCTTCTCAGCAAACTTGTGATGGAGTAAAAATGCAAAATGTGATCAAAGTTCACCAAGTGGCTGCTGAATTAGAAGACGAGAAGAGAGGTTTCGTTGCAAGAGAAGCTGCTGGAGAAACATGTGCAAAGGATTTCCTATCTCTGCATGCTGATTGTAGACAAGATGAAGTGCAGAAAAGGGAAGCCGCAAAAGACGGAGAAAGGGAAAAGGATGTAACCCAGGATTTGAATGAACATGAGGGAGAAGAGAAGACAACCATCGACAAACCAGAAGAATATAACGAGGAATCAGAAGTTGTTGAGGAAGCTACTGAGCTGAAGAAGAAAATAGATGAATCGAGAGAGTTTTGTGATAACGAGGAATGTCTGCATGAATCAGTGCCTGATGTAGAGTTTCATGATACGAAAGAAGATGAAACTGAACTAAGATTTGGTGAACAGTGGGAGGAAACTGAAGAGAACATGTGCAATGAACTAGAACCATGTGAAAGGAAATCAGAAGATCCAGAGCAACCAATAGAAGATAAGAAAAAGGTTGAAATGGAAGAAGTAAAGGATACTGACGATTTGGAGAGATTAACAGTTGCTAAGGAAGGGGTGGATATGGAGGAGAAACATCAGCATAAGATTGAACAGGAAGAAAATGTTTCCGAGAAGGAAGAGAATGAGATGCTGTTAGAAGATGTTTCTGTACAGGAAAAATTTGAGGAGATATCTGAAGAAGCTTTTGAGATATCAGAACTGAAGGAGGAAGTTAGTGCGGCTTGTAAACCAGAAGAAAACAATGAAGAAGAAGATGCTTGTGATAGAGAAGACAATGAGCAAATGTTTGACAAAACGAAGGAATCGGTAATAATTGATCCTAGAGATAATGCTTTTGATCATGAGGAAGAAATGAGGAAACTTGAAGAAAATGGTGATTCGTTGGGGAAAGAGGAATTTATGGAGGCTGAAGAGAATGTAGAATTGCTTGAAGATGCTTATCAGATGGAAGCAGCGGATGAGCGACAGATGATGGCTTCTGAGAGTGTGGGAACTGAAGAGGTGCAAAACCAGACCAATCAAGAAGCAGATGAGACGACTGAAGCAAGGGAAGATCCTCTAGACTGCTATTGGGAAGACCTTGAAGTAGCTGATAATGCGTCCAATAGCAATGAATTTAACGATCTAGGTGAAACTTTGGAGCCCTCTATTAGTGAAGACAGCTGTGAAATGACTCCAGAGTTCCTTTGTAATGAAGAAAATGTAGGAATTGTGGAAGGATGCAAAGCTTATAGTGAGTGTAAAGAAACTGAAATAAATTCAGAAGCAGACCAAATGGCTACTAACTTGGAAGAAAACCTGGAATTTGATAAGTCTGACTTGGCTGAAAGCAACTTGAAACCTGATGAGATTAAGTGGCAAGCAGAAAATACAGCAGATGCATCTAATTTTGAAAGAAGCAGTATAGATGTTGATCCAGCTGACGTAACATTTGAGAAAGATCAGTATGAGCAGCATTCCGAGAAGTCTGAAGAAACCTTCACCATGGAGAAGCATGTTGAAGAACTGGCTTGTAAATCAGAAGATGTAAGGGAGGCTGTTCTTTGTTTGAAACAGGAAGAGAACAAGTATGGCTTTGAACACACTGATGAGGTAAGATTAGTTGATTCCCAGTTACATTGCGAGTTTGGCGATAAAAAAGAAGCCACACAAATAGGTCATGAGATTGAAGCAGGCCAAAGTACAGGATACGAAGAGGAAAATTCTCCTAAAATCCTGATGAAGGAAGAGAGGGAAACCGAAAATGCTTCCGAGGAAGAAGTTAAGCTAGTTAAGGAAGAACAAAAAAGAGTAGATGAAGCAAAAGAGAGAGAAAAGAAAAAGGAAAAGGTAAAAGAAAAAGAAAAGGAGAGAATAGCTGTTGAAAGAGCTATTCGTGAAGCTCGTGAAAGGGCCTTTGCTGAAGCCCGGGAGAGGGCTGCTGCTGGAAGAACGAATATAGAAGCACAGCGTAAGGTAAAGGCTGAAACAACCCAAGGAGAGTCAGTCAAGCATTCTGCTGATACCAATGATAAGACATTTATGGAAGCGAAACTTAAAGCTGAGCGTGCTGCAGTAGAGAGAGCAACTGCAGAGGCCCGGCAGCGTGCCTTGGAGAAAGCTTTGTCTGAAAAGGCTTCCCTTGGAGCCAGGAACCAGGCTGAAAAGTTCTCTGATTCAAAGCAGAGCTACCAATCTTATGTGAGTGTCTTCTTTTGTCATCCATTTTTCCTCTTTGCTGAAATGGCACAAAAGGGCAAAGAAATGATTACTGGAATATTTTGCAGGATTCCCGATACAAAGGCTCATGTCCTCCTGCAACTTCCAGATATCCTAATTCTTCAAACCAGAGTGGTATGTGGTAAACTGGTATTTAAAGATATCCTGCATGGACTTGGCAAAACAGAAAAAAGAAACGGCACTTTTTTTTCTGTGATGATTAAATTACTTGTTTGGGCAAAAGAAAAGAAAACCCTTAAATTCTGAATCATCTTTATTTGCTTCATGAAGCTTCAAAATATTCTGAGGAGTCAGATGGAGCTGTTGGTGAATCAGCTCAAAGGTGTAAAGCTAGGTTGGAAAGGCATCAAAGGACAGCAGAACGAGCAGTATGCCTTCTACTATCTTTGTCACTTATCCGGTACGGATTTTGCGACTAGTATTGAGAATCTCACTTTCTTTTGTTTCCAGGCCAAAGCACTTGCAGAGAAGAACGAGCGTGATCTTCTTGCTCAGAAAGAACAAGCTGAAAGAAATGTAACTTAAACATTCAAATGAGACGATAAATCTTTTTGCAATGAGGCCGGTTTTTGTTCTTGTCTAACAATTTTGGATCGTAATTTATATTGCAGAGGTTAGCAGAAACTCTGGATGCCGAAGTCAAAAGGTGGTCAAGTGGGAAGCAAGGAAATTTACGTGCACTGTTATCGACATTACAATATGTATGTAACAGCTTTTCTATTTTTGTTCATAAATACATCATACAATGGTAGGATTAAATCTTCTGACATTTACACTGTGGCCTGTGGCCTGTGGCCATGGGGTTCGAGATATTTGGCTATATACTGCTTAGGACGCCCTAGTTTAACTGAATTTTTGCATTGCTGGCAGATCCTTGGCTCTGATAGCGGTTGGCAGCCAATACCGCTTACGGATATTCTAGCCGCTGCAGCTGTAAAGAAAGCATATAGAAAAGCTACACTGTGTGTTCATCCTGATAAGTTGCAGCAACGAGGTGCTACCATACAACAAAAGTACATTTGCGAGAAAGTTTTTGATCTTCTCAAGGTTTGTTGCTTTCCTTCTTTAACCAAAGCTTTCATTGATTTATTCTTATTTATTTCTTATATTGAGTTAGGGAAACAAGACAACAAAAGGTTAAATTATAGGATTTGTCCTTGTACTTTAATTTGACATAATTTGATTCTACTACTATGCCTTAGTCCATATCACTAACATGGTTAAAAAAACTGTTAGTTGGTGTAATTTAGAGAAACCTCAGAAACCTAAAATTCCCTATATCTTTTCAATAGTGAAATTATGATTATAAATATTTTCGACTACTTTTTCATTTAAAAGAAAATTTTCTGCCCAACATAATGATTTGGACTTTTTATAAAAAAGTTCTATATCGGTTTCACTGAATTTTTAATGGTGTTAGTGATTTGAACTAAAGTATTAACATTAATCATAGTAGGGATAAAACTTGGTGAAAGTACCTTCCAAGTCCCTCTATTATAGGGACTAGATCAAATTAGTCCCTCTACCATTAAATGTATCAATTTAATTATTATACTATAAAAAAGAAGCCAATAGGGTTTCAAAATATTATTTTTTTCATTCGCAATTCAACTCTAGAACTATAAAAAGTATTCAAAATATTTACTCGGTTAACAATAAATGCCATTTTTTAAACTTTAAAATCTGGATTTATTTGGTTTTTTAAATTGTATAAGGACTAAATTAATCTATTATTAAATAGGACTAATTTGATTTGGTCCTTGTAATAAAGGGATCTGCCAAATACATTTATCTACAAAACTATGCAAGGTTAAAGTAGATAGACTAAATCCGACCAAAATCATAGTTTAACCTACAATAAAAGAAAACAAAAATTGAGTTGTTACATTCCTAGTTCATCTCAAGTGTCTAATTCTATGTGTATGTATGCTATTTTATATGTGAAATCTACAGGAGGCTTGGAACCGATTTAGTTCAGAAGAAAGGTAGAGATTGGGTTTCCATGGAGGGTGCTGCCATATATATTAGTCAATGTTTTAGTGCCCTATTGAAATGGAAAAGAAAAAAAAAAGGCTTCAATGTACATTTGAAAATTGGATTATATTATATATCATTTTCACATGAAACTCTAATATATTTTTTTGAATTTAAAAAGCTTTAGTGCCTTTTACACAATAAAATTACTTATGAATAGGGGTGACTAAAACTCGATTTGATTTAAAAAAGTTAAAAAAATTTTAAATTTTGAGTTAATTGAATTGAGTTATTTGAGTTAACTCGAATAATTTGAGTTCGAGTTGAATTGAATTTTACAATTCAAATAACTTAAATAATTCAAATAATTCGAATAATAAATTTGTGTAGATATTCCTTTTATTAGGTCAATTTAAAAAATGAGCAAATTGATCACTCACAACAAAAAATACAAAAAAGGTTAAAATAATTTTTAAAAATATAAAATATTTATAAAAAATTATTTTTTTAAATTATATAAGTTTTAATTTTTTAAAAAATGTATAAAGAAAATTAAAATTTTAAATTTTTTTTAAAATAATAATTTTAGAACTTAAATAAGTTAATTAATGACTATGTTTATCATACTAAAATATTTATTATTATTATTTTGTTTCGAAAAAGTTTTTAAATATATATTGTTTCAAATTTATATACTATAATATGGAATTAGTTATACGATAATGATCTAATTTGACATATTTAATTTTTTAATTTAACTCGAATAATTTTATTCGATTCTACTCGAATTTTATTTTATTCAATTTTATTTAAAAAAAAATTAAATCGAGTGGGGATGATAAAATAGGTTTTGTCAACTCGATTAACTCAAAATTTTTTCTTTCAATTTGACTCGAAGGCTTTTGTATTAGAAGATGAATTGTATTTGGCTCCTAAGAAATGGGCAAATTAATCTTTGTATAGATCTTTTAGAATTTCTTTTTCATTTTTACTGTTAAATTTGATTTTGTACATTATGACATTTTTTTGAAAAATTTTTCACGATCGAGAAGTGCTGGCATGCCACCAGGCATCTATTATTGAATTCACTTGATCTAATAGTACCCATTTTTGGAACGTCTAGTGCCAAAGTCACGGAATGGGTAAGTCGCCAATTCCTAAAACGGGTTATGTAATGTACTTTATCCATTGGGTTACCGGGAGCATTTTACCAGAGTTTTATATTGTATTAATCTACCCTTGTGTACGTGATTCCTATTGAAGCATATACTCAGGGTGAGGCGAGCGATTTCAAAGCGGACTCCCTATTCATTAGATAGAGAAAATCACCAAGATCTCGTAATTCGCTGCTGAACTTATTCCAATTCAATAAGCATTCTCAATATTATGCCTTGAAGATGACTCGAACCTCCACGCTCTTTAGCACGAGATTTTGAGTCTCATGTGTTTGCCATTTCACCGTGAAGGCATATTGAAAGTGAATCGTATTCCGTGAGCAATTACAACCCAAGAAGTAATAAGTACTTGGGCATGGACTTGGAAACCTGCTATTTGCCAATAGAAATGTAGGCCTACTTCCACATCAGAGATATCGTATAACCCGTTTAGTGCGTTGACGAAACATGATATATCATTTATATTGTCCTCTGACAGAAATAGAACTTTACTTAAAAAAAAAGGAATTATTTTGATTCAATCTTCTCTTGTCTACTCAAATTCTATATTTTTGACACCGATTTAGACTAATTATACAATAAGTCCTCATTTAAAAAAAAATTAGTTAGACCTTTCAAAATTCAATTGTAAGTTCCGTTATGTTGTCGGTGCATAAAAATATATTGACCAATTATATATAAAATTATAATCATTCAACCTAATTCTTAGAAACAAACCCTAGAAAATCCAAAGAACATATAATTTTTATTCTTTGATAACGACTAAAAGGATACAAATTATCTATCTTTTTTCGCTTAATCGAGATAATACAAAATAAGCAAAAGCGAAGAATGTTACAATCAACAAGATGCAACATCTTCCATGAAATAGTCCCACACCCAAAACAATAATATCAAATCTCAAAACGAGAACATCTTAATATTAAACCACAAAGACCCCCAAACCGCCTCTGAAAATCTGCCTCAAAAAAGACAAGAATGCAACAATCAACACCAAAGCCACATATAACCAAGAAACCATAAAGCAGATCTAGAAATAAAACTTGAAATTATTATGAGATCCAAACAAAAATCTTTATTTTAATTAGAAAAAAAAAACACCAAAGCCCTTAACATGACAATGGTGATACATCCATGGTATGGATAGATATTGTTCTAACATTTAACACTGTTTGGTGTCTCAATAGAAGCAATGGTATCACCATTTATTGCATTCTCAATCTTTGTTGGAGGTGAAATTAACCCTTTTTCTTGACATGTCTCCACAGCTCCTACAAACATGTCTTCCAAGCTGTACTTAAATTGAAACCCTAAATCCAACAGCTTCTTGGAATTGAAGACCACATTTCCCAAGTTTTCATCTGTATCTTTGAACCTGATCATGTAACAAAAACATTCATATAAGCAATTAAACAAGCTACCCATTAGGGTTATAATTGGGTGAGTTGGTTAAACTAGGTTTTAAAATTTTTGGATTTGTTTTAAGTTACGGTCATTTAGGATTTGAGTTATTTTGATTTGACATTCAAGTTCGAGTGGTTAAGTCATTATTAGAAGTGGAACGGAGAGAATTAGAATGGGGCCCTCAAAAATTTAGAAAATTAAGTTCTTCAAAATTTTTGAAAATTTTAATAAGACCCACAAAATTTTGAAAATTTCACTTCGACTCCCAAAATTTCTAAAAATTCCAATTAAGCTCTACAAAAGTTTCAAAAATTTTGATTAAATCCTCTAAAATTTTCGAAAATTCTCATTAATTTTCTCAATTAAAAAAAAAGTTTAACCAGACCCCTTAGTTTTTTGAAAACTGTCATTAAACCCCATTTTTTAAAATTTAATAAACCCTAAAGTTTTTAAAAATTTTAATTAAGCCCTCAAAACTTAATACCGTATTCCACCATTGTCATTATGATTTGATAATATCTGGTTTGGGTTGTGGAGTTTTTATTATTGAATCAAGTTGCATTGGATTTGAACTTTGATTAATCGTATCAAGTTTTTGAGTTTGGATTAGAATTTGGCTATTCCAACAAAGCAACGAAAATTAAGAATTTGATTTTAAAAAATGGGCTTACTCAGTAGGAATATTATAGTCTGGGTATTTTTCTCTTAGCATTTTGGCAAGCTCAACAATGGTGGCCTCATGGGAGGAGCAAATGTATCTGCCTTCAGCTTTAGGGTTTTCAAACAAGAATATGTGAGACATGCAGAGATCATCCAAGTGCACGAACTGCCCTTGCCTAATGATACCATAATGAGCTTCATTCCCTGCATTATTACATAAAATCATGCAAAAATCAATATATATATATATATATATATTATATATTGCTGGAACTTTTTTCTTAGGGTCGAGGTGGAGTTATATATTTTTATGAGAGTTAAAATGTATTCATCATAGTATTGATATATATAGCTTTTAGAAGGACTAAATTAAAATTTTATCATTTTTGAGGAGGCCAAACTATAACTTTACCATTTATTTACTTAAAATTTTATAAATTTTCAAGAGCTAAAAGTATAATTTTTTATTTTAAGAGGACCAACGCTGTTGCCTCCCCCTTCCTTTTTCCTTGAATATATCCTTAAAGAATAGGGACTGACGGTTAATAGGAGTAGGGAGCTAGAGGTATTCATGGACCAAGTGGTCCACTTGGCCTAGCCTGCTTTTCTTCGGGCTTGGGTTTAAAATTTTCAACCTCGTGCTAGCTTAACCCAAACAAGTTTATTGTTTATAAATAATATAAAATATAAAATATAAAAATAATTTATATTAATATTTACATATTTTATAATTACATTTAAATATAAACAAGTTTTTATTATTTTTAAATAGTGAATGGTTTCTTTGGATGGATTCGGATGTGCCGAGCCCAACCCATGAACACTAATAAAGAAGTCTTAGCACTTCAAAATTTTTGAAAAATTCTTAATAAACATTCATAATTTTAAAAGTTTTAATTCTGCTCCTTTAAACCTTCAAAATTTTTAAAATTTTTAATTAAATCAACTAATTTTTTTTTAAAGAGTTTATTAAATCCCTAAAAAGAACATTTTTAAAAATTATTAATTAAATCCCTCAAAACTTAATGTTTAAGATCTACTTACCAGTAAGGGGTGAAAGGCCAGTAATTAGACTAGGTGGCATTGAAGGCATAAGGAATGGACCAATGACAAGAGTTGGAATTATAGTGATGAGATCCAAGTTATTCTCCTTTGCAAACTTCCAGGCAGCTTGCTCAGCCAATGTCTTGGAGACAAAATACATCTACAAACCATAAAAGAAAATGAATTTCAGTTAAAAAAAACTAATTTTAATTAAACAAAATTCATATTTGTATTTGTAGGGGTGAAGCCAGAAATGTAATATAGAAAGAGTCGAGGTAGTAAAATAAAAATGGTTGAGATTAATAAATTTATTATTCAGAATTTCATCTATAAATATGATTCGGCTTTTAAAATATGACCTTTAATTAATTATAATTTTAAAAGGATTAAATACAATTTTATGTTATTCTAAAAGGAATATAGTGTTTAAAGAAAATTAAAAAAATAAGGGTCCCAAACACATAAATAATCCTTTTTTTTTTTAATTATGGATGCTCAAAGCTGCCACACAACTTGACAATTTGAAGTACTAGACAAAAAACATTCTTTTTTGTTTCTTAGTAAATGTGAGACCTGCAAAATATTTAGAAATTTATTTGGGGGTTACTGCCTGCCAACCACCTTGTGTTTCCCAAATAAATATTTTTAGAATCGAATAAATGATCGAATCAACAAGATTAGCAAACCCATAGTTTTATCAATCCGGTCGGTTTAATAAAAAACTATAACAAATAAAAAATTCAGTTCAACTGTTGGTTCAATCGATTTTTAGTCAGTTTGATTGATCCATATCAGTTCAAGATTCAACCGGTCCAATTTGGTTCTAACATTTTAAACATCTTATTATCGGGGTACCGAATAATAATTATTTAAAAAGGAAAAAAGAAAAGAGAGAAACTAACCCATCCAGTCATTTTCTTGGCATAGACAAAGTCCAAATCACTCCAATTACTTTCATCATAAACAGTTCTTTGGTGTTCTTCAACATTGACAGTGCCAGCTGATGATGTGAAAATCAATTTTTTTACTGTCTTTGCTTTGATGCATGCTTTCATTATATCCAGTACTCCATTGATTGTTGGCTTTATCACTTCATTCTGCCAAAAAAAAGAGAAAAAATCAACTCAGCAGTAAAAAAGTAAAAAAAAAAAAAAAAAAAAATTCTAGCAAAATAGGGTTGCTATTTGCAGACACACCCCTTTTTACAATATAATGTTTTGATTATCAAAGGGCCAAAAAAGTTACCCATTTTTAGTCTTATCATAATGACTTCCATCCATTAGTTACAATCATATATTTGACTAAGCAGAGAAATTTGTTTATATCGGTGTAATATTTTAACGATTTAGTTGTTGAATTTATTGATATAGTTATACTTGTTAAACATATAAATTTTAGAACCGATCTGATATCTCTATCATATAGGTCTAAAATACTATATATTTTTATATAAAATAAATAATTAGAAAATTTTAAATAGTATTAAATTTCACATGCATGATTTATACGAATGAAATATAAAACATAACGATTGAATTATTAAAATGTTAATCGTAGAAAGAGATTGTTATATGTTATATATAATAATATCTAATATATTGTATAAAGTATTTTAAGAATATATATATTATTAAAGTTGGACGTATATGTATAATATATATTTTATTTAAAAATGCTATATATAATATATTATGTATATTATATACAACAGACATGCAAATACATGATCAGTGTAAAAGGAAAACCAACCTCAGGGTCCTTGGACTCAAAATCCATTGGAGTGGCAACATGGAAGACACCACAACAGCCATTAATGGCTGCATCAAAGCTTCCTTCTTCAGATAAATCAGCTTTCCACAATGTCAAATGGGTGTCGGCTTTTGGTAGATCAAGCAAGTGCTTTACCTTCTTTTGATTATCTATTTATATGAAAAAAGAAATTAATTTCAGTGTATTTGCAGTCAGTTTAACATTACTTAAAAAAAAAAAAACACATATTTGATAAGAAATCGAAATATATAAAAATAAATATCTTTAAAAGTGAAAAGCATTATTTTTTTTAGGGTTTAAAGTTTAGTTTGTCGAAACCATAATTTTTTTTTATCGAAGTTTGAGTATTAATTAAAGATCGAACTCCCGACCACATTGAAACCATGATTTTAATAACAAAAACTGATATTATTTTTACTATGGAAATAGCTTGTTGTGACCTCAAAAACTACGCCAACAAACAAAAATGCAATGCTAAACAGGATCTAAAAGAGTACTGAAAAAGTGTACCAAAAATAAAATGTCTAGAGAAAAAGAAAAGGGAAACGAACCGGGGTCACGGACGGTGGCGCGGACGGTGTAACCGTGTTCGAGTAGCCTCATGACCAGCCATGAACCAATGAACCCAGAGGCACCAGTGACACAAACGACTTGAGATTCAGATCCCATCGTTGTCTAGAAGATCTGATAAAAGTTGGAGAGTTTTTTCAGTTTTGGGGTTCAAAAACAAAGTACTGTTATGTCTTGTGTGATAAAAGTGTGTTGGAAACTTGTATATATAAAGATTTGGGGGGGGTGAGTGGGTATATGCTTGTAATAAGAAGGGGACCTTCAAAGTCAACGATTCAATATCTAGTTATTGATGATGTTTTTTTCTTTCTTATCTAACAATTAACTCCCAGCAATTTGGTTAAACGCACGTGGTCAACTTACCGATATCCACGTGCTTGGTTGGTAGGTCACAACGGGGGTAGCTTTGTGAAAGTATGGGGTTCTCTATTATACGGATGAGTATTCGATCGAGTCGTGTTAAAAATTTTTGAGTTAGTCGAGTTGATGAATTCTATTTTAGCAACATAACTCAATTTGAATTTTTTCGAATCGAGTCGAAAAGTTTTGGGTCGAATTAATGAATCTTATTATTTATACTCAATGTTCCGTTTACATGGACCGATTATTTTACTATTAGACGGAGTACAAGCTTTTAGACTAATTTTGAGTAAAGGAAAAAAGGAGAGTGGGGCGATTCGAGAAGGAAAGTAAGACTAATGGGTAAACATTTATTAAAATAACGTAGTTTTGCCTTTTAACTTGATAGTTTTGACTTTTAACTTTAGAAAAGGTAAACATTTATCAAAACGACGTAATTTTATCTTTTTTTATTTAGATTTTTGGATAACTCGAATTAAGGGTGAGTGTTCAATTGAATCAAGTGAAACCGTTTGAGTTAAATTAGAAAAATTAATAATGTTAAATTAAAATCTCGTACAATATAACTATTTCCATGTTAGAACACAAAAATGTAAAACAATATATATTTGAAAACTTTTTTAAAGTAAAATAATAAAAATAAGATATTTTATTATGATAAACTTGAATTATTAATCACTTATTTAGATTCCAAAATTATTAATTTATTAAAATTTATTAAATATTTTTTAGATTTTTTTTAAAAATTTATAATTTTTTTAAAATATAAATTTTAGAATTTCTATAAATATTTTGAATTTAAAAAATTATTTTCAAAATTTGAAAATTACTTTGATTTTTTTTTTGTAATTTTTGTTAAGAGAGACCAATTTGCTCATTTTTAAAATTGACAGGGACCAAAATGATATTTATACTAATCTATTATTCAAATTATTCAAGTTATTCGAATTGTAAAAATTCAACTCGACTCGACTCGAACTCAAAATCTAAAATTTGAATTTTTTTGATTTTTTCGAATCGAATCGAATTTTGCTCACCCCTACTATTTGACAAATACTTTCCTGATGCACTAAGTTAATCGATTTATTGATGATGACTTACCTTCCTAGGTTGTCTGGGAATAGACGAAGGGTAAAAGGTGGCCCTCCAAAATTGGTAAAATTGCTTTATAACCCTTTCAAAATTTAAAATTATAAATTAATATAATAATAAATTTGCTAAAGTTTAACTTAAGCGGAATGGCAATTGAGGAAGCTATGGGCTGTGGAGGTGTTCTTAGAGACGAGGAAGGAACTGTAAGAGCTTTATTCTCGGGACCTTGTGATGTCATTGATGTAGATTCAACTGAATTAGGAGCAATAATTATAGCGTTGGATGTTATAATTGAGATAAGGTGGAGGGGATATGGTTTGATTATTGTTGAAATCGGGTCACTGGTGGCGTATAACTGGTTATTGAATAAAGACAGGAGACCTTGGTAGCAACAAACTACATTCGCAGATATGGAAAGGAGACTAGCCTGTGAGGGTGAGGTAGTATTTTCAAAAGTAAAGCAGCATGGCAACGAAATGGCAGAAACATTAGCGACAACAAGTATTAATCGTAGGGTTATGTTCAATGCGTGGTGATAAATGTTAGATTGGTGATTGGAATGCCTAATTTTCATGTTATAATAACTTTTGTGACAATTGTATTGTTCAATTGGAACTACTGTTCTGTTGCTTTTAAACAGAATAGTTTGAATGAAGCAAAAATAAAAAAAATAAAAATAAAATTGCACGTTGTCACGATCAAAATATATGATTCATCTCTGGCCTCTCTTAAAACAATTTTTCGGCTTTGCTCTTGATGGGTATTTTTTAGTGTTTGGGTTGTCATATATGAGGATTGGATATACGTGACGCGTGAATGATAGATGTCCTATATCCATGTCAAGTATGTGGTACCGGTAGTTCGGGTTTGTAAAAATTTCAGTTCGTAAAATAATCCTCCTTAATTAAAGGTGTTAACTCGTGAGGTATAGGTATAATAAATATAAACTCAAGTTATTGGAAAAATAGACACCTTAAAACAGAAATAGACAATAATATTTACTACTTGTTAAGTACATATACCTTTGATTATACCTTAATTAGGCTTGCATTTGATGCATGTCACAATAAAAAAAAAAAAAAACATAGATAACTAATTAAACTTAGTAATTACTAACATATCAATAATGCATTAAACATAAAACATATATATATATATATATATATCTACCTATAGTCTGACTAATTTAATGAGGGCAAGTTAACCATATAAAGGAAATCACATGTTGATTATAATTTAAACAAAAAAAGAATGCTTTAATTACATGAAAAGACCCTTACTATTTGTCGATTCAATAAAAAGGTACCTTTTTTTTGTTTTGTTTTTATCCAATGGAAAACTTAGATTCTTCTTTTGTCTAAGATTTTAGTGCTATCACTGTATCTTTGAATGTTTGGTAATAATTATAGGCAGGTAGACCCCACTCTTTGTAGACCATAGTATTTGGTATACTAAATTAACTATAATTTGAAGGGTGGAAACTATAGTAAACCCCTTAATCAACTACCATTTAAATATTTTACTATTTCTTCAACAAATATTCAAAACCCATTAAACTTGATAGTAAGAAAGTTGGGTGGTAGTTTTTTTATCGATATATATATATGATCCACCACTAACACCAATTCAACAATATTGCTCCTACTACTACGTTGTTTAGACAGGATGGGACCGAATGTTACATCATCAACATAAGGGTGAAACAACATGGATCTTTTTTCACGAATATGTTTGATATTCAATATAATCTATGTGAATTGCAACTTCATGTTTCACTCAAGCATTGATATTTTATTGATATTCTAAACCATTTAATTTTGTTACTATATTTTCAACAGACTGAAAATCTATTGACCTTGATAGTATGAAATATTTGAATAATTAAATAAGAGATCAGTGCTTAATTAAATATTTGAATGTAACTCTCTTTATTATTTTACTCGTAATTTAATTGAAAATAATTTTCGATCTTTGAAAAGTTGAAAATACATAAAGATGTTAGATGTGGATCCCAACATTACAAATACCAGGAAGCTAATTTTTTTAGTGTTTATTTCACGACTCGAGATGAAACTTGGTTCTGTGACAGTGTTGGACACAGAATGCATCTGTATGGTTATGAATAAAATTCGGTTTAAGGTACATTTAGATGAGCTGTGAAATTAGTACCCATAAGATTACGGTGAAATTAGTTATTATAGCGATAATATTTGATATTATACTAATAAGATTAAAATCAATTGTGAGAAATGTACTTTTGAATTCAATTATAGTGATGATAATGAAGTGAATTTTAGTGAGAAGGGAAAATGATCATTGTTGATATAGTGTTCTACAAGGGGAGAGTACAACAGTTGCTGAGAAGGTAAGTTCACCCAGGCAGGACAGAGAGCTGGAAGTTATGGAGAATGGAGGTGGAGAGAGTTTGAAGACTGAGGGTTGGAGAAGTATCGAGAGAGAATAGGCTTAGTATCCTTGAAAGGTCAATCCTTCTTTCATCATTCTTGGGGGTATTTATAGGCAAGGGTCTCATGTAATATGATGTTAATGTGTTGGACTTGTCATTTAGCCATTATTACGGAAGCGCGGAGGAGGGATGTCTTTGATAGGACGAGGATGTCTGTGATAAGACAGATCCTGTGATTCATTCTGACTATGATGGGATAAAGCAGTTGTCTGAACGACAATTGTCTTCTTTGGGAATGAACCACAGTTATCTGAATGAAATCACCTATGAAATCATGTTGCCAATGAAGACCAGACCATTCGTTGTCTGAGTGGTAGTCTTCTTTGGGAGGATGATTTCATAGGTGATTTCTCGGCCTGTTGGTGGCAAGTTTATTATTCAGATGTCCACTAGACTTGCCATGTGTTCTAACATGGGTGGAGGTATAACAATCATTAAGGACATTATTTTAAAATTTATAAATATAGGTTAAAAGTTATAGTTTATTTAATATTTATGAGATTAATAAATGTGATAAGTATTTATAGATATTTTTGTAAAATAATCCTTTTACTGGAGTGACTTTACTCTCACCAATATATAGAGTGCATGAGGGAAGTTACGGATTGAGATTGTTCGAGGTATCCCTGTTAAGGGGAATGGTTTAATTTATGTAGTTAATCTACTTATTTTTCCTTGTCACCAAAAAAAAAAAAATCTAGTTAAATCAAAAGGTTAAATACGATTCAATCACTCAACTCAAGTCATCGTGGTAATCCAAATAACGCATAATATCATTTCAAAGGAACATACTTTTTTTTTTATTCCATGGTATCCAAAGAAAACCTTAATTATGATTTTATTCCTTTTATGATCTTGAAACTTTAAGATTTTTAGATTAAAAAAAACATATAATAACCGGTTAATCTGATTTTATAGCTAATTCAAGTCCATTATAATGTTATATTTTGTTATATGGTTATTGAGTATATTTTTTTTAATTCCAAAATGTCATACTAGGAAATTTAATAGAATTTTAACTATGTTAACAACTAGACTCAAGTTTTTAAATCTAAAGAGCAGATTGACTAAATTTCTCAAAATAAAAGTATGTGAACTAAATTTTAAATTTACGAAAAATATAGGAACTTAAAACATATTTTAACCTTTAAATTTTTACTTTATAATTTAACTCCAAAGCATAACATTAGTATTATTACCAATGAGTGTAGCAAAACAATATTATTGGGATCCTAAGATCAACATACTAAAATACAAATCCCACCAAACTTATTGATTGTATCCTTTTCTTTCTTTTAAAATAGGATAAACTACATTCAATGTCACTAAACTATTATTAAGTTTACATTTTAGTTAGTCAACTTCAAAAAGCTATAAAATAGCAACTGAATTATTCAAAAGTTTTTATTTACGTCACTGGACTGTTAAGTTCATTTAAAAAAAAATTATTTAGCCAGGTCCAAGTGACGATTTGACCATCGGCGATCGGTATAATGGATCAGTACCCATCAACGAGTAGAATAACATACCTTAAATTCAAATCGATTTGATAGCCAATGTCGGAGATCGAAAAAGAAAGCTGTTTGAACTTTGGTTTACAGGTTCGTGATGTTCAAAGTTGTTTCATGAAAAAAACTGAAATGTAGAAAAGAAGAGGGAGGATGGCTTTCAATTGATGTAAGTGGTGCGAACAGAGGATGTTATATGTCAACGATTTTAACAACCGGTGACTTAAATGAAAACTTTCAAATAGATGAATAATCATTTTGTAACTTTTTAAAATTTAGTAACCAAATAATAAACTTACTAATAGTTTAATGACCTTACATGTAATTTACCCTTTAAATTATTGAAGTCGTAAGACCAACGTAAAACCAACAAACTTCCGTACAATTTCCACCAAAGTTTTTTATTGTATGGTTTCCATTAATTTAACTTGCAAATATATTCATTGTATGCTTTCCATTCTTTTAAATTATTGGGATCCGAAGATCAACATAGTAAATTACAATTTCCACCAAACTTATTGATCACATCCTTTTCTTTCTTTTAAATTAGGATAAAATACAGTTAAGGTCACTAAATTATTATTAAGTATACATTTTGGTCACTCAATTTTTAAAAATTATAAAATAATCATTAAACCATTCAAAAATTTTCATTTAAGTCACTAAACCATTCGAAAGAATTATTTAAGTCACTGGGCTGTTAAGTTTATTTTTTTTAAAAAATTCGCTACTGAGGTCCCAACGACGATTCAATGATCAGTATAGTGGATCAGTATCCATCGACGAGTAGAAGAACATACATTAGATTCAAATCGATTTGACGATCAGTGTAAGAGATTGGAGAAGAAAGTTGTTTGGTTCGCAGATCCATGACATTTAAAGTTTAATGAAAAACCAAACTATTGAAGAGAAGGAGGAAAGCTTCCAATTGTTGTAGGTGGTGCTAACAAAGAATATCATACGACAGCAATTTTAAGATCCTAGTGACTTATATTAAAACTTCCGAATATTTCATAACTATTTATAATTTTTTAAAATTTAGTGACTAAAACGTAAATATATTAATAGTTTAATAATGTTTGATATCGATTGGGTCCTACTAATTGATGGTATCCTTTTCAATCTTTTAAATTACTGGGATCCTAAGATCAACATCGTAGAGCACAATTTCAGCCGAACTTATTGGTCATCTTGGTTTTCATGGTTGATGTTGAAGGCTACTTGTTTGTCTTTTTGCCTGTATGTTCTTTTATTACAGCTAAAATTGTTGAAAATTAATAATAAAAAAAAGTGTTTAATTAAGAGAGGAAGTGACACTCCATGGTGGGGTTTTTCCATCTCAAAATAATCAAATGTGTTTTTGGTTTTACTCTAACCTTATTCTCACCTAAATCGTTGTGCAAGCATTGTATTTATGTTAAGTCTCACTTTAGTTAGGTTGTTTATTTATTGAATTAGGTTCTTCGGTGGTGTTTTCTTAGTGTATTAATAAGTTTTTGAGACCTTGATCGCTTCATGCAATTTTTTCAAATATTGAAACTGCTAAGTTTAAGACCAAATCTATCGTCTTCTCTTTGGCGGATTGGAATGGCAATGACATAGCTTTCTCATTGGCGTTGGCTGGTGTTTATCAGTCGCAAGTGTTTAAAGCTTGATGGTGAGATCTTATTTTGTTAGTTATTTTCTTGTGGTTGGGACTGTGCTCTTAACTTAACTGTTGTAATTTTTTATTTTTATTGCTGCTCTGTTTTGTTTCTGACAACAAAATAATTCGAATGAAGCAAAAATAAAAGAAAGTCTCACTTTAATAATTTATCCTTTCAATAAATTCGTAGAAACGCTAATAAGACATCTTGTATGCTTGCGATGATAATTTTATTTTATGTGGATTACGTTGAGTAAACCTATGTCCTTGATTGTTTATCTATTAATATTAATTTGAGAACTCGTATTGTTGAAACTAATGGAGAAGATGGCAATAGGAACATGTGTCTTGGGTAAGCATCGGCTTGGGATTTAGTTTAGTCCGCTTCTTGTTTCTTTCATTTTCCTCACTAATAATATTTTTATTTTTTGTTAAAAAAATATTTTTTTTCTCAATTTTTATAATTTTAAAATATTTTTAAACATTTCTAACTAAAAAAACATAAATGCCACATGGCACAATCGTGGAGTAACACATTGCAAAAGCAAATAAGAGCCCCATATATTAATGATCAACGCTGGTCAATATTAAAACTTAATAGTCAACATTAGTCAAATGGTTTAATTGATACATTTTCATGGTTTAAATACTCAATTGAGCTAAAAAAACTACAATAGTTTAATTAATTTTTTTTCGAAAAAGGGTTAATGCACTATTCGAAACTTGAACTTGACAAGTTAACCCCTGAACTTGACAATTGTTCTTACATTCGGGCTTAAATTTTATTTCAAGTTAATCCTAAATATTTCAAAACTTATGTTGAATTAAAATAGTGGAATATATATTATTATAAGTGATAAAATAGATAAGATCAATATTGTCTTAAGCGGATCTATCGGTCGGATCAGTTGGATTGGGAATCGGTTAAGAAGATCAGTTCGATTAGAGATATAAAACCAGTTGCTCAACAAATCGATTGAATCGGACTGAAAAACTAGTGAACATTTTTTTTTTATAGTTAGTAATATTTTTATTTTTAATAATTTATTTACTTATTATCTGGACCGATCGAATTGAGAATTGATAATTTAACCAATTCAATCCTCGTTGTTATTCCAAAAATATTAGATAGAATAAATCTAAAATGAAGAAGAAAAGGAGTATGAGAAACTTCTTTTGATAAAGAGCTCAAACTTGTTTGAATAGAGAACAACAAACAAAAAAGATTCCTAGGTATTTTGGCAATACATGGTCTTCTCTGGCAGTGTAAAAGTATTATTAGAACTCAAAGGGTTCAAAACTGACCCCAGGGTTACCTAAAAATGAGATAACATAAACATCTATAAACCCAAAAATGCTCAAAACCAAATCAATTGTGAGCACACTCTAGTGAATATGCTTCAATCAAACTTTCCACATCCCTTCAACCCAACACATCACGTGGTTCCTTCAACTAAAATCCAAACCAACTTGCAAACAAAGATTTGACTTGGCAACCATTTTTGTTTGTTTTCATTAAATTTGGACAGCAATTTCTTTTGCTTTTCTCCATGAATTTGGCCTATGTTAAAATGTGATCATATGACATTTTAACATTATTGTATATCAATAATTGAATTTTTAAATATGTATATAATCTAAAAATACAAAAATAAATAATTTTCAGCAAATTAGGTGATGATGTGTACAATACTTGTAACATCTCGAGATTTTTGGTTTTAAATTTGTAGAACTCTGTTAAGCTCAATGGTTAAAAGCTTTCTTTCTTCCCTTGAGAACTTGAGTTTGATTCCCCTCACTTGTATAATTTTAGATTACTGAATTTTTGCTCGGAATCCCTAGGGTCCCGCTAGAACGACCCGAAAGTCAGTGGAGTTGAAAACGATGGTTTTGGAATTCTGTTTTCCAATTATAGATATTACAGAATTATACTGAAGTTTGGTCTAATAATTTTGGTTATTTGGAAAGTTAGACAAGGTGTAAGTGTATAAGTTCTAAAGTCAATGGTTTTAGAATTTTGAGGTATTGAGATCTCGTTTTTGTAAAACGAAATCGTAAATATTTTTATTAAATATTTATGGTGTTATATTAGAATTGAATTGAATATCAGTCAACTAATTTTATCGAATTAGTGTTTAATTAAGGTATAGAGACTAAATTGTAAAAATGGTAAAAGTTTAATGGTTAAAGAATATTTAATTAGATATAGCATATGGGACTTAGAAGGCAATTATCCCACTACTACACAAATATGGACGGTGACAAGTTTTAATTGAAGAAAAGATTATAAAATTGTAATAAAAAAAAGTTATGATTAAAATAACTTAAAATATAAAAAACCAAACATAATTTTCTTTTTGGAGCATGCAAACCGGGAGAAGAGAGGGAGAAAGGAGAACGTTCGGTCCTTAGAAATTTTAATTCAATTCTAAAATAATTTAATTTTTTTTGTTTTTTTTATATTTTGTAATTTTAATTCATATAGCATTTTTCTTAAAGATTGAGAATGCTACAATAGTTGAATAGTGAGTTTTTTACCTACATAATACTAAAAAAAAAAAAAACAATATAACATTAAAATTATATACGAGAATGGTATAGGTGGTGGTGGTGCGCTATGAGCAGAGGCAAGACCACCCTGCCACTGACACAATCTGCTAAAAAAATTTAAAAAAATGTAAAAAAATGAATCTAAAAAATAATAAAATATTGATCTTAAGCATCGCTGTGAGAGGGCACCACCGATGATGACGGTGTAAGAGACAAAATTAGGTTATTTAAAAATACTAAATTAGTAATACATTTATGTACTAAAATAAGATAAAATAAAATACTTAAAATACTATATTTTAAAAAATAAAATATGAATATTTTAGAAATACAAATAATAAAGGGACAAAATTAGGTTTTATAAAAACCTAAAGTAATACATTTATGTACTAAAATAAGATAAAAATAAAATACTTAAAATAGTATATTTTAAAAATAAAACCGAATATTTTAGAAATACAAATAATAAAGGGACAAAATTAGGGTTATATAAAAACACTAAAGTTATACATTTATGTACTAAAATAAAATAAAAACTAAAATATTTAAAATAGTATATTTTAAAAAATAAAATTCGAATATTTTAGAAATACAAATAATAAAAGGACAAAATTAGGGTTATATAAAAAAATTAAAGTTATACATTTATGTACTAAAATAAGATAAAAATAAAATACTTAAAATAGTATATTTTAAAAAATAAAATCATAATATTTTAGAAATACACCTATTCAATTTGGTCCTAATTCATCAATTTTCCTTGGTTTCTAGATCATTCCACCCTTAAAATATTTGCACTATTAGTCCTTTAATTTTTTTTATATTTACACTTTAATCCCTCAAATTTTGAGTATTTACTCTTGGGGCTTCTAAATGGCAATTAGACCCTTTTTATTGAGGTGGCCAGCCAAGGGAGACAAGATTGGTCAAAAAGTCATATTTTATGGGATTTAAATACTGATACCTAATAAAACATAATAGTTATTTTCCAAATAACATTTCTCATTTAATATTTTAATTTAATTTTAATAATGCATACTTTACCCGGGTAAAGTATGTATTAGCAGATTCACTAATATGATTATATATATATTTACACATGTTTCACATTACAAAAACAAAAATTTAAATACTTATACCTAATAAAACATGTATGTCATTACAATAATAGTTATTTTCCAAATAACAATTTTTGCGTTAATCCTTCCCTTCATATCATCCAACGAGACATTTCTATTAAATCTCATTGCTATTTGTTGCCGAAATTCAAATATGCATCCAATGGTTGTTGTCAAGATAATTCCATCGAAATAAACGCATACGAAAAACTGATTATTCATATTCAATACTAAATCTGTTAAAAAATAAACAAAATTTCTCAAAACAATTTCAACAAAGAAATAAATTACTTAAATAAAAATTAATTAATCAATATGCAATTAAATATATTAAAATAAAACATAACATTCACATAAAACACATAAGTAATCTAAATACAAAACTTACTAAAAAATTACAATAAACAAAATAAAACATAAAAATAACACTAAATAAACTATATTAATACTAACAAATTTTTTTCTTATTATAATATGTTATATTTAACAACAACAAAAGAAAATACCTTTAATTTTTTTTTTTCTCCTTCTTTCTCCCTCTCTTCTCTTCTCAGAATTTTTTTTTTTATCAAATTTTTTCCTTCTTTCTTTTTTTCAAAAATCTGTTATATTTAAAAATAACAAAAAAATACCTTTAATTTCTTCTCCTTCTTTCTCCTCTCTTCTCTTTTGTAATCTTTTTTTTTTGAAATTTTTTCCTTCTTTCTTTTTTTTTTCTCTCTCCTCCTCCTCTCTTCTTCCGAAAGTTTTTCTTTTTCACTGCTGTGTGTTTTGTTTTAATACTGAAGGGTTTAAATAGGGGATTGGGGAGTCGGTGTCGCCTCTGCCACGTCATCAACTGGTGCCGCCTCTGACAGAGACAAGACCAGTGCCGCCTCTGACAGAGGCAAGACCAATATTTTATTTTTTTTTCAGATTCATTTTTTTAACAATTTTCAAATTTTTTAACAGATTGTGTCAGTGGGAGGGTGGTCTTGCCTCTGTCATAGGCGGCGCCACCCTGCCTATACCATTCTCGTATATAATTTTAATGTTATATTATTTTAGTTTTTTTTTTCTTTTAGTATTATGTAGGTAAAAAACCCTTGAATAGTTAAAGTTTTAGGGATCAATTTAATAAAATTTAAATTTAGTGTTGAAAAATGTGAATGTTATCATTATATCTTAGTGGAATCAAGTAGTTGAGAGATTTGATTGAAAAAAGCTGCCAATTTCTGTGACTCATGTGAACAAAAAAGAAAATTCAAGTACAATGGTGAAAAAAATTGCCAAATAAATTTAAAAAAAATACAAAAAGTTAAAAGAAAAGTTAAAATTTTAAAATAAGAATTTAAGTGGTAATGTAGAACAATATCAATATATCATATATCATCGTATCTTAATGAAATCAAAAATTAAAATTTAGAGTTTAAATTAAAAAAATTGTCAAATTTCGAGACTAAAATAAGAAATTTACCCAATTCAAGGTCTACAAAGGAAACATATGTAATATTTAAAAATGGATTTATTACTTAAAAAAAGATTGAATCGTAGGTTAACTTGATGGTGTTGAAATTAATAGCTTAATCAATTAGGTCAGTAATTGAATTCTCATAACTACCAAACGTAAATTAATTCTCAAAAGTACAACTTTTGGGGATAAAATCCACGATTTTGCATTTGTTTAATGACCAACTTGGAAAAGGGTTTCACATGTTGGCTTACATGAAAATAGTGTGAAGTAAAGCCTTTGATATTAATTGGCCTAAACCCACCAGTTTCCATATTATAGCAGCTCAAATGCCCCAATCCTTTGATAAATCCATGCAGTAAAATCTCTTTCTTATTAGCTTTAATCCCCACCGGACGAGTAGTATCAAGAGGTTCTGATCTATGAACAATGGTTCCAAGCTTCACCCAATGCTCTTCGTTGCCTTTGTAGATCCAAATATCAACTCTTTTCTTATCTTCAAAGTCCATATCCACCATGCATAGTTCCCTTCAATTCCACTAAGTAAATATTGAACTTGTCCTTGTTTAAAAGACTTTGTGGTAAAGAAATGGTTTCAAAGGTTTCTTTCCCAATATCAAATGAAACAACGGAGGATGAAATTGAAAACCAATAAAAACCCATTAGCAAACACTGGTGGTTGATGGTGTTGAAAACCAAAACAAGGTGAGTAAGTGTACCTTATTTTGTTCCAAGAACCATTCACCATTGTGAATATTTCAATCTTATGAGGGTCGAAAAACTTAATCACTTTATATGTACCATTGATTCCATCAAACCCAAACCCACATGATTGAAAGCTTTGAAGATCATCATCAATATTTGGCAAATTGACGATGGTTTTAGTGTGTGGGGTTACATACATGAACACTACCGTGAAGACCATAAAAGCAAATTAAACCATTGCAAGATGGTAAGATATGGTAAGTGTCGAAACTTACGGGCGTTGAGTATTCAATCATTGCATGATCGTTGTCTTTGATGGTGAAGAAGTGAATCTTGGTGGTGTTGTTGAGATTTTGATGCTCTATGCATGAAATGATTAAGCAAAGATCACCATGAACAACACTATGGTTCTTGAAATGGGCATTGATGAAATGTGGATCATTGATGAAAGAGCAATAAAGCTTGTTTAAGGACTTGAATCTGGCTAGAGATTTTACTGGTAGTTTACTGAGGATGTTGTAGATTATAGGGCTAGGAATGAAAGCCATAGCTGCTAGCTAGCAAGGGTTTGTCCTTTAATTTATTTATTGATGTTGGGTGCATCTGTGCATGGATAGCATTATTGCAGATCTCGAAATTAATGATAAGACAGGCATCAGCCAAATTTGTAAAAGTTCATTTAAATCATGGATAATATTAAATGTAATAAAATTACTAAAAAAAAGTAACTAACTTAAAAATTCATCAGCAACTTATTAAACACGTTTAGAAAAATAAAAAAAGTACAACGAATATCAACTACCAAGTCCATAGCAATTTTCTTTTTCTTTACTGGGGGTTGTAAACTTTCCATTAAACCTTTGAATTTGGAAATGGAAATGGACCAAGGAGAAAGAAAAATTCAACATGTAACAGTTTTATCTCATACTTTAAATTCATACTTAGGGTATTCATACTTAGGGCGAGTTTGAATGAACAGTGAGGTGCTACAATTTCTAATATTAATGTCACCGTTATTTTTACACTAACAGCAAATAAAAACACTACCCATCTAAATCCACCCTTAATGTAGAAGTATAACAATGAGCCTTTTACTCTCAATGATGATCATCAAGCTAAATTTCGAAAATATAACTTTTAGTCATATGGTCGACAACTTCATTATGAATTCTTGGAATATGATGAATCTGACACAATTTCATAAGTATTATCTCATACTTTATGGAGAATTTTTACTCTCAATGATAATCATTAAGCTAAATTTTGAAAATATATCATCTCGCTGTCATTTGCATCTTTTGGCATCTCAATTATTCAATCATATACTTTTTATATAAATAAATTTGTTAAATTAAAGAAATATATTAAATTATTTATTAAAATTTGTTATTAGTAATACAAGTCAGTATTATTAAATAATTTTTCTACTTTATAATCCAAAATTTTAGCTGCTTTCCATCCAACACAACAAATAATGCAGCTAATTTAATGAGCAACAATAATTGTCAACTTATATCTTCAAAGGCAAGTACGGTAAAAACGTATGATACACAAATAAATTATATTGAATAATATATATTTAAATAATATATTTTACGAAGAAATTTTTTGTCATAATTATTCTAATTTTTAAAAAAAATTGAATTTGAATCTAATCTTATTCCTTAAGAATTGGAAAGTGTAATCGGGTCGCTTTAATTACACTTAGTTCAGTAGGATTCATCAATTATAATGGTTATCCAAACATGCCATAATTGTTTTTGAGGTGAGATATTAGGACTTGGTAGAGTAAAAAAAAATTTGAAGGATGAAAAATAAAAAAATAAAAAATTAAAAGGACCTAAAATATAATTTGGAGAGATAAAAAATTTAAAAAAAAAAATTTGAAAATGGAAGACGATTATAAAACTAGCAAAGGTAAGAAGATACTACATAAGAATGGTTTACTCACTATTTATTGATGTTTTATTTCTCATCTAACAATCACGTTGTCTACTAATTCCCAACAGGTTGGTAACCACTAAAGACTTTTTTTGGGTAAATTACACCCAAGATTACTAAACTATTAGTAAATTTATATTTTGGTCATTTAACGTTAAAAAGTTACAAAATGGTCATTGAGCTATTAAAAATTTTCATTTAAGTCACTAGGTTGTTAAAAACGCTATTGTATGGCATTCTCTTTTTGTATCACCCGCACTAATTGAAAACTCTCTTTCTTCTTCTCTTCCACAGTTCAATTTTTTCATGAAACATCTTTGAATTTCACGAAACTACGAACTAGAATCCAAACAATTTTATTTTTCGTTCTCTGACACTGACTGTCAAATCGGCTTGGATCTAAGGTATATTCTTCTACTCGTTGATGGGTGTGTATCCACCCTATTGATCATTGACTTGTTGTTTGAAGCTCACTAGCCGAACTTTAAAAAAAAACCATAATAGCCTAGTGACTTAAATAAAAACTTCTGAATAGTTAAGTGACTTAAAATGAAAATTTTCGAATAGTTCAGTGACCATTTTGTAACTTTTTGAAGTTGAGTGATCAGAACATAAACTTACTAATAGTTTAGTGATCTTGGGTGTAATTTACTCTTTTTTTCTAGGAAGAAAGTATCTTTCATGTTCATTTTAAGATCTAATATAAAATAATCCTTTCAAGATTTGTGGTTGCATCTTTCTACACTATCGTCTCCAAGATTAGTTCTCTTTTTTGAGGGAGTAATGTATCTTATCATTACACGCAACACTTGTTAATTAATTGCATCAGACATCCTCAAACATTAGAACATTCTAATTGAGTCTTCAACATATCGATATTGGATCAATAATATCTTTTCATCAACCTAACCACCGTTAGCTTACGAGTTAAAAGTATGCTCATATATAATATATGCATATTTAAAACATGTAGATCAAAATGTAATTACGTTTAAACCTAGTGCATAAATATTTTGGATCTTACAGTTGGTAATGTGAAAATTTTAAATTACTCTTAAGCATTTGATTGACATTTTCTAAAAAACATAACCAAATTATTAAATTTAAGCACAAGCCACTACAAAATGGCAATTAAATTTCCTTTGTAAAATCCGCAGAGGAACTTGTACTTTACATGTACAAAGCATTACTGCTATATATTTTTCGCTGCAAAAATAGCCGAGCAAAACCTAGCAAACTAGGGCTCTAAGCTTTTCGATGACGTGCTCGATGGAATATGACAAGCTCTAAACCACTTGAAATCAACTTGAAATTTCATATTACGGATCCATCTTTAATTGTTGCATTCTTCATTATGACTGTAATTCCGGACCTAATGTAAAAGCCTTGTTCTGGTCTCTCAGCTTCTTCAACACCCTGAATGACCAACGTAAATGAAAATTATTTGAAAAAAAAATCTAATTATACTAAACATTCATGAAAGGAAAGCAATACTTACATCACTATTTGATATGATCACATTTTTTCCGATCTTGGCATTCTTGTCTATTATGCAATTCCTTCCAAAACACACAAGTTGCAGCAATAAGGAAATATTTTTCAAAACAATAATTTCCATCTAAATCTTACATTTGGTTTTTCAATCTAAATCTTACTTGATCTTGGTATTTTGTCCGACACCGATTGGAACCTTTCCTTCTTTCAGGAGAGACATTATTTCCATCTCCGTTTGGTAGAAGTCTGCTCCCATCATCATGGTATCCTACAAAGAAAGGAACATAAAAGATGAATAAATATGTGGTATTGGAATTTGCAGAGCTTTTAGATGTTGTGGATCACCTCAAGCTCAACACCGGTCTCCAAACGCGACCGCACCCCAACTACAGAGCGTTTTACACTACAGTTCCTCAAGAAACAACCGTGTGAAATTATGGCATTAACAATCTGCAAAAATCAATTTACCGTGAGATATGACGACTAGATTTATTAATCATAATATAAACTAAAGGCTTGAAGTAAATACCATGCTTTGATCAATTTTGCTAGGAGGCAAGAATCTCGGAGATGTATAAAAGGTGTCTTTGGATCATAAAATTCGAACTTTGGTGGCTGCATAGAGCATACAAAGAGATCAATTTTCAGGGAACGAATACAATATCCCATACCGAATAACATAATAATGCAAACAATTCACATATCTATATGCAAACCTGATCTGTGAGGGCTAAATTAGCATCAAAGAAAGACTTTATTGTCCCAATGTCTTCCCAATAATCATTGAATAAATATGCCTGCAAACGAGTACTTATTAGCATTTGATTACTAGTGAAAATTCCAAAGAGAAAACTATAGGTAAAAGTCCTTGTAAAAGTTATCTTGCCTGTACGTTATGTTCCTTTACCGCGGATGGAATAATCTCGAGCCAAAGTCATTGCATGAAGGATAGCTTTGTGTCAAAAGCTTTAACAAGATATCCTTTTTGAACACATACACACCCATTGATGCAATGTAAGAATATTTTGCAGCATCTTCCGTTGATAGCCCTAATATCGAGGTATCAACTTGCTGCCATACAAATGTGAAACAAGCCATAGTATATGTAAATATATACAGAATTATGTTAATGGGATTAAGAAGTGATGGAGTAGTAAAAGCATGTACCATAGCGTTAAGATCCTTGCCCTTCGGTTTCTCAGCAAATTGAATAATCCGTCCTGTTTCATCTATCTTCATCAATCCAAAATCCGATGCACGGCTGCACAAAACTCGATATTAATAACTATTATAGCCACTATACTCATCATAACAAAATAGCATTGATTAAGTACCTATTATCCATTGGTAGACATGATACTGTGATATCAGCATTTGAATCAATATGCTTCTGCAAGAACAATAACTGTAGATTAGCCATAATGATTTTCTGAGCTACACCACGGCTCCTAGAAATCGAACTAGTTACCTGCACAAAATCCATATAATCTGCGCGGTAAAGATGATCACCAGACAATATCAGTACATGCTGGACATCCTTAACTTTGGCATCCTGTTAGAACATAAAATCATAGCCGGTGAACATCGAATGATTTCAGCTTGAATAAAACTTTAGTAACTAACCTCAAAGACCCAAATGAATTGCCTCACGGCATCAGCCGTTCCTTGAAACCATTTCTTCCCTGCTTCTCCTGATGTTTGAGTGGCAGCAAGAACCTGTTACAGAGCCAATATAGCTTCATCAAAAGCTTCACAAAAATAAGCTATAATGTTAAATTAAAATTGGCTTACCTCCATAAATCCATCTCCAAAATTTACACCATTACCAAAATTGTATGTCCTAGCCAAGTGACGATTTAGTGAAAAAGAATTAAATTGAGTTAAAATAAAGATTTTTTTAATGCCACTGTTGATACAATTGCTCATTGGAACATCGATCAGCCTGTAACAACCACCAATAGGAACCTGCAAACCAATAAAAAACCATCAAAACCTCTAAATCTAATCATTGGGATTCTAATTTTATTCATAAAAGAGAAAAAAATTGAATTCCTTACGGCTGGCTTGGCTCTCATGCTAGTAAGAGGAAACAGGCGAGTACCAGCACCACCACCCAATATGATAGAAGCCACTTCCTTTGGATCTGCTTGTGGACTCTCAAACATCTAGGAACTTAAAATTCAAATACTTAGTGATGATCAAAATACCCACATTGAAAATAATAATAAAATTTTTAAGAGAAAAATCAAAAACTCTTACCGTAGGATCATCATTTTCATTGGTTGGGGTTTGAACACAGTGAACAACACCAGACTTTTCTTTTCTAACATCATTTTCAATTCTCAAACTCCTCCGTACAACTCTTCCATAATCACTACTTTTAATAGACCAACTGATTCTCTCACCCCAAAAAACAAAACCACCATAACTACGACCTTTGATAAGGTTATAGGGATTGACATTGGCGTTGAGAGATATAAAGTGAGAAGCCATTGCTGAACAAATTTTAATCAATAAAACAAAAATAACCAGAGGATTCTCACAAGATACTAAAAAGAAAAAGAAAAAAAAAATGAAAAAGAAAACTATTTTTCATTAATATAGATAAAAAGATATTAAAAAGCTGTAGACTGTGTCTTAGTCAACAAAATACCAAATTCGAAACAACCAGATCCGAGAATATCTCAAAACCTTAAAATCTAAATAAATAAATAATTTTGTTGAAGTAAGAATAGTGATGAAGCATCTAAATTTGTTTAATTTTCATTTTTATAATAGTGGATAGGAGTATAATTAAGTTATTTTTACTTTCTAAATTATGATTAAGTATTTGAATTTGTAGAGTTTGAAATTAATCTTTATAATTTAGAATATTCTATTAAATATCACAATTATATTAAATAGGTTCTTTTGTGGGCCTATCAGTTAATTTAGGTGTTATATGCTAATTTGAACATGATGTGAAACATGTTTAAAGCTTGCAATGTATATTTATTATGAGAAGAGCTTGGATCTAAATTGTCGTAAAAAAATACTCCATATTAAATTTGAGTTGACATTTAATGTTTGTATTGATAAGTAAGTTGAGTTGGCAATATTTATAAGTAAGTTAATGAACAGAACTAATTGATACCACTTTAGTCAAGTCTTATGCCATTGTATACCTAAGTATAACCTTCAAACCACTCAAAGAGTATCTTAACAAGCCTTTAGGTCTAAATAAGCACACCAAAAAAAGCACACTAAATAACACAAGAGAGTTGGGAGAATGCGGAAAGTGTTATTACTCTTAAGCTAGCTAGCTTATGTTACAATGAGAGAAGGTTGTCTCCTTTATATAGGCCAAGTCCCTTTGATCCAATGGTTTGAGATTGAATATAATGAACAGTTAAGATCATTTATCTATGGACAATCTATACAAGTCTATACAAGTATTTATAATGCTAGACTCTTCTAGACCTTCCAAAACATTCTACATGGGTCTACAAGGGTTCGATTCTTACCTCAGATTTTCAGATTTTTAGAACTTCTAAAGTGTTCTCACATATTTTAGAGCATTTCGAGACATTCAAAGAACTCTTGGACTCATTGTTCTCACATAGCCCTTGTTAGTCGTTGTCTACACTCTTAGTGGCCTCCATCCCAATCTGGGGCCTTTGCCAACATTAAGAGGGGTTTGTTTCATCGGTTGGCTGCCATGATACATAGGTTGATTATATGTATAAATTAAAACATGCTAAATCATTTTTTAAGTCTTTAAAAATTATTTTATAATTTATATATAAATTTTATGAATAATATGAGTATTATTTCAAAATTAAAAAAAGTTAAAACTTATAAATGGTATATTCAGCGAAATGTAAAATGAATAGTGTAATTTTAAAATAATTAATGTAAGTTCATTGTTAAGATATTTTTTCTTTCAAATTTTAAATTTGATAGTATAAATTTTAGATAAGTAAAAGATAAATTTCAAAGGAAATCAGTTATGTATATTTTAAATTTTAAGATATATATATTTTAAAATTTTAATTTGATATTATAATATATTAAGATATTTAAAGGTTAAGTAAGCAGATTGAGATTTTCATACGAAGTTCAAATTATTTAAATATGTATTATCTCTCGATTTAAAGATTTAAAAAATTATAGATAATACCAAAAATTGTATCAACCTTTAAATTCTTCTAACCAAGAGATTATTTAATGTTTCAGCTAAAGACATAGCAAAAATCCAAAATCCTGAGTCCTGTCCTACATCATTAGAAATGTACTAAATTGAATAAATTATAAACTTGAGACTATTTTAGGCATTAGATAGAAATTGGCAAGTCATCAAGCTGAAAGCGATGTGGGTGACAGATCGGTGGTCAGGAGCCAGAGTAAGAGACGCAGATGGGTTGATAGATGCCATGTGGCTGTCACCTTCTTAGAATCTATGTCTCTGTCAAATCAAGAAAGATAAATTTTGATGGTGGCCAACAAAAATTTTAATTGTAAACGTTGGATTTTATGATCAAATAATAAACTAGGTGACAATGTGGGAAATGAACCATTCCTCAAGATAAAGTAGGTACAAAGAATGTTATAACAATTGAATTGAGTAGATTGTTAATTTTTTATTTAATTATCATAAATTAATTTTTTTAATTATAAAAGTGAATAAGCATAAATAACCAATAATACGAAGATAAATATTTATTTTATAAATTATAATAACAAGATTAAATATTTATGTTGTTATAATAAACGTCGATGATGACGGTAGAATAATCGTAAAATAATAAGAAAAGAAAAATAAAAACACACAGATTCTATGTGAATACCCTTTCGAAAAAAAAACACGGGTAGAGAAGAATAAATTCACTAATGTTAAAAAATTAATGATATAAGAGGAGTTTTGACTAAAGGTTGAAAAACACTGTTCTAATCAAAATCAAATATTAGAAGTATAGTTTTATACAGACTTAACTTGTCTGCCCCCGCAATTCAGCCTACGACCCTTAACCTCTCGCCCCTACAAATTTTTTTTATTTTATCACTATATTTATTTTATCAATAAATAACGGGATTCTAATCACATCAATTCTAACATAAGTTAGTTTAAATTTGGTGACACTATTGTGAAAGAAATTGATGAGAGCAACATAACACTTTGCCCCACTCTTTGTGTTTAATCAAAAAGAAATAATATTTAATTAAATGTTATTAAATAATTTATTTTAATATTATGTGAAAGTTTGAGGTTCTTGAAATTCTGTGCCATTGCCCCTCACTGCGCAAAGGACATACAAACCTGATCAATTTGTCCAAAAACAATAATTTAATTTCGAATTAAAAAAGAAGAAGGAAATATCGACATGATAATCTTGTTCAAATTTTAACTTCTAAAATTTAAAAATAAAGAGGTTAATGGGATTGCTGATAGGGTGAAATTAGAAAATATTTTAAGCTAAGTTAAAGTGTAATTTTATTAGGTATGAATTTATAATTTCATCATGTTTGAAATGATTAATAAAATTTGTTTTTTTTTTAATTTTTATTTTTGAGAAAACTAAAGTATAATTTTATTATATATCAATTTTTAAGTTTTAAATATTAAGGGACTAAAAAGCCAATTTTCTATTTTTTAGAGCCAAGGCACTTGCCTTCCCTCAAACAAAATCTCTACTTTCACCCCTACAACCAGGTCAAGAAGTTTAGGCAACTGCTAGAGATTATGCAGAATCCAATGCTTAAGGGTGAGAATCCAATACTTATGGACATCATTCCCTCTCAATCAGCAAGCAAAGCCAACTTAGATTCTTCAATGGATCATTGAGAACATAGTATCTTATTGCACTCATTTTTACACGAGTTGCCAAGTAATCTGCCACACCATTTATCTCACGATACACATGTTTAATATAAACAATCCATCTCCACTTCAACATACGTTGTATTGCACGGAACACTGCATTTGATGAAGGCTCCTGGTCTTCTTGCCAATGAGGTTAATAGTTGTCAAACTATTCGTCTCAAGAATCGGATTTTTAGTCCCCAATGACCATGCAATATTTAGGCCATTATAAGCTCCTCATCCATTACTTTTGTATCCATTTTTATCCAATACAATTTTAATTACCATTTAAAAGTATGATTTTAACAATTTATAGATGGACTTTACACATTTAAATGATGATGATTAATGTATTAGAAAGCAATGGGTGAAAATGTCTTGGACAGGATCCAAACCCATTTCACCCACAAAATGAAAGTTGATCGGTAAAAGTGACAAGAGATAAATTCTATGACAATAAAAGTATCCACGTTCATTTATTAAATGGATCAATTTAATTTTTATACTATTAAAAATTTAAATAATATCAATTTTTAATGAAATTAACAATCATAGCAAGATCACTTCTCGAGAACAATCTTTTATATTAAAAAGGCTGTGAAAGTAATCTTAGTAACAAATAACCTTTGGTAATGGAAAAACTAGCAATAATATGATTGTATTAATGTTATTTCCAATCTTAAATTCTCTTCTCCTTTTGAACCTTGGGCTGTTGAGTAGAGGTGTGCATGGGCCGGGCCGGGTCTAGACAAAATTTTAGGCCCGTTTTCTAGGCTCGGGCCCTACCTGGGCCCGAAATATGGGCTTAAAAATTTATCCAAGCCTAGCCCAAAATAAAATTGTTAAGCCCGAGCTCGGCCCATATTAAACTTTTTTAACTTATTTCATTAAATAAAAAAATTTAAAATATAATAAATCATCAAATACATTTAAAACAAATATTAAAACAAGAAACAAATAAAAAATGATATTAAAACAATTCTTAAAATAATACACAAATTGAAAATATAATAAAAAGTTATTATATTAAAATGAAAAATAAAATTTAAATATGATTAAAAATAAAAAAATATATATTTAGTATATAATTTGGGCCAGGCCGGGCTCGGGCCAAAAAAGTTTACCCAAACCCGGCCAGTTTTCTAAACGGGCCTCATTTTTTTGCCCAAACCCATATTTCGGGCCTATATTTTTACCCAAATCCTCCCATTTTTCGGGCGGGCCTTCGGGTCGGGCCGGGTAGCCCGGCCCATGCACACCTCTACTGTTGAGCATGGTTCTAGATTCACTGCTTAATTTAGTTAAATTTGATCCCTCTAAAAAATAATTTAATCCTTTTAATAATTTTAAATTAATAACCTTATTAATTATTGCAGATAGAGTGATGAGATCGATTTTTAATGTAAAAAAATTGTACATACTATATTTACTACAAGAAAAAGTTATTGACAGAAAATCCACATCATTTTTTTAACGAGAGCGATTAACAATTTTATAGACTTGGATATATTAATATCATGTTTTATTATAAAGAAGGATTAAAACTAAAATTAGACCAAGTTTCGTACTCTTTCAGAAACTTGAAGGTGATGACAATTTAGACTTGTTTATAGGTCGGGCCATTTGCCCAAGCTCGAAGGCCCGCTCAAGATTTGAGAGAGTTTGGGCAAAAATATTTAAGTCTGAAAAATGAGTTTAGGCAAAAAAATTAGGCCCATTTAAAATATGAGCTGAGATTGGATTCAAGCATTCAAGGCCGATTTTTGGCTCGACTAACCTATTTTCTAAGCTTGTAATATATTATTATAAGTTTATACTATGTTATTTTTATATATTATATAAATTATAACACATAAAAATAATGTCTATAGTAATATATAATGCTATACATAAACATATTAAAAAATATGTTAAGTTGCTTATGTATATGTTTAACGCCCTCAACCCGACCTATTATATTGATCCTAATTTTCGAATGTTACTACACAAATCACTTAGCTAAATTTCGAAACACTTGGCGAGTACTCATTACTTAAAACAATTTTCTTATAATTTATTTAAGGACACAATTTCAAGAAAATAAAAGAAAATATTTATATATAAATTATTTCATCAAGTTTATTACTTCACTCTAGCAACACAGAAATTTGTTTCAACATACTCTTAGGGTGTAATCCTATATTAAGCCTCATTTACAAATAGCCCATTGTAGGTATAATAATCCAATTCGTCACTTCCTTGTCATCATCTCTTTTGGCATGTTCTTTTACCACATTACCTGAAACATAAACAATGCACTTGTAAGTTCAGGAGGGACGATGTCAGGAATATGCCAAGAAAGTGACGAAGTAGACTATTATGCATACAATGGGCTATTTGTAAATGAGGCGTATTGTAGGATTACGCCTAAGAATCTATCTTTTGTAAAATTTTGTATTGTAATGAGTTGTAATAAATCTGATGTAATATTTTGTTTCTAAATATTTTCTTTTGATTCTATGGAGTGGACTCATTATTTAAAAACAATGAGGAAAAATGCCTAAAGTAAGGAGTTTGTGTCAACTGGTTTGAATTTTGTTAAGTGGTATGTGAAGTAACACCCTAGATTCGGATCCAGTGAATCAAATCGGGTTTAGGGCGTTACAATATGATTTTAATAAGGTGCGGATTGAGTCTCAACTCGGTTGGCATCGACATTGTTGCCGGTGCAGGAGGACATGGGTTCGAGCACGTTGAAGCATGTTTATCCTCCTATTTAAGGGTTGGGAAGGGTTTATGGGTAGTTCTAAGCATTGTGTAAAAATGATTTTAATAAAGTTAAAATATGTCATAATTCCTATACTCTTCAAAATTTTGAAATTTAGTCCCTATATTTTTATTTTGAGAAATTTAGCCCCTCTCGCTTTTAAATTTTTAAATTTCAAGTCCAATCATTATCATTGTTAATTTTTTTTGTTAAATTTAGGTTAATTGCAAAATATTTTTTAATTACATGGCTACCACGTGAATATTTTTTTTTCAAAATCTCACACCAATAAATTTAACAAAAAAATTAATAGTGTTAATAGTTGGACCAAAATTTTTAAATCTGAAAAAATGGAGGGACTAAATTCTTGGAAATAAAAGTACAATGACTAAATTTCAAATTTTCTAAAAAGTATAGGAACTTATGACATATTTTAACCTTTAATAAATGAAAATATAAAAAATCAATAAATATTAAATTGAAAATAATGTAAATATTCTTAAATTTTTAAAAATAATTTGGACGAACTTACAATGGATTTGGATTAAGTATTTACAAATATGAACGAAATCGTAAAATTTTAAGCTCATATTTGGATTGGGCCAGATTTTGACAAATATAAAATGTGTTAATATAATAGTTAAGCTTGATTCGACCCGACCATGAAGATCTCTAAGTGGCACCCAGGGGCGAAGCTAGAAATCTTTTTTAGGGGGCCCGAAATTAAATTATATACTTTTACGATAATAAAAATATAATTTCATTATTTTAATATCTAATTTTCAAATGATTAAATCAAATTTTTATCATTTCAGGTAGCCAAAGTATAATTTTATTTTTACTAATTTAAATTTTTATAAATTCTAAAGTTGCATAAATGAAAATTTTTTATTTTAAGAGGAATTTGACCCTACAAGCGCTTGGATACCCCTGGTTGCACCTGTTAGCTTGAAATGCCACCTGTTTAGCTTGAATATTTTCTTTCCACGTGTACATATATTTTCGTTTTCTTGCTAGATTATACAAATATTAGGCGTTTCTTAATCAAACAGATATCTTATTAATCACTTTCCTTGTTCTTTCCCTTATGATTTATGAAGGTTCGAGAAAGAATTAAGGTCTAGAGTTATTTATGGTTAATTTTATCAGGCATTCTCAAACTATAATTTAGATTATAAATTGGTCCTTATACTTCAAACTTTTAATTGAGTCTTTAAATATATATATTGTATCAAATAGGTCTTTATGGTAGCTTTGTCATTAGCTTGGGGTTAAACACATTCAAAAACATGTGTGTAGTTACTGTACGAACAACTTAGCTTTATGTGTTAGAAGAAAGAAATAATTCAAGTTGTACATATTGTAGATACACGTATATTTATGATTTGATCTATATGTTTTGAATATGTTACACATTATATTAGAATTGACATTTAATGTCTAAATTAATGGACAGACTGATAGTATGGTCTGATTACTATAATATTGATATTTTGAGGATTCAATTAGAACATTTTGAAGTTTAAAAACCAATTTAGAATCTGGATGATAATTTGGTAACCTTTGGTGTAATTGACCCTTTAGATTGTCATTGAAATCAAAACTTATTATTATATTCTATCCTCATCAAAACACCATCTTTCATTGATTTTCTTGACCATTGACCTTAGTGACAAATCTTCTAACTTAACTTCCAAGTTTTTCATATAAATACAAACCATACTGTTGATCAAATAAGGCATCCAAAATCCAATTTTGTTCGAATTTAGCTAGGGAAAAGAAATTTTAAATTTTTTTTTTTTAGAAATATATGGAAGAACACTCGTACAACAATAATAATGTTCCTTTGCGTAGGATGATGTTGGCTTTGGCATTTTTGTTTTGGTTATCCATCCATGTAGATATTGCTAAAGCTCTTTCAAACGAGCAATTGCCTATTTTCATCTTCATCAACTTCATCATCTTTGCTTTTTGCTTTCTATCTAGCCATGATGACGATGTTGGATCTTATCCAGATGACTTCCCCATCGACGATGTTGAATCTGTTTCTTCACTTTCTGAGGAGGAAATGGAACGTTGTTGTAATTCGGAGGAGATCATAGTGGACAAGCATATCATCCTAGTGGAGGATGATGTTGGGGATATGGGTGCATTTAGTTCGAACAACTCCGACGAAGATTGGGAGCATGTTTATCCGTCAAATATTTACCCTAATTTTAATTGGCAATTCTTTTGACTTATTGTATAATTCTATAGATTGAAGATTTCTTTGTGGTGTAGCAATTTAGAATGATGAGAAATATGTAATCTCTAAAGGATTAGAAATAGTTCGATACGAGATTGGATTAATTGAAAAATAGCATTTCACGTAGAGGATAGGAATTGAATTTTGTTTTGAGTATTGAGTTTAGTGTTGTAAGTACTGTTTTGAATATTTCCATCATGAATTTAAGCATTCGAGATCAAATTAAATTAATAAAACATATTTTCCATCATAAGTTTTAAATTTATAAATATATATTTAGTACCATTTTTTTTAATTTTATAAGATTCAATATATCTTTGATTTAAATTTTTATTCATTAACATAAAATAAAATATTGGCTTAATGTATTATAAGCACTCAAATTTTTCCAAAAAAAATCAATTAAGATTCTTCAAACTTTTCGCACCCAATTGAGCCCGTGAATTAACAAAACTAATCAAATAAGCCCTTTGATTGATGTTGATCGTTAATATTTAATAACAATGCTGATGGCGTTAAAATATGCCATGTCAAGATTGTTTGTTGACGTGGCAATACCACATCAACAAAAATAAAATAAAAATAAAAATTCTAAAATAAGTACATAATGAAACTGGATAAAAACTTGTCCATTTTTATCATTATACTAATATGTAATTTTATAAAAACTTAATAGGTTAAATGAAAAGTCTACCATTTTGGGAGGCCAATGTCACTACTGCCCCATTTGCCTTCGTCCCTAAATATGGGGCTGAAGATAATAGAAGATATGAGAGGAAGATCACGTAAAGATGATCCTATAAAGGATAATACCTCTTGTCTTATGAAGTAACACTGAGATTCGGACCGATGAATCGGGTCGGTTTGAGCGTATGCTACGATATGATTTTAATAAGGTACGGATCTCGGTTAGCATCGGCATTGTTGCCAGTGCAGGAGGATATGGGTTCAAGCACGTTGAAGCGTGTTTATCCTTCTATTTAAGGGTTGAGGAGGGGTTATGGGTAGTTATAGGTATTGTATAAAAATGACTTTAATTCCTTATACTCTTCAAAAATTTAGAATTTAGTTCCTCTACTTTCAATTTCCAAATTTCAAATTTCAAAATCAACTGTTACCATTGTTAAATTTTTTTTGTTAAATTCAGATTAATTACAAAATCATTTTTTAATTACATGACTACCAAGTGAATAATTGTTTTAATTTCAAAATACCACACCAGCAAATTTAACAAAAAAATAACAGTATTAATAGTTGGACCAAAATTTTGAAATCTGAAAAAGCGAAGTACAATGACTAAATTTCAAGATTTCTAAAAAGTATACGAACTTATGAATATTTTAACCTTTTAATAAATGAAAAATATAAAAAAATCAATAAATCGAAAATAATATAAATATTCTTAAAAATAATATGAAGGACCTTACAGTATATTTGAATTAAGTATTTACAAATATGAACTTGGTTCAGATTTAAACAAAACGTTAACCTTAGTTCGATCTGGCCATGAAAACCTCCAGGTGGCACCTGTTTAGCCTCAATATCTTCAGTCCACGTGTACATATGTTTTCGTTTTCTTGCAAGACTATACAATGATTCGAATCCTTCAATATTTATTTTCATAAAAAATTAAAAGTCAACAAACAATGGCAAAACGTTATTCTGTAACATTATTAATATATGATGCTTAGATGTTTCTTAATCAGACAAATATCTTATTAACTACTTGCCTTGTTCTTCCCCTTGCAAGAAAGAATTAAAACGTTCCCCCTCTATCGAGAGTTTTTTAGGGTTAATTTTATCAGGAATTCCCAAATTATGATTTCGTCCTCGGGCTTTAAATATTTTAATTGAATTTTTAAATATAAATATCGTATCAAATAGGTCTTTATGTTAGCTTTGTCATTAGCTCGGGGTTGAACACATTAAAAAACACGTGTCTAGTTACTTAGATTTACCATCCTCCCAAAATTTATTGACATTGTTTGTTTTTTTTAAGACTCGAATCCAAGTTGTACATGTTGTCGATACGGGTATTGAATATGTTACACATTATATTAGAATTGATATTTAATGCTTAAATTAATAGATAGGTGGATGACGGTATGATTTGATTTTTATAATATTGATACTTTGAGCATTTAATTAAAACATTTTGAAGCCTAAGGATCAATTTAGAATCTGGTGATAATTTGGGGACCTTTGGTGAAAATTGACGCTTTAGATTGTCAGTCAAGTCAAAACTTAGTATTATATTCTCTCTTCCTCAGAACACCAACTTTTATCGAGTTTCCTGGCCATCGATCTTAGTTACAGATCGAGGAACAGAATTCACCAGAAAAGAGATAGATCGAGCCACCTTATTTCCGACCATATATAAACAGAAGAATGCAGACTGTTCACCAAAATCGAAAATCCAATTTTGGTCGATCTCAGGTAGTGAAAAAGAAAATTTTCAATTTTGGGTTCTTTTTGTTTTGGTTTGTTTTGTTTTAGAAATATATGGAAGAACACTCAGACAACGCTCCTCCGCATGGGGTAATGCTTGGTTTGTCATTTTTGTTTTGGTTATTCATCCATATAGATATTGCTAAAGGTATTTCAAACAAGCTACTGCCTATTTTCATCTTCATCATCTTCATCATCTTTGCTCTTTGCTTTCTATCTAACCACACACGGCTCAGATCTCCTTATGTTGTCCGCGATGAAAATGTTCGATCTTATCGAGGCTACTTCCCCGTCGACGATGTCGAATCTTATCCAGGCGACTTCCCCGTCGATGACGTTGAATCTTATCGAGGCGACTTCCCCGTCGATGATGGTGAATCTTATCGAGCCGACTTCTCCGTCGACATCGACGATGTTGAATCTTATCGAGGCGACTTCTCCGTCGACGATGTTGAATCTGTTCCTTCACTTTGTGAGGAGGAAATGGAAAGTTGTTGTAGTTCGGAGGAGATCATGGTGGACAAGCATATCATCCTAGTGGAGGATGATGCTGGGGATATGGATGCGTTTAGTTCAAACAACTCCGACGAAGATTGGGAGCAAAATTATCTGTCAAATAGTGACCCAAATTTTAATTGGCAATTCTTATGACGTATTGCATAATTATATAGATTGAAGATTTCTTTGTGGTGTGGATATTTTAGAATTATGAGATAGATGAATCTCAAAAGGATTAAAAATAGTTTGATACGTGCCGATTGGGTTTTAGTTTGATTGGCATGTGCATTGTTGTCAATACAGGTGGATGTAGGTTTAAGTGCGTTAAAATACATTATATTCCTGTTTATGGGTTGGGGGGAGCTATGGCTAGTTCTAAGTATAATGCCAAAAAAAGTAGATATAATCAGAATCTATAATGAGATTGATACGAGATCGGATTGATTGAAAAAATAGCATTTCATATTTTTGAGTATTGAGTTTAGTGCTTGTTTAGTGAGTGTTGTTTTGAATATTTTCATCATGAATTTAAGCAAAGGAGACCAAATCAAATTAATAAAACCTATTTAATAGCATATATTTTAAATTTATAAATATATATTTAGTACATTTTTTAAATTTTATAAGATTCAATTTCTTTGATTTAATTTTTTATTCATTCACATAAAATAAAATATTGGTTTAATGGTATTATAAGCTCGTAAATATTTTAAAAAAAATTAATTAAGACTCTTCGAACTTTTTGCACCCAATTGTGTCCCTGAACTAACAAAACTAATCAAATAGGCCTTTTGACTGACGTGGATCGTTAGTATTTGATAGCAATGCTGGCATGGCTGTTAAAAGATGCCATGTTAGCATTGTTTTTATTGATATGGCAATACCACGTCAACAAAAAATAAAAATAAAAAATTTAAAATAAGTACACAATAAATTTGGATAAACAGGTGCCCAGATTCATTTGAATATGGACACCCATGTGTCCAGATACATTCTGGAATTATAAAAAACTATTAATTTATAATTAAAATCATAACATTTTATAAAATTTAAAAAAAAATTATTTTTCTATATTTCAAATCAGAAAATGTTATATCTTTTAATATTTATAAAATTATTTTTTTATACTTTTTATTCTAAGTGAATTATAGGGTTAGAAATTGATGAGCCTAAAATAAAGTTAAAACACAAAAAAGATCTTATCCAATCCAAAACAAAAACAAGATTAAAATTAGAAAGCCCAAATGAAAATGCATAACAAATGGGTTATCCAACATTAATGACCCAAATGTAGTTACTAAGTAAATGGTCTTGAATCAAACACTTAGCTCAAAATCCAATTTAGTTCAATTAAAGAAATTTCTTTGGTGATTAAAACGATTTTACATCAACAATAAATCATTTATGTTGGATGAAATTCGATGCCTGTATTAGATTTGGAGACGGATTCGGGTGTTCTCGAGATGAAGGTAAATTGTGGGGGGCACTAGAGCTTCAACTTCAATATGTTTTCTGAATGCTTTAGTCAATGACGAGGTTCGGCGATCGAGAAAGAAAGTAATATGAGTAAAGACAAAGATGATCTTGTAAGAGATAATACCTCGTCCTTGTGCTTGGTCCCCAAGCTTGGTTATTATTGATTGTTGGTCTAAAGAGTGATCTCATATTATATTAAGTTGATTTGGTGGTGTTTAACAATAAATATATGGGTTAATATTACTTTTAGTCCCTAAACTTAGCAATTAAGTCGTTTTGGTACATGTACTATTTTTTATCCACTTTGGTACTTAAATTTGGGAACTAGGTCCATTTTGATCCCTAAACTTGACAAATATAAAAAATTAAAGACATGACACTTTGAGATTGTGCCACATCGTCACTTGAAAATCAAAGAATAATTTTTTAAAATCTCATTGTATCACATCATCAAATCTTGATGGAATTCAAATTCAGGGACCAAAATAAACCTAACTGTCAAGTTTAGATACCAAAGAGAACAAAAGATAACACTTTCAATATATTCGTCCCTAATCGCATTATGATATAACAATTCTAATTCCATTTCATAAAAACATTGGTTTTTATTGGCCTTAATTGCTTTTCTTTTATTTGCTCATTTTAACCCTGCTTTTATATGACTCTTTGTACACAAATGGAAAAAGAATCATAATGTAGAAACCGTCTTCAAACATTATTGCCATTGTAGGAGGATATGGGTTTGAGTGTATTGAAGTGCATTAACCTTAAGGGCGATGTTAGAAATTTTTTTTAGGGGGACCAAAATTAAATTGTAATTATCATTTTAATAGCTTATATCTTTATAATTTTTAAAGGATTAAATCAAATTTTTATCATTTTTAAGAGGCCAAAGTGTAATTTTATTTTTTTAACTTAAAATTTTAAAAATTCTAAAGGGTCTAAATGGAAATCTCCATTTTAGGAGGTAGGACCCCTACCAAGCCCCACTAACTATACCCATGATTATCCTCCTATTTATAGGTTAGAGAGGGGCTATGGGTAGTTCTAGACATTATGTCAAAAAAAAAATTAAGGTGTTTTTATCGTTTTATTTTTTTATATAAAAATTTATAAAATATTTACACATAATTGAATTTAAACTTAAAACACTATTAATTTTATCATTTTAACTAATACCGTATTTGATTTTTATATAATTTTTTTCATTTATATTATAGATATACTATAATCCAATATTATTCTATGTTATTAATACGTGACACTTGTACGGGACAACCACTCTTTAGTCTTGAAAACAATGCCCATTTTTCAATTCTTAAATCCGAAACAATTACCTTCCACCTGAAAAACAAAGCAAAACATAATTAATTAAATTAAGAGACTGAAGAGATTGGAGCTTCAACTCTTGATTCAATTCATCAATCCAATCACTTAAAATTAAATTATAAATTAAAAAAATGAAAGTGTAATTTTATCATGTATAAACTTATTGTAGCGACGTAAAAATTTTGGGTTTCGGGTCGCTAATTGTGACGATTTATTAGAAATTTAGAAATTGAAATTTGGTTTTAAAACAAACCAGGAGTCGCCACCGATCCTTTTTCCTAGGTGTGATCGGACACCTACTAGATTTCTTTTTAAAAGCAAGAAAAAGGCCGAGTTAAGGTCTACGTTAAAAGCCAGAGAAAAATTAGGGTCGGGAGTTACATGCTGCGAGGAAGGTATTAGCACCCTCGCGACGCCCAAAATTGGTATCTCATAAACACGTATTGTCTTGATTTTTCAAAATACGAGTTCAATTTAAAATTTAGTCGTGATCCGATTAAAAGAAGATGAGAAGTTTTAAAATTTTTTATTTTTTTGAGAAGGATGTACCGTCTTGACACGAGCCGACAAATTCCATCCAACATAGCGATGAAATTCTCGACTTAATGTCAAATCGATATATTGCCTCGATTAGCAATTGAAGCATAAAAATATTTTTGAAATGAGAATTTAAAATAAACCAAAAATGCAAACAATATCAAAATGTTAACATAATATTAGAGCAATAGCAAGACAATAAAAATAATATTTAAAAGAGAAATAAAAATCAATTATGAACAAATACAAAGTACACTTAGTGATTATAATATAGGGTAATATGTACATGAGATAATATAGAAATATGTATGTGGAATAATACAAGGAATATAGCTAGTAATTTTGAAAGTATCTATATACATAAATATGTATATATATAAATACACAATAATACTAAAAGTATGTACATAAAATGATATAAAACATATACATAAAATGGCATACATGGGTAATATAATTTTAAATATATAAAAATATAATAAATAAATATAAAAAAATATGAAAACATGAGTAAAATAATATACATAATAATATAATAAGAAAATAATACATTTATAATAAATACTTGAAAACATCTATATGTATATATATGTATAATAATGAAAATAAAAAATATAATAATAGTGAAAATAATAAATGTAATAATAGAAACGATATACAAAAGGTATATATATATATATAAAATGAAATATATACTAATATTAATAACAAATATAATATTAGAATACTAATAATAATAGGAAATTAAAGTAACTAAAACTAAAACTATATATAAATATATACGTATGCATACATATAATGAAAATATACATTGACTTATAAAAATAATAATAATAATGATAATTATAATGTGGAAATACAAGAAAATTTAAATAAGAATGAAAAAAGGACCAAAATTGAGTAGAAAACAAGATTTTGGGGCTAATTCAAGAAAAAGATAAACGAAAGGATCTATTTGTATGCGCGTTTAAATGTAGAGGGCCAAAACTGCAATAACCCCTTATTATCCAAAACACGCAGCGTTCAGGGGATTAAATTAGAAACCAAAGAAAATTATTGGGCCAAATTAAAAATAACAACGAACTTGATTATAAAATATGAAAATGCGGAAGGGCTGATTGCGCAAATAGCCCTTCCGCTTCAAAAACACGCGGATCCTGGCGGGTATGGATCGGGTCGACCCGATCCGCGTCTAAACGACGCCGTTTATTGGTTTAATTTCGGCACCAAAACGGTGCCGTTTTGGTGGGCTATAAATAGCCTATAATTCTGAAAAAAATTCATTTTGATAGGGGAAGAGAAAAAAAAAAGGGAGAGGAGAGAGGGGAGCGATTTCCGGCGAGGGAGGGCAAGATCGGCGGTCACGGACCACCGCTCGACGTTGCACGCCGCCATCGCGCTGATGGCGGAAGGGTAAAAAGTTTGGTTTTTTTTTATTTTTATATTTTTTATGTTATATTTCGTATATTTGACGTATTTAGTGATATATATATGTATTTGTGAGAAAATAAATGACAACAAATATAAAATCACCTTCTATTTTCGATTTGCGATTTTGTGTTTGGTGCACTGATTTGGTGTTTTTTTTTGTGTCCGTTGATGTCCATTTGGGATGATACTCCGCTCTCGTCTCATCGGCTTTTTGTTCCTCTTTTGAAATATGTACAGATTTGAAAAAAATCCAACCTTTACAATGGATTTCATTCGGCCTTTATATCCGGTTTTTACAAGTTGCTTTCTGTATTTTTTTATTTTCTGTCTTGTCCTCTTTTCATGCAGGTGTTGAGGTGGTGGAGCAGAGGCATGGGACGCTGTCAGAGGGCAGGTGGGGGGTAGTTGCGGCGGCCAGGGCAAGTGGGGAGGCTAGGGTTTCAGTTTCTGAAACCCTAACCTGGGCTAATTGGGTCATTTGGGGTTTGGGCATCAGACTGGTAATGGGCCCAGGGGTTAGTGGGTTAGTGGGTTTAGTAGTCGGGTTAATATAGGTGGGTTTGAGTAATTGGTAAATGGGTATGTGGGTCTGGTAGGTAGGTGGGCCTAAATTGGCTTGTACAGCTGCCCCTCTTTGCTCATTATCGTGCAACGATAATGGAGCAAAGACATAAAGAAAGGCCAATTTTGCCTTGTCTTGCGAGTCTTGACTTCATTGGTGCTCTTCTTGTTCTGGTAGGCTCTCTCCAATCCACTGTGTCTTGTAGCTTTGGTTCAATCCAATGTATCTTCTGACATATGCCTTGCAGCTTCGATCTTCTTCAATGTAACTTCAAGGATATGAAGTTTGTGGCTTCGATCTGCTTCACTGCTAACTTTTAGTAGGACAGGATTTACAACTTCAATCTGCTCCTCTATTGTTTCAGTGGTAATAGGTTCGTGGTCTTCTCTTCTGTTCTGTAACACCCCCAACCCGTATTCGTTGCCGAAACAGGGTTACAAGGTATTACCAAGAAGTACAGAACACTTACAGATCATTTAAATCATTTATCGTTCAAATATTGAGATTGATTATAAAGATTCCTTTATCGAACCTTCGAGGTTCAAATAGTGCATTAAGATCGGGTTGGGACTAAACTGGATCCTCAGGAATTTTTTTTTTTTTTTGCAACTTTTAAAATTTTTCTCACGTATAAGGGTTACACGCCCGTGTGACTGGGGACATGCCCGTGTGGGTAGGCCGTGTGGTCACACACGCCTATGACCCAAGCCGGTGAAGCTCTCTGACTTGCATTCAAGAAGAAAATTGAGTCACACGGCCTGAGCACACGCCCGTGTTGCTAAGCCGTGTGCCTAAACTTGAACATTTTGTTTTTCATTTTTATGTACACAATTTCATGTTATGTAATCATAACATATATCAGCCATATCTTTGTAATTTAAATATATTTTCATATCAACTTGTCTTAATTTCATACTATTTTATATTTGAGTTTTACTCACCAAAGTGTTTGAAATATCATCTTTATGCAAATAGTATACATGAGGTACATAATTCCATAATTATGAATGAACACATTTATCAAACATATTCCATATTCATAATTCGTATGTCATAATCTCATGCTTTCATATATCAATAACCATTATTTTCTTGTATTTGGTGTAAATACTTATATTCATAAGCATATAATTAAGCTATCTCTTCTTGTCGATCACAATCTCGATTAACAAATGTATATAAGTGAGCTCAATATTATTAACTACTTAAAAACTATCACTTTACTTCACATGTCATTTATCACCTTTTTATCAAATTAGCTTAACGTCTTATGAAATTGAGTATGTCATTTCCTTGTTGCCATAGTATAACTATAGTCTTACACATCATCACATGTCACTTTCCGAACTTCAAATATCAATTCAATAAATATGTAATTCGCTAACACATTACGCCATACACAATATCTAATTGATGAAATCATTTAACCGAGCTCAATTTCATGTTCACTACAAATTTATCTTTTAAATCCATAAACTCTTTCACTTACCACATTTTGTCAAAATAGTGAACGTCTTACGGAATTGAGTACTTCGTTTTCTCGATGCCATAGTTCAACTATGGTCTTACACGTAATCACATATCACATATCGATGCCATAGCCTAGCTATGGTCTTACCACGCATCACATATCACATATCGATGCCATAGCCTAGCTATGGTCTTACACGCATCACATATCACATACCGATGCCATAGCCCGGCTATGGTCTTACACGGATCACATAACACATATCGATGCCATAGCCCAGCTATGGTCTTACACGAATCACATATTCATCGATGCCATATCCCGGATATGGTCTTATCTGAGAGCATATATCACACCGATGCCATATCCCGGATATGGTCTTATACTGAAGCACATAATCATCATCTCTCCGATGCCATAGCCCGGCTATGGTCTTATACTGAAATCACATATCACATGTTGCTATGGTCCAACCATGGTCTTTTCCCACAATTCGTTTTAGCCATTGAACGAAAGTACTCAACCCTGCTCCACTCGATTTGAACATTTAGTTCAATTTTCATACTTTTTCAATATTTACAATTTAATAATGAACATATGAAATAAAACATTATAGCATTACTAATTCAACGTTTATTGTTTATAATCAAGCATGTAATCAATTTATACACAAGTCATTCATTTATTTTTCCTCCTCCTCCTCTCCATCCACATCCTTGGTATAAATAACATACTTGTAAGTAACCTTATCCATAATTTTCACTAATTACTTATGTGAATATTTAAGCTATCCACCCGTGTCATAGTCACTAAATTATTTATATTTGGAGATACGGAACTCCAAATTAAGATCCGTTAATTTTTTCTGAAACTAGACTCACATATCTTCTTAACATAAAATTTTCAGAATTTTTGGTTTAGCCAATAAGTACAGTTTATTCTTTAAAGTCACCCCTGTTCTGCTGTCTGACAGTTCTGACCCTTCTTCACTTAAAATTAATTATCTCTTCATACAAAACTCGGATGATGTTCTTGTTTATTTCTATTGAAAATAGACTCATTCAGGATTCTAGAAATATAAATTTAAGCCCCTAATTATTTTTATTTAATTTTTATGATTTTTCAAAGTCAGAACAGGGGAACCCGAATTCATTCTGACCTTGTCTCACAAAATTCATTATATCTCATGATTTACAAATTCATTGCTTACACCATTTCTTTTATGAGAAACTAGACTCAACAAGCTCTAATTCCATATTTTATTCATCCTCTAATTTGATTCCCACAATTTTTGGTGATTTTTCAAAGTTCATCTACTGCTGCTGTCCAAAACAGTCTTAGTGCAAAATGTTGATTTCCATTTTGCCCCATATTTCACAATTCATACAATTCAGTCCTTGCTCAATTAACCCCTAAATTAAGATAATTTTATCAATTAATTCTTTTCTTAGACATGATAAGTTATTTCATAACTATTGAAATTCATAATTTTCACATAAAACTCCAACTTCAAACTATTTTACAATTAGGTCCCAAACATTCACTTTCTATTCAATTCTTTCAATAAAATCAGCATATAAACAATTTAAAGCTCTAATTCCATGCCAAATCATCACATACTTCCATCACATATTCATAACAACCTTCAATTTCTTTCATAGAACCAAAAACTAATGAATTCAACAAGTGGACCTAGTTGTAAAAGTCACAAAACATAAAAATTACTAAGAAAAAGTAAAAATTTAACTCACATATGTCAAAATATGAAAAACCAGCAACTTCCAGACCTCCCATGGCGTTTTTTGCTGAAGAAAATGATGATATCTCTAGATTTTTCAATTTTGTCTTTATTTTATATGTTTAATTTACAAAATTTCCAATTTTGCCCTTGTTTCTCCTTGTCTCTTTGCTGATTTTCTTGCCCAAACCGTCCAGCCCATATAATTTGGGTCTAATTGCCTTTTAAATCCCTCCTTATTAGTCAGTTAAACTATTTAATCACTTTACCAAATTTTGCACTATTTTCAATTTAGTCCTTTTAATTAATTGACTAACTAAACGTTAAAATTTTCTAACTGAAACTTTAATACTAACTTAATAACACTCCACAAATATTTATAAAAATGTTTATGGCTCAGTTTATGAATTTGAGGTCTCAATACCTCGTTTTTAACCCGATTTACCTAATTAATTCTTTTAAATCACAAAATTCACTAATAAAAAAAAATACTTCTATAATCACACTTGACTCCTAGGTATTAATTTATTAAATTTTTAACTCACTCATCGGATTTAGTGATCTCGAATCACTGTTTCCGACACTACTGAAAATTAGGTTGTTACATGTTCACCTTAGCAAGGCAAGCTTTGACATCTTCGATCAGCTACACTGCAACCCCAGGGGACAAAACTTGCAACTTTGACCTGCTTCACTGTAACTTCAGGGAGGCCAAATTTGGTGTCTTCAATAAGCTCCAATCTTTGCTCTTTACTGGACATATGATCCTGAGTTCAACTCGTTTCTCGCAATATGAATTGACTCTTTGAAAACAGACATTAAAAATAAAAATTGAAAATACCTCAGCATGTGAACTGAGGCTCAACTCATTTCTCGCAATATGGGTCGATTTTTGAAACATGGAAATTACAACGGCTCAACTCATTTCTCGCAATATGAGTCGATAATTTAAAAAAATAGAAATTAAAGGCTCAACTCATTTCTCGCAGTATGAGTCGATAATTTTAAAAAATAGAAATTAAAGGCTCAACTCACCTCTCACAATATGAGTTAACCTTTGAAAAACATAAATTGAGGACAAAAATTTAAAATACCTCAGCTTGCCCTGAGGCTCAACTCACTTCTCGCAATATAAGTTGAAATTAAAACACAAGAATTGAAAATACCTCAGCGTGCCCCGAGGCTCAACTCACCTCTCGCAATATGAGTTGATTTTTGAAACATGGAAATTGAAATTACCTCAACATGTCTTGAGGCTCAACTCACCTCTCGCAATATGAGTTGATTTTCTTGAAAAGTATGGATTGAAAAGCAAAAATTGAAAATACCTCAGCGTGCGCCGAGGCTCAACTCACCTCTCGCAATATGAGTTGATTCTTTGAAAAACATAAATTGAAATTACCTCAACGTGTCTTGAGGCTCAACTCACCTCTCGCAATATGAGTTGATTTTTGAAAGACAGAAATTGAAATTACCTCAACGTGTCTTGAGGCTCAACTCACCTCCCGCAATATGAGTTGATTTTTGAAAAACATAAATTGAAAACAGGAATTGAAAAGCAGAAATTGAAAATACCTCAACATATGCGAGGCTCAACTCACCTCTAGCAATATGAGTTGATTCTTGAAACATAAATTGGAATTACCTCAACGTGTCTTGAGACTCAACTCACCTCTCGCAATATGAGTTGAGTTTTGAAACATAAATTGAAAACCAAAATTGAAAATACCTCAGCGTGTCCTGAGGCTCAACTCATTTCTCGCAATATGAGTTGATTTCCCTTGAAAGGCATGAATTAAAAACATCAGAATACCAAAACCTGTCCTTTGGTAGAACTCAGGTGTCTTTTCACTTGATTCAATGCGACTCTCATTCCAGATTTCTTGCTCTGTTGGAGTACCTGTATATGCCATGCATGAGGTTATCATGATATGCACATGTTTGTCTTAAATGCCTTTATGTCTACATGATTATGCAGTGCTCCTTAAGCATGTTTGTCGCTTGTCCTTTTTTGTCACGAATTTTCATTATCTGCGTCCATTTCTTTGATTCTCGACTTTCTCTTCAGGTCTCGTACCCATTTTCAAACTTTACAAGTAATCGACGTTTCTCGGATATCACTCTTTTACCTCTGGTTAAACTCCATTCTTGCCTTGAAGCTCTTGTGCTTATCACGTTTTCATCCAAGTAATGCTTAACATTTCTTTCGTTTAGAGCATGTTATTTCACCATTTATCATGTAAATAAACACATAATGAAATGCATGAAAAAGGCCAAGTAGGGACAAAAATGATATCTCATATTCATTTATTTCAAGTGTGGCAAACAAAGGAAGTTAACCAATGAGAGTAAAAATGTCAAAAAGAAAGAAAGGATCGTATTCAACGGATACAAATGCTCTAGATATTCGACACATGAACTCTTCCGCGTTTCTCAATCAAGAATCTTTTCGAGTCTGGCTCTTGCGTAGAAGATTTTGAGCTTTCAGAGATGCTTCAAATACTGTAGTCTCACTGTTTGTCGTACGGTTTAAAACACCCTGCCTTATAAGCCGAATGTTTGCTTCATTAGGACGCCCTCTCGGGTTTTCATCCTAAACTTTTGTGTTTAATCAAAGCTACTTTTCGAAGTTTTCGCTCGATGATTTTTTTTTTTTTTTTTTAAGATGCCCTTCTCGGGCTTTCATCTTGACTTTCTTTTTTCAAGCATAGTACTTCTTCACCGCATTTGAGTTCACTGGATTTGCTAACTCCTTCCCATCCATCTCGGTAAGGATCAAAGCTCCACCTGAAAATGCCTTCTTTACGACGTATGGTCCTTCCAAGTTTGGTGCCCATTTTCCTCGCAGTCTTTTTGTATCGGAGAATTTTCCTCAACACAAGTTCTCCTTCATGGAATTCTCTTGGTCGTCGCTTCTTCTTGTCATGGGCGCGATCATTCTCTTTTGGTACATCCGCCCGTGACAAATTGCTCTTAGACGCGTTTTTCTTCGATGAGGTTCAATTGATCATATCGAGCTCGAACCCATTCTCGCTTCTTCTAACTTTGATTCCATTAAGACTCCCATAGGGGATCTCAACCTCGATAGGTAGCATGCCTTCCATTCCATAGACTAGAGAGAAAGGAGTTGCTCCGTAGAGGTTCGCATGGATGTGCGATATGCAATCAAAGCAAATGGAAGTTTCTCGTGCCAATCTTTATACGTCTCTATCATTTTCCCAATGATCCTTTTAATGTTCTTGTTAGTCGCTTTCAACACCTGCTCATCTTTGGGCGATAGGCGAGGAGTTATGATGCTTTATTTGGAACCGCCGCACACTTCTTTCATCATCTTATTATTCAGATTCGTGGCATTATCTCAAATGATTCTTTCAGAAGCAAGCGCACGGCAAATGATTTCCTTTTTCAAAAACCTACAAACTGCAGTCCTCATCACATTGGCAAACGAAGCGGCTTCTATCCATTTTGTGAAGTAATCAATGACCACAAAAATGAATCGATGTCCATTTGATGCTTTTGGAGAAATTGGCCCTATAACATCCAGGCCCCACATAGAAAAAGGCCATGGAGAAGTCATGACATGAAGGGGCGAAGGGGCTACATGAATTTTATCACCGTAGATTTGACATTTGTGGCATTTTCTGGCAAAATTGATGCAGTCACTTTCCATTGTCAGCCAATAATAACCGAGTCTCATGATCTTTCTGGCCATATTGAAACCATTGGCATGTGTTCCGCAGATTCCCTCATGGACTTCTTCGAGTATTTTTCTGGCTTCAACATCATCCACACATCTCAAGAGCATATGATCTTTTCCTCTCTTGTACAAGATGTCCCCATCAAGAACAAATCCTGCTGCCATTCTTCTGATCGTTCTTTTGTCGTTCTCATTCGCTTGTTCGGGATAGCTTTGATTCTTGATATATTCTAGGATATCATGGAACCATGGACGCCCGTCTACTTCTTTTTCAATGCTACAACAAAAGTACATGGGGACCTCAGATATGCTCATTTTGAGGGCATTATTTCGCTTCTTTACTTGCTTTGAACATTGAAGCCAAAGTGGCTGTGGCATCGGCCATTGGTTTTCTTCTCGTGGGAAATAGTAAAAGTTACTTCTTTGAATTCCTTGATCAATTCGACCACTAAATCATTGTGATTTAATCAATTTTGGATCCTCACTTCCCACTCTCCACGGATCCGGTAAACCACTAGAGCTGAGTCTCCGTACACCTCTAGGATTTTGATGTCTCAATCAATAGCTGCGCGAAGCCCCATGATACAAGCTTCATATTCTGCGATATTATTGGTACAGAAGAAATTCAGTCTTGCAGTAAATGGATAGTGATTCCCCTCTGGTGATACCGTGGATTGCTCCGATTCCATGTCCCAAAGCGTTCGACGCACCATCAAAACACATCTTCCATGACTTCTCTTTTGAGGACTCGGATTCCATTTTCGTGATGCACATTAAGTCTTCGCTGGGAAATCGAATCTTAACGGCTCATATTCTTCCGCTCGCTCGAGTTGCTAGAAAGTCGGCTATTGCACTCCCTTTTATTGACTTTCGACTTACATAGGCAATGTCATATTCGAAAGGAGAACTCGCCATCGGGCCATTCTTCCCGATAGTGCGGTGATTCCATCATGTATTTTATCGGGTCCGATTTTGAAATCAACCATGTCGTATGGTACAACATGTATTGTCCGAGTCTCCGAGCTACCCAAACCAGAGCGCAACAAAATTTTTCAATGGACGAATACTTTGCCTCATATTCGATGAACTTTTTGTTGAGGTAGTAAATCGCCTTTTCTTTTTTTTCCGTCTCATCGTGTTGCCCAAGCACGCAACCCATTGAATTTTCGAACATCGCCAAATACAAAATTAACGGTCTTCCGGAGTTGGCGGTACTAGCCTAATCGAGAACTAGACAAATATTGCTTTATCTTATCAAAGGTCATCCGCATTCCTCATTCCATTCTCCGTGGTTATGTTTTCAAGAAGTCGAAAGATCGGATCGCATTGGTTGGTAAGTTGAGCGATAAATCGGGCGATATAGTTTAATCTCCTAAAAATCCTCTAACTTCCTTTTTGTTGCGCTGGAGGTGGTAACTCTTGAATGGCTTTTATTTTGTCCGGATCAACCTCGATACCTCTTTCATCGACAATGAAGCCTAGCAAACTTCCTCGTGTAGCCCCAAACGTACATTTGGGTGGATTGAGCTTTAATGGAACTTTCTCACCTGTCGAACAACTTCTTGAGATTCACTACATGCTCTTCTTCCCCTCGGGATTTAGCAATCATATAAATCGACATAGACCTCTATTTCTTTATGCATCATGTCATGGAATAAGGTCACCTTAGCCCTCTGATATGTTGCCCCAGCGTTCTTTAACCCGAATGGCATCACCTTGTAGCAAAACGTTCCCCGCATTATTATGAAGGTAGTTTTCTCCATATCTTCAGGGGCCATCTTGATCTGATTATACCCCGAGAATCCATCCATGAAAGAAAACAATGAATGTTTTGCTGTGCCGTCTACCAACGTATCAATATGTGGCAAGGGAAAATTATCTTTTGGGCTTGCTCGATTCAGGTCACGGTAATCCACGCACATTCGTACTTTGCCATCTTTCTTTGGTACTGGGACTATGTTGGCCGCCCATTCTGGATATTTGGAGGCTTGTAGGAAACCAGCATCAAATTGCTTCTTGACTTCCTCTTTTATTTTCAGCAAAGACATTTGGGTCTCATCCGCCTTAATTTTTCTTTGGATGGGCTTGCATTCTGGCTTTAATGGGAGCTTATGGACCACTAAATCTTCATCTAGCCCTGGCATATCCTGGTATGACCATGCGAAAACATCTTTGTATTCGCGGAGTAAAGAGACCAAATTATGCCTGGTACTCTCTGAAATAGAAGTTCCAATCTTCACTTCTTGTTTCCTCTCTTCAGTGCCCAAATTTATTGTCTCCACAGATTCTTCGTGAGGCAAAATCTGTTTATTCTCTTGTTCCACCATTCTTAACAATTCAGGAGACGAGACGTAATCTTTAGCATTTTCTTCGGCTTCAAATTCCCTAACAAATGACCTTCTCAAAATCGGTTTCAAGACTCAGAATCTGGTTTGTTCATGTCATCAATATCTGAGCACCTGAAAGTTGAATGGAAAAGGAAACTATAGAGGGGCGTCCGAGTATTGGAAACAACAAACAAAAATGTTATGGCATGGAATGTGGCAAATGTAAGGATAGGCTATGAAATGAGAAAATTGATTATGAAATTAGTGATAATGCGAGAATTCGTGACAAAATGCATCTTCATTGATATTCATCTAAATGATAAAGAGCGAATGCACGCTCTTACAAAAGAATTCTATTATATCTAAGGACACAATAGAAGGTTAATGTTTGGCATTACTCTGAAGACTTATAAACTACAAGAAGCTCCTCGACAGTCCAATTGTTCAACATGAAACCAGGAGGGCAAGGGCGTATCCTCGAGACATCTTTACTTATACCAGCCCCTTTGTCAATGACATTTATACTGACATTCTGAAAACCCTTTCCAATTAACCTCAGCATGTTTCGTGGATCATCTTGTCCAGGGTATATCATTCCCGCAGATGTAAATATTTTTGACAAAGGAGGGTATTCTATGGGCTCCCATTCTGGTTCTCAGCCCAAAGTTCTTGCGATCCTTCTTTCTTGATCTTTCTTCCACTGTCTCCTTCTTTGACGCATGTCAGGCTGGAACCCCAAACCGTACCGGGCTTTGTGGTGCACTGGCTTTAAAGCCCTAACTATTCCTTGCAGATGTCTGCCTAAACCTCTTCTCGCTCAAGCTCCTCTTCCTACGGTCAACTTGACACCCATTCTGGTATTTCTCGAAAGTTTCGGCACTGGAATTTTATTTTCTTCAGCAACGAAAGTGGCATTGACAAATTCAAGGGATCGGAAGGAACATTCCACTGCGTCCTTGCTTACTTCAAGATATGGCACATCTGCAGAGATAGATGCGACGATGTCTTCTTCTCCCTCAACTGTGACCAGACAGCCATCCATGATAAATTTCACTTTTTGATGGAGGGATGAGGGGACTGCTCCGGCAGAATGGATCCAGGGTCTTCCCAAAAGGCAGTTGTACGATGGCGTAATGTCCATGACTTGGAACTCGACATCATAAATGTAAGAGCCCACTTCTAGAGGGATCTCAATCTTTCCTATAACTTCACACCTTGTTCCATCAAATGCCCTTACCGTGGAATGACAGGGCCTTAAGTAGGACAAATCCAACGGAATTCTAGAAAGCGTGGCCAAAGGCATGACGTTGAGTGCTGACCCATTGTCGATGAGCACATTTGGTATTATGTAGCCCTTGCAGCGAGTCGTGATATGCAGCGCTTTCACCGAGCCTCTACTGTTTGGCGGTATCTCATCATCACTAAAAGAGATGAAATTGTCCGCATTCAAATTGTTTACCCACCTATCAAGCTTTTCAACGGATATGTTATTGGCCACATAAGTTTGATTTAACACCTTCAATAAAGCATTAGGTGTGGCTCAATTTACAAAGAGAGATAAAGCGAGATTCGTGGTCGTTTCGCTTACTCAATTGTTCCACCACACTATACTCATTTGTGCTTGATAAACTTCAAGAATTCTTGAGCTTCTTCCTTATTCACGTGCTTTTTAGTTTCTTATCACGGGTGGAATTTCTTGCTCGACTTCGACTTCGTGCATCATCGCTTTCCTTTTGCTTCAAGTCGCTACTTTTCTTTGCCGGTTCAACTTCTTTAGAATAGCACCGTTCCACTTCGGGTAAAATGACCTACCTCCCAACATCTTCAATTATGGCTTTGGACTTTCCAACTTCCGGTGTGACGATATTGACATCATATCTCCACGATGATCGCTTTTGTTGTCCCTATAAGGAAAGGAGATGGTACTTCGATTATCATTTTGGTTTCACCAGCTCCTTCTTTGCGTCATAATAAATCACCAATAGTCGATCAGCGCTATAAGGGGGACCTGATGGTTGATTGTCAGAGGCACATATTTCTCCACTATCGGCCTCTTCGGCTTTACAAAAAATCCCGATTTCCTTGTTATCCATCATACTTTGTAATAATCCTCTAAATTCATCACAGGACTGAATGTCGTGCCCTTCGATGCCGTGGAACTCGCAAAAACTATGACTCTTTGCATCCTTTCCTTCGAATACTCCGTTAAAACGACAAAGTAACCCTTTTTCAACTAGTACCTCCCAGATTTTCTGCAGAGGTATTCTCACTTCAGAAACCCATTTTCTACTTTTTCGTTTATCCTCCTCTCCTACTGCGCTCACATTACCTTCGGTGTGGTTTGGGAATGGATTCCCAGCCGTACCACCCGTACCATCAAATCGCAAAATACCCGCATCGATGAGCCCTTGAACTCTCCTTTTGAAAGCCAGACAGTTCTCAGTAGAATGCCCCTGGTTCCCCACATGATATGCACAACTAGCATTTGGATCGTACCATTTTGGGTATGGAGGTTTAAGGGGTGCCATATAATGAGGGGAAATCAATTGTTTCTCCAAAAGTTTTGGGTACAATTCCCCATATGACACAGGGATGGGAGTAAATTGCGGTCTCTCGGGATTAGGCCTTGTTGGTCTTGGTTCATTTCTGGGTTGGTTTTGAACGGGTGCAGTGTTTTGTGAAAAAGAGGTGACGGGTCTTTGGTTGTTTGTGGCGTAAACGGGGTAAGAAGGAGGTGGTGTTTGGTAGTAAGGGGTTGGAGGAGGATAATAGAAATTTAGAGGTGGAAAATTTTGGGGTCGGGGTTGGTTAGGATATGAATTAGAGGCATAGCGGTTTCTCATCCCGACCATGTGGGTTTCTGGTTCCTTCTTTTTCATAGGCGCTGACTTTTTCGAACCCTCTGAACCTTCCATTCTACCGCTCTTAACGGCGTTCTCTATGAGCTCACCAGATATTACAATATCTGCGAACTCCTTCGTGGCACTTCCTACTAGCTTATCGTAAAACGACGCCTTTAAGGTGTTGATAAAGAGAACGGTTATCTCCGTTTTTGTTAGTGGGGGTTCCACTTGGGCTGAGACATCTCTCCATCTCTGCGCATATTGTCTAAAGGTCTCTGACGGCTTTTTCTCCATCATTTGTAAGGTCATCCGGTCTGGCACCATGTCTGATACATGTTTATATTGCTCGCAGAATGCAGATGCCAAGTCTTTCCAAGATCTAATCTTTTCCCTGCTAAGTTGGTTGTACCAACGGAGGGCTGACCCTGTTAGACTATCTTGGAAGCAATGTATAAGTAACTTATCCTCGTTCACGTAACCAGTCATTTTTCGACAGAACATGATGAGATGTGCTTTTGGGCACCTAGTCCCATCATACTTCTCAAAATCAGGCACCTTGAACTTCGGAGGCAAAATTAGATCAGGTACCAAACTGAGTTCCTTGGCACCTAGCGCGGAGAAGACCTCAGTGCCTTCTATTGCTTTGAGTCTTTCCTCCAGACTCCTATATTTTGCGTCATGGTTATCCAATTTCAATTTGGCTACTTCTGCGCGGTCTTCCAGATCTGGAACTAATGGATCCGCTGGACTAGCCCCTGGGTTCGACGCGAATATTCCTTACCCCAAATTAGTGGGTGGAGCGGTGGCATAGGTCGATGTTCCAAGCCTGTGGGTTCTCCTTGAGCACCCCTCTGCGTGTTGTATATGCGGGTGGTGGAGTGAATCCGGAGGATAGAGTGGATCCCGATCGTGGTGAATTCTTGATTGAGGTTCCATAACATCGGGGTTCTGCATGGGTCCTTTCCTTTGACCAAAGTTGTCATCATCTCCATCATTTTGGCCCATCTTCTCTTTGCTCGAGTGATTCCTCTCGAGATCTTACCATTAGATCTCTCGTCTCTTGTTGCGATTTGGCGATTGCTCTTGTAATTCCTTTTGAGCCCTTTCCATCCTTTCGATTCTCTCATTGAACTCGGCTTCCATTGCCCTAGTTTGTCGAGCGTTACGTATAAATGTCGTGATTCCAGTCTTGAAGTCTTGCAATCATGCGGATTATATGGTTCTTTAGTTTTGGTGTATGATTATGGTGATATGTACATGCGATGAATGAATGAATGAGCATATGAATGGATGAATGTCCAAAGAAATAAATGATGCATAAATGTTAGTTATGAGTAAATATGCAAGAATTTGGTGTTGATTTCAAGATAGCCCCATATGTAGGCATTTCATTTATCAGAAGAGTACGTTACAAAAAGTTTTTCATTTTTCCAACAGTTACACAAATTTCCTAGCCACATTGCCTTATTTCTTCACTTACTCTAAAAACTCTGTTATACTCGATCTTTGGCTCGGAGGGAATTGGCAACTGAAAACTTCAGCTTCATCTGATAATTGAACGACTTGCATAACCGCTTTGCGAATTTCATTGATCAAGAAGTCGAGTTGCCTTTCTTTTTCTTGGAGAGTTCCTTCATACGCGTGCATGTCCCTATCGTACTGATCATTCTTTTCTTCTAGAGCCTTCAGGAGGTTATCTAATTGTTGTTGACGAGATTGTAGCATATTTTCTAAATCTCGTACTCTCCTTTTAATTCTTGATGTTCAGGTGACTATTCGCAAATTCTGCAATCACCATTTCATACTCGGCATTTTTCCTTCTTAACTCTATTGCAAATACATGTGACCTTTCCTCTTCTTTCTTTGCTTTTCCTTCCAAAATTCCATTCCTCCTTTGATGTTGCTAATTTCTTCTTTCCACTCATTGTCGACTTGCCCAATCCACTATTCTTTATAGTGTTTCTTAATTTTTTGTTTTCCAAGTGAAGGTCCCTTAAGTCGTTTCTCACGATCTCGGCCTCCCTTTGTACTTTTTCAGTTCTGGACCTTTCAACCTGAACTTCAATCTTCAACTGATAGTTTTCTTCTTGAAGGGTACTGAGGTCCCTAGACATCTTAGCTTTTTCTCGCTCGAATTCTTGTCTAGCCATTTCCAATTCGGATGGCATTTCCTCCAAAAAAGGATTCTGAGCAGTGTAACTTGTAGATGAGATTTGCTGACTATTTACCCGTTGCTTTCTCCATATGTCATAGTCTTGGGTAAGGGTATCAGCATACAAGGCTAATTCCATAAAATGAATTTCCTTCCAGGACTTTGTAATGTCTCGGACTCTCTTCATATATCCCTCACCCGCAAAAGTGAACTCGAACTGTGCTAATCCTCCAGTTGCAGGAAGGAATTGTCGCGAAGAAAATTGCCTTTGGACTAATAGGGGAGCATATCCAACTCCTCCCCATAACCCGAGCAAAGGTACCCAATCTTGGCTTCCACATTTGTATAGCGCAGGGTGAAGGACGGATCCAGGTGCTCTCCACGTTATATTCTCTGCGCGAAGATTCTCGAAAAACTCGATACCCAATGTTGCTCGGTGACTTCTTTCACCATTCTTTCTTGAGGTAAGCTTCTAAGCGGGGCGAATGTTTTGAAAACATGTGGAATGGAGTGCGCTCTACTTTCCAAAAATGACTCAAAATCCAAACATTAAGTAGTTGTGCGCATCCGATAAATCGTCCTTTTCTAACCCTTCGACAAGTATTCAGGGACCTGAATGTCTCGGCTAAGATAGTCGGGATAGGGTTGACTCCTTGTTTTAGCCTTTCAAAGAAATCAAATACTGCGACTTCAAGATGTCCGAGAACTCTCGGGAAAATGACCAAAGCGTAAATGGCCAAGGCGAATAGATTGACTCTCTTCAATATGTCAGGATGACTCGTAACCGATTCTCGTAGGCTAGACCATGGAATGCAAATGGTTTCATTCTTCTTCTTTATCTGCTTTTTCGGCCCATGCATCGGTCATATGCATCGCAGTCTTACTAATTTTTTCTTAAAGGTCATTGGCTTAGGCTCCTTCACGTATATCTTGCCGAATTGCACATTGTCGATGCGGAGTAAAGCAGCATACTCTTCTATGGTTGGAGTCATGTCCTCTTGATTGAAAATAAAGCACCGATAAGTTGGGTCCTGAGATCGAACCATGGCTTGAATCAACTGTTCGTCTACACGAATGGTGATCAAGTGAGCTATATCTCCATACCTCTCAGTGAAAATGCCTCTAGTGTCTGAATCCCATTGATTCCAAACTCGCACCAAATCCTCAAGGTTATTCTGGCGAACATTCACAGTTATATGTTCGGGCAAATTGGCAACACACCCTTCCACTAGGCTGTCCCCCTTTTCTTTCTGAGTTTTTAGAGACCAGTCTCGAACCACGGTATTCTTCTCGGTCATTTGTGTAATTGACTCCTCCATCAGAAACCCGTTCTTTGGCAACTATCCTTTAATCAACACCTTCCTAACGTGATGCCTATGATGCATGATGAAAATAAAAATAAAACAAACAAACTTGGTTAGTAAACACAACACATATGGTTTGAGAAACAAATTAAACTATCCAATCCAAATCTTTTACATAAACAGTGTAAATGAAAGGCAAAAGGGATTTTCCCCGTGTACTTATTTTGGCGACTATAAGCGGACAAAGGTTCGGTATGGCTCTAATTGGATGGCTCGTATGGTTCATTATATGCGGGTTTGGTTCTAGACAGGTACTCGAATCGTTCGTACCGTCGTCTACTAAGACTAGTACGAAGCCTCGGTCGTAGCTCATCACAAGCTCACGAGTTCAATTCGAGGGATTACATTTACTTATGCCTATGCGGAGGGACAAGTTAACTCACGAAAGCATAAGTCATATGTAACCCGAAAGTATTCACTAGCTTTGTGCATGAGGACGAGTTAACTCACGAAGGCGTAGCGTTTACTTTCACTTAAACGGACGGAGCCCGGGTATAGAGCTCATGTTATGCAAAATGCAAGTGCACGGTGTGTGGGGGGAAAACTCATAAACCTTTACGTTTTATTTAAAGAAACTAAACCAGAAGTAACCATAAAAATTTAAAGCTGAAAAATAAAAGGACAAAAACGAGTTAGAAAAATATTTACAACGCGATACAAATGCATGAATTTTGAAAGTGAGATTTTCAGATCACGACCAAATATTTACTTTGAACAAAGGAAATTTGAAAACTCTGACAAAACGTGTTTATTCGACTCGACTCTCAAGAACTTGTCCCCAGCGGAGTCGCCAGCTGTAGCGACGTAAAAATTTTGGGTTTCGGGTCGCTAATTGTGGCGATTTATTAGAAATTTAGAAATTGAAATTTGGTTTTAAAACAAACCAGGAGTCGCCACCGATCCTTTTTCCTAGGTGTGATCGGACACCTACTAGATTTCTTTTTAAAAGCAAGAAAAAGGCCAAGTTAAGGTCTACGTTAAAAGCCAGAGAAAAATTAGGGTTCGGGAGTCGGTTACGCGCGAGGAAGGTATTAGCACCCTCGCGACGCCCAAAATTGGTATCTCATAAACACGTATTGTCTTGATTTTTCAAAATACGAGTTCAATTTAAAATTTAGTCGTGATCCGATTAAAAGAAGATGAGAAGTTTTAAAATTTTTTATTTTTTTGAGAAGGATGTACCGTCTTGACACGAGCCGACAAATTCCATCCAACATAGCGATGAAATTCGCGACTTAATGTCAAATCGATATATTGCCTCGATTAGCAATTGAAGCATAAAAATATTTTTGAAATGAGAATTTAAAATAAACCAAAAATGCAAACAATATCAAAATGTTAACATAATATTAGAGCAATAGCAAGACAATAAAAATAATATTTAAAAGAGAAATAAAAATCAATTATGAACAAATACAAAGTACACTTAGTGATTATAATATAGGGTAATATGTACATGAGATAATATAGAAATATGTATGTGGAATAATACAAGGAATATAGCTAGTAATTTTGAAAGTATCTATATACATAAATATGTATATATATAAATACACAATAATACTAAAAGTATGTACATAAAATGATATAAAACATATACATAAAATGGCATACATGGGTAATATAATTTTAAATATATAAAAATATAATAAATAAATATAAAAAAATATGAAAACATGAGTAAAATAATATACATAATAATATAATAAGAAAATGATATATTTATAGTAAATACTTGAAAACATCTATATGTATATATATGTATAATAATGAAAATAACAAATATAATAATAGTGAAAATAATAAATGTAATAATAGAAACGATATATAAAAGGTATATATATAAATATATATATATATATATAATGAAATATATACTAATATTAATAACAAATATAATATTAGAATACTAATAATAATAGGAAATTAAAGTAACTAAAACTAAAACTATATATAAATATATACGTATGCATACATATAATGAAAATATACATTGACTTATAAAAATAATAATAATAATGATAATTATAATGTGGAAATACAAGAAAATTTAAATAAGAATGAAAAAAGGACCAAAATTGAGTAGAAAACAAGATTTTGGGGCTAATTCGAAGAAAAAGATAAACGAAAGGATCTATTTGTATGCGCGTTTAAATGTAGAGGGCCAAAACTGCAATAACCCCTTATTATCCAAAACACGCAGCGTTCAGGGGATTAAATTAGAAACCAAAGAAAATTATTGGGCCAAATTAAAAATAACAACGAACTTGATTATAAAATATGAAAATGCGGAAGGGCTGATTGCGCAAAATAGCCCTTCCGCTTCAAAAACACGCGGATCCTGGCGGGTATGGATCGGGTCGACCCGATCCGCGTCTAAACGACGCCGTTTATTGGTTTAAATTTTGGTACCAAAACGGTGCCGTTTTGGTGGGCTATAAATAGCCTATAATTCTGGAAAAAATTCATTTTGATAGGGGAAGAAAAAAAAGAGAGGAGAGAGGGGAGCGATTTCCGGCGAGGGAGAAGACATCGGCCGGTCGTCGGACCACCGTCGTCGACGTTGGCGCAGCGGCCAAGCGCGCGGTGGCGGAAGGTAAAAGTTTGGTTTTTTTTTTATATTTTTTATGTTATATTTCGTATATTTGACGTATTTAGTGATATATATATGTATTTGTGAGAAAATAAATGACAACAAATATAAAATCACCTTCTATTTTCGATTTGCGATTTTGTGTTTGGTGCGCTGATTTGGTGTTTTTTTTTGTGTGTGTTGATGTCTGTTTGGGATGATACTCCTGCTCTGTCTACTGGCTTTTTGTTCCTCTTTTGAAATATGTCTGTATTTGATAAAAAAATCCAACCTTTACAATGGATTTCATTCGGCCTTTATATCCGGTTTTTACAAGTTGCTTTCTGTATTTTTTTATTTTCTGTCTTGTCCTCTTTTCATGCAGGTGTTGAGGCGGTGGAGCAGAGGCATGGGGCGCTTTGTCGGAGGCGGTGGGGGTAGTTGCGGCGGCCAGGGCAAGTGGGGAGGCTAGGGTTTCAGTTTCTGAAACCCTAACCTGGGCTAATTGGGTCATTTGAGGTTTGGGCATCAGATTGGTAATGGGCCCAGGGGTTAGTGGGTTAGTGGGTTTAGTAGTCGGGTTAATTTAGGTGGGTTTGAGTAATTGGTAAATGGGTATGTGGGTCTGGTGGGTAGGTGGGCCTAAATTGGCCTGTACACTTATGATTTTTCATGTTTGAAAGGATTAATAAAATTTTTTTTCGTTTTTGAGAAAGTCAAAACATAATTTTATTATATATCAAATTTTAATTTTTAAATATGAAGGGACTAAAAAGCCAATTTTCTATTTTTAAGAGCTAAGACACTTAACTTCCCTCAAACAAAATCTATACCTTCACCCCTACAACCAAGTCAAGAAGTTTGGGCAATGCTAGAGATTATGAAGATTCGATGCTTAAGGATGAGATTATTTTGTCGAGATTTGGCTTCCATTCATTACTTTTTTTTCTTTTTATATATATAATAAAGAAAAAAGGAAAGAGAAATTAATTCTAACTATTATCATGGACATTATTCTCGATGTGCAAATTCAACTTAGATTTTTATGGGGATTATTGAGAACATAATATCCTATTGCCCTTGGTTTCTCACGAGTTGCTAAGGAATCATCACACCATTTACCTCACGATACACATGTTTAATACAAACAATCCATCTCCACTTCAACATACGTTGTATTGCACATATTACCGCATTTTATGAAGGCTCCTGGTTTTCCTTGCCAATGAGATTAATAGTTGTCAAGTTGTCCATCTCAAGAATAAGATTTTTAGTCCCCAATGGCCATGCAATATTTAGGCCATCATAAGCTCCCCATCCATTACTTTTGTGTCCATTTTTATCCAATACAATTTTAATTATCATTTAAAAGTATGACTTTGACAATTCATATATCGGACTCTACACATTTGTTGATGATGATTAGTGTATTAGAAAGCAATGAGTGAAAAAATATTGGATAGGATCCAAACCCATTTAACCGACAAAGTGAAAGTTTGGTGATAAAAGTGACAAGAATAGATTCTACGACAATAAAAATATTTACCACGTTCATTTATTAAATGGATCAATTTAATTTTCATCTTTGTTAAAAAAATTAAATGATATAATTTTAATGGAATTAACAATCATAGAAAAATAACTTCTCGAGAACAATTTTTCATATTAAAAAGTTGTGAAAGTAATCTTAGGGACAAGTAACAATAATTTGTTTGTATTAATGTTATTTTCAATCTTAATTCCTCGGTCGACTTGTGCTATTGAGCATGGTACTAGGTTCACTGCTTAATTTAGTTTAATTTGATCCCTCTAAAAATAATAATTTAATCTTTTTCAATAATTTCAAATTGATAACTTTATTAATTATTGCAGTTAGAGTGACGACATCGATTTTTAATGTAAAAGGATTGTACATGCTATATTTATTAAAAAAGAGTTATTGACAAAAAAAATCCACCTCATTATTTTAATGAGAGTAATTAAAAATTTTATAAACTTGGATATACTAATATCATGTTTTCCAAAATTAGATAAATTTCGTAATCTTTCATAAACTTGTAGGTGATATCAATTTAGACATGTTCATAGGTCGGATCATTTGTCCAAGCTCGAAAGTCTACCTAAAATTTGGGAGGATTTTGATAAAAATATTAAGTCTGAAAAATGAGTTTAGACAAAATAATATAAGCCCATTTAAAATATGAACTGATATTGGATTCAAGCATTCAAGGCCCGATTTTTTGCTTGACTAACTTGTTTTCTAAGCTTGTAATATATTATTATAAGTTTATACTATGTTATTTTTATATATTACATAAATTATAACACATAAAAATTAAGTCTATAGTAATATATAATACTATAACATAAACATATTAAAAAATACGTTAAGTTGTGTATTAAGTTGCTTATGTATATATGCGTAATGCCCTCAACCCGACTCGTTATACGGTCCGATTTGGTGTTACTACACAAATCACTTAGCTAAATTTCAAAATAGTTGGCAAGTATTCCTTACTTAAAATATTTTTCTTATCATTTATTTAAGGACAAAATTTCAAGAAAACAAATGAAAGCATTTATATATAAATGATTTCATCAAGTTTATTACATCACTCTAACAACACAAAACTTTGTTTAAACAGACTGTTACAGCATGATCCTACAATATGCTTTATTTACAAATAGCCCATTTTATGCATAATAATCCAATCCGTCACTTTCTTGGCGTATTCCTGATGCATTCCCTTACCACACCACCTGAAACATAAATAGTACACTTGTAAATTCAGGAGGGACAACGTTAGAAATATGCAAAGGAAGTGACAAAGTGGATTATTATTATGTATACAATAGGCTATTTGTAAATGAGCAGGAAGTGACAAAGTGGATTATTATTATGTATACAATAGGCTATTTGTAAATGAGATGTATTGTAGGATTATACCTAAGAGTTTGTCGTTTGTAAATGTTTGTATTGTAATGAGTTGTAATAAATATGATTTAATATTTTGTTTCTAAATATTTTCTTTTGATTCTCTAAAGTGGAGTCTTTATTTAAAAACAACGAGGAAAAATGCCTCAAGTAAGAAGTTTATGTCAACTATTTCGGAATTTTGTTAAGTGGTATGTGAAGTAACACCTGAGATTCAGACCCGGTGAATTGGGTCGGGTCCAGGGCGTTACAATATGATTTTAATAAGGTGCGGATTGAGTCTCAACTCGGTTAGCATCGGCATTGTTGCCAGTGTAGGAGAACATGGGTTCAAACACGTTGAAGCATGTTTGTCCTCCTATTTAAGGGTTGGGAAGGGATTATGAGTAGTTATAGGCATTGTATAAAAATGATTTTAATAAAGTTAAAATAAGCCATAATTTCCTATACTCTTCAAAAATTTAGAATTTAGTCCCTCCACTTTTCAAATTTCAAATTTCAAATTTCAAGTTCAACTGTTATCATCGTTAAATTTTTTTGTTAGATTCAGATTAATTACAAAATCAATTTTTAATTACATGGCTATTAAGTGAATAATTTTTTTTTTATTTCAAGATGCCACACCAAAATTTAACAATATTAATAGTTAGACCAAAATTTTTAAATCTGAAAAAGTGAAGTACAATGACTAAATTTCAAAATTTCTAAAAAGTATAGGAACTTATGAATATTTTAGCCTTTTAATAAATGAAAAATATAAAAAAATCAATAAATTGAAAATAATATAAATATTCTTAAAAGTAATATGGAGGATCTTACAATTAGAGGTGTTCATGGGCCGGGCCAGGTCGGGTTCTGGTCGGGCTCAACTAAAAAATCATACCCATTTATTGGGCTCGGGCTGGGCCCAAAAAATTTGCCTAAAATTTTGCCCAAACCCAACCCGAATAAAAATACTAAAACGTGGGCCCGGTCCGGCCCGTATTAATTTTTATATTATTTTTAAATATATATAATACATTAAAAATACCAAAAATATCAAAATAAATATTTTTCAACAAATTAAAAATAAATTTTAAAAAATATGTAGACCTAAATAACACTAAGATAGATGCAACTTAACAAGCAAATGCCTCTAAAATAAAATAAAAATTAACAAATACCTTTAAAATAATAACAAAATTAACAATAAAATAAATTTTATACAATATCCAAACAATAACAACAAAATAATAGCAAGATAATAGTAAAATGATAGCAAAATAGGGAGAAAATAACAAGAAAATAACATTCAAAAAAAAAAGTGCAGACTTTTTTATCCTTTAGTGAATTCGGGCCGAGCTGGGCCCGGGCTAAAAATACCTTACCCGAGGCCTGACCCATTTTTAAAACGGGCCTTATTTTTTGTCCAAGTCTATTTTTCAAGATTATATTTTTACCCAAACCCTCCCACATATCGGGTGGACCTTCGGGCCAGGCCGGGTAGCCCAGCCCATCAACACCTCTGCTTACAATGTATTTGAATTAAGTATTTATAAATTTGAACTTGGATCAGATTTAAACAAAAGGTTAACCTTAGTTGGATCTGGCCACAAAAACGTCCAGGTGGCACCTGTTTAGCTTCAATATCTTCAGCCCACGTTTACATGTGTTTTCGTTTTCTTGCAAGATTATACAATGATTCCAAGCCTTCAATATTTATTTTCATAAATAAATTAAAAGTCAACAAACACTATCTGCAACGTTATTAATATCTGATTATTAGGTGTCTCTTAATCAGACAAATATCTTATTAACCACTTGCCTTGTTACGCCCCTGTCGAGAGTTATTTAGGGTTAATTTTATAAAGCATTCCCAAATTATGAATTAGATTATAAATTAGTCCTCAGACTTTAAATATTTTAATTCAATTTTTAAATATAAATATAGTATCAAATAGGTCTTTATGTTAGCTTTCTCATTAGCTTGGAGCTAAACACATTCAAAAACCCGTGTGTGGTTACTTAGATTTATGTGTTAGAAGAAAGAAATAACTCTCTTAAATTTTAGTGACATTGTTTATTTTTTTTAAGACTCAAATCTAAATTGTACATATTGTCGAGACGTGTTTTGAATATGTTATATATTAGAATTGACATTTAATGTCTAAATTAATGGATAATATTGATACTTTCAGCATTTAATCAAAACATATTGAAGCCTAAGCATGAATTTAGAATCTGGTGATGATTTGGGATTGTTATTAAAATAAAAAATTATTTACTGTATTCTGTCTTCATCAGAACGGCAACTTTTATAAAGTTTCTTGACCATTGACCTTAGTTAAAGACCCAGCAACAGAATTCAACAAAAAAAAGAAACATCTAGTAAACCTTACGTCGAACTATATAAATTAGCTTTGCATAACTATTCACCAGATAAGGCATCCAAAATCGACTTCTGGTCGATCTCAGTTAGTGAAAAAGAAATTTCTAAATTTTGGTTTTTTTTTTTTGTAGAAAAAAATTGGAAGAACAGTCATACAACTCTCCTCCGCATGGGATAATGTTTGTTTTGTCATTTTTGTTTTGGATCTTCATCCATGTAGATTCTGCTAAAGGTCTTTCAAACAAGCTACTGCCTGTTTTCATCTTCATCATCTTCATCAACTTTGCTCTTCGCTATCTATATAGACACACACCGCTCAGATCGCCTTACGTTGTCCACGATGACAATGTTCGATCTTATCTCGGCGACTTCCCCGTCGACGTCGACGATGTTGAATCTTTTCGAGGCAATGTCCCCGTCGACGTCGACGATGTTGAATCTTATCAAGGCGACTTCGCCGTCGACGTCAACGATGTTGAATCTGTTCCTTCACTTTCTGAGGAGGAAATGGAAAGTTGTTGTAGTTCGGAGGAGATCATAGTGGACAAGCATATCATCGTAGTGGAGGATGATATTGGGGATATGGATGCATTTAGTTCGAACAACTCCGACGATGATTGGGAGCAAAATTATCCGTCAAATATTGACCCAAATTTTAATTGGCAATTCTTATGACATTGTATGATTCTATAGATTGAAGATTTCTTTGTGGTGTGGCTATTTTAGAATTAGGAGACAGATGGAATCTCCAAAGGATTAAAAATATATATATTTGATATGTGCCGATTGAGTTTTAGTTTGATTGGCACGTGCATTTTTGTCAATACAGGAGGACATGGATTTGAGTGTGTTAAAACGCATTATCTTCCTATTATGGGTTAGGGAGGAGCTATAACTAGTTCTAAGCATCATATCAAAAGAAGCAGATATAATCAGAATTTATAATGAAATTGATACGAGATCAGATTGATGGAAAAAATAGCATTTCATGTTTTTGAGTGTTGAGTTTAGTGAATGTTGTTTTGAGTATTTTCATCATGAATTTAAGTAATAGAGACCAAATCAAATTAATAAAACATATTTAATAGCATATGTTTTAAATTTATAAATATATATTTAGTACATTTTTTTTAATTTGATAAGATTCAATATCTTTGATTTAATTTTTATTCATTCACATAAAATAAAACATTGGTTTAATGGTGTTATAAGCTCTCAAATTTTTTCAAAGAAATCAATTAAGACTCTTTAAACTTTTTGCACCCAATTGAGCCTCTGACCTAACAAAACTAATCAAATAGGCCCTATGTTGATCATTAATATTTAATAACAATGTTGGCGTGGTTGTTAAAAGATGCCATGTTGGCATTGTTTTTGTTGATGTGGCAATACCACATTAGCAAAAAATAAAAATTTAAAATTTAAAATAAATACACAATGAATCTGGATAAAGAGTTGTCCAGATACATTCTGGAATTATAAAAAAATTATAAAAAAATTATAATTAAAAATCATAAGATTTTATAAAATTTATTAAAAAATTCTATATCTTAAATCAGAAAATGTTATTATTTTTTTATTCAAGTGAATAATGGGGCTAGAAATTAATGAGCCTAAAATCAAGTTAAAACATAAAAAAAGATCTTATCCAATCCAAAACAAAAATAAAATTGAAATTAAAAAGCCCAAATGAAAATCCATAACAAATGGGTTTATCCAACATTAAAGACCCAAATGTAGATACTAAGTAAATGGTCTTGAATCAAACACTTAGCTCAAAATCCAATTTAGTTCAATTAAAGAAATTTCTTTGGTGATTAAAACGACTTTACATCAACAAAAAATCATTTATGTTGGATGAAATTCCATGCCTGTATTAGATTTGGAGACGGATTAGGGTGTTCTCGAGATGAAGGTAAATTGTGGGGGGCACCAGAGCTTCTACTTCAATATGTTTTTTTGAATGCTTTAGTGAATAAGAAGATTTGGTGATTGAAAAAGAAAGTAATATGAGCAAATACAAAGGTAGAAAATTGCTTTGGAGGCAAGAGATGAATTACAAATTTTTGAGGTTAAAAGTAAAATTTTATCATTATATTAATATGTAATTTTATAAAAATTTAAGAGGTTAAATGAAAATTTTACCATTTCTGGGAGGCCAATGTTCCTGCCCTCTTTGCCTTTATCCCTGACAATAAAAGATATGTGAAGAGGATCACAGAAAGATGATCTTGTAAGGGATAATACCTCTTGTCTTCGTGTTTAGTCCCAAAGCTTGTTTTTTATTGGTTATTGGTCTAAAGAGTGGTCTCATATTATATTAACATTAATTTGTGTTGTTTAACAATTAATATATGGTTTAACATAACTTTTAGTCCCTGAATTTGACAATTAAGTCTATTTTGGTATGCGTACTATTTTTTGATCCACTTTGGTACATGAATTTAACAATTGAGTCAATTTACATTTTGAATTTGTGTCACATCATTAAATCTTGATGGAATCCAAGTTCAGGAACCAAAATGGACCTAGTTGTCAAGTTTAGGTACCAAAGAGAACAAAAAGTAGACACAATTGTCCCCTCTCAAACTCATAAATAGAAAGATAATGCGCTTTAGCGCACTCAACCCACGTCCTCCTACATTAGTAACAATGCCCATGCCAATCGAACTATAACTAAATCGACTTAATTGTTTTTTTTTTTCTCATTTTGACCTTGCTTTTACTTTATTCTTTATACAAAAATGAAAAAACAAAACATCATCATGTAAGAACCATGTTCGAAATTTAATCGAGATAAAATAACATCTAATCTATAAATTTGATAATTTTTAACTTTTTTCTTAACTTCTTTTGTTTAGATTAGTTCTTAAATTTTAATTACATCTAATATATTAAATGATGTAATAAAATTATCACGTGTTATTTATTTATTGATTTGACATCATGGCATTAATGGTTTTAAAGACAAGTATCATTTTAATAAATGGAATTAAAGTTTAGATACTAAAATTAATATTTTAAAAGTAAAAATATCTTATTAAAATATTTGTTAAAGTACATGAAATAAATTTAACATTTTAAGTAATTATTTATTTATTTAAAGCCCTTCAATAGTGAATACTTAATTTATTTTGGTATTAACCTCCACACTTATTAGATTTAAAATTTCTAGTTGAAATAGTGTCACGAGTTAATTAAATATCATATCAATTTAAAAATAAATAAAAAGATCTTCTTTTATAAAAATAATAAATATTAATTTAAATGTGTTTTTATCGTTTTATATTTTTATATAAATTTTATAAAATGTTTACACATAATTGAATTTAAACTTAACTAATACTTCATTTGATTTTTATATAATTCTTTTATATAATTTTTTTTCATTTACATTACGGATGTATCACAATCCAATATTATTCTATGTTACTAATACGTGACATTTGCATAGGGCAACCACTCCTTAACCTTGAAAACAATGCCTATTTCTCAATACTTGAATTTGAATCAATTACCTTTCACATGAAAACCAAAGCAAAACATAATTAATTAAATTAATAGATTGGAGCTTCAACTCTCAATTCAATTCATCAATTCAATCACTTAAAAATAACAAGAATTAATAAATAATATTTTTTCTTTTCAAAAATATTTTAAAATTTTAAAAAAAAATTATATTTAAAATGATGAAAATAAAAGAAAACATGAAAAAAATTCCAAAAAAGTATTAAAAATAATAAAAAAAAGTACTCGATTTTTTTTTTTTATATCCAATTTTCTACTAGTTCAAAACCAAAGTTTTAGAATTAGACCGGTGGTCCACCTAGTTAGAGCATCTATTTCTGATTCAACTGGTTTGTTTGATTGAACTGAATAATTTGTTAAAAATAAAAAAGCAAAAGAAAAATAGAAAAACCAATTCGATCAGTCGGTTTAATTGGTTTGCGGCTCAACCGATCCAACCTTTTATTTCCAATTGATACTCTAATTAATTATCAATCCAACCAGTCCAATCAATGAATCCAATCTAAATATGAAAACAATATTCAAAACAGTTGAAATTATATGATACAAGCAACTCAGCCTAATTCAAGGCCGTAATAGAGATGAGCTTAGTTTCCCTCAAGGTCCAATTACGAGATCCAAATCCAGACAGATAAAGTCAAAACTCAACTTATTTGTTCAAGACTTTATCACAAAAAAAAAAATTCGAGAAGAAGAGTTGAAGTTTCAAGAGGATGAATTCTAGAGTAATGATGAATTAGAAGGGACTAATTCTATTTGTGGGCCTAATCTCTCAATCTAAAATGACAAGCCCATGTGGAAAATGCTAACAAGCTTAGGCACTTCACTTCAAGAACCCCAATTGATCTCACAAGCCTAGACGTTTCATATTAGGTTCGAGTTTTAGGATTAATTTTTATTATATATGAGCCTAATATTGTATTTACCAGCTCTTATTATTTTTTATTATTTTATTTCAAATTTTTTATAATTATTAAGTATTTTAAGTTATTTAGGAATTTTATGTTAACAATAAAGTTTATTAAAACTATTTCTTGTTTAGATTAGAAAGTTATTTAGGCTTAATTATAGCATATGTTTTAAATTTATAAATATATATTTAGTACATTTTTTTTTTAATTTTATAAGATTCATTTAATTTTTTATTCATTCACATAAAATAAAACATTGGTTTAATGTTATTAAAAGTTCTTAAATATTTTAAAAAAATCAATTAAAACTCTTTGAACTTTTTGTACTTAATTGAGCCCCTGAACTAACAAAACTAATCAAATAGGCCCTTTGATTGACGTTGACCATTAGTATTTAATAACAATGCTGATGTGACTGTTAAAAGACGTCATGTCAGTATTGTTTGTTGACGAGGCAATACCACGTCAACAAAAAATAAAATAAAAATAAAAATGAATATTCTAAAATAAGTACATAACGAAACTGGATAAATAGTTGCTCAGGTTCATTTAAATATGGACACCAATATGTCCAGATACATTCTAGAATTATAAAAAAATTTATAAAAAATAAAATTTATAAAATTTATTAGAAATTAATTAAAATCATAACATGTTATAAAATTTATTAAAAAATTGATTTTTTATATTTTAAATCAGAAAATGCTATAAAAAGTTATTTTTATACTTCATATTTATAAAATTATTTTTTTATTCAAGTGAATAATGGGACTAGAAATTAATGAGCCTAAAATCAAGTTAAAACATAAAAAAGATCTTATCCAATCCAAAACAAAAACAAAATTGAAATTAGAAAGCCCAAATGAAAATCCATAACAAATGGGTTTGTCCAACATTAAAGACCCAAAAGTAGATACTAAGTAAATGGTCTTGAATCAAACACTTAGCCGAAAATCCAATTTAGTTCAATTAAAGAAATTTCTTTGGTGATAAACAAAAAATCATTTATGTTTGATGAAATTCGATGCCTATATTAGATTTGGAGATGGATTCGGGTGTTCTCCAGGTGAAGGTAACTTGTGGGGGCACCAGAGCTTCTACTTCAAGATGTTTTCTCAATGCTTTAGTCAATGAGGAGATTTGGTGACCGAGAAAGAAAGTAATATGAGCAAATACAAAGGTAGAAAATTGCTTTGGAGGCAAGAGGTGAATTATAAATTTTGGGGTAAAAGTATAATTTTATCTTTATACTAATATGTAATTTTATAAGAACTTAAGAGGTTAAATGAAAAATCTACCATTTTTGGGAGGCCAATGTCACTACCTGTCCCTTGGCCTTCATCCCTGAATATGGGGCTGAACATAATAGAAGATATGAGAAGATCATAGAAAGATGATCCTATAAAGGATAATACCTATTGTCCTTGTGAAGTGTTACAGGCCAATTTTGGGCCATTTTAATAATACCCCTAACCCATTAGCCAACCATTACCCAAAACCCATTACAGAACCCAAATAACCTTAACCCGTTTGGCCCAATACAACCCAATTACCTTTACTAACCCACTAACCTAATATTACCAGCCCACTAAAAGAAGCCCAAAAACCTCAAATCCTGACCTAGGGTTTCAGCTTCTGAAACCCTAACCAACTGCCCCCCACTTGCGCCGCAACCACTCCCACCGCTCCACCGACCCAATCGCAAAAGCTCGCTCCACCGCTCCACCTGGCCACCATACCCGCAATCAAATAGGCACACGCAAGTAAATAACAAATATTTGTATAAGAGTTATAAAAACTCAAGGAGAGAATGTAAAAAGGGTTGGATTTTTTTTGTTTTTCCATACAAAGATCAGAAATAACAATCTTAGGTTCAAAAGCAACAAATCGAAGAATTTAAACATCAAAAACAGAATCAAAATAGTGAAAAGGTGACCATCGATTTCTTTTCTTTCTGTTTCTCTCTGTTTATACATACAAACATACAAATCCACCTTTTATGTATATAAATATAATATAAATAGTAAAAAAGGCAATAAAAAAATAAAAAAAGGAAAAAATTGGAGAACTTACCCTTTCACGGTGGCCGGCGCCGCACCGGTGAAGGTCCGGTGACGGACCGGTGCCCTCTTCCCTCGCCGGAAATCGCTCAGCCCCCTTCCCTCTCCTTTTTTTTTTTCTGGCTTTGGCTCCAAATGATTTTTCTTTCAGACTTAAAGGCTATTTATAGCCCACAAAAACGCTGTCGTTTTGGGCATTAAAATTTAGGGCTGAAACGGTGTCGTTTCGCCTTGGATCGGGTCGACCCGACCCTAACCCACAAAGATCAGCGTGTTTCTGAGCAGAGGGGCTAATTGCGCTTTCAGCCCCTCCGCTTTCTTATGGTTTTACAATTAGGTTTATGGTGTTTTGCAATCGGGCCCGATAATTTTCAACAGTTTTCAATATGGTCCCCACGCATACGCAGCGTTTTAGATGCTTGGGGATATTGCGCCTTTGGTCCCTCCTGTTCACGCACGCGTTGCAATTCGGCCCCTGGGCTTATTTTATTTCTAATTTCACCCCAAGAATTTTGTTTTGGTCTCAATTTCGTCTTTTTTGTTTTAAATATTATTTGTAATATTAATTTTGCTATTATTATTACTACATTATTGCTACTGATTATTATTATTGCTAGGTACATATTATTTCTACTATTCTTGATATTATTACTATTATTATATGTACTTTTATTATTGAATATTAGTGTATATTTTTATTACATATATGTATATAAATATATATATTTACTTTCTTATATGGCATTATTTTTAACATTATTATTTTTACTATTATATTTATTATTTTAAATATATTATTATTTACTACTTTATTTTCCTTACCTTATTATTATGTCATATTTTCTTTTGTATTTTTACTATTATTGTTATTATTATTATCATTATTATCATCATAGTACATGTTGTGTTATATATATAATTTATATATTATGTATATTATCATTTTATTATAAATCATGTATATATTGAAAGTTGTATTGTCCATGTATTTTACTATATATGTACACAATTTTAATATACATATATAAGTATATCTTGATGTAATATTATTATTATTTTTCTTTTTAATATGTATTTAACCTTGAAATTATATGTGTATATATTATGTAGATGTTTTAATATTATGTTATATATGTTTTTATATATGCTATATATGTAAGTTTTTAATATCATATTTCATGTATACTATTATATACATTTTAATGTTATTGGTTATATTTTTATTTTATTATATGTATATCTTTAATATTATATTGTATATTTCTAATATTATTATTACTTATATATATGCATGTGCAAAATATGTTATGTATATATTCTTAATATCATGTTTATACATGTTCATCGTTTTCTTGTATTCGATACTGTTATTATATTTAATCTTATATGCATAGTTAGTTTTTTGTTAACATTATTGTCATATATGTTTTTGCTCCAATGTATTTTTACCCTTTATTTTTGTTCTACATCAATTTTGTTTTACATTGCTTTGAAAATTACGTTCCTGTTTTCTAAATTCATTTCAATATATAAGGCAACATATCGATTTAACACCATGTCGTTGATTTCATCGCTATGTTGGATGAACATCAATCGACTCGTGTTAAGGCGGTATACCCTTCTAAAAATAAAAAATTTAAAACTCCTCATCTTCTTTTAATTGGATCACGACTAAATTTTACATTGGACCCGTATTTTTGAAAATCAAGACAATCCGTGTTTATGAGATACCAATTTTTGGGCGTCGCGAGGGTGCTAATACCTTCCTCGCGCGTAACCGACTCCCGAACCCTAATTTTTCTCTGGCTTTTAACGTAGACCTTAACTCGGCCTTTTTTCTCTTTTTTAAAAAAAAAAGAAATCTAATAGGTGTCCGATCACTCCCTGTTTATTTTAAAAAAATCAAAATTTAAGTTTTTTAAGTTTTCAATAAATCGCCATAATTTAGCGACCGAAAGCAAATTTTTTAAGTCGCTACAGCTGGCGACTCCACTGGGGATGAAACTTGCAAGTCGAGTCGAATTAAACACGTTTTGTCAAAATTTTCAAATTTCCTTATTCAAAGTAAATATTGGTCGTGATCCGAAAATCTCGTTTTCAAAATTCATGCATTTGTATTGTGTTGTAAATATTTCTTCTAACTTGTTATTTGGTTGTTTTTCAGTTTTCAATCTTTATGGTTTTAATTTTGGTTTAGTTTCTTTAAGTAAAACGTAAAGGTTTATGAGTTTTTCCCCACACACCGTGCACTTGCATTTTCGCATAACATGAGCTCTCTACCCGGGCTCCGTCCGTTTAAGTGAAAGTAAACGCTACGCCTTCGTGAGTTAACTCGTCCCTCCGCACAGGCTAGTGAATACTTTCAGGTTACATATGACTTATGCTTTCGTGAGTTAACTTGTCCCTCCGCATAGGCATAAGTAAATATAATCCCTCGAATTGAACTCGTGAGCCTGTGGTGGGTTATAACTGAGGCTTCGTACTAATCTTAGCAGATGATAGTACGAGCAATTCGAAAATTGTCTAGAAACAGAGATCGCATATAATGAACCATACGAGCTATCCAATTAGAGCCATGCCGAACCTCTGTCCGCTTATAGTCACCAAAATATGTACACGGGGAAAATGCCTTTTGCCTTTCATTTACACTGTTTATGTAAAAGAATTGGATTGGGTAGTTTAATTTGTTTCTCAAATTATATTTGTTGTGTTTACTAACCAAGTTTGTTTGTTTTTATTTTTATTTTCATCATGCATCATAGGCATCATATTAGGAAGGTGTTGATTAAAGGTTGGTTGCCAAAAGACGGGTTTCTGATGGAGGAGTCAATTACACAAATAACCAAGAAGAATGCCGTGGTTCGGGACTGGTCTCTAAAAATTCAGAGAGAAAAGGGGGATAGTCTAGTGGAAGGGTGTGTTGCCAATTTGCCCGAACATATATCTGTGAATGTTCACCAAAATAACCTTGAGGATTTGGTTCGAATTTGGAATCAGTGGGATTCAGACACTAGGGGCATTTTCACTGAGAGGTATGGAGATATAGTTCACCTGATCACCATCCGTGTAGACGAACAGTTGATTCAAGCCATGGTTTGATTCTGGGACCCAGCTTATCAATGCTTCACCTTCAATCAAGAAGACATGACTCCAACCATAGAAGAGTCTGCTGCTTTACTCCGCATCGACAATGTACAATTCGGCAAAATATATGTGAAGAAGCCTAAGCCGATGACCTTCAAGAAAAAGTTAATGAGGTTAACGGACGTGACCGATACATGGGCCGAAAAACAGATAAAAAATAAGAATGAAACCATTTGCATTCCATGGTCTTCCCTACGAGATTTGGTTCTGAACAATCCCGACATGCTGAAAAGGGTGAATCTATTCGCCTTGGCTATTTACGGTTTGGTTATTTTCCCGATAGTTCTCGGACATCTTGAAGTTGCAGTAGTAGATTTTTTCGAAAGGCTAAAACAAAGAATCAACCCTGTTCCGACCATCCTAGCCGAGACCTTCAGATCCCTGAGTAGTTGTCGAAGAAAAGGGGAAGGACGATTTATTGGATGCGCGCAGTTGCTCAATGTTTGGATTTTGAGTCATTTCTGGAAAGTAGAGCGCACTCCGTTCCATATGTTTTCTAAAACATTCTCTCCGTTGGAAGCTTATCTTAATAAAGAATGGCCAAAAGAAGTCACTGAGCAACATTGGGTCTCAGTTCTTTAGAACCTTCGCGCCGAGGATATAACATGGAGAGCACCATGGATCCGTCCTTCAATCTTGCTATACAAATATGGAAGCCAAGGTTGGGTACCTTTACTCGGATTATGCGGAAGAGTTGGATATACCCCACTATTAGTCCAAAGGCAATTTTCTTCACGACAATTCATCCCTGCCACCGGAAGGCTAGCGCAGTCCGAGATTGCTTTTACGGGTGACAGATATATGAAGAGAGTCCGAGACACTGCAAAATCTTAGAAGAAAGTTCACCTAATGGAATTGGCCCTATATGCTGATACCCTAATCCAAGATTACGACCTATGGAGGAAGCAACGGGTAAATAGTCAGCAAATCTCGTCAACAAACTATACTGTCCAGAATCCTTTCTCGGAGGAAACGCCGTCTGAGCTAGAGATGGTAAGGCAGGAATTTGAACGAGAAAAGGCCAAAATGTCTCGGGATCTTAGTGCCCTTTAAGAAGAAAATTATCAATTGAAGATCGACGTTCAAATTGAAAAATTCAGAACCGAGAAAGTGTAAAAAGAGGCTGAGGTCGTAAGGAATGACTTGAGAGACCTTCACCTAGAAAATAAGAAGTTAAGAGGCACAATAAAGAACAGTGGGTTGGGCAAGTCGACAGCAGAGTGGAAGGAAGAAATTAGCAATATCAAGGGAAGAATGGAATTTCGAAAGGAAAAGCAAAGAAAGAGGAGGAAAAGGCTGCGCGCGCTGCAATAGAGTTAAGAAGGAAGAACGCCGAGTATGAAATGGTGACTGCAAAATTTGCGAATAGTCAGTCTGAACATCAAGAATTAAAAAGGAAAGCATGAGATCTAGAAAATATGCTGCAATCTCGTCAACAACAATTAGATAACCTCCTGAAGGCTCTAGAAGAAAAGAATGATCAGTACGATAGGGACATTCACGCGTATGAAGGAACTCTCCAAGAAAAAGAAATGCAACTCGACTTCTTGATCAATGAAGTTCGTAAAGCGGCTATGCAAGTTGTTCAATTATCAGATGAAGCCGAAGTTCTCAGTTGCCAATTCCCTCCGAGCCAAAGATCGAGTATATCAGAGTTTTTAGAGCAAGTGAAGAAACAAGGCAATGTGGCTAGGAAATTTGTGTAACTGTTGGAAAAATAGAAACTTTTTGTAATGTACTCTTTTGATAAATGAAATGCCTAAATATGGGGCTATCTTGAAATCAACACCAAATTCTTGTATATTTACTCATAACTAACATTTATGCATCATTTATTCTTTGGACATTCATCCATTCGTATACTCATTCATTCATTCATCACATGTACATATCACCATAATCATCCACCGAAACTAAAGAACCGTATAATCCGCAGTTACAAGACTTCAAATCTAGAACTACGCCATTCCTATAAAACGCGCCGACAAGCTAGAGTAATGGAGGTTGAATTCAATGAGAGAATTGAAAGGATGGAAAGGATTCAAAAGGAATTAGAAAAGCAACTGGCCAAGTCGCAACAAGAGACAAGAGACCTAATGGTGAGATCTCGAGAGGAATCACTCGAGCAAAGAGATCAGATGGCCAAAATGATGGAGATGATGACAACTTTGGTCAAAGGAAAAGGACCCATGCAGGACCCCGATGTTATGGGACCTCAGTCAAGAATTCATCACGATCAGGATCCGTTCTATCCCCCAGAATTTACTCCACCACCCGCATATATAACACAAAGAGGGTATACTCAAGGGGAACCCACAGGCTTGGAACAACGACCTATGCCATCTGCTCCACCCACTAATTTGGGGCAAGAAATATTAGCGTCGAACCCAGGGGCTAGTCCTGCTGATCCACTAGTTCTAGATCTGGACGACCCAGCAGAGGTAGCCAAGTTGAAATTGGATAATCATGACGCAAAGTATAGGAGTCTAGAGGAAAGACCCAAAGTGATAGAAGGCACTGAAGTCTTCTCCGCACTAGGGGCCAAAGAACTCAGTTTGGTACCTGATCTAATTTTGCCTCCGAAGTTCAAGGTGCCTGATTTTGAGAAATATGATGGGACAAGGTGCCCAAAAGCACATCTTATCATGTTCTATCGAAAAATGACCGGTTATGTGAACGAGGATAAACTACTCATACATTACTTTCAAGATAGTCTAACAGGGTCAGCTCTTCGGTGGTACAACCAACTCAGTAGAGAAAAGATTCGATCTTGGAAGGACTTGGCGTCAGCATTCTGCGAGCAGTACAAGTAGAGAAAAGATTCAGATATGGTGCTAGACCGGATGACCTTGCAAATGATAGAGAAAAAGCCATCAGAAACCTTCAGACAGTATGCGCAGAGATAGAGGGACGTCTCAGCCTAAGTGGAACCCTCACTAACAAAAACGGAGATAACTGTTCTCTTTATCAATACCTTAAAGGCGCCGTTTTATGACAAACTAGTGGGAAGTGCCACGAAGGAGTTTGCGGATATTGTAATATCTGGTGAGCTCATAGAGAATGCCGTCAGGAGCGGTAGAATGGAAGGTTCAGAAGGTTCAAAAAGGGCAGCGCCTATGAAGAAAAAAGAACCAGAAGCCCACATGGTGGGAATGGAAAACCGTTATGCCTCTAACCCATATCCAAACCAACCCCGACCTCGAAATTATCCACCTCCAAATTTTTATTATCCCCCTCAAACCCCTTATTACCAAGCACCACCTCCTTCCTATCCCGTTTATGCCACGAAAAATCAAAGACCCGTCACCTCATTCCCACAAAACACGATACCCGCTCAAAGCCAACCCAGAAATGAACCAAGACCAGCAAGACCTAATCCTGAGAGACTGCAGTTTACTCCCATCCCTGTGTTATATGGGGGAATTGTACCCAAAACTTTTGGAGAAACAACTGATTTCTCCCCATTACATGGCACCCCTTAAACCTCCATACCCAAAATGGTACGATCCAAACGCTAGTTGTGCATACCATGCGGGGAACCAGGGGCATTCTACTGAGAACTGTCTTGCTTTCAAAAGGAGAGTCCAAGGACTCATTGACGCGGGTATCCTACGATTCGATAGTGCCAGTAATGCTACAAGGAACCCGTTTCCTAACCATACCGAAGGGAATGTGAGCACAGTGGGGAAAGAGGATAAATGGAAGGTCAGAAAATGTGTTTCAGAAATAAGGACGCCTCTGCAGAAAATCTGGGAGGTACTGGTTAGGAAAGGATTACTCTGTCACTCTGACAGAAATTTTGGAGAAGAAGGTCAAAGTTTTTGCAATTTTCATGGGATTGTTAGACATGACATTCAGTCATGTGAGGATTTTAAAAGGTTACTTCAAGACCGGATGGATAATAAGGAGATCAAGGTCTTTAACAAGAGGGAAGAGGCCAACGAAAGAGAAATATGCGCCTCTGATAGCCAATCATCAGGTCCCCCTTATAGTGCTGATCGACCGTTGGTAATTTATTACGACACGATGAGAGAGAAGGTGAAACCACAGATGGTAATTGAAGTACCGTCTCCTTTCTCGTACAAGGACGACAAAGCAATACCATGGAAATATGACGTTAGTATCGTCACACTGGAAGGTGGAAAGTCCAAAGCCATAACTGAAGATGTTGAGGAGGTAGGTCATTTTACCCGAAGTGGACGATGCTATTCTAAAGAAGTTGAACCGGTAAAGAAAAGTAGTGACTCGAAGCAAAAAGGGAAAGCAGTGATGCACGAAGTCAAAGTCGAGCAAGAAATTTCACTCGTGCAAGAAATTAAAAAGCCTGTGAATGAGGAAGAAGCTCAGGAATTCTTGAAATTTATCAAGCACAGTGAGTATAGTGTGGTGGAACAATTGAGTAAGCAGCCAGCAAGAATCTCAGTTTTATCTCTACTCTTAAATTCAGAGCCACACCGGAACGCTTTGCTGAAGGTGTTAAATCAAGCTTACGTAGCTAACAACATATCCGTTGAGAAGCTTGATAGGTGGGTAAACAATCTGAATGCGGACAATTTCATATCTTTTAGTGATGATGAGATACCGCCAAATGGTAGAGGCTCGGTGAAAGCGTTGCATATCGCGACTCGCTGCAAGGGCTTCATAATACCGAACGTGCTCATCAATAATGGGTCAGCGTTAAATGTTATGCCATTGGTCACGCTTTCCAGAATACCGATGGATTTGTCCTACTTAAGGCCCTGTCATTCCATGGTAAGGGCATTCGACGGGACGAGACGTGAAGTCATGGGAAAGATCGAAATCCCTTTGGAAGAGGGCCCCTTACATTTATGATGTCGAGTTCCAAGTCATGGACATTACGCCCTCTTATAACTGCCTTTTGGGAAGACCCTGGATCCATTCTGCTGGAGCAGTCCCATCATCCCTCCATCAAAAGGTGAAATTTATCATGGACGGCTGTTTGGTCACAGTCGAGGGCAAAGAAAACATTGTCGCATCTGTCTCTGCTGATGCGCCATACCTTGAAGTAAGCAAGGACGCAGTGAAATGCTCTTTTTGATCCCTTGAATTCGTCAATGCCACCTTTGTCGCAGAGGGAAACAGAATTTCAGCGCCAAAACTGTCGAGAAATACTAGAATGGGTGTCAAATTGACCGTAGGAAGGAGAGCTCGAGCAAGAAGAGGTTTAGGCAGATATCTGCAATAAATAGTCAGGGATTTAAAGCCAGTGCACCACAAGGCCCGATACGGTTTGGGGTTCCAGCCTGACATGCGTCAAAGAAGAAGACAGTGGAAGAAAGATCAGGAAAGAAAGATTGCAAGAACTTTGGGTCGAGAACCAGAATGGGAACCAATAGAGTACCCTCCTTTGTCAAAAACATTTACATCTGCGGGAATGATGTACCCTGGACAAGATGGCCCATGAAACACACTGTGGTTAATTGAAAAGGGTCTTCAAAATGCCAGTATAAATGTTATTGACAAAGGGGCTGATGCGAGTAAAGACGTCTCAAGGATACGCCCTTGTCCCCTTGGTTTCATGTTGAACAATTGGACTGCCGATGAGCTTCTTGTAGTTTATAAGTCTTCAGAGTAATGCTAAACATTAACCTTTTATTGTGTCCTTAGATATAATAGAATTCTTTTGTAAGAGCGTGCATTCGCTCTTTATCATTCAAATGAATATCGATGAAGATTCATTTTGTCACTTTTTTTTCGTATTATCGCTAATTTCATAATCATTTTCTCATTTCATAGCCTACAATCACATTTGCCTCATTGCCATGACATGACATTTCTTTTGTTGGTTTCAATACTTGGATGCCCCTCTATAGTTTCCTTTTCCATTCGACTTTCAGGTGCTCGGATATCGACGACATGAACAAACCGAATTCACTGAATCTTGAAATTAATTTTGAGAAGGCTGTTTGCTTAGGGGAATTTGAAGTCGAAGAAAATGCTGAAGACTACGTCTCGTCTCCTGAATTGTTAAGAATGGTGGAACAAGAGGATAAACAGATTTTGCCCCACGAAGAATCTGTTGAAACAATAAATTTAGGCACTGAAGAAAGGAAGCAAGAAGTAAAGATTGGGACTTCTATTTCAGAGAGCACTAGGCGTAATTTGATTGCTTTGCTCCGCGAGTACAAAGATGTTTTCGCATGGTCATACCAGGATATGCCAGGGCTAGATAAAGATTTAGTGGCCCACAAGCTCCCATTAAAGCCAGAATGCAAGCCTATCCAGCAGAAGTTAAGACGGATGAGACCCAAAATGCTGTTGAAAATAAAAGAGGAAGTCAAGAAGCAATTTGATGCTGGCTTCCTACAAGCCTCCAAATATCCAGAATGGGTGGCTAACATAGTCCCGGTACCAAAGAAAGACGGCAAAGTATGAATGTGCGTGGATTACCGTGACCTGAACCGAGCAAGCCCAAAAGATAATTTTCCCTTGCCACACATTGATACGTTGGTAGGCAACACAACAAAACATTCATTGTTTTCTTTCATGGATGGATTCTCGGGGTATAATCAGATCAAGATGGCCCCTGAGGATATGGAGAAAACTACCTTCGTAACAATGTGGGGTATATTCTGCTACAAGATGATGCCATTTGGGTTAAAGAATGCTGGGGCAACATATCAGAGGGCTATGGTGACGTTATTCCATGACATGATGCATAAAGAAATAGAGGTCTACGTCGACGATATGATCGCCAAATTCCGAGGGGAAGAAGAGCATGTATTGAATCTCAAGAAGTTGTTCGACAGGCTGAGAAAGTTCCAGTTAAAGCTCAATCCAGCCAAATGTACGTTTGGGGCTACCTCAGGGAAGTTGCTAGGCTTCATTGTCAGTGAAAGAGGTATCGAGGTTGATCCAGATAAAATAAAGGCCATTCAAGAGTTACCACCTCCACGCACGCAAAAGGAAGTTAGAGGATTTTTAGGGAGATTAAACTACATCGCCCGATTTATCGCTCAACTTACCAACCAATGTGACCCAATCTTTCGGCTTCTTCGAAAACATAACCCAGGAGAATGGAATGAGGAATGCCAGGTGGCCTTTGATAAGATAAAGCAATATTTGTCTAGTCCTCCAGTGCTAGTACCGCCAACTCCGGGAAGACCATTGATTTTGTATTTAACTATTTTCAAAAATTAAATGGGTTGTGTACTAGGGCAACACGACGAGACGGGAAAGAAAGAAAAGGCGATCTACTACCTCAGCAAAAAGTTCACTGAATATGAGGCAAAGTATTCGTCCATTGAGAAATTTTGTTGCGCTCTGGTTTGGGTAGCTCGGAGACTCAGACAATACATGTTGTACCATACAACATGGTTGATTTCAAAGCTGGACCCAATAAAATACATGATGGAATCGCCGGCACTATCAGGAAAAATGGCACGATGGTAGATCCTCCTTTCGGAATATGACATTGCCTATGTAAGTCAGAAGTCCATAAAATGGAGCGAAATAGCTGACTTTCTAGCAACTCGAACGACAGAAGAATATGAGCCTTTAAGATTCGATTTCCCAGACGAAGACTTAATGTGCATCACAGAAATGGAATCCGGGTCATCAAAAGAAAAGTAATGGAAGATGTGTTTTGATGGTGCGTCGAATGCTTTAGGGCATGGAATCGGAGCAATCCTGATATCACCAGAGGGGAATCATTATCCGTTTACTGCAAGACTGAACTTCTTCTGTACCAATAATATCGCAGAATATGAGGCCTGTATCATGGGGCTTCGTGTAGCTATTGAATGAAACATTGAAATCTTAAAAGTGTATGGGGACTCAGCCCTAGTGGTTTATCAAATCCGTGGAGATTGGGAAGTGAGGGACCCAAAATTGATTAAGTACTGATTTAGTGTTTGAATTGATCAAGGAATTTAAAGAAGTAACTTTTCATTACTTCCCACGAGAAGAAAACCAATTGGCTGACGCCCTGGCCACTTTGGCTTCAATGTTCAAAGCAAGTAAAGAAGTAGAAATAATGCCCCTCAAAATGAGCATATACGAGGTCCCTGCACATTTGTTGTAGCATTGAAAAAGAAAGCGACAAGGCGTCCATGGTTCCACGATATCTTAGAATATATCAAGAATCAAAGCTATCCCGAACAAGCAAATGAGAACGACAAAAGAACAATCAGAAGAATGGCAGCGGGATTTGTTCTTAATGGGGACATCTTGTACAAAAGAGGAAAAGATCAGATGCTCTTGAGATGTGTGGATGATGTTGAAGCTAGAAAAATACTTGAAGAGGTCCATGAGGGAATCTGCGGAACACATGCCAATGGTTTCGATATGGCTAGAAAGATCATGAGACTCGGTTATTATTGGCTGACAATGGAAAGTGACTGCATCAATTTTGCTAAAAAATGTCACAAATGTCAAATCTATGGCGATAAAATTCATGTAGCCCCTTCTCCTCTTCACGTCATGACTTCTCCGTGGCCTTTTTCTATGTGGGGCATGGATGTTATAGGGCCAATTTCGCCAAAAGCATCAAATGGACATCGATTCATTTTTGTGGTTATCGATTACTTAACAAAATGGATAGAAGCCGCTTCGTTTGCCAATGTGACGAGGACTGCAATTTGCAGGTTTTTGAAAAAGGAAATCATTTGCCGGTATGGCTTGCCTGAAAGAATCATTTCAGATAATGACACGAATCTGAACAATAATATGATGAAAGAAGTGTACGAGCAATTCCAAATAAAGTATCATAACTCCTCGCCCTATCGCCCAAAGATGAATGGGGCTGTTGAAGCAGCCAATAAAAATATTAAAAGGATCATTGGGAAAATGACTGAAACATATAAAGATTGGCACGAGAAGCTTCCATTCGCTTTGTTTGCATATCGCACATCTGTGCGAACATCTACGGGAGCAACTCCTTTCTCTCTGGTTTATGGAATGGAAGCTGTGCTACCTATCGAGGTTGAAATCCCCTCGCTGAGAGTCTTGATGGAATCAAAGTTAGAAGAAGCAGAATGGGTTCAAGCTCGATATGATCAGTTGAACCTCATTGAAGAAAAACGTCTAAGGGCAATTTGCCACGGGCAGATGTACCAAAAGAGAATGATCGCAGCCCATGACAAGGAGGTACGACCAAGAGAATTCCATGAAGGAGAACTCGTGCTGAGGAAAATTCTCCCAATACAAAAAAACCTGCGAGGAAAATGGGCACCAAATTGGGAGGGACCATACGTCGTAAAGAAGGCATTTTCAGGTGGAGCTTTGAACCTTACCGAGATGGATAGGAAGGAGCTACCAAATCCAGTAAACTCAGATGCGGTGAAGAAATACTATGCTTAAAAAAAAAAGAAAAAAAAAGGGATCAAGGTGAAAACCCGAAATAGGCGTCTTGATTAAACACAAAAAGATTAGGATGAAAACCCGAGAGGGCGTCCTAATGAAACAAACCTGGCGGTCGAACGATAGGTCAAACAGTGAGACTACAGCATTTGAAGCATTTCTGAAAGCTCGAAATCTTCTACGCAATGAGCCAGACTCGAAAAGATTCTTGATTGAGGAACGTGGAAGAGTTCATGTGTCGAACATCTAAAGCATTTGTATCCGTTGAATACGATCTTTTCTTTCTTTTGCACATTTGTTACTATCATTGGTTAACTTTCTTTGTTTGCCACATTTGAAATAAAGGAATATGAGATATCCTTTTTGTCCCTACCTGACCATTTTCATGCATCTCATTATGTGTTTATTTACATGATAAATAGTGAAATGACATACCCTAAACAAAAGAAATGTTAAGCATTACCTGGATGAAAATTTGATAAGTATAAGAGCCTCAAAGTAAAGACAAAGTTCAACCAGGGGCAAAAGAGTGATATCTGAAAAAACGTTGATTACTTGTAAAGCTTGAAGACGGGTACATGGCTTAAAGAGAAAGTCAAGAGCCGAAGTAATGAATGCAGATCATCACAATATATACGACAAACATGCTTAAGGAACACTGCATAATCATGTAGGTATAAAGGCATTTAAGACAAACATGTGCATATCATGATGACATCATGCATGGCATATCTGAGTAAAAAGAGAGCAAGAGGACGTGATGATAGTTGTATTGAATCAAAGGAAAAGATTCCTGAGTTCCACCAAATGATTAGGTTTTGGTATCTTGATGTTTTTAATTCATGTTTTTAGAAAATCAACTCATATTGCGAGAAGTGAGTTGAGCCTCAAGACACGTTGAGGTAATTTCAATTTATGTTTTACAAAAAAGTCAACTCATATTGCGAGAGGTGAGTTGAGTATCGGGTCACATGCAGAGGTATTTTCAAATTCTATTGTTCAAATCCTGTTTTTAATTTTCCAAAATCAACTCATATTGCAAGAAGTGAGTTGAGCCTCAAGACACGTTGAGGTAATTTCAATTTATGTTTTTCAAAAATCAACTCATAATGCGAGAGGTGAGTTGAGCCTCAAGACACGTTGAAGTAATTTCAATTTATGCTTTTTAAAAGTCAACTCATATGGCGAGAGGTGAGTTGAGCCTCGGGGCACGCTGAGGTATTTTCAATTTCTGTTTCTGCTTTTCAACTTATATTTTTCAAAAATCAACTCATATTGCTAGAGGTGAGTTGAGCATCGGGGCACGCTGAGGTATTTTCAATTTTTGTGTTTTAATTTCAACTCATATTGCGAGAGGTGAGTTGAGCCTCAGGGCAAGCTGAGGTATTTTAAATTTCTGTCTTCAATTTATGATTTTCAAAGATCAACTCATATTGCGAGAGGTGAGTTGAGCCTTTAATTTCTGTTTCTCGAAATCTACTTTTCAAATTATCAACTCATATTGCGAGAGGTGAGTTGAGCTTTTTAATTTCTGCTTTTCAAAAAGCAACTCACATTGTGAGAGGTGAGTTGCGCCTTTCAAATTCTGTTTTCAAAAATCAACTCATATTGCGAGAAATGAGTTAAGCCTTAGCTCATGTGCCGAGCTAGTTTCAATTTCTGTTTCTAAATGTCTGTTTTGAAAGAGTCAATTCATATTGTGAGAAATGAGTTGAGCTCAGGATCACATGCCAAGCAAAGAATAAAGATCGAAGCTGATGGAAGACACCAGATTTGGATTCCTTGAAGTCGCAATAAAGTAGGTCAAAGTTGCAAGTCTCATCCCCCTGAAGTTGCAGTGGAGCTGATCGAAGATATCAAAGCTCGCCTTTTAGAGTTATAGAAGAGAAGATCACAAACCTCATCTCACTGAAGCGACAAAAAGTGGATCGAAGCTGTAGATCTTATCTTTCTGGAACTACAATGAAGCAGATCGAAACCGCAAACGTCATATCCTCGAAATTACATTGGAGTAGATTGAAGCTACAAGGCATATATCAGAAGGTGCAGTGGATTGAACCAAAGCTACAGGATGCGATGGACTAGAAAGAGTTTACCTAAACAAGAAGAGCACCAATGAAGTCAAGACTCGCAAGACAGGGCAAAATTAGCCTTTCATTATGTCTTTGCTTCATTACCGTTGCCCGACAATGAGCAAAGAGGGGCAGCTGTTACAGGCCAATTTTGGGCCATTTTAATAATACCCCTAACCCATTAGCCAACCATTACCCAAAACCCATTACAGAACCCAAATAACCTTAACCCGTTTGGCCCAATACAACCCAATTACCCTTATTAACCCACTAACCCACTAACCTAATATTACCAGCCCACTAAAAGAAGCCCAAAAACCTCAAATCCTGACCTAGGGGTTTGACACAAACCCTAACCAACTACCCCCCACTTGCGCCGCAACCACTCCCACCTGCCTCCACCCACCCCATTGCCAAAAGCCTGCTCCACCGCTCCACCGGCCACCATACCCTGCAATCAAACAGGCACACGTAAGTAAATAACAAATATTTGTATAACGGTTATAAAAACCCGAAGGAGAGAATGTAAAAAAGGGTTAGATTAAGGGTTGGATTTTTTTTGTTTTTCCATATAAAGATCAGAAATAACAATCTTAGGTTCAAAAGCAGCAAATCGAAGAATTTAAACATCAAAAACAGAATCAAAATAGTGAAAAGGTGACCATCGATTTCTTTTCTTTCTGTTTCTCTCTGTTTATACATACAAACATACAAATCCACCTTTTATGTATATAAATATAATATAAATAGTAAAAAAGGCAATAAAAAAATAAAAAAAGGAAAAAATTGGAGAACTTACCCTTTCACGTGTGGGCTTGCACAGTGAAGGTCCGTGTGATTTGCCGGTGCCCCCTTCCTCGCCTGGAAATCGCTGCCCCCTTCCTCTCCCTTTTTTTTTCTGGCTTTGGCTCCAAATGATTTTTTTCAGACTTAAAGGCTATTTATAGCCCACAAAAACATTGTCGTTTTGGGCATTAAAATTTAGGGCTGAAACGGTGTCGTTTGCTTGGATCGGTCGACCGACCCTAACCCACAAAGATCCGCGTGTTTTACGAGCGAGAGGGCTAATTGCGCTTTCACCCCTCCGCTTTCTTATGGTTTTACAATTAGGTTTATGGTGTTTTGCAATCGCCCGATAATTTTCAACGATTTTCAATATGGTCCCCACGCATACGCACTTTTTAGATGCTTGGGGATATTGCGCCTTTGGTCCCTCTCCTGTTCACGCACGCAGCGTTGCAATTTGGCCTCGGGCTTATTTTATTTCTAATTTCACCGTGTAAGATTTTGCTTTGGTCTCAATTTCATCCTTTTGTTTTAAATATTATTTGTAATATTAATTTTGCTATTATTATTACTACATTATTGCTACTGATTATTATTATTGCTAGGTACATATTATTTATACTATTCTTGATATTATTACTATTTGTAGCGACGTAAAAATTTTAGTTTCGGGTCGCTAAATTGTGGCGATTTATTAGAAAATTGAAAATTGAAATTTGGTTTTAAAAATAAACCGGGAGTCGCCACCGATCTTTTTTCTAGGTGTGATCGGACACCTATTAGATCTTTCTTTAAAAAACAAATAAAAGGCTAGGTTTACGTTGAAATCCAGAGAAAAATTAGGGTTCGGGAGTCGGTTACGTGCGAGGAAGGTATTAGCACCCTCGCGACGCCTAAAATTGGTATCTTATAAACACGTGATGTCTTAATTTTCAAAAATACGAGTTCAATATAAAATTTAGTCGTGATCCGATTAAAGGAAGGAATTTTCAATTCTTTCTGATTTTTTTTCTCGAGAAGGATATACCGATTTGACACGAGCCTAAAAATTCCACCCAACATAGCGATGGAACTTACGGCCTAATGTTACATCGATACATTGCCTCACTTATTTCAAAAACACAAGAATAAGATTTTCGAAATAATGCTAAGCAAATTTGATGTGAGATAAAGATAAGTAAAGGAACTAGAAACACATTGTAACGACTAACGAGCATGACAATAATATAAGAAAACAATAATAACACATGCAAGATTAAATGAAACAATAGTATAAAATACGGGAAAATAATAAATATACGTATATATAAAATGATATTAAAAGTGTGTACATAATGTATGTGAGAAAAAATATATATATACATAACATATACGATATACATATATAATAATATACATGAAATAGTAAAAATACATAAGTAATAATATAAAAAGATATATACATACAAAAAAAAAGTATGAATAGTAAAGAAGTATACAATAAATAACATTAAAATATATATATATATGATATATAAATATATACAATATATACATATATTAGAAATAATAATATGAAAAAAAAAGAAAACCATTAGTACATTACATAAGTACATACGTGCATATATATGTGTAAATAATAAATTATTAGAAATATAGTATAATATTAAAAGTATACATATAAAAATATAATTAATAATTTTAAATTATCTATAATAATATATAAAATATAATATTAAAAACTTATATACTTAACATATATGAAAAATATATATAATAATATTAACATTTATATAATATATGTACTAGAAATAAATAACGACTAGAAGTAATAATAATAATGTTAGAAATAATAATTAAGTATATAAAAAATACAATAGTAATATTAAAATAAAATAATTAAAATAGTACTATATATGTAAAAATATATATACATACATATATAATATGCATACATTAATATTAACAATAATAAACCTAAAATAATAATCATTAGTAGTAATAATAATACTTTTAAAATAATTAATATGTTAATAAAAGTAATAGTAATGAAAATAATCCTAACAATAATAATAAAGATAATAATAGAACTAAAATGATAGTAATAATATTGATAATAAAATAAAAATAAAAATAAAAAAAAAAGGACTAAATCGAACTAAAAATAGCATTTGGGGCAAATTTAAAAGGAAATAAAGGAAGGGACCTAATCGTAACACGCAGTGCAAGTAGTGGGGACCAAAACAGCAAATACTCCTTCCAATCAAAACGCAAGCACATGATTGGGGACTAAATTGAAAACCGCGACAAATTTTGGGGCCAAATTAAAAGAAATAATGACTTAATTGCAAAGTAAATAAAAAGCGGAAGGGCTAAAAGCGCAATTAGCCCTTCCTTTTAAAAACACGCGGATCCTAGGCGGTCGGGTCGGGTCGAACCGGTCCAAGTCAAAACGACGTCGTTTTGAGGCTTTATATAGCCCCAAAACGACGTCGTTTTGGTGGACTATAAATAGGCCTAAAATTAGAAAAAATTCATTTGTGAAGTGGGAAAGAAAAAGAAGAGAGAGGGAAGAGAGAAGGGAGAGAAGGGAGGGGGAGAGGATTTCGGTGGTGGGCGTCACGGCCCTATCGCCGGACCATCGCACGCCATCGCCGCCGCCGCGCACACCGCATACGGTGGTAGGAAAATCGAAAAAAGGTATTTTTTTTTTTACGTTTTAAAATATTATTATTTTTTATATTTGTATTTTTATGTATTTATATAGATGTATGTGAAAGAAGAGTTTGAAAACAAGTAGAAAATAAATAAATAAAAATCACCTTTAGATTTTTCTCGATCCTCGGTATTTTGAATGCCCAATTGTTATCCTTGTGTTTCCTTTGATTTGTTCTTTTGGTATATTGAAATATAACACTCACATCGATACAAAAAATTTTTTTTCCAACCCTCATCTGTTGTTTTGATGGCTTTTTATAGCCTATACTTTTACATACTTTATTATTATTTGCTATCCTTGCTTTCATTTTTGCTTGTTTGTTGTTTTGCGGGGCATGGGTGGTAGAGGTGATGGGCAGAGAGCAGTGGCCGGTGTCGGGAGGCAAGTGGGGATAGGTTAGCGCAAGTGGGAATAGGGGTTAGGGTTGTTGGGTGTTTTTCGATTTGGGTCTTGGGTTTTTTTATTATTTAGTGGGCTTTAGGGTAATTGGGTCCAGTGGGTTTTGAGTGTATTTAGGTAGTTGGGCTTGGTAATTTGGATTGTAAATGGGTTTGAGTTTTGTGGACCAAAAAATTGGCTCTGATACGCTGCCTCTCTTTGCTCATTGTCGCAACAGAATGGAGCAAAGACATAATAAAAGGCCAATTTTGCCCAGCCTTGCTGTAGTCTTGACTTCATTGGTGCTCTTCTTGTTCGAGATAGTCTTCTTTCTAGTCTACCGTATCTTGTGGCTTTGGTTTCATCAGACCGCATCTTCTCGATATACGCTTTGTAGCTTCAATCTACTCCGATGTGACTTCAAAGATATGAAATTTGTGGCTTCGATCTACTCGATGCAGCTTCATAAAGGTCAAGTCCACGACTTCTTTCTCGCTTCTTCTATTGTTTTTGATGAGACAAGGTTCGTGGTCTCTCTTTTGCCACTTCAATAAGGCACGATTTGACATCCTCGATCAGCTCCATTGCAACGTCTGTGGAACAAGACTTGCAACTTTGACTCGCTTCATCGCAACTTCGTGGAGACCAAATCGATGTCTTCAATCGCCTTCGATCTTTTAATCTTTGCTTGGCATGTGATCCCGAGTTCAACTCATTTCTCGCAATATGAATTGACTCTTTAAAAAACAGACATTAAAAACAAAATTGAAAATACCTCAAAGATATGAATCGAGGCTCAACTCATTTCTCGCAATGTGGGTTGGTTTTTGATTCATAGAAATTAAAAGCAGAAGTTAAAAGGCTCAACTCACCTCTCGCAATATGAGTTGATAATTGAAAAACAGAAATTAAAAAGGCTCAACTCACCTCTCGCAATGTGGGTTGGTTTTTGAATCATAGAAATTAAAAGCGAAGTTAAAAGGCTCAACTCACCTCTCTCGCAATATGAGTTGATAATTGAAAAACAGAATTAAAAAGGCTCAACTCACCTCTCGCAATGTGGGTTGGTTTTGAATCATAGAAATTAAAAGCAGAATTAAAAGGCTCAACTCACCTCTCGCAATATGAGTTGATAATTGAAAAACAGAAATTAAAAAGGCTCAACTCACCTCTCGCAATATGAGTTGACCTTTGAAAAACAGAAATTAAAGGCTCAACTCACCTCTCGCAACATGAGTTGACCTTTGAAAACAGAATCAAAGGCTCAACTCACCTCTCATAATATGAGTTGACCTTTGAAAAACATAAATTGAGGATGGAAATTTAAAATACCTCAGCTTGCCCTGAGGCTCAACTCACCTCTCGCAATATGAGTTGATAATAAAAGGGCTCAACTCACTTCTCGCAATATGAGTTGATCTTTCGAAACTTAATTTGAAAAGCAGATTTTGAAAATACCTCGACATGTGACCCGAGGCTCAACTCACCTCTCGCAATATGAGTTGATTTTTTGAAAACATGAATTTAAATTACCTCAACGTGTCTTGAGGCTCAACTCACCTCTCGCAATATGAGTTGATTTTTTGAAACATCAATTGAAAACCGAAATTGAAAGTACCTCAGCGTGTCCTGAGGCTCAACTCATTTCTCGCAATATGAGTTGATTTTCCTTGAAATGCATGAATTAAAAACATCAAAATACCAAAAACCTGTCCTTTGGTAGAACTCAGGTGTCTTTTCATTTGGTTCATCGCGACTCTCATTCCGCATTTCTTGCTCTCACTGAGTACCAGATATGCCATGCATGAGGTTATCATGATATGCACATGTTTTAAATGCCTTTATGCCTACATGATTATGCTATGCGCCTCTGTGCATGTTTGTCGTGTGTCTTTTTTCGCCACGATTGTTGAGGATCTGTGTTCATTACTTGGCTCTTGACTTTCTCTTTAAGCCATGTACCCGCCTTCAAAGCTTTACAAGTAATCAACGCTTTCTCAGATATCACTCTTTAGCCCCGGTTGAACTTTATTCTAGCTTTGAGGCTCTTGTGTTTATCAAATTTTCATCCAAGTAATGTTTAACATTTTTTCGTTTAGAGCATGTCATTTCACCATTTATCATGTAAATAAACACATAATGAGATGCATGAAAAGGTCGAGTAGGAACAAAAATGATATCTCGTATTCATTTATTTCAAGTGTGGCACACAAAGGAAGTTAACCAAATAGAGTAAAATGTCAAAAAGAAAAAAAAAGGATCACATTCAACTGATACAAATGCTCTAGATATTCAACACAAGAACTCTTCGCGTTCCTCAATCAAGAATCTTTTCGAGTCCTGCTCCTCGCGTAGAAGATTTTGAGCTTTCAGAGATGCTTCAAATACTCGTAGTCTCACTTTGTTTGTCGCATGCGGTTTAAAACACCTTGCCTTGTAAGCCGAATGTTTGCTTCATTAGAATGCCCTCTCGGTTTTCATCCTAATCTTTTGTTTAATCAAAGCGCCTTTTCTGGTTTTCGCTTTCTGATTTTTTTTTTTTTTTTTTTTTTTAAGATGCCCTTTTGGGTTTTCATCTTGACTTTCTTTTTCAAGCATAGTACTTCTTCATCGTGATCCGAGTTCACTGGATTTGGTAGCTCCTTGCCATCCATCTCGGTAAGGATCAAAGCTCCTCCTGAGAATGCCTTCTTTACGACGTATGGTCCTTCCCAATTTGGTGTCCATTTTCCTCGCAGGTCTTTTTGTATTGGGAGGATCTTTCTCAGCACGAGTTCTCCTTCATGGAATTCTCTTGGCCGTATTTTCTTGTCATGGGCCGCAATCATCCTCTTTTGGTACATCTGCCCGTGACAAATTGCTCTTAGACGTTTTTCTTCGATGAGGTTCAATCGATCATATCGAGCTCGAACCCATTCTCGCTTCTTCTAACTTTGATTCCATTAAGACTCGCAGAGAGGATCTCAACCTCGATAGGTAGCACACTTCCATTCCATAGACCAGAGAGAAAGGAGTTGCTCCTGTAGATGTTCGTATTGACGTGCGATATGCAAACAAAGCAAATGGAAGTTTTCGTGCCAATCTTTATATCGTCCCTACCATTTTCCCAATGATCCTTTTAATGTTCTTGTTAGTCGCTTCAATGCCTGTTCATCTTTGGGCGATAGGGCGAGGAGTTATGATGCCTTATTTGGAATTGCTCACACTTCTTTCATCATCTTATTGTTCAGATTCGTGGCATTATCTCGAAATGATTCTTTCAGCAAGCCGCACTTCGGCAAATGATTTCCTTTTCAAAAACCCGCAAATCGCAGCTTCGTCACATTGGCAAACGAAGCAGCTTCTATCCATTTTGTGAAGTAATCGATGACCACAAAAATGAATCGATGTCCATTTGATGCTTTTGGAGAAATTGGCCCTATAACATCCATGCCCCACATAGAAAAAGGCCACGGAGAAGTCATGACATGAAGGGGCGAAGGGCTACATGAATTTTATCGCCGTAGATTTGGCATTTGTGGCATTTTTTCGCAAAATTGATGCAATCACTTTCCATTGTCATCCAATAATAACCGAGTCTCATGATCTTTCTCGCCATATTGAAACCATTGGCGTGTGTTCCGCAGATTCCCTCATGGACCTCTTCGAGTATTTTTCTGGCTTCAACATCATCCACACATCTCAAGAGCATCTGATCTTTTCCTCTCTTGTATAAGATGTCCCCATCAAGAACAAATCCTGCTGCCATTCTTCTTATTGTTCTTTTTTGTCGCTTTCATTCGCTTGTTTGGGATACCTTTGATTCTTGATGTATTCTAATATATCATGGAACCATGGACGTCCGTCTACTTCTCTTTTCTCGATGCTACAAGCGATTATGCAGGATCCTCGATATGCTCATTTTGAGGGCATTATTTCGCTTCTTTACTTGCTTTGAACATTGAAGCCAAAGTGGCTGTGGCATCAGCTAATTGGTTTTCTTCTCGTGGGAAATAATGAAAAGTTATTTCTTTGAATTCCTTGATCAATTCAACCACTAAATCATCAGATTTGATCAATTTTGGATCCTCACTTCCCACTCTCCACGGACCGTAAACCACTAGAGCCGAGTCTCTGATACCTCTAGGATTTTGATGTCTCGATCAATAGCATTGCACGAAGCCCCATGATACTGAGCCTCATATTCTCGCGATATTATTGGTACAAAAGAAGTTTAGCCTTGCGAAAGCGGATAGTGATTCCTCCGTGATACCAGATTACTCCGATTCCATGCCCCAAAGCATTCGACGCACCATCAAAGCACATCTTCCATGACTTCTCTCTTGATGACTGGTTCTATTTCCATGATGCACATTAAGTCTTCGTCCAGGAAATCAAATCTTAAAGGCTCATATTCTTTCGTTGTTCGAGTTGCTAGAAAGTCGGCTTATTGCGCTTCCTTTTATTGACTTCGACTTACATAAGCAATGTCATATTCGAAAGGAGGATCTCGCCATCGGGCCATTCTTCCCGATAGTGCAGGTGATTCCATCATGTATTTTATCGGATCCAGCTTTTGAAATCAACCATGTCGTATGGTACAACATGTATTGTCCGAGCCTCCGAGCTACCCAAAACAGAGCGCAACAAAATTTTTCAATGGATTTAATACTTTGCCTCATATTCAAGTGAACTTTTTACCGAGGTAGTAGATCGCCTTCTCTTTCTTTCCCGCCTCGTCGTGTTGCCCCAAGACGCAACCCATTGAATTTTCGAACACCGCCAAATACAAAATCAAAGGTCTCCTGAGTTGGCGGTACTAGCATCTGGAAGACTAGACAAGTATTGCTTTATCTTATCAAAGGCCACTGGCATTCCTCATTCCAATCTCCCGGGTTATGTTTTCAAGAAGCCAAAGATTGGGTCACATTGGTTGGTAAGTTGAGCGATAAATCGGGCGATGTAGTTTAATCTCCCTAAAAATCCTCTAACTTCCTTTTTGCGTGCGTGGGGTGGTAACTCTTGAATGGCTCTTATTTTATCCGGATCGACTCGATACCTCTTTCACCGACAATGAAGCCTAGCAACTTCCCCGAGGTAGCCCCGAACGTACATTTGGTGGATTGAGCTTTAATGGAACTTTCTCACTGTCGAACAACTTCTTCAGTTCACTATATGATCTTCTTCCTGGATTTAGCAATCATGTCGCCGACGTAGACCTCTATTTCTTTATGCATCATGTCATGGAATAACGTCACCATGGCTCTCGATATGTTGCCCCCGCATTCTTTAACCCGAATGGCATCACCTTGTAGCGTAACGTTCCCACATTGTTATGAAGGTGGTTTTCTCCATGTCTTCGAGGGCCATCTTGATCCGATTATACCCCGAGAATCCATCCATGAAAGAAAATAATGAATGCTTTGGTCGTGTTGTCCACCAACGTATCAATATGTGGTAAGGGAAAATTATCCTTTGGGTCGGCTCGATTCAAGTCACGGTAGTCCACACACATTCGTACCTTGCCGCTCTTTCTTTGGTACCGGGACTATATTAGCCACCCATTCTCGGATATTTGAGGCTTGTAGGAAACCAACACAAATTGCTTCTTGACTTCCTCTTTTATTTTTAGCAAGAGATTTTGGGTCTCATCCGTCTTAATTTTTCTTTGGATGGGCTTGCATTCGCCTCAATGGGAGCTTATGGACTACTAAATCTTCATCTAGCCCCTGGCATGTCTGGTATGACCATGCGAAAACATCTTTGTATTCGCAAGTAGAGCGATCAAATTATGCCTAGTGCTTTCAAATAGAAGTCCCAATCTTCACTTCTTGTTTCCTTCTTCAAGATTGCCTAAGTTTATTGTTTCCATGCATTCTTCATGAGGCAAAATCTGTTTATCCTCTTGTTCCACCATTCTTAACAATTCAGGAGACGAGACGTAATCTTCAAAGATTTTCTTCACTTCAAATTCCCTAAACAAACAAATTTTCTCAAAATCGATTTCAAGACTCGTGAACGGGTTTGTTCATGTCACCGATATCCGAGCACCAAAGTTGAATGGAAAAAGAAACTATAGAGGGGCATCCAAGTATTGGAATCAACAAAGGAATATTATGGCATGGAATGTGGCAAATGTGAATATGGGCTATGAAATGAGAAAATGATTATGAAATTAGCGATAATAATAAAAAAATCGTGACAAAATGCATCTTCATTGATATTCATTTAAATGATAAAGAGTTTAATGCACGCTCTTCTTATAAAAGAATTCTATTATATCAAAAGACATAATAGAAAGTTAATGTTTGGCATTACTCAAGACTTATAAACTACGAGAAGCTCCTCGGAAGTCCAATTGTTCAACATGAAACCAGGAGGCAAGGCGTATCTCGAGACATCTTTACTTGTACCACCCCTTTGTCAATGACATTTATCTTCGACATTCAAAACCCCTTTCAATTATCCTCGCATGTTTCGTGGATCGCCTTGTCCAGTGGTATATCATTCCCGCAGACGTAAATGTTTTTGACAAAGGAGGGTATTCTATGGGCTCCCATTCTCGGTTCTCGCCCAAAGTTCTTGCAATCCTTCTTTCCCGATCTTTCTTCCACTGTCTTCTCCTTTGACGCATGTCAGCTGGAATCCCAAACCATATCGAGCCTTGTGCCGCATCGGCTTTAAAGCCCTAACTATTCCTTGCGGATGTCCGCCTAAACCTCTTCTTGCTCGAGCTCTCTCTTCCTACGGCCAACTTGACACCCATTCTCGTATTTCGATACGCTTTGCACTCGAATTTCGCTTTTCCTCAAAGAACGAAAGTGGCGTTCACAAATTCAAGGGACCGGAAGGAACACTCCACCGTGTCTTTGTTCGCCTAAGTAATGCGGTGCATCGCAGATATGAGATGCGACAATATCTTCTTCTCCTTCGAGTGACTGACATACCGCCCATGATAAATTTTATTTTTGGTGGAGGGATGACGGACCGCTCCACAGAATGGATCGGGTGGTCTCCCAAAAGGCGCTTATACGATGGCGTAATGTCCATGACTTGGAACTCAACATCATAAATGTAAGGGCCCACTTCTAGAGGGATCTCAATCTTTCCCATAACTTCACGCCGCCTCCGCCGAATGCCCTCATCGTGGAATGACAGGCCTTAAGTAGGACAAATCCATCAGATTCGAAAGTGTGGCCAATGGCATAACATTTAACGCCACCCATTATCGATGAGTACGTTCGGTATTATGTAGCCCTTGCAATGAAGTCGTGATATGCGCCGCTTTCACCGATCCTCTACCGCTTGGCGGTATCTCATCATCACTAAAAGAGATGAAATTGTCCGCATTCGATTGTTTACCCACCTATCAAGCTTCTCAACAGATATGTTGTTTGGCTACATAAGCTTGATTTAACACCTTCAATAAGGCATTCGATGTGGCTCAATTTAACAAGAGAGATAAACCGAGATTCGTGGCGGGCCGCTTGCTCAATTGTTCCACCACACTATACTCATCGTGCTTGATAAATTTCAAGAATTCTTGAGCTTCTTCCTCATTCATGTGCTTTTTAGTCTCTTGCATGTGGTGGAATTTCTTGCTCGACTTCGACTTCGTGCATCATCGCTTTCCCTTTTGCTTCAAGTCGCTACTTTTCTTTACTTTGGTTCAACTTCTTTGGAATAGCACCGCCCACTTCTGTAAAATGACCTACCTCCCCAACATCTTCAAATATGGATTTGGACTTTCCAACTTCCAGGTGTGACGATATTGACATCATATCTCCACTGTGATCGCTTTTGTTGTTCTTATAAGGGAAAGGAGATGGTACTTGATTATCATCTTTGGTTTCACCGGCTCCTTCTTCACGCCATAGTAAATCACCAATGGTCGATCCGCGCTTATAAGGGGGACTGATGAATGATTGTCGATGTACATATTTCTCCATTATCTACTTCTATGGCTTTACAAAAATCCCGATCTCCTTGTTATCCATCATACTTTGCAATAATCTTCCAATTCATCACAGATCGAATGTCGTGGTCCTTCGACGCCATGAAACTCGCAAAAAGCGTGACTCTTTGCATCCCTTCCTTCAATGCTCCGTTAAAGGATAGAGTAGCCCTTTTTCAACTAGCACCTCCCGCATTCTCTCGCAGAGGTGTTCTTACTTCAGATACCCATCTTTTACTTCGCTGCTTATCCTCCTCTCCTATTGCACTCACATTCCCTTCGTGTGGTTTGGGAATGGATTCCCACCTGCATCGCCAGCATTTCATCAAATCGCAAGATGCCCGCGTCGATGAGCCCTTGAACTCTCCTTTTGAAAGCAAGACGATTCTCTCGTAGAATGCCCTCGGTTCCCCGCATGGTATGCGCAACTAGCTTGGATCGTACCATTTTGGGTATGGAGGTTTTAGGGGTGCCATGTAATGGGAGAAATCGGTTGTTTTTCCGAAGTTTTGGGTACAATTCCCCATATGACACAGGATGGGAGTAAATGCATGTCTCTCGGGATTAGGCCCTCTGTGGTCTTGGCTCATTTTTCAGGTTGGTTTTGAACAGGTGCAAGTGTTTTGTGAAAAAAGTGGTAACGGGTCTTTGGTTGTTCATGGCGATACGGGGTAGGAGGAGGTGGTGTTTGGTAGTAAGGGCTTGAGGAAGATAATGGAAATTTGAAGGTGGATAATGTCGGGGTTGGGGTTGGTTAGATATGAGTTAGAGGCATAGCGGTTTCCCATCCCGACCATGTGGGTTTCTCGGTTCCTTCTTTTCATAAGCGCGCCTTTTCGAACCTTCGAACCTTCCATTCTACCGCTCTTAACGGCATTCTCTATGAGCTCCCAGATATTACAATATCTCGCAAACTCCTTCGTGGCACTTCCCACTAGTTTGTCATAAAACGGCACTTTTAAGGTGTTGATAAAGAGAACGGTTATCTCTGCTTTTGTTAGTGGAGGTTCCACTTGGGTGAGACGTCTCTCCATCTCTCAAGCAAGATACTGCCTAAAGGTTTCGACGGCTTTTTCTCCATCATTTGTAAGGTCATCCGGGTCGCACCATGTGTCGATGCATGCTTTGTATTGTTCAGAACGCAGATGCCAAGTCTTTCCAGATCTAATCTTTTCCCTCGCCGAAATGGTTGTACCAACGGAGGGTCGACCTCGTTAGGACTATCTTGGAAGCAATGTATAAGTAACTTATCATCGTTCACGTAGCTCATCATTTTTCGACGTAACATAATGAGATGTGCTTTTGGGCACCTAGTCCCATCATACTTCTCAAAATCAGCGCCTTGAACTTCGGAGGCAAAATTAGATCGTGCACGAGGTCGAGTTCCTTGGCACTCTAGCGCAGAAGACCTCAAATGCCTTCTATTGCTTTGAGTCTTTCCTCTAGACTCCTATATTTCGCGTCATGGTTATCCAGTTTCAATTTGGCCACTTCGCGGGTCATCCAGATCCGAACTAGGGATCGCAGGATCGCCCCCGGTTCGACGCGCGAATATTCCCGGCCCCAAATTAGTGGGTGGAGCAGTGGCATAGGTCGATGTTCCAAGCCCGCGGGTTCTCCTTGAGCATACCTCTCTGTGGTTGTATATACGGGTGGTGGAGTGAATCCGGAGGATAGAGTAGATCCCGATCGTGGTGAATTCTCGATTGAGGTTCCATAACATCGGGGTTCTCGCATGGGTCCCTTTCCTTGACCAAAGTTGTCATCATCTCCATAATTTTGGCCATCCGATCTCTTTGCTCGAGTGAATCCTCTCGAGATCTTACCATTAGATCTCTCTCGCTCTCTTGTTGCGATTTAGCCGCTTGCTCTTGTAATTCTTTTTGAGCCCTTTCCATCCTTTCGATTCTCTCATTGAACTCGGCTTCCATTGCCCTAGTTTGTCGACGCTGCTCAGTATAAATGTCGTGATTCCGCCTTGAAGTCTTGCAATCATGGATTATATGGCTCTTTTAGTTTCTTTTTGGTGGATGATTATGGTGATATGTACATGCGATGAATGAATGAATGAGTGTATGAATGAATGAATGTCCAAAGAAATAAATGATGCATAAATATTAGTTATGAGTAAATATGCAAGAATTTGGTGTTGATTTCAAGATAGCCCCATATGTAGGCATTTCATTTATCGTAAGAGTACGTTACAAAAAGTTTTCATTTTTTCCAATGAGCTACACAAATTTCTAGCCACATTGCCTTGTTTCTTCACTTGCTCTAAAAACTCGATATACTGATCTTTGGCTCGGAGGAATTGGCAACCGAGAACTTCTGGCTTCATCCGATAATTGAACAACTTGCATAGCCGCTTGGCTTAATTTCATTGATCGAAGTTGAGTTGTATTTCTCTTTCTTGGAGAGTTCCTTCATACGCGTGCATGTCCCGATCGTACTGATCATTCTTTTCTTCTAGATCCTTCAGGAGGTTATCTAATTGTTGTTGACGAGATTGTAGCATATTTTCTAAATCTCGTACTCTCCTTTTTAATTCTTGATGTTCAGACTGACTATTCGCAAATTCTGCAGTTACTATTTCATACTCGGCATTCTTCCTTCTTAACTCTATTGCAGCGCGCGCGGCCTTTTCCTCTTCTTTTTTTGCTTTTCCCTTCCAAAATTCCATTCCTCCTTTGATGTTACCAATTTCTTCTTTCCACTCAGCTGTTGACTTGCCCAATCCACTATTCTTTATAGTGTTTCTTAATTTCTTGTTTTCCAAATGAAGGTCCCTTAAGTCATTTCTCACGATCTCGGCCTCCCTTTGTACTTTTTCAGTCCTGGACTTTTCAACCTGAACTTCAATCTTCAGCTGGTAGTTCTCTTCTTGAAGGGTGCTGAGGTCTCTGGACATCCTGGCTTTTTCATGCTCGAATTCCTGTCTAGCTATTTCCAACTCTGATGGCATTTCTTCCAAAAAGGATTTCTGGCAAGGCAATTTGTTGATGAGATCTGGCACTGCTACTTCTCGTTGCTTTCTCCATAGGTCATAGCCTTGGGTGAGAGTATCAAAGATACAAGGCTAATTCCATGAAATGAATTTCATTCCAAGACCTTGCAGTTGTGTCTCGGATTTTCTTCATATATCCTTCACCCGTGAAGGCGAACTCGGGATCGCACTAGCCCTCCAGTTGCGTGTATAAATTGTCGCTAAGAAAATTGCGCTTTGAACCAATAGCGGAGCGTATCCAACTCCTCCCATAATCCGAGTAAAGGTACCCAATCTTGGCTTCCACATTTGTATAGCAAAACCGAAGGACGGATCCGTGGTGCTTCCACGTTATATCCTCTGCGTGAAGATTCTCAAACACCGATACCCAATGTTACTCGGTGATTTCTTTCTACCACTCTTTCTTGAGGTAAGCTTCTAGCGGGCGAATGTTTTTGAAAACATGTGGAATGGAGTGCGCTCTACTTTCCAAAAATGACTGAAAATCCAAACATTGAGCAATTGCAGCACACCCGATAAATCGTCCCTTTCCTACCCTTCGACAAGTACTCAAGGACCCGAATGTTCTGGGCTAAGATAGTCTGAGACAGGTTGACTCTTGTTTTAGCCTTTCAAGAAATCAAAACATCGCGACTTCAAGATGTCCGAGAACTCTCGGGAAAATGACCAAACTGTAAATGGCCAAGGCGAATAGATTGACTCTCTTCAATATGTCGATGACTCGTAACCGATTCTCGTAGAGGCTAGACCATGGAATGCAAATGGTTTCATTCTTCTTCTTTATCTTTTTTTCTACCATGCATCACCATGTCATGTCCGCTATCTTACTAATTTTTTTCTTAAAGGTCATTGGCTTAGGCTCCTTCACGTATATCTTGCCGAATTGCACATTGTCGATGCGCGAGTAAAGCAAAGATACTCTTCTATGGTTGGAGTCATGTCCTCTTGATTGAAAATAAAGCACCGATAAGTCGGGTCCCAGAATCGAACCATGGCTTGAATCAACTGTTCGCCTACACGAATGGTGATCAAGTGAGCTATATCTCCATACCTCTCGTCAGTGAAAATGCCTCTAGTGTCCAATCCCATTGATTCCAAACTCGCACCAAATCCTCAAGGTTATTTCGCGAACATTCACGGTTGTATGTTCGAGCAAATTGGCAACACACCCTTCCACTAGTTTGTCCCCTTTCTCTCGAGTTTTTAGAGACCATTCTCGAACCACGGCATTCTTCTCGGTTATTTGTGTGATTGACTCCTCCATCAGAAACCCGTTCTTTGGCAACTATCCTTTAATCAACACCTTCCTAATGTGATGCCCATGATGCATGATGAAAATAAAAACAAACGAACTTGGTTAGTAAACACAACACAAATATAATTTGAGAAACCAATTAAACTACTTAACCCAATTTTTTTTACATAAACAGTGTAAATGAGAGGCAAAAGGCATTTCCCCGTGTACTTATTTTGGTGACTATAAGCGATGTGAGGTTCTGCATGGCTCTAAATTGGATGGCTCGTATGGTTCATTACATGCGGTTTTTGTTCTAGACAGTATTTCGAATCGCTCGTACCATCATCTACTAAGACTAGTACGAAGCCTCGGCCGTAGCTTATCACAAGCTCACGAGTTCAATTCGAGGATTACATTTACTTATGCCTATGCGGAGGGACAAGTTAACTCACGAAAGCATAAGTCATATGTAACCCAAAGTATTCACTAGCCCGTATGACGGGGACGAGTTAACTCACGAAGGCGTAGCGTTTACTTTCACTTAAACGGACGGAGTCTGGGTTTAAAGCTCATGTTATACAAAATGCAAGTGCGATGTATGTGTGGGGAGAAACTCATAAACATTTTTATTTAAAAGCTAAACCAAAAGAACCGTAAAATTTAAAACCGAAAACAAAAGGGCAAAAGCGAGTTAAAAAAAATATTTACAATCACGATGCAAATGCATGAATTTTGAAAACGAGATTTTGATCACGACCAAATATTTACTTTGAACAAGGAAATTTGAAAACTTTTGACAAAATGTGTTTATTCAACTCGACTCTCAAACCGTCCCAGTTTGAGTCGCGGTATGTGAATGACGTAAAAATTTTAGTTTTGGTCGCTAAATTGTGGCGATTTATTAGAAAATTGAAAATTGAAATTTGGTTTTAAAATAAACCGGAGTCGCCATCATCTTTTTTCTAGGTGTGATCGGACACCTATTAGATCTTTCTTTAAAAAAACAAATAAAAGGCTAGGTTTACGTTGAAATCCGCAGAAAAAATTAGGGTTCTGAGCCTCGGTTGCGTGCGAGGAAGGTATTAGCACCCTCGCTGACGCCCAAAATTGGTATCTTATAAACACGTGATGTCTTAATTTTCAAAAATACGAGTTCAATATAAAATTTAGTCGTGATCCGATTAAAGGAAGGAATTTTCAATTCTTTCATTTTTTTCTCGAGAAGGATATACCGATTTGACACGAGCCTAAAAATTCCACCCAACATAGCGATGGAACTTACTACCTAATGTTACATCGATACATTGCCTCACTTATTTCAAAAAACACAAGAATAAGATTTTCAAATAATGCTAAGCAAATTTGATGTGAGATAAAGATAAGTAAAGGAACTAGAAACACATTGTAACGACTAACGAGCATGACAATAATATAAGAAAACAATAATAACACATGCAAGATTAAATGAAACAATAGTATAAAATACTGGAAAATAATAAATATAATGTATATATAAAATGATATTAAAAGTGTGTACATAATGTATGTGAGAAAAAATATATATATACATAACATATACGATATACATATATAATAATATACATGAAATAGTAAAAATACATAAGTAATAATATAAAAAGATATATACATACAAAAAAAAAGTATGAATAGTAAAGAAGTATACAATAAATAACATTAAAATATATATATATATGATATATAAATATATACAATATATACATATATTAGAAATAATAATATGAAAAAAAGAAAACCATTAGTACATTACATAAGTACATACGTGCATATATATGTGTAAATAACAGTATTAGAAATATAGTATAATATTAAAAGTATACATATAAAAATATAATTAATAATTTTAAATTATCTATAATAATATATAAAATATAATATTAAAAACTTATATACTTAACATATATGAAAAATATATATAATAATATTAACATTTATATAATATATGTACTAGAAATAAATAACGACTAGAAGTAATAATAATAATGTTAGAAATAATAATTAAGTATATAAAAAAATACAATAGTAATATTAAAATAAAATAATTAAAATAGTACTATATATGTAAAAATATATATACATACATATATAATATGCATACATTAATATTAACAATAATAAACCTAAAATAATAATCATTAGTAGTAATAATAATACTTTTAAAATAATTAATATGTTAATAAAAGTAATAGTAATGAAAATAATCCTAACAATAATAATAAAGATAATAATAGAACTAAAATGATAGTAATAATATTGATAATAAAATAAAAATAAAAATAAACAAAAAAAGGACTAAATCGAACTAAAAATAGCATTTGGGCAAATTTAAAAGAAATAAAGGAAGGGACCTAATCGTAACACGCGTGCAAGTAGTGGGGACCAAAACAATAAATACTCCTTCCAATCAAAACGCAAAGACATGATTGGGGACTAAATTGAAAACCGCGACAAATTTCTGGGCCAAATTAAAAAGAAATAATGACTTAATTGCAAAAAGTAAATAAAAGCGGAAGGGCTAAAAGCGCAATTAGCCCTTCCTTTTTAAAAACACGCGGATCCTAGGCTGGTCGGGTCGGGTCGAACTGGTCCAAGTCAAAACGACGCTGTTTTGAGGTTTAGTATAGCCCCAAAACGACGTCGTTTTGGTGGACTATAAATAGGCCTAAAATTAGAAAAAAATTCATTTGTGAAGTGGGAAAGAAAAAAGAAGAGAGAGGAAGAGAGAAGGGAGAGAGAAGGAGGGAGGAGAGGATTTCGGCGGTGGGCGGTCACTGGTCCGATCGCGGACCATCGCGGCCGCGCCACATCGCCACACCGGCCACCGTACACGGTGGCCTAAAATCAAAAGGTAATTTTTTTTTTTTACGTTTTAAAATATTATTATTTTTTATATTTGTATTTTTATGTATTTATATAGATGTATGTGAAAGAAGAGTTTGAAAACGAAGTAGAAAATAAATAAATAAAAATCACCTTTAGATTTTTCCGATCCCTTATTTTGAATGCCCAATTGTTATCCTTGTGTTTCCTTTGATTTGTTCTTTTGGTATATTGAAATATAACACTCTGTTACTGATAAAAAAATTTTTTCAACCCCTCATCTGTTGTTTTGATGGCTTTTTATAGCCTATACTTTTACATACTTTATTATTATTTGCTATCCTTGCTTCTGTTTTTGCTTGTTTGTTGTTTTGCGAGGCATGGGTGGTAGAGGTGATGGGCGCAGAGAGCAGGTGGCGGTGTCGCCGGGAGGCAAGTGGGGATAGGTTCAGCGCAAGTGGGAATAGGGGGTTAGGGTTGTTGGGTGTTTTTCCGATTTGGGTCTTGGGTTTTTTTATTATTTAGTGGGCTTTAGGGTAATTGGGTCTAGTGGGTTTTGGTGTATTTAGGTAGTTGGGCTTGGTAATTTGATTGTAAATGGGTTTGAGTTTTGTGGACCAAAAATTGGCCTGTACACTATTATTATATGTACTTTTATTATTGAATATTAGTGTATATTTTTATTACATATATGTATATAAATATATATATTTACTTTCTTATATGGCATTATTTTGACATTATTATTTTTACTATTATATTTATTATTTTAAATATATTATTA